>CM055118.1:669992047-671192047 GCA_029206835.1 Rana muscosa
GACAACAAGGTATTCCCCCACTTTGGAGGGATTTCCTCACACATCCTGCTTTAACTATGGGACAGGAAGTGAAGGATAATCTCTCTAATGGGACACGGGAGGAAATCTGAAAGAGTAAGTGTACTTTCACACTGGGGCTGTGCCAGTGTCAGAGCGCCACTAGTTTTAGCTGCGCTTCACTGCTGTTATAGCGGCGCTTTTCGGATGCTAGCGGGGCACTTTCAATCCCTGCTAGCGGCCGAAAGGGTAAAAGCTCCCATGTTGCACTTTGCAGCACTTTGGCAGCACTGCCCATTCATTTCAATGGGCAGGGTGTTTTTGGAGCGGTGTATACACCGCTCCCGCACCGCCCCAAAGATGCTGCTTGCAGGACTTTTTTTTTCCTGTCCTGCAAGCGCACCGCCCCAGTGTGAAAGCCCTATGTTAGTAGAACTGGTGAATAAGCTTCAAATATATGGAGACCAAATGAGTAGATATATATATAGCGCCTTTGATGATTGAAATATTTATCTATACAAAGTCCCTAAGTGGTTATTTTGTGACATTTCAGATTAATTATTCTGCTATGCCATTCTCCATGTCCTGTTTGATGGTTTTGTGACTCCGATTTCCCTGTGCCCTCCCTCTGAGCCAATGTTTGGGTACCCCTAGACCCGTTGCATCCATGTGAGCACAAGGTCTTTGATACAGATATCGGATTGTATTGTGTATATTATAGACACTAGTCTTAATTTATTATAGTGCAACTACCGTCTCCCTGCAGAAGCCTGACCATTGCACCCCTGATCCACTGATCACAGGTGCAATGCTTTCCATGCTCCTGCAGGAAAAAAAATAATAAATTCACTTTTTTTCTGCAAAATTATGTGCATTTATTACTTTTTCTGGAAAAGTGAACTTATCCTTTACCAACCCTTTAAGAGTAGGATGGAGCTGTGGAGGAGCTTCAGCTGATATCAGTGCTTACAACAAAGATTCCTAGGGATATGTGAAATACAAGCTCATGCTTGCTGAGGCATCAGTGAACATGTCGTTTTGACAAGCAGCACTCTTTCCTTGTTGCTCTCAGACCTGTGTTTAAATTCTAAAACACGACTTTAAAGTATCACTAAAAGGCAAAACTTTTTTTTTCCTATTTTGGCTAGAGTAAGGGAGGGTTATAACTCGTCATGTTTTTTTTTTTTCCCATTTGTAACTCATTGTGGAGATTTCATTTTTTGTCCTGCAGCCAAAACAGGATGCGACAGGAAATCCCTCCAAATTGAGAAAATCAATGGAAGATTTCCCCTCTATTCCTGTTCTGATGCCAACCCAAAATTTGGGATTTTCTTTCACTTTTGATAATGGTAAACAGGACATATAGAGAGGACGAATCTCCCCAACGGAGGCACAGACAGCAAAAAAAACTAAGTTCTAATCCTTCACCACTCTATCCAAAAAAAATAAAAAATAATGTGCCTTTAACGTGTTACTAAACCCACAACAAAAAACAAAACAGTAAGTATATGCAGTAAAGCATTCTTCTTATACTCACTGTGGAACCTAAGGGGTTAATCATGCGCATTGTGTAAAAAGCCTGTTTGATCCTGTCTTCTCTGATCCTCCCCTTCTTTTACTGTCCCAAATCCATCTCCTGATAAGACAGAGCCTTTGGAGTCACTCTTCTGCACATGCTCAGTTTGGTGTGTATTGCTTTTTTTTCTTGGGAGAGTGCATGTGATCTGCACAGGGCCAATCGGCACTGCCCAGAGGGTCAGGGGTCCTGCAGCCTCATAGGACAGAGTAGAATGAAAACTCCTCCTACAAGCTTTAACCAGACACTGATAGAAGTCACAAGACTGCTAAATACTACTGATGAGAAAAGGTATTTAGCAGTTTATGTTTACTAAAATGATTGTATTTCCCTGCTCTCTGTGTGAGACCAGATATAGTGACTGCAGGGTCCTGGGTTTAGTAACACTTTAGTGCAGGGGTCGCAAACTGGCGGCCCTCCAGCTGTTGCGGAACTACATTTCCCATCATGCCTCTACCCGTGAAAGTCATGTTTGGAACTGTCAGCCTTGCAATGCCTCATGGGACTTGTAGTTCTGCAACAGCGGGAGGGCCGCCAGTTTGAGACCCCTGCTTTAGTGACACTATGTTGACATTCTTCTTGCATTTATGTGAGTTTCCTTCTGGTACTCCGGGTTTCTCTCTCGATCCAATAAAATGGCTTTTTATAAACTTGCTCTACTGTACAAAATTGGCCATACACTGTGCAAATTTCTGACCGCTCTTAAAGAAACCAAAGTTCACTCAGTGGGTGACCTTGCCATCCCCGTTCCTTTAGGCAAAAACTGATCAGTCCCATAACTTTTGTCAAAGGAGCCTGCTGGAAATGTTGGGGTATTCTGACAGCTGGTGGGAGATTAGTTCACCCGCAATTGATAGTGTAGATCTTTCATGTATGGTCGCTTGCACTGGTAGAAAAATTATATTTATACTATTAAATATGATAAACAACATACTGAAAATAAACACCACCAGCTCTGTTCATTTAAAGGAGTAGGTGTGCGAGTGGTCCCATTATTTTACTGTTGTTATGTTCAGGAATCTGAAAGTGGATTGCTTGTTATGGGATACCGCACTTCGCACCACATCCCTGTCCTCTACAAAGCCAATACAACTATTTGTTGTTACAAGGAATTTGGAGCAGGCAGTACCCATTACCGGCATGATTAGGTAATCCATCTAATGTTAGGCTCTTCTAAACATACAGTAATATGATCTGGTACAGTAGGAAGCGCCAATTCCCTTATTGACAAATTGGGTTTATATGTATCTGAGCAACCACATCAAGGCCAAACAGATAAACATAGATTAAACGATGCCGAAAGGAAGAGGCTAGATTATTACACGGGCCATTCCTTTGTTTAATGTAGGAAACTAATTTCAGTAGGGGAACCACCACTGTGCATCAAGGGGACTACAACATTTACATGAGACACAGGAACTGGGGATATGCATGATGCCTTAGGAAAGGACACCCAACTGAGGTCTATTTTTCAAGTGCAATTGAGGTGAACTTTTAAAAAGAAAATAAACTGTATAATATACATACTAACACTCCATTTTTCCAGAAAAACAGATCTGTACTGAAGAAATATGTAGGATGCCATTGTTAACCTTTCTGAAAATGTTAGTTACCTGGCAGTCTTTGGCTGCAAATCTTTCCCATACACTATATTGTCAAAAGTATTGGGACACCTGCCTTTCCACGCACATGAGCTTTAATGGCATCTCGGTCTTGGTCCGTAGGGTTCAATATTGAGTTGGCACACCCTTTACAGCTGTAACAGCTTCAACCCTTCTGGGAAGGCTGTCCACAAGGCTTAGGCGTGTGTCTATGGGAATGTTTGACCATTCTTCTAGAAGCGCATTTGTGAGATCAGGCACTGATGTTGGATGAGAAGGCCTGGCTAGCAGTCTTTGCTCCAATTCATCCCAAAGGTGTTCTTTTGGGTTGAGGTGCAGGCCAGTCAAGTTCCCCCCCCCCCAAACTGGCTCATCCATGTCTTTATGGACCTTGCTTTGTGCACTGGTCCAAATCATTTGGTGGAGGGGGGGGGGGGGGTTATGGTGTGGGGTTGTTTTTCAAGAGTTGGGCTTGGCCCCTTAGTTCTATAGAAGGGAACTCCTAAGGTATCAGCATACCAAGATATTTTGGACAATTTTATGCTCCCAACTTTGTGGGAACAGTTTGGGGATGGCCTCTTCCTGTTCCAACATGACTGCGCACCAGTGCACAAAGCAAGGTCCATAAAGACATGGATGGGCGAGTTTGGGGTGGAGGAACTTGACTGGCCTGCACAGAGTCCTGAGCTCAACCCACTAGAACACCTGTGGCATGAATTAGAGCGGAAACTGTGAGACAGGCCTTCTCATCCAACATCAGTGCCTGACCTCACAAATGCACTTCTGGAAGAATGGTCAAACATTCCCATAGACACCCTCCTAAGCCTTGTGGAGAGCCTTCCCAGAAGAGTTGAAGCTGTTATAGCTGCGTGTAAAGGCAAGCGCCCCAATACTTTTGGTAATATAGTGTACATGCAGAACAGGGAAGTATGTGAAATCAGGACTTTTTATCTGCATACTTTCTATGGGTCAATGACAAAGTATTTAAACAGAGGATAATCCTAATATCCAGGGAACAAATAGTTTTAGGGGTAGCAGTCAGCAATGAGTATCTCCGTAATTCCTCAGTAATAGTTTTATTTTACATGAGAGTCAGATGTGGTTCAGTGTAAAATGTTTGCCAAGTGGCCAACTGTAAGCCTGCCTCTTGTAGAAGCTTTGGAAAAGGCATCCATTGACCCTTGTAGCTTTATCATGCAAATCCTTGTGACCACTTTTTGCAGCACAGCCTGCAAAGCTTTGTTCATCTTTTCATTTTTATTTTATAATCTGGAAGTCAGCTTTCTTTATGCACAATTCATTTTCCACTTTGTGAAGAGTGCTCCTTGCGGATAGTGAGTAATTAGTCATCAAGAAAGTCACTTCTCTTGAACTGAAAGGATAAGGACTCGGCTACAACAAATAGAGTTGGACAAGAAGTCTAAAACAAAAGAGCTAATTCTAGCAGGAATCCAAATCATACGTCACATCACATTAATTCTACTGCAATGTGGAGAATATATTAAAATACTCACTAGCGCAGTCAACTTTTCATCAACAAAATCCTTGCAAGCATGGATATATGGACAGACAATCCCTCTATATTTTACCTTTCACATGTTCAGCTGGTAATAAAAAAGTTATACAACAGCTCTAAACCTATCATGAAGGCCTAGCATTTGACAAATCCAAGTGTAGCGGGGTGGTCAATTTAGGGGGAGTCTGAGTGGTAATTCGGCTCAGACACCTTGATTTGTTAGTGGCTATGGACCATTTTTGTCCTCAGGGGATAATGCTGACGAGTTCCCTGTGGCCTGCGGGTGGCGCTGCCATTCTGGGCCGGGGTTGAACCACGAGCGTAGTGCTGTGCCTTTTGTGTCCCCTCTCGGCAGCTGTACGGTGGGGCGGGGAACCTGCTGTGCATGCCGGGGGAGGGGATAAAAGGGGCAGACATCTCCTGATCAGGGTCCACCCCCAGGCACCTTCAGCCTGGGATTGAGTGCGGTTGATCTCCGGGTGCCCTAGGCCCGGAGGCGGTGTTCCTGTTCCATCTCAGGCACCTTTAGCCTGGGATGAGGTACTACCCTGCTGTCCTGTTCGACTGGGTATGAAGACCCAGGGGATGAGGAGAAGGCCCGGGGCCCAGCACCTTCGGCTGGGGTCCGCTAAGGGCCAGGGTGCCACCTTGCGAGGGGACCCGCACTCTCAGAGAAGGGAGGATCATTCCGAAGGACCGATGCGGGAGTCACGGTGAAGGAAGAGTCTGTTGACTCTCTAGGAGGACATCTCCTTGATAGGGGCCATGTTCTAAGAAGGAAGTTCACGTTCAACAGGTCAGTGGCAGTTGCCTTATTCACCGGGTCTGTGGCAGAGACCAAATTCATGGTCTGTGGCAGAGACTGTGCACCTAGTATCCTGCTTGAGAATCTGAGTAGTACAGGGAAGGGCTACATTTGTGCCTGGACCTCCTCCACACCTTGAGCTGTACTGTTCCTTTGCTCCAACCTTTCGTTGTCTATCCAAGAGACTGTTAGTAAAGCGAGAATAAATCTTAAGTTGGAGCTTCAGCGGGTGTGGACATTCATGTTACTGGGGAAGTTAAGGACTTGCCTCTACTCACGGTAGAGGCGGGAATCATTCTCGGGAGGATTCTGGCCTGGCTGCAGACAAGACCCAACAATAACACCGCTCAACCTTTTGCACAAGAGGGTACGGGCTGATAGTGCGGTGTGCATTTCTCCCCCTGTGAGGAGCCAAATTAAATGCAGGAGGGGGATAGGTGGGAGCGCTAGACAAGTAAAATGAAACATTATTTTAGAATTAACATATACAAATATTTTGTGTAATCTACGGCCATTGCCTTAGCTGGATTCCAATGTTTACAGCTTACAATTTCTTGGGTATTGAAAACCAAGTATGGGAATGGACCTCTATTTTTTGGTTAACTGTATTGAAAGTAGTAATAATCCAAAGCTCTAGGTACCAATCTCTAGATCAGGGGTCTCAAACCGGTGGCCCTCCGGCTGTTGCAAAACTACAAGTCCCATCGTGCCTCTGCCTGTGGGAGTCATGCTTGTAACTGTCAGCCTTGCAATGCCTCATGGGACTTGTAGTTTCGCAACAGGGGCCACCAGTTTGAGACCCCTGCCCTAGATCAACAGTAATTGTGAGTGAGCAGAAGTGGGCATCTGTGCAATGTGTCAACCTTCTGCAATCAAAATATATATGGAGTTTTAAAGGATGGGAATTCAATCCATACATTGGTGGATCTTATATGTGGAAATTAAACTGCAAGAAAAAAAAAGGAATGTGCTCACCAGGGACTAGACCTGACCAATGTTTGTGTTAATACTGTATTGTAGCACTGTAACGATCTCAAGAAAGAGAGCGGTATGTACAGTAAAATGTCGGTTTACGAGCGTTTCACAATATGAGCTGTTTTATTTTAAAAACCTTACTCGATTTGGGAGTGTTGTCTCGCAAGATTCAAGCCTCTGGGGTGTGCAGTACCGCATGTGGCCAGAGGTGTGGGGGCGCCGGTGATGCTCGGCCACACTTGCAAACACTCTGTTCCTGAGTGTCTCTGGCGCCCCCCACCTCTGGCCACATGCAGTACTGCATACACTAGCAGTGAAATGGGAACAAATTATCTGACTTTCCATTGATTCCTATGGGGAAACTCGCTTTGATACAAGTGCTTTGGATTACAAGCATGCTTCTGGAACGAATTATGCTCGTAATTCAAGGTACTACAAAAAAGAAAGTAAAGCAGAGCTGATCATGCAGAAATTCACTTTTAACAGATACCATATAAAATAATAATAAAATGCAAATTACAAATCTGTGGGTACAAGGGCACATCAGCATATTCCCAGTCATAGGTCCTTCCAACATCAGACAATCCTCTCAAAGCCAGCAAAGGACTGCTAATGAATGTAAACTGCTCAACACCAGTGGTTTTAGGAACGTGGCTTGCTGGATGTCCCTTAAGAGGACTGCTAACAGAAGAACTCTAAGCCTGGGTGCCACTAATGCATTTTGGGGTGTCTGCCCCTGCATCTGAAAGTGCACATAGCCCAAAATGCATAGGAGGCAGAGTACTGAGTAAGCCTAGATTTAAAGTTCTACACGTAAACAGTTTGCATACCCCAGCTCTTCTCTTTACCTTCACTGAGAGCATTAAAGAGGAAGTAAACACTGCCAGACAGCCGTTCCTTCAGACGAATGCGCCGATAAGGTCATCAGCGGCGTAGGCAGAATATATCTCCTAAACGGTGCAAGTTTACAGTACCTATACATAAGCCTTACTATAGGCTTACCAATAGGTACAAACAATCCCGGGAAGTTTACTTCCTCTTTAAGTCTTGGGTCAGGACTAAATTCTTGGAACTCCTGATATGTTGATAAGTTCTTTGCACTCTGTAAGTGAATTTCTTACAGCATGCAATCAGATGGGCTCTGCCTTTTTGTTTTTGCAGAATCTTGTGTTTTTCTCATAACTTTACTGTGATTTTGTAATCTTTTGGGAAACTCTAAAAAAAGAACTAAACACACACTTGAAATGCAAGGCTTGTTTCAAACAGTTCAGCCAGTCTAGTGATTCACACCATTGCCAGACTACACAGCCAGGAAAATTACTCCAACGCTTCACTCACACAGGCACATAGGGCTGAACAGCAGTGAAGAGGACATGTGTTTATGCGGCCAGGAGTGACAGCCGTATGCGCACAGATAACTGTACAAATCAATTATAGGTTGCGGCTGTACCCATGTCACCGAGCATGAGAGCATTTACATGCGTACAGGGACGAATGTGCACCCTGGAAGCAGACAGTTTGTGCGCAGGGCTGCTCATGTGTCCCTGTAAGCATTCCAATGCTTGGAGTGCAGTAATATGCGTACAACTGTAGTCTGTCATCGATTTGTACCGGTGGCCATACGCAAATATCTGTCACTTCCAGGCGTGTCCCAGCTGCATAAACACACTCCTCCTTCAGACTGTACGGCCTCTGTGCCGTGTTTATGAGCCTAATACTTACTGGTTTAGCATTACCTTTCAGAGACGCTGGTCCTAAGCAGTGGCAGTCGCTCCATACGGGGCGCAGCCCCCCTATCCATGCGCTCGGCCCCTAATGCATGTATTCCAATTGTTTATTTTTAATTTTTGACGCACATGATTAGAGTCTGAGGCTCTAATTGGCTTAAAAAAAGGTGGGCTCGGGGGGGCAGAGCACTGCGCCCCCGAGCCCACCCACTTGTGTGACAATAGCAAATTAATATATGTTATTGTGTTCCTGCTTCTCCTCTTGGACAATCAGGAAGCGGGAGGAGTGTGATTGGCCGAGAGGAGAAGCAATTGCATTGGCCGGTACCAGCGATGGAGAAGATGTACAGGGAGATCCGGAAGATGGCCGCCGTCATTGGCTCTGCATCCATCATCTGTTCTGCAGTGCCAGCAAGAGCCCAACCGCGCGAGTACCACCACACAGGGCAGGGGGGCCTGGTGGTTTGTTTGACAGCCCTCCCCCCCAGCCGCCACTGGTGCCAAGACTGTCTGTAGCATGTATATTGCAAATTAATTTGCAACCCATGCGTTTGTTTATGTCCAAAGCTGTCCAAAAGACACTGCAAGATGGTTGCTTTGTGCTTGTATGTGTGACAGTTCCCTGCTGTCTATGGTCTGCCTAAGAGCCCTTTCACACCGAGGCGCTGCAAAAATGCCCTAAAATGCCTTTAGCGCAATTACCGCGTTTTTAGGGCACTAGCGGTAAAATTAACGCAACGCTGTGGGCGTTTTAACAGCGTTATTGCAGCATGGGCAATTTCAGTCCTGCTGTTGTAGATGCTCTTTTTTTTTGCTTGCCCGTTTACATTTTTGGGAGATCATGTGACTTTTCTACAGCTCAGAGCATATTATAGGTGCTATTCAGGCGTTTTTACAGTGCTTTCAATTCATTTCAATGGAGAGGGGCGTTTTTGGGTTTTTTCAGCGCCCAAAAGCTGCTCCAAAGATGCTACTTGCAGGACTTTTCTGAACGCCCCGCCAGCGCAACACACCTCAGTGTAAAAGGGTCCATTGAGATGCATTTAGAGCGTTTTATGAGCGCTATTTTTAACGCTAAAATGCTAAAAAAATGCTCCATTGTGAAAGGGGTCTAAAGGTTTTAGCCAGCACAGATGGCACAAGTACTTCTTTCTGGAGTGACATGACCTACTAAAACCACAGGCAAAGATTATCAGAGGCCACACTAAATACGCAAATTATAAAATGTAATCGGAAATTAGAAAAATTTGGGGCAACTAGAAACAAAGCATATATAATGAACTATACCGAATGACTGGTATTCTCTTTTATACTCACCATGGTTTATCTCTTGACACTTTAGAAGAGAACACTGTGTGTTGTTTGTTGTTGGAGGTAAGTAGATTGTCTTTGGGCGCTTTGAATGGCTTTGAGTTACTGCTGACAGGGTTATGGCTGCTGATACAGGTTTTCGGTTTCATCTGTACGTGTGATGCTCTGTTGGAGTTGGAAGGAGGAGAAGCCGGAGATGGGGAAGGTTTGCACATTGAACCGTGTCTTCTTTCTGTAAAAGGATAATACAATTTTGGAATGTGGTTTCACAGGTCTACCCCAGCCGAACAGGTTAATTCACAGATGAAAGCCACATAGAGCTATTTTGTAAAATGATGTAGGTATTCTTGTAATCCAGCCACCATTGATAACTAGATGGCTATTATGAAGGGTAGTAATACTTTTCAATACATGAAATTCTGCAGTCTCTATATCATAAGCCAGCCTCCTGTCTGCTCTTTTAAGGTAAAGCTAAAAAAAGGTAAAACCTTTTTTTTCCCATTTTACATAAAGTAAGGGATGGTTATAAACCCTATACATTTTTTTTTTTTTTTACCATATTTGTCCCTTCGGGGAGACTTTCCTTCACTTCCTGTCCCAAAGCCAAACCAGAAATTGAGGGGAAATCCATCCAAAATGAGAGAAATCTCTGTTTTTTATCAGGGTCATCAGACTTGGTGTCCTCATTTGAAAATCTCCCCTGTATTCCTGTTCAGGTGACAACTCAAAATTTGGGATTTTCTTTTATTTTCAATCTTGATAATGGTAAACAGGACAAATAAAGAAGGCGACTCTCCTTTACAGGAGCGCAGATAGCAATAAAAGGCTGACTGGTGTTCTAATCCCTCTCCCCTCTATCAAAAAAAAATAAAAAATATGTTGCCTTTAAAATTTACTTTAGAGCGGATCTTCACACTCAGGGAAGACCTCCCTCTTTTTCACTATCCCCTCCACTGCTGAAAAAGGGATTTTTTTTTTACTCCAGTAATAAAGTTTGGCCCTGCCCCCTCCAACTTAATTCGCCTACGCCAGGGATCCTCAAACTACGGCCCTCCAGCTGTTGCGGAACTACAAATCCCATGAGGCATTGCAAAACTCTGACATTCACAGACATGACTAGGCATGATGGGAATTGTAGTTCCTGAACACCTGGAGGGCCGTAGTTTGAAGACCCCTGGCCTAGGCAAAACGTCCTGCAAGGTCCTCTCCCCTTTGCAAATCACATATCTCAGGAGGCATATCGCTACATTCAGAAAGGAGGAGGGGATCGGGCCTAGCGTCGCATAATCAGAAGGTACGCTGGCAGCGTGGGACTGAGAGGGTGGCAGAGTACAAGAGGATCCCAGAAGGGACAATGCCGATACTATGGGTGAGTATCAGATATGTGGGATCCGGTAAGCAGGAGGAAGAGTCAGCCGAAGATCCTCTTTAAAGTGGTAGTGAAGCATAATACCAACTACCCTTTAAAACCATGCCTCACCCCTACCTATCCTGCATACGATGTACAAAAAAAAAAAAAAAAAAAGGTTTGTATACATCTTTTTTTTTTATCTGGTCGCATACAGTATGGTTACATAGTTGGTAAGGCTGAATAAAGACACTAGTCCATCCAGTTCAACGTGTGTGTGTGTGCTCATTTCAAAAATCTTTTTTCCACATCCTTGTATACGGTGTTCGCTAAGATGCCCATCCAAAAGTTTTTTTTAAAACCATCAATACTTCCTGCTGACACCACCGATTATGGAGGCGAGTTCCACATCCTTACCGCCCTGACAGTCAAACCCCCCCCCCACGCAGCTTACGGTTAAACCGCTTTTCCTACAAATTTCAAACGGACTTCTTTCATACATGCTATGCAAGATAGGTAGGAGGAGGTGTGATGGAATGTTTTTAAGAGCAGTTAAACTTTTTTCCCCCACTTTAACCACTTCCATACTAGGCATATTCTGTCACTCCTCTCCTACATGTAAAAATCATAATTTTTTTTGCTAGAAAATTACTCAGAACCCCCAAACATTATATATGTTTTTTAGCAGAGACCCTAGGGAATAAAATAGCGGTCGTTGCAACTTTTTATGTCACACTATATTTGCGCAACAATTTTTCACGTTTTAAAAAAACAAAAAAACAGTAAAGTTAGCTCAATTTTTTTGTATACTGTGAAAGATGATGTTACACAGAGTAAAAAGATACCTAACCTGTCACGCTTTAAAATTGCGCACACTTGTGGAATGGCGCCAAACTTTCCTACTTAAAAATCTTCTTTTTTTTTTACAGGTTACCAGTTTAGAGTTAGAGAGGGGGTCTAGTGCTAGAATTGTTGCTCTCGCTTTAACGCACACGGCGATGCCTCACATGTGTCATTTGAATGCTGATTACATATGCAGGCGGGACTTACGTGTGCATTCGCTTCTGTGTGCGAGCACACGGGGAGGGGGGGCGCTTTAAAAATTGTTATTGTTTATTTTACTTGAATTTTTCTTTTTTACACTTTCTCTTTTAATTTTTTTTTTGATCATTTTTATTCCTATTACAAGGAATGTAAACATCCCTTGTAATAGGAATGGTTTGCTGCATGTACTCTTTACGGAGAAATGTGGAGTCTATAAGACCCCACATCTCTCCTTCAGGTTGTAAAAATTGAGAAGAAAAAAAGAAAGAAAGATCTCTTTCTTTCCAGCCAAGTTCTCGGCTTTCTTTACTTCTACCGGCCGGATGTGACAGCATAACATCACGCCCGGGCCTCCAAAAGTCATAGAGATGACTGGGGACCATTTGGTCACTAGAAATCTCTATGATTAACATCCAGCAGCGGTGGATTCTTTCTCCGATCATACGGGCGATCTCGGAGAAGCACCAGAGAGCTGGGGGGGGGATTGTTCCCTCCCGCCGCCTGTAAGAACGATCCAGCGGCTAAACTGCCACTAGGATTGTTCTTATGGTGCACAGAATCGCCGGCTGTAAAAGAGGATATCTGATCGATGCAGGCATCATTCAAATATCCTCCCTCAAAGTCAATGACGTCATATGATGTGATTGGGCTGGAAGTGGTTAAACACTAGAGAACTTCACTACAACAATACTGTTCGGCGTGAGCTCTCTCCCTCCCAAAGCACACCCAAGTACCACCGTTCCTACCCAGAAGCTTACACTAGGGTTGCACCGATACCGATACTAAGCATTTGCATGAGTATCAGTACTTGTGCAAATGCTCCGATACCAGAAACTGATACTTTCAGGCTCGGTTCTTTCAGCTGTCAGCGGGATTCTCCCACTGACAACTAAAATGTAAGGAGCGGGGCCATGGCGTCCTTAACAACTGATGACTTATTCAGCAGTCAGTGGGGTTCCCCTGTTGACAGCTGAAGTGTAAACAAAGTCCTGGCAATTGGAGCTGTCAAAAAAATAAAAAAGGGAGCCGGGCAATGTTTATCAACAGGCTCAGCCACTGAAACAGAAAGATGAAAAGAAACATTTATTTTTTGTATATTTCTGTTTATTCATCTACAGATCAAAAAGGGATGAACTTCGATTTTCAGATGAAGTCAGTTTAAAGCAACTTGTCAAGTAGAGCTGCACGAGATTCTGGCCAAAATGAGAATCACAATTTTGTTGCTTAGAATAAAGATCACGATTCTCGCAGCTTAACATCATCGTTCACATTATACAAAAAAATTGGGCTAACTTTACTGTTTATTTTTTTTTTTTTAATTCATTAAAGTGTATTTAGTTCCAAAACAATTGCATTTGAAAGACCGCTGCGCAAATACAGTGCGACAAATTTTTTTGCAACAACCACGGTTTTATTTTCTAGGGTCTCTGCTAAAAAACTTTTATATATATATATAAATGTTTGGGGGTTCTAAAAAAAATTCTAGCAAAAAATTGTGATTTTAACATTTAAACCAACAAATGTCAAAAAATGGTTTAGTCTTTAAGTGGTTAAACTTCCCTCAAGTTCATTCCTTTGATTCCTTTGAGGAATGTTGCGATACTGTTTTTTTTGTTTTGTTTTTTGACGGCTTCAGCAGAGAATTCTCTGCATAGAAAGAATCTGGAAAATGCTTTGTCAAGATTGCAAGCTCTACTGTCAAGTAAAAAGTTTTGTTTTTTAAATGTGCCTCTGTTTAACCCCTTATTAACCCTAAATTTACTCTAATCAGCCTTAATTAGCTCTTTATTCTCCTTCTGCATTTAATTATCATTTTCCTGATAATTTTTTATTGTTCACTTCTATTTTATAAACTATTATTAAAACGTTTTTGTTTGTTTGCTTTGTTCAGTAAGGCCCCATGTACACGGACGCTGTTAAACTCGCGTTCAGAGACAGTTGGACACTTTTTTCAACTGCCCCTGAACTCATTCAATGTTATCCTATGTGACCATGTACACTGTCTCATTTATTGCCATTTATATGCAGTTGCGTTTTAACCTCATTTTTCTTAAAGCCACAAAATGGGTTCAGACGCAAACATTTCCACGTTTCAGATGCAAAACGCTGGTACCGCGTTTAGCGTCTGAAACGTGGAAATTTTTGCGTCTGAAGCAATTTTTTCGCTTTCAGAAAAGCATTTTGTTTATAAGCGTTTTTAAAGGTGACCAATTTTTTTACATTAGAAATCTCAAAAATGATGGCAAATGATGAAAAACCATAAAAAAAAAAAAAAAAAAACTAATTGCTTGCATTGCATTGTGGACAATGCACAACTTGTGGCAGGTGACGTGGCAAGTGGACAATCTATAACTTGTGGCAGGTGACATGGCCAGGTGACGTGGCAAGTGGACAATCCACAACTTGTGGCAGGTGACGTGGCCAATCCACAACTTGTGGCAGGTGACGTGGCCAGCGGACAATCCACAACTTGTGGCAGGTGACGTGGCCAGGTGACGTGGCCAGTGGACAATCCACAACTTGTGGCAGGTGACGTGGCCAGTGGACAATCCACAACTTGTGGCAGGTGATGTGGCCAGGTGACGTGGATAGTGGACAATCCACAACTTGTGGCAGGTGACGTGGCAAGTGGACAATTCACAACTTGTGGCAGGTGATGTGGCAAGTGACACGCTAAATACAAGTACACTGCTGCTCTCTTAGCTTATAGACGCAAACGCGGTAAAACGCCGCTAAACGCGGCTGCAATCGCTGCAAAACGGGCGTTTCTAAACGCCGGTTTCAGCCTTTAAAAATATGCGTTCAGCAGAGTTTGCACTGGCGTCTCGTGTGCATGGGGCTCAATATTTTTACACCTTTACCATATTTTACACGTTTTCACATTGAAAAAAGCACAAAAAACTAAAATGTATTTAATTCGTAAATAACTTTTAAATGCTTTGTACCATTGCTGACGTGTAAACAAAACAGTTGCGGTAGGTATTGGTTATTGGTATTCGCGCGTACTAAATAAAAAAAAAGTATCTGTACTCATACACAAAATGGTATTGGTTCATCCCTAGCTTATAAATCAGACATCAGCCACTCCCATGTCAAACCATGGTTCTCAGCTAGAAAGCAGCGTGTCATGTAATTACTCCAACGTGAATTGAGGTATTTTGTAAAATTGCCTGTAACTGTTATTTAAATCATAGTGCACTTATATTTTGCACTGCCTCAAATAAAAGCTCTGTAAAAGTATGAATTATTTACAGTGGATAATACTGAAAGTACAGCTGGGATATAAATGTTCTTCACACTATGAACTTCATTACTACACAAAATCCACAGCCAGATATCACCTTAGATTGACAAGTACATAGAGAAACGCGCCAAGAGGTCAGCCACTCGTGGTACCTGATGATGAACGGATTATACAGCTCTCTGAGGTGGGTAAATAGGATGACAGGTTGAGCCGAATGGATTTATTCACTATGGCCAACTATTTGCAGTTATAAGGTCCCTCCTGTCACTCTTGCATTAATGACAAACTGATCTGTAAAAAATTGAAGGCTCTTCCAACTCAGATGAAATGAGATGCTGAAAATAGCACCTGGTGGACAAGGATCAGCTGTGAAAACAGTGAAGGGAACTACACAAGTAACTATGAGAACTTGCAAGGAACACTGCAAAATATACTGGACCTCATTTATGGCAGTGTCTGACAGCTGTCTGTGTAGCTTATAGTTACAAAGTTTTTTTTATACCTTCAGTGCAACCAAAAAAATAAATAAATGAAAAGGATAATGTGACTGGTTGTATTGGGCAGCTGACAGCTCCAAATTCAGTTTGATAAATGACCCATTGTGAGTGAGTGAGTGAATAACTTGTATAGCGCTATAAATGCGAACTAAATCGCCTCAAGGCGCTTTGCATCCAGTGACGTCCTGATCCATCAGAAGAGGTGGGTCTTAAGTTTTTTCCTTAAGGCCCGATGGTTTTCTTCCATGCGGATATCCGTGGGTAGAGCGTTCCAAAGCCGTGGTCCTTGGACTGCAAATCTTCGTTCTCCCTTGTAGCGGGACTTGGGATGTGGAAGAGGTTTTGGTTTGTTGATCGGAAAGTGCGATTGGGGGTGTAGTGTTTTATCTTCTCGCATAGATATTGAGGAGCGTTTCCTTGTGTGCACTTGTGAGTGAGGCAGAGGGTCTTGAATGTGATCCGATCCTTTACGGTTAGCCAATGAAGGGTCCTCAGTGATGGGGTGATGGATTCCCAAGGTTTTTTTCCCGTTACCAGCCTGGCAGCCGTGTTCTGCACGACTTGTAGGCGCAAAATCTGGTATTTGGGTAGTCCGAGGTAGAGGGCGTTTGCGTAGTCGAGTCGCGAGTTGATAATTGTTCCAACTACTACTGCTGTGTCCTCTTCCGGGATGAAGGGGATGAGTCTATGCAGCAGGTGGAGGAGATGGCGAGATCCGCTGACTACTGATCCTATTTGTGCATCCATCGACATTTCCAAGTCAAAGATGACTCAGACTTGACTTTGGTGCTCGGGGTAATGGTCTGTCCAAGGATGGTGGGGAGTGTCCAAGAAGTTTTAGTTTTTGTCTTTCGGTTTGCGTGGAGGAGAAGGCGTTCTGTTTTGGATCAGTTAAGTTTGAGGGAACTCTCAGTCATCCAATCATCGATCAATGTGAGGCAATTTTCCAATCCGCGATATTGGTATTTTTTCCCAGTGATACGAAAGTAGAGTTGGGTGTCGTCAGCGTATGAGTGGTAGCACAGGTCCTGTTTGCCGATGATTTTGAGGAGTGGGCGAAGGTAGATGTTAAAGAGCATGGGGGACAGGGGTGATCCTTGAGGGACTCCGCAAGAAACTGCGCGAGTTTCAGAGGTGAAGGCTCCTAGTTTTACTGTCTGGGAACGATTATCTAGGAAGGATGCGAACCAGGATAGGTCAGGGTCTGCGACTCCTGCTACTTCTTTAAGGCGAATGAGTAGAGTTTTGTGGTCTACTGTGTCAAACGCTGCACTGAGGTCCAGCAGCACCAGAAGGCATGATTCTCCATCATCTGCTGCTTCGAGGGCGTCATCCTATATTTTAAGTAGCGCTGTTTCTGTGCCATGGCCTGGGCGGAAGCCGGATTGTAGTGGATCCAAGAGTTTGTAAGTGTCCAAGTGGAGTTGTAGCTGTTGTACTACTGCTTTCTCCATAATCTTGGAGATGGTGTTGAGGCTTGTTACCGGTCTGCGGTGGTTTGGGTCGAGGTTGGGTTTCTTTAGGAGGGGTTTGATTATGCCTTGCTTGAGAGAGCTCGGAACAATGCCTTCTTTGAATGATTGATTTATGAGGTGTGTTATGGTAGGTGCTAGAATGTCGGTACATTCTTTCAGGAGTTTTGTAGAAATTATGTCATTTGGAGATGTGCTGTCTCTGAGGCTTCGGATTATGTTTTTGGTGGTGTCAATGGTGATCGGAACCAGCGAAAATGTTGTCAATTGTATAATGTTCGTATTGAATTCCTCTATTTGCTTTGGCGGTGTGGGGTTGGTTGTTTTTCTCTGTTGAATTATTTCCCGAATGTTTCCGATTTTGTCGATAAAAAAATCTGATAGCTCATTACAGAACTCTTGGGTTTCGCTTGCTGGAGGTTCTAGGTAGGTGGGGTTCATAGTCTGAGCGACTAGTTTGAAGGGATCACAAGGTCGATTTAGGGCTTTTATGGTGTTTGAGAAATGTTCCTTTTTTGCTCTGAAAATTGCTTTGTGATATTTCTTAGTGAGTGCTTTGTAGTTAATGCGGTTTTCCTCAGTTGGGTTTCTTCTCCAGGCTCCTTCGGTCCTTCTGCGTTCTTGCTTCAGTAGAGTAAGAGTGTCATTAAACCAGCCCGAGTTGTTTTTGCAAATGAGTGCTCTGCGTCTCGGAGCGACTATGTCTGCTGTTTGTAGTAATGCTTTGTTTAAGGAGTTGAGTGTTTGTTCCATAAAGTGGTTGTGATTTTGCGTTCCTATTTTTTTTGATAGTGTAGTTTTGAAGAGTTCCGAGTGTAATTTCTTCTGAGATCTTGTCCAGTATGTTATTGAGTGTTCCGGTTTTTGGGAGATGGTGTTGGTGGTAATTTTAAATTTGATAGCGTGGTGGTCCGTCCATGGTAACGGCATATTATCCAGTGTGTTGATGTCCAAATTTTGTTTGAAGATGAGGTCAAGAATGTGATCCGATCCATGCGTGGGGGCATTTATCAATTGCTGCAGACCTAGTTCTTCCAGTTGGTTGATGCAGGAGGTGGCGATGGGGTCCTGAGTGGAGTTAGCCCAGAGGTTGAAGTCCCCTAGTAATAAGAAGTTTTTGGTTTTTAAAGTATATGTCGAGATGAATTCGGTAAGAGGTGTGAGGAGATTTGTCTTTGGTCCTGGCGGTCTGTAGCATAGCAGTATGTGGATGGTGTCCTGGGGTGTTTGGAGTTGCAGAGTGAGTGTCTCCATGAACGGCAATGTGCTCTGTATAGTTGGTTTGGTGAGAGAGAGGTTAGATTTGAAGATCACTGCTAGGCCTCCTCCTCTTTGTCCTATTCTGTGCTCGGTTAGGATGCAGTAGTTCTCAGGTACTAATTCTGTTAGGATGGTGTTACAGTCAGGTGTTAGCCAGCTTTCCGTGATAAAGAGGCAATCTATGTCGTTTTGCGTGACGAAGTCGTGAATTTTCTGTCTGTGCTTGACTGCCGATCTGGTGTTGATCAGGGCGCATGATAAATGTTGTAGTTGAAGTGGTGTTTTCGTGTTTTTGCTAGTCGATTGTTGATTGAGCCTTAGCAGTTGTTCTTTTCGTAGTATTTTTTGGGTGGAGGCTGGTAATGTTGAGGCAGTATTCCTTAGCCTGTGGAGGGTGTCCGCTGAGTATTTAAAGTTGCACATGATGGGAACAAAAAGGTGATGGGGATGGTGAATAGGGCTCAATGACCTAGCCACCCCCCCGTTGTCAAACAATGTTCCCACCACAAATGTCTGGTTACAGCAAAACAGCGATCACACAAATGCGGCAAACTTTTAAAACATAAATGTTATAACAGAGGAAACAGACTACCAAAAAAATGGCAGACTAAAAACATAACTGCTTAAGGTCCCTTTAACACAAGCTTTCCTATCAAGTCCGCCTGTCAGTTTTTCAGGCGGACCCGATTGGATGTTCCATTCACTCCTATGGAGCGGCAGACATCAGTGATGACATGCCTGCTGACACCTGCTGCTATCCGATCCTGCCTGCCAAATTCAGATGGATGGTGGCCCTATTTTTCATCCGCCTGACGGATCGGATCAGATCAGATGGGCTCAAATGAAAACAGACAGGCGGGCCGTTTTCATCCAATCTCCCCATAGAGGAGAGTGGGACTCCGACAGGTCCGTCATAGCACAGTGAGCGGAGAGGGACCTGTCATCCACCTGCTCAGCGGGGATCAGCAGATCAATCCCTGCCATTAAAAACAGATCCACCCAGTGTGAACGGACCCGAAGTCCAAATGTATTTAAAAGTAACTAGCAGCAGGCTGTGCTTAAAGTGGAATTACGGGCTTAACCCCAACTACTCCTAAAACTGTCCCCTACCCCCTTCTAACACCTATGCTTACTAAGCTGTGTTCTATATACTTACCTATTTTCAGCCTGCTTCAGTCCAACCACATGATCTCCTGTGTCTGCCAGCAGTGCTGCAGGGGAGAGGAGGGAGCGTTCCAACAACAGCTAGTAAAGCCTGAAGTGGTGACATCACCCATAGGCTTCAATGGCCCATCTGTTGTTGGCATTCCCTCCTCTCCCCTGAAGCCAAGCTGGCGGACGCAGGAGATCATGTGACTGGACTAGAACAGGCTGAAAATAGGTAAGAATACAGATCTTTCTTACACGGGTTAGTAAGCATAGGTGTGTAGAAGACAGTTTTAGGAGTAGTTAGAATTAGAACACACAAACACTCCCAGTGGCACAATTCCTATTGTTTCCTACTAAATAAACTGGCAATACCGAAGTGACCACAGGCTTTCCTCCAATCTGCCTTTACAAAATAAGCATGCATACTTGGCCAGGCCAAGCGTGCAAGGTCGGGAAGCCCCCAGCAGTCAAACAAACCTGCTCCAAACCAAAGAAAGTTGGAACCTGCTTGCATGTCTGACCGCTATCTAATATTTATAATCAAACCTTAAAGTGATATTAAAGTCTTGTTTTTTTTTATTTTTATTTTTTTTAATAACAAACATGTTACACTTACCTGCACTGTGTAGTGGTTTTGTACAGAACAGCCCAGATCCTCCTCATCTTGGGTCTCCCACCGGCGCTTCTGGCTCCTCCTTCCTGCTCCCACAGTAAGCAGCTTACTATGGGGGCACCCGAGTCACTGCTCTGTGCGTCTATTCAGACAGGGAGCTGTGGCTCAGCCCCACCCCCTCGTCGTCTCATTGGCTCACTGAACTTGATTGACAGCAGGGGGAGCCAATGGCGCCCACTGTGTGTCTCAGCCAATCAAGAGGGAGAGTCCAGGACAGCCGAGGTTCTCGTGCACATCGCTGGATCGAGATGGGGCTCAGGTAAGTATTGGGGGGGGGGCTGATGCACACTGAAGGTTTTTTATCCTAATGCATTAAAATAAAAAACCTTCTGCCTTTACAACCACTTTAAAGCCAGGTACGCACAGGCCGAATGTCGGGAGATAAGAACCAGTTAAAAAAAAAAAAAGAAAAGATGACCAATATTCGGCCTGTGGCTTGGATAGTACAGTGGCTCCGACCAGAGCTGTCAATTTGTTTTCATGAAAAAGAACGAACGGTTAGTGTGTACCAGGCTTAAAGTGATTGTAAAGTCTCTTTTTTTTATTAATAAACATGTTATACTTACCTGCATTGTGCAGCCCAGATCTTCTCTTCTCTGGTCCCACGCCGGCACTCCTGGCCCCTCCCTCCTGATGAGTGCCCTCACAGCAAGCAGCTTGCTATGGGGCCACCTGAGCCGAGCTGCAGCTCCATGCATCTATTCAGACACGGAGCTGCGGCCCGGCCTCGTCCCCTTCCTCTCCTTATTGGCTGGCTGGCTTTGATTGACAGCAACGGGAGCCAATGATGCCACGCTGCGGGCTCTGCCAATGAAGAAGGGAGTCCCGGGCAGTCGAGACAATCCTACAACACTGCTGGATAGAGAGGGGGCTCAGGTAAGTATGAGGGGGCTGCTACACACGGAAGGCTTTTTATCCTAATGTACAACACAGTCGATCAGCGTGCGCAACCAATGACATCGCATAGTTATCTAGTACAGCGAGCTCCTTGCAAGCATAAGTTTTTTTTTGTTCAGACCACTGTGTTGAATGGAAAAAAAAAACCTGTCAGTGTGTACCTTTAGTTGGGTTACAAATAAAAGATAGGTTAAAATTATACAGACAGAAATAAACACATAAATCTTGCCCTTTGTGGCTGTTATCTTTCTAATCTTTTCCATCACAATGTGAATTATTTCCTGTTACTAAAGGCTAGTGTAAAAAAAAAAAAAAAAAAACATCTTGCAGAGATATGGGAGATAGCAACATTCTCTATACAGTACTACGATTACACTGCTACTGTTACAAGTAACACATGTGGAAAAGGAAAATCCCTTTAGAGATGAATAGCAAAGTGTTTGTCTTTTGCCAGTCAAAGGTGCTGTCCCTGGGCATCAGGATGTGCCAAGGTAGCAGCTTGAAAGATTTAAACTAGTCCCTAACAAAGTCTGTAGGCCTCAGCTACTAAAAACAGGGCCAGATTTATATAACTAATACTACATTTAGAAATTAACATTTTCAATATGTTCACAGTTTATATAAGAGGGAGCGTGCTTCAAGAGCTCACATCTGTAAATAGGAAGGATGGAGAAATAAAGGACAGATGGAATGCCAGATACGAAATGTAAAGAGCAGTGAGATGAACCAACAAGTGGCTTGAGTACCCCACATGTTGGTCTGTTCACATTTGAACAAAACGTTCCTACTGGGAACATTCATAGACAACAGTGGAGTAGCCTCAAAATCTACAAGAGGTATATAGATGATATTGTGATAATGAAGGAAGGTTCTCAAGCCAGTCTAGAAGTATTTATAGAGATGATGAATACAAACAGATATGGGTTAAAAAAAGGCAGGTGATCCATTGAGACCCATAAATGCCATACCCATGCCTCCATCCCTGGTACATTGAAAATGAAAAGAGAAAATGGGCTGTGGGACTTTAAATGAGGCATGGATGGGCGTAGGAAAAAGTCTAGGATATCAAGAATGAGTAAACATCACTGTCCCGTTGGGGAATAGTCTGTAGCCATATATACATGCTGCATAGTCAGTCTAAAGAATGGAGATCAAGGCATGGATATAAATATAAAAATGTATTGTATCATGGTAAAAGTACACATGGATCATGCAAACAAAGGCATAGTATAAATAGGGGTTATCACAAAAACATGATCAAAATTCACTGTTGAGACATGGCTGAAGCAAGTAATGACAGTTAAATGGACATACAGAAACAGTGAAAATGATTATCCGGTTAAAAAGTCAAGAATACACTTAATAGATTCATAGTTGGGCAAGCTTTACTTGACATGCCAGAGCATGGACTCATGGATGGGCTTGGGGAAAAGGGTCTAAGATATCAAAAATTGGTAAACATCACTGTCCCGTTGGGGAGTGGTCTGTAGCCAGGTATACATGCTGCATAGTCAGTCTAAAGAATGGAGATCTGTATCATGGTAAAAGTACACATAGATCATGCAAACAAAGGCATAATGTAAATAGAAGTTATCACATAGACATAATCGCAATTCATTGTTGAGACATGGCTGGAGCAAGTAGTGACAGTTAAATGGACATACAGAAACAGTGAAATTAATTATCCAATTGAAATGTCAAGAATACACTTTGTAGATTCGTGGTTGGGCAGGCTTTACTTGGCATCCCTGAGCATGGACTCGACGCGTTTCTTGGCGTTTAAAGCCAGTCATCAGGAGTGGGGTGCATGTCATTTGACTACAAGGGGAGATGGATAGACAGATCAAATAAAGTCTTGAAAAAATTATGTCATATTTGAAACAGAATAAGGTAGTCTGATACGTTACCAATGGCAAAACCCGGAATGGGCTTGTCCCAAGCATTTGAAATATGGCGTAGAATGGTGGTCCTGGATACAGTGTCTCACCCGGGGCTGAGGCGGGGAAGGCCCCCCAATAAACACTTCAACGGCCACTCGATCAAGAGGAGAGTCAAAGAGAAGATGGCATGGGACATCCATCAAGGAGAAACCCGGACAGCCACGGCACAGCACCAAACTGACGGAGAGGCACAGACAGGGTGCAAGGGCAGAATGCTGGTGAAGGGATGGAGAAATGAAAATGAGCAATGAGTGAAAAAGAAGGTTGAATGGTTTGAGAACCAAAATTAGAATGTGATTGGGGGAAGGGAGGGGAAGGAAAAACAAAAAACAAAAAGGGAGCAAAGGAAGAGGGGAGTGAATATGTAAATGATGTGCTGGTGGATGCCTGATGGGAATAATGTGTAATGGGTACTGGGAGAAATTGAACAAAAAAGGGGGTTAATGATATAACATGACTGAAAGGGTTAACAGCCAAAGTTGGCAAATCAACTGAGTGTTGGTGTAAATAAATCTGGTTTGAAAAAAAGCCAAACCAGATCCCCAAAAATGCTAAATAGCGATGAAATTAAATGTATGTTTGAAGCAGTGTGAGCAGAGTGCAAGGCAAAATGTAAAAAAGCAGGTAAAAAGAGTATATATGTAAGGAATACTATGTGAATCCTGAAATAAGGATTGGAAATTACCTTGAAGTGTAGAGAAAGAGAGAAACTGGAACCTCTCATCAGATGGATGTCTGTGAAGTGAAGCTCCCCAGGTGGCTACCGGATAAATGTCCACAGTAAGGGGCGTATCTCCGCCAGCATCATGTGACGCATGAGCCAGGTGTGGGGATGGAAAGAGCCACGCCCGAGATGCAAATGATCTCGGAGGGGTCCCTCCCATCCCCCTGGGTCATGCGAGATGGAAAAAACTATGATGAAAACGCAGGCGTCCCTATGGGTGCCGTGCGTGCAACATACTGACATGATGCCGATGCGCCAAGTCATGTTATATCATTAACCCCCTTTTTTGTTCAATTTCTCCCAGTACCCATTACACATTATTCCCATCAGGCATCCACCAGCACATCATTTACATATTCACTCCCCTCTTCCTTTGCTCCCTTTTTGTTTTTTGTTTTTCCTTCCCCTCCCTTCCCCCAATCACATTCTAATTTTGGTTCTCAAACCATTCAACCTTCTTTTTCACTCATTGCTCATTTTCATTTCTCCATCCCTTCACCAGCATTCTGCCCTTGCACCCTGTCTGTGCCTCTCCGTCAGTTTGGTGCTGTGCCGTGGCTGTCCGGGTTTCTCCTTGATGGATGTCCCATGCCATCTTCTCTTTGACTCTCCTCTTGATCGAGTGGCCGTTGAAGTGTTTATTGGGGGGCCTTCCCCGCCTCAGCCCCGGGTGAGACACTGTATCCAGGACCACCATTCTACGCCATATTTCAAATGCTTGGGACAACCCCATTCCGGGTTTTGCCATTGGTAACGTATCAGACTACCTTATTCTGTTTCAAATATGACATAATTTTTTCAAGACTTTATTTGATCTGTCTATCCATCTCCCCTTGTAGTCAAATGACATGCACCCCACTCCTGATGACTGGCTTTAAACGCCAAGAAACGCGTTGAGTCCATGCTCAGGGATGCCAAGTAAAGCCTGCCCAACCACGAATCTACAAAGTGTATTCTTGACATTTCAATTGGATAATTAATTTCACTGTTTCTGTATGTCCATTTAACTGTCACTACTTGCTCCAGCCATGTCTCAACAATGAATTGCGATTATGTCTATGTGATAACTTCTATTTACATTATGCCTTTGTTTGCATGATCTATGTGTACTTTTACCATGATACAGATCTCCATTCTTTAGACTGACTATGCAGCATGTATACCTGGCTACAGACCACTCCCCAACGG
Source organism: Rana muscosa (assembly GCA_029206835.1). Classification (NCBI taxonomy): domain Eukaryota; kingdom Metazoa; phylum Chordata; class Amphibia; order Anura; family Ranidae; genus Rana; species Rana muscosa. The sequence continues at coordinate 670,016,992 of CM055118.1, forward strand.
GACAGTGATGTTTACCAATTTTTGATATCTTAGACCCTTTTCCCCAAGCCCATCCATGAGTCCATGCTCTGGCATGTCAAGTAAAGCTTGCCCAACTATGAATCTATTAAGTGTATTCTTGACTTTTTAACCGGATAATCATTTTCACTGTTTCTGTATGTCCATTTAACTGTCATTACTTGCTTCAGCCATGTCTCAACAGTGAATTTTGATCATGTTTTTGTGATAACCCCTATTTATACTATGCCTTTGTTTGCATGATCCATGTGTACTTTTACCATGATACAATACATTTTTATATTTATATCCATGCCTTGATCTCCATTCTTTAGACTGACTATGCAGCATGTATATATGGCTACAGACTATTCCCCAACGGGACAGTGATGTCTACTCATTCTTGATATCCTAGACTTTTTCCTACGCCCATCCATGCCTCATTTAAAGTCCCACAGCCCATTTTCTCTTTTCATTTTCAATGTACCAGGGATGGAGGCATGGGTATGGCATTTATGGGTCTCAATGGATCACCTGCCTTTTCTTGACAAATTACCGGGTGGAAGACACCCATTCCCCTTTGGTGACCTATTGAGCCCTATTTCCTTTTCTTATTTGCTCAGTGATTAATTCTCTGAGACTACTTATATGTTGGCATCCTTTTTTACCCAACTTTGACCATTGATATCCTTCCCCAGACTTCATTTGACAACAGGCCATTATTGTTTATCCCCCTGTTTTGATTACAACAGTCCTAATCGTGATTTTCAATGATGTATCCATCCCCATGGCTCACCCAACCCAAGCATTGGTGGGTCCCTGTTCTTTGGTCTCTTCCGCCCGGGGTTGCGATGCGCCCAGTTCCCCCTCCCCACCTGCCTTCCTTGGCGGGGGGGCGGGGCATTATCCTTGGCGCATCGGCATCATGTCAGTATGTTGCACGCACGGCACCCATAGGGACGCCTGCGTTTTCATCATAGTTTTTTCCATCTCGCATGACCCAGGGGGATGGGAGGGACCCCTCCGAGATCATTTGCATCTCGGGCGTGGCTCTTTCCATCCCCACACCTGGCTCATGCGTCACATGATGCTGGCGGAGATACGCCCCTTACTGTGGACATTTATCCGGTAGCCACCTGGGGAGCTTCACTTCACAGACATCCATCTGATGAGAGGTTCCAGTTTCTCTCTTTCTCTACACTTCAAGGTAATTTCCAATCCTTATTTCAGGATTCACATAGTATTCCTTACATATATACTCTTTTTACCTGCTTTTTTACATTTTGCCTTGCACTCTGCTCACACTGCTTCAAACATACATTTAATTTCATCGCTATTTAGCATTTTTGGGGATCTGGTTTGGCTTTTTTTCAAACCAGATTTATTTACACCAACACTCAGTTGATTTGCCAACTTTGGCTGTTAACCCTTTCAGTCATGTTATATCATTAACCCCCTTTTTTGTTCAATTTCTCCCAGTACCCATTACACATTATTCCCATCAGGCATCCACCAGCACATCATTTACATATTCACTCCCCTCTTCCTTTGCTCCCTTTTTGTTTTTTGTTTTTCCTTCCCCTCCCTTCCCCCAATCACATTCTAATTTTGGTTCTCAAACCATTCAACCTTCTTTTTCACTCATTGCTCATTTTCATTTCTCCATCCCTTCACCAGCATTCTGCCCTTGCACCCTGTCTGTGCCTCTCCGTCAGTTTGGTGCTGTGCCGTGGCTGTCCGGGTTTCTCCTTGATGGATGTCCCATGCCATCTTCTCTTTGACTCTCCTCTTGATCGAGTGGCCGTTGAAGTGTTTATTGGGGGGCCTTCCCCGCCTCAGCCCCGGGTGAGACACTGTATCCAGGACCACCATTCTACGCCATATTTCAAATGCTTGGGACAAGCCCATTCCGGGTTTTGCCATTGGTAACGTATCAGACTACCTTATTCTGTTTCAAATATGACATAATTTTTTCAAGACTTTATTTGATCTGTCTATCCATCTCCCCTTGTAGTCAAATGACATGCACCCCACTCCTGATGACTGGCTTTAAACGCCAAGAAACGCGTTGAGTCCATGCTCAGGGATGCCAAGTAAAGCCTGCCCAACCACGAATCTACAAAGTGTATTCTTGACATTTCAATTGGATAATTAATTTCACTGTTTCTGTATGTCCATTTAACTGTCACTACTTGCTCCAGCCATGTCTCAACAATGAATTGCGATTATGTCTATGTGATAACTTCTATTTACATTATGCCTTTGTTTGCATGATCTATGTGTACTTTTACCATGATACAGATCTCCATTCTTTAGACTGACTATGCAGCATGTATACCTGGCTACAGACCACTCCCCAACGGGACAGTGATGTTTACCAATTTTTGATATCTTAGACCCTTTTCCCCAAGCCCATCCATGAGTCCATGCTCTGGCATGTCAAGTAAAGCTTGCCCAACTATGAATCTATTAAGTGTATTCTTGACTTTTTAACCGGATAATCATTTTCACTGTTTCTGTATGTCCATTTAACTGTCATTACTTGCTTCAGCCATGTCTCAACAGTGAATTTTGATCATGTTTTTGTGATAACCCCTATTTATACTATGCCTTTGTTTGCATACTCCATGTGCACTTTTACCATGATACAATACATTTTTATATTTATATCCATGCCTTGATCTCCATTCTTTAGACTGACTATGCAGCATGTATATATGGCTACAGACTATTCCCCAACGGGACAGTGATGTCTACTCATTCTTGATATCCTAGACTTTTTCCTACGCCCATCCATGCCTCATTTAAAGTCCCACAGCCCATTTTCTCTTTTCATAGATATGGGTTAAAGTTTTCAGCTATATGGGACAAGACGTCTATAAACTATCTGGATCTGGTATTAACCAAAACACATAGCAGAATTACCACACATAGGTTTTTTTTTTTTTTTTTCAAATACTTTATTACTACCTCCTAGGGCGAGTCCAGGTTCTCGTAACAATCATATATAAACAATGACATGACTGATATCACTAATCAATCGATCACAAAATAATAGTCACATCCTTCATAGCACCCTCCATACACCCCTGAGGAGGATACTACGCCGATATTACGGCAAGCAGGGTGAACCACCCCCATTCGCTGTATCTGGAATCGCCCTATCCATTTTCTAATTTTCTAGGTTATAAACAAAAACTAAGAAGAAAAAAAGAAAAAAAAAAAAAAAAGAGAAAAAAGGGAAAAAAAAAGGGGGGAGAAAAATTTTAAAAAGGGGAAAAAGGGGAAGGGAGGACTGGGGGATGGGGGTACCCTGGATAAGTAATGGATAACTAGTTATTAGCCATTTTAGTTGTAATACCTATATCTGACCATCATGAGTTAAGATCAGACCTTCTTCAGAAACAATAAACATGTTCCACTGTCTCCATACCTCAGTACTTTTCTTGTTGGTTTTGTGCTGAAAGTGCAAGATCTTCCATCTTATTTATCTCTTCTACTTCATGGAGCCAGCCTCCGACCGTAGGAGGTAGCGTATTTTTCCACCTAAGTGGAATACATGCTTTGGCCGCGTTTACTAAAATGTCGTAAAATAGATTCCTTGTATTTTTTGACGGGGATATTCATAACATGTAGTAAGAAAAAGGCTGGGTCCTCCGGTATCCTATAGTCCGTGAATTTTTGTGTAATGTTCTGTACTTCCTTCCAGTAAGATGTTATTTTTTGACATGACCAGAAAATATGTAACATCGTACCTCCCTCCTCCATACATCTCCAGCACCGGTCTGGTGTTTCAGGGTAAAATTTATGTAGCCTCTGTGGGGTATAGTACCATCTTGTTATTATTTTATAATTCATCTCCTGAATCTTAGTACAAATAGATGATTTCAGCGAGAGTTCAATCATATTTTGTCTTTGGCTGATTGTAAACTTACAGTTAATCTCTCTCTCCCATTTCTCTATCCAGGATAGATTTGGTTGTTCCGGGGGGGAAATCAGTAGGGTGTACATTTTTGAGTGTGTTTGTGTCAGGGTCCCCTCCTTTGAGCAATATTCTTCAAATATGGATAATTGTCATCTAAACCTCTCTGGTGACTTAAATGTATGCAGAAAATGGTGCAAATGGTCCGATACTAAGAAGAGCGATGCTCGGAAGCAATTCATTTGTCTCAGAGTGGAAAAGTGCTGATCTCTCAAGCCCGGCAAAAATTCTGGGTTCCCGAGGATAGGCATTAGAGGGGAGTCCACTGTCGAGAGGGCGGTTTTAACGATCACTTGTGAGCAGATTCGTATTGTAGGGCCTATCAGAGGGTGTCTCTTTAGGTCGAGCGACAATTTATCATGACACCTTGGTGCCACATACGTTTTTTTAAAGACACTGACAGAAATGGATATGTGCCCATACAAAGCCATCCCAAATGGCTTACAGACATTCCTAAAGGAAAGTATATGAGGATAAGGAGGAATTGTGACAGTGTAAAAGACTATAAGGCCCCTTTCACACTGAGGCGCTTTGCAGGCCCTATTGCGCTAAAAATAGCGCCTGCAAAGCGCCCTGAAAAAGCCGCTCCTTTGTATCCAGTGTGAAAGCCCGAGGGGTGTCACACTGGAGCGTTGCGCTTGCAGGAGCGTAAAAAAACTCCTGCAAGCCGCATCTTTGAGGCGCGATAGGAGCGGTAAAAATACCGCTCCTATAGCGCCCCTGCCCATTTAAATCAATGGGGTAGCGCCTCCAAAACGCCCGCAAGACGCAGCAAAGAGGCGTTACTGAGGGCGTTTTTAACCCTTTTTCGGCCGCTAGCGGGGGTTAAAATCACCCCGCTAGCGCCCGCAAATCGCGGCAAAAACAACGGTATAGCGGCGCTAAAAATAGCGCCGCTATACCGCCAGCGCATCCAGCGCTTTAGTGTGAAAGTAGCCTAATGCACAATCCTCCATCCTCACAAATAGATTTTTGGAGGTTTATTCACCACAGGCACTGCAGAAATGCCAAACACAGGTTCTCCACATGAATAGAAAAGCACCTTTTAAAGCAGATCTAGCCCTTCTGACAGGCTTTAATCGGCAATACAGGGAGGTTAAGAACATTTTTTAAAAACATTGGCCAATTCTTATGAAAGATAAAGACCTTAAGCAAGTTTTACCAACCAGACCACAGTACATATACAAAGTGGGCCCCAGGATTGAGAAATAAAATTGCACACAATATTCCAGATCCCCCCCAAAACAATTTCCACCTTCCTCGATAGGGAAGGTTTTCATTATTATAGGTGTAAAGCATGTAAAACTTCCAAAAGAACAAAAAGAAACATTGATAGTTTACAATCAGTAGTGACAAAACATAAATTAAATCACTAATTAAATCACTAATCACCTGCGACTCTGAACACGTTACATATGTACTAGAGTGTCCGTGTCCCAAGCAATATGTAGGTAGAACTACAAGTAAATTGGGCACTAGAACTAAAGGGGTTGTAAAGGTTTGTTTTTTTATTTTCTAAATAGGTTCCTTTAAGCTAGTGCATTGTTGGTTCACTTACCTTTTCCTTAGATTTCCCTTCTAAAAAAATTTTTCTTTGTTTTTTGTCTGAATTTCTCACTTCCTGTTCCTCCTCAGTAAGCTGTTCAGTAAACTGTTCTGGCTGACTCCACACCACTCGGATGATGGTGTGAAGTTTAGTGAGGAGAAACAGGAAGTGAGAAATTCAGACAAAGAAAAAAAACATTTAGAAGGTAAATCAAAGGAAAGGGTAAGTGAACCAACAAAGCACTAGCTTAAAGGAACCGATTTATAAAAAAAAAAAAAACGAACCTTTACAACCCCTTTAATGAACATATAGCTAACCTAAAAAATGGCTTCCCGAAGCATAGCGCATCCAACCACTTTAGGCCATTTCACAATAGAGATCCCACACTACTAACATTTTATGGGATAGATAAAGTAAAAAAAAAAAAAAAAACTGGAGAGGGACCCATTTAAAAAAAGTGGAATCACAAAATGAAACCAAATGGTTATATAAATTAGATACGTTACAACCTGTTGGCCTAAACATAGATATAGATCTTAATTGCTTTTTAACAAATGATTAACCCCCCCCCCCCCCCTCAGGGTTTAAACCAACATTTAATATTTGCCCATCTAATGCATAAATCATATATCCCATATAATTTTCATAGGAAGAATTGGATCGGTATTGCACCGTGCATGGATGATGATGCAATATTTATCCAATTAAACATTGGTTTTGGTTTAACCAACTGTGTACCCATGTTTTGTTACAATATATTAGTTAGCATTTGATCATGTTGATTATTACTATAGGTTTATTATTGTTGTCATTTGATATATTTGTACGTCATTGTACTTGTTGTTTACTAGAGGGATTGTAGGACTGGCTGCGCCCGCTCATTCCGTGGTTGTAATTATCTTTAACCACTTGTTTACTGGGCACTTAAACCCCCTCCTGCCCTGACCAATTTTCAGCTTTCACTCTTTGAATGACAATTGTGCGGTCATACAACACTGTACCCAAATTACATTTTTATAAAAAAATTTCCCACAAATAGAGCTTTCTTTTGGTGGCATTTGATCACCTCTGCAGTTTTTATTTTTTGTTAAAAAAATACCAATTTTTTTAAAAGAAAGTACAAAACCGTTTTATATTTTGTTATAAAATTTTGCGAACGGGTAATTTTTCTCCTTCATTGATGTACTCTGATGAGGCTGCACTGATGGGCACCGATAAGGCGGCACTGAAGGGCATCGATAGGTGGCACTGAGAATTGGCACTGATAGGTGTTCTCTGATAAATGGCAGTGATGGGCACTGATCAGCATTGGTAGGTGAGACTGATAGGCAGCACTGCTAGGTGGCACTGATGAGGCACTGACTGACACCACTGGTGGGCATTGATAGGTGGCATTTATTGCACTGGTGGTCACTGTGGGCACTAATGAGGCTGATGTGCTTCTTCCACTGGGGACAGATGTCCCTTACACAAGAGCCGGTGATCGGCTTTTTCTCCTCACGCTGTCAGCGTGAGGAGAAAAATAAACAAATTACCGAGCTTTGTTTACATCACGTGATCAGCTGTCATTGGCCGACAGCTGATCACGTGGTAAGTGGCCGAAACCGGCCCCTTACTCAGATCTGTGATCACCCGAGTCGCAGTGACTCTGATCACAGCGTGCGCCCTGCATGGGGCGCTTGCAAAGGGGAGGATGTCTATTGACGGCCTCCCGGCATTTGAGGTCCGCGCTGTAGCTGTCATTCGGCTATAATCGGGGACCCCTAGTGGTTAAAATCCACTAGATGGCACCAGTATCATAGTACCAAGGTGTATTAGGTTTCACCAATCACATTCAACCTGGGGAAATAAAAACATAACCTGTCTAGTAACCGGGACGCTTCCTGACGATGTCACGATGACGAAACGTACGTCGAGGCGCATCCCGGTCACGTTTGTACTTCCGGTTTCTGTATACCACTGCGGTGGAACGCACGCTGATCCATCACAGCGCGAGCGGGACGGCTGCTTCTCACCCCTACCTGGTAACAGATGCATTTTACCTCCAGTGCCGAGGAAAGGCACATTTTAAAGTAAGCAGCCATTTGGCTTGTGTTTTCAACTACACTGCTCAAAAAAATTAAAGGAACACTTTGAAAACACATCAGATCTCAACGGGGCAAAATCTCACGCTGGATATCTATACTGATATGGACTGGGTAATGTGTTAGGAATGAAAGGATGGCAGATCATTTGATGGAAATGAAAATTATCCACCTACCGAGGGCTGAATTCAAAGACACCCCAAAAATCAAAGTGAAAAAATTATGCAGCAAGCTAGTCCATTTTGCTGAAATTTCATTGCAACAACTCAAAATGGTCCTCAGTAGTTTGTATGGCCCCCAAGTGCTTGTATGCATGCCTGACAACATCAGGACATGCTACTAATGAGACGACGGATGGTGTCCTGGGATATTTCCTCCCAGACCTATACCAGAGCATCAATGAGCTCCTAAACAGACTGAGGTGCAACCTGGCGGCACCGGATGGACCGAAACATAATGTCCCAGAGGTGTTCTTTTGGATTTAGGTCAGGTGAGCATGGGGGCCATTCAATGGTATCAATTTCTTCATCCTTCAGGAACTAGCTGCATGCTCTCGCCACATGAGGCCGGGCATTGTCGTGCACCAGGAGTAACCCAGGACCCATTGCACCAGCGTAGGGTCTGACAACGGGTCCAAGGATTTCATCCCGATACCTAATGGCAGTCAGGGTGCCATTGTGTAGCCTGTAGAGGTCTGTGCGTCCCTTCATGCATATGCCTCCCCAGACCATCACTGACCCACCACCAAACCGATCATGCTGAACGATGTTACAGGCAGCATAAAGTTCTCTGCGGCTTCTCCAGACCCTTTCACGTCTGTCACGTATGCTCAGGGTGAACCTGCTCTCATCTGTGAAAAGCATGGGGCACCAGTGGCGGACCTGCCAATTCTGGTGTTCAATGGAAAATGCCAATCGAGCTCCACAGTGTCCGGCAGTAAGCACAGAGCACACTAGACGACGCCGGGCCCTTAGGCCACCCCAATGAAGTCTGTTTCTGATTGTTTGGTCAGAGACATTCACACCAGTGGCCTGCTGGAGGTCATTTTGTAGGGCTCTGGCAGTGCTCATCCTGTTCCTTCCTTGCACAAAGGAGCAGATACCAGTCCTGCTGATGGGTTAAGGACCTTCTACGGCTCTGTCTAGAGCTCTCCTAGAGTAACTGCCTGTCTCCTGGAATCTCCTCCATGCTCTTGAGACTGTGCTGGGAGACACGGCAAACCTTCTGGCAATGACATGTATTGATGTGCCATCCTGGAGGAGTTGGACTGCCAACCTTTATAGGGTATAAGTATCGCCTCGTTCTGCCAGTAGTGACACTGACCCTAGCCAAATGCAAAACTAGTGAAAAACAGTCAGAAAAGAAGAGTAGAGAAAAAAAATGTCAGACACCTCCACCTGAAAAAACATTCCCGTTTTGGAGGTCATCTCATTGTTGCCCATCTAGTGCACCTGTTGTTAATTTCAAATAACAGCAAAGCAGCTGAAACTGATTAACAACCCCCTCTGCTACTTAAAGCGGAGGTTCCGCGGCAAATCTTTTTTTTTTTTTTTTAGCTTGCATGCAAAGTATTTGTAGATCACCAATTAGTACTCACGTGTTTGGTGATTTTTAACCTCCCCTATCTGTTTTCTGGCAAAAGATGCACTTTTAAAATCAGCCGTCAGAATTTTCCATTTTGCTTGTGGACATTGTGAAGCCCACAAGCACTGACTTCCTGGTAGCGGTGGACGGTGTTCTGCAGAAAAAGTTCCCCGGCGGATAAGGTTCCCCCCCTGTACTGCGCATGCGTGGCACGAACCTCAGCGGAGTTTCCGAAAGTAGCCGAACATGTAGAGCTGCGAGTTAGCTCTACACGGCGCCTGCGCAATGACTAGGAGCCATGTAGAGCTGACTGCGCAGGCGCCGTGTAGAGCCGACTCGCAGCTCTACATGTTCGGCTACTTTCGGAAACTCCGTTGAGGTTCGTGCCGCGCATGCGCAGTACAGGGGGGGGGGGGGGACCTTATCCTCCGGGGAACTTTTTCTGCAGGACATGTCACATCTGGGCGAACTCCCAGATTACATTAGAATAGAAACGCCTACTCCCGCGGGAGTGAGTACCCGGAAGCCGGAATTGAAATGACAATAGTACGGTATGTACAGAAAAAAAAAAAGTGGCTACTGTACATGTTTGTAGTGTAAGGAGTGTGGTCATATATGGATGTTATTTTGGGTGGAACTCCGCTTTAAACTGACCAGATCAAGAATCCCAGGAGTTCTGATTCAAAAGTGTTCCTTTTTTTTTGAGCAGTGTATTTTGTTTTAATAAAACTATTACACTATGGCCCTGCTTTTTTTTTTTTTTAATGACATTGCGGTGGAGTAATAACCAGATCCCAGGCATATCCTCTGTGTGTACCAGCAAAAGATCACAGACCCATAAGAATATAAAGCCCCACATGACCTTTTTAGTTAAAGAGGTCACGGTGGTCTGGCGAGTAGGAAACTTACCCTTATTCACCGGGTGTTGTCTCATAAAGTCATTGGCAGTGGTGATGGTGTAAAGACCAAATTTACTTCACAAAGATTTATGGACACTTTAAAAACATACAATATTCTTTTTAATCTGGTTTTTGATTAAATATTCTTAAACACATAATATTATCAATCATCTATTGAGCACTATGCACTTTGTCTATGTACCGTATATACGAGTATAAGCTGACCCGAATATAAGCCGAGGCACCTAATTTTACCACAAAAAAACTGGGAAAACGTATTGACTCATGTATAAGCCTAGGGTGTCCCTGTGCGTGCCCCACGGTGTCCCTGTGCGCGCCCCACGGTGCCCATGCCTCACTGTGTTCATGACTAGACTGACGTTTAAAATGGGAGTCTATGGAAGGGGTGCCCGGCTTTAAAAAAAAAAAAAAAAATCAGTGCTCCCCGGCCGTAGTTCCCCCGGACAAAAGACTTTTCACACTTGTAGGAGGAGAAATGGGGCTACATGTGTGCCAAGTTCCGGGTCCAGGGGACCTACGACCAGCCAGTACCGGGTCCCTAAACTCACCAGAGAAATTACCGTTTTACATTGGAGTCTATGGAAGGGGTGCCCGGCTTTAAAAAAAATCGGTGCTCCTTAGCCAACAAACTTTGCACACTTATAGAGGAAGAGTGGGGCTACATGTGTGCCAAGTTTGGGGTCCAGGGGACCTACGGCCGGTCGGTACCGGGTCACCAAAATCCAGGAGATCAGGCGCAAAAAGGGGACTCGAGTATAAGCCGAGGGGGGCATTTTCAGCACAAATAATGTGCTGAAAAACTCGGCTTATCCTCGAGTATATACGGTATGTAATTTAGCTTATTCTATGTAATTTAGCTCATTGACTTTTCGCCCCCAATTAATACACACCCTAGAAACTTTCCTACTACCGCCCGTTTTTATGTTTATTAAAAAAGTCAGCAGCTACGAAAAAAAAGTAGCTGCTGACTTTTATTAAACACTCCCCTGTCCCACGGTCCAGCGATGCGGCCGCCCGAGACCTCGCTCCTGTACCTCTTTGCGGTGCCAGCATTGCAAGTGTGGGCACCCAGCTGGGACAGCTTGTGGCTTCACAGCCGGGTGCGCACTGCAAATGCGCAAGTCACGCTACGCCTTCTTAGTGGCCGGGCAATCTTCTGGGACCTGTGACAGGTCCCAGAAGATCGCAGGGAGGGAGGGGGGAAAGGAGAAGTCGCCTAGGCGGGGAAAGCAAAAGTGGAAGCTGGGTACCTGTCAAAACTAGGTACCCGCTCCCCGCCCAAAAAAAATAATGACATGCCAAATGTGGCATGTAAGGGGGCGAGTAGTGCTTAAAGAGTAAGTTCCACTTTTGGGTGGAATTCCGCTTTAAAGTGCTTGTAAACCTCTGGAATGAAAAATTAACAGAGCATGTCCCTCTATAAGGTATACTAGCCCTATTCCAGAGCACAGTGTGTGATTTTTATCGCCGGTCTTTCTTCTGAAAGTCCCAGGCGACAGAAAACTTCAGCACACAAGTGGTGACGGATGGCTCCAACTGTACATGTTTCCCTATGTGACTGTGTAGGAGGGGTTGTGTCCATTCCCCCCACACAGGTCTCAAATTACACTCAGCTCCATGCTCTATGATGTGCAGTGTATGACATCAGCCCTCTACCTGAGGTAAACATTTTTTTTTTATCTGTGCGTTTTACAAGGCTTCAAATAAACAGGTACAACTTATACATAAGGATTGGTGCAATTTCGGTGTATTACACAGGCTAGTCACCCCAGGCGGTATATGTAAGGGTTTACAACCACATAAAAACATATGTGTCTTGAATAATGCAAATATAAAAAAGTTTACCCCTTCCTAATAAAAACCAGAAAGCAGTGCAAGCGCCTGCCTATATTTGGTACAACAAATATCTGGCATTGACCATGTGCCAATCTTGTGGAAACCAGCAGAATATCCAAACAAACTGCTTTTTTGTCTGGGGGACCTACGGCCGGGGAGCACTGATTTTTCAAAGCCGGACACCCCTTCCATAGACTGCCATGTTAAACGTCAGTCTAGTCATGGACACAGTGAGGCATGGGCACAGTGAGGCAAAGTGAGGCATGGACGCAGCGAGGCATGGACGCAGCGAGGCATGGACGCAGCGAGGCATGGACGCAGCGAGGCATGGACACAGCGAGGCATGGACACAGCGAGGCATGGACACAGCGAGGCATGGACACAGCGAGGCATGGACACAGCGAGGCCTCGGCTTATATTCGGGTCGGCTTATACTCAAGTATATACGGTAACTAAAAGGCAACCTTTTTTTTTTTTGGGATAGAATGGAGAGGTATTAGAACACTTGTCAGATTTTATTGCTGTGTCACTGTTAAGGAGATTCACCCTCTCCAAGTGTCCTGTTTACAATTATCATTGAACGTGAAAGTAAAAGAAAATCCCAAATTTTGCGTTGGCCACAGAAAAGTACCAGTAATGGGGGGGGGGGGGGAATCTTCCATTGGGGAAACTAGTTCTGGTGACTGGGGGGTCCCCAAGGAATTCCGTTAATTTACAGGGATTTCCTCTCACTTCCTGCTTTGGCTATGGGACAGGAAGTGAAGGGAAATCTCTGCAATGGGACACAGATGGCAAAAAAAATTAAAAATCTGGACATCCCTCTCTTGCTCTATCCAAAATAAAAATAAAGTTTTGGCTAGATTTCTACTTTAATGTTAACACATGCGCACATGCATTAGTGCAACACCACAGAATCTTGGGAGACAGCCCCCCCCCCACACAGGTGGTGACTGACAGCCGCAATTGGGCATGTTTCCCTATGAGACTGTGTAGGAGGGGTTGTGTCCATACAGGTGTTGTGTACACACAGTGAATTGTGTATATATTGTGGTATTTGAGGGATACTTTGTTCAAATGTAGTGCTTGCCGGGGGGTACAGTCTACGCCAGATATGCTTTTTTTGGGGCTGGTTGGCACACTTATTTTAATGGAAAGAAAAGTCCAACAAAAGTTTAAAAAAAAGTCCAACACAGCACAGTTGCCCACAAAGGAGTTTCCACCACATACACAAAATAAATATTCAGCCTCCTGGCTTTCTCTAGCAACAACGCTGCTCAGGCCTTGTGTTCATGTACCAACACTGTACCTCTGTCAGCTCTTTCCTGCTTGCAGCTCTCTGCTGATCTGGCCATCAGGTTTGGGGTCTCTGTCTGTTCTGTGGCAGACATGCACACATCTGGCTTCTCCCTTGCACCCAAATGGACTCCCTGGGAAGGAGGTGTCCCGATTTATTGTCCAGACTATAACAGGTGTGAACACCTGCACCTTCAGCCTGCCGCTCCATGGCAAGACCCAGATACAGGACTAGAGACTTCTCCCCACCCAAATCTCTCCAAAGTCTACCGACCGTGATTTGGGAATTACAAGACCCGGAGAGAACCACCATTGGAGCTCCCAACTCCGAATATGTGAGAATCCTGTGTACTCTTTCACCCTTCCAATACAGAGACGGGGTGTGTGTGTGCGCGTGTGTGCGTGTTCGTTCGTGTTCAAAAATAGAAGTGTTAATAGTTTATTTTTATCAATTAACAAATTGGAAAGAATTTGAACAGAAGAGAATTCCAAATCAATATTTGGTGTGACCACCCTTTGTCCTCAACACAGCTTCAATTCTTCTAGGCACACAGATTTTAAAGGAACTCGGCCGGTAGATTGTTCCAAACATCCTGGAGAACTAACCAGAGATCTTTTGTGGATGTAGGCTGCCTCAAATCCTTCAGAGAGACTTGATGTTGGGATCAGGGCTCTGTGGGAGCCAATCACTTCCAGGACCCCTTCTCTTTACGCTGAAGATTGTTCTTGATGATGTTGGCGGTATGTTTGGGATCATTGTCCTGCTGCAGAATACATTTGTGGCCAATCCCAGGCCTCCCTGAGGGCATAGCATGGTGGATAAGTATCTGCCTGTATTTCTCAGCATTGAGGACAAAACTGATCCTGACCAAATCTCCAACTCTAGAAATGTAGCCCACAACCTCCAACCATGCCTCACTGTTGCCTGCAGAATCTCATAATTGTACCGCTCTCCAGCTCTTCGTGAACTGCCGTTTGCTACAGCCAAATTTGTCACATTTTGACTCATCAGTCCAGGAGCACCTACCACCATTTTTCTGCACCCCAGTTCCTATATTTTCATACATAGGACATGGAAACAAGGCTAATCGATTTAACCATCTCCAAAGATGGAGAGGTACACCTTTTGTAGATTTTTTTTTTAAATAAATGCACATGATTTAGCAGGTAAAAGAAAGTGCATTCATTATTATTTTTTTTAATTTATTTAAGAGAGAAAGGCAGCTTCCAAATAGACATGCATGTACAAAAAAGGAAGTAGACAGGGGCTCCAGTAGCAATGAAATACAAAAACATTCAATAAATGCCAGGGAAGTCAAAAAGAAGGCCAATGTTGGCAGGCAAGATGTAACAAGTATCATCCAGAACATGAACCAGAATCAACAGGGTGAACATGGGTTCCCCTAGATCAGTGGTTCTCATCTTCCTGCCCTCAGGACCCACTAACAGGCCAGATTTTAAGTACTACCTTGGTGAGATGCAGACTAGAATACTGCAATCATTGAGCAGCAAATTATATCACCTGTGATGTATTTCAGTTATCTTGCAGACCTGGCTTCTTAGTGGGTCCTGAGGACAAGAGCTGCCCTAGAGACAGTAACCCGGCATGGCACAATGCAGTTTCATACAATTTTCCAGAAATAGGGTAACTACTGTAATAGCCATATACATCATGGAGAACTGCCCAGTTTTTCCAGGGAAACAGAGCGGAGAAACAAAAAGAGAAAGAGGAGGGAAGGAAGAAGAAGACAGAAAGAAAAAGGGGGGGTTTGGACGTTGAAGGGGGGAGGGAGATGAAAATGGGAGGGGGCAGCAGTTTGTGAGTCTATCAGGCTGCTACAAGGTGTAAGGCCACCCTCACACATTTTTTTACACTGAAGTCTGCAAAACAATCAATGGATCACAGGTGCAATGCCAGGCTCCTGCAGACTGTAAGTACAGCTGTCTGCCTATACCTCCATATGGGTAGACAGTTACTGGAGAGCAGGCAGAGTCAAAGAACTACTAAGGCGCTCATCAGTGTTCATTGAGAACTACAAGCCATCTGGCTTGGTGGCAGAGGGGTCTTGTAGTTAATTTAATTAACTGAACTCTGAATAATTGACACGGCTGTGTGGGCGGAGCACCACTCCCCCATAGTGAGGTGGGTGAGCGGGGCTGCTGTATTAGTAACATATTACACTCTGAATATGGGTGTAATGTAACATGTTACTAAAGGTGAACTTATCCTTTAAGAAGTCCCTACAAAATGGGCATATGGACACCTCATGTGTCTAAAGGACTTGATCGACTTGGGATTAGAAAATTTTGTAGATCTAATCTGTTTTCAGATCAGTGGTCGACAACTTGAAATAGGAGGCCTCATGTTCTCTCTCTCTCCCCCCCCCACCCCCAACACTTCCCGAGGGCCGCACAAAAACAGTACACTTTTGTGTGTTGAGGTGGATTGCATCAAGCTAGGCAGCCTATTCAAAATGAGACCAAAACTTTTGGTGCTGCTGCATTTTATGCAGCATACCACAACACTAAGGAGAGAGTTGGAGTACAATAAGCTCCATTGTTGGTGTCTGTAGCAAAACCTCTAGTGCCATCAGTGGATGCAATAACAACCCCCCAGCATTGGTGCTAGCTGTCACAATAACTCCTAATATTGGCCTAGGGACCGCAAGAATAATAACCCCCAACACAAGTGTCAGACAGCAATAATAACTCCCAACATTGATGTAAGTGACTGCATCATTAACCCCCAGAATATGTGTCAGTGACCAGATCATTAACACCCAGGATTGGTGTCAGTAATTACCCATGGTAATGGGGTCAGCTGACAAAATAATAAAGCCCACATTTATGCCAAGTTGCAGTGCTATTAACACCCTCATCCCCTCCCCCTACAATCGTTGGTTAGTGGCAGTGTACCCGTGCTGCCTCCTCAATCCCCAAGACTAGGAGATAACTCTGTCTCACAGTATTGTCTATTTCAGTGCTGAGTGTTGGAACGCAGCAAAATTCCGTGGCCTAGCACCCAACTGGCTCTCTTGTGCCCAGCTGGTGGTGAACCAAGCCCAACACATGGTGCCATGAGAGCCAGGCGGCCCACATATTGGCCACCAGAGCTGTAGACCATAACCCCCGCCCCCACCCCCATGGGTGTATAAATGAACCAGTGCCTATGGTATTTTGAGAGAAGGATCCTGATTTTTAAGGACACAGTGCTGAAAAAGTGTGCAGGCCCTTATCAGCATAGGATTGTTTCATAGCCATTGGCAAATCAACCCATAAGCTTGATGTTCTAGGCTAATATTAATAGGAAGGGGTGCTATGCTGACTAAAACAAAATACACAGGATGAATGATTTGTCACTCAGCAAATATTGTACTTTTAAAGCCCAGTACTTGCCTAAAATGAATGGTAAACCCAAATGAAATGTAAAGTAGCCTGTGCGCATAAGTAATGTAGGAGTTGCTATTGCTGAGTTGTTTTTGTTTTTTTAAGGTGTAGGACCCAGGTCTGTCATCCTGTCTTCATCGGCTGTCATCCTTCACCTAGCAAGTCAAAAAGCTACATAAGTATACAGGACAGAAGCTTATATTTTTTTCAGATTTCACTGGCTGCATGCTTATTCTGGCTGACTGGTTATAAAATCAGGATCAGAACAGCAGCTGCCAAGCTTGTACCTTTGAAAACGACATCTGCAATGACAGCTGCAATCCTTTCTATCCTTATAGTATCTCTAAGTATCACTTGTAACTTTTACTTTGCATGCACCTTTTTTAATGACTTTTAATGACTTTCATTAAGTCATTCATTATCATACAATGTTAAGCAATAACCAAGTAGCCACTCCAGTAGGTTTAAATGCAATTAACATGCACCAGGCCTTTAGTGTAATAAAACCTGATTGCCATACTATTTTCTTTCCATGATATTCTTGTTCCATTGTACTTCCCAATGGGCATGGTCTTCCCAATCTACAGCCAAAGGGCTTTTATAAATGCAGATGTGTTCCCCGTTTATACTCCCATTTTTAGAAGGGTAATAAAAAAGTTTAATTAAATTGTAGGACATTCTAAAAAAATAATAATTCACAACTGATACAGATTTGAAAACAATTTTCTGGAATAAGGCAGCTTTATAAAATAGGTGCACAGGATAACTTAAAACACTGACCTCATCCTCTTTTGTATCTCACCTTTTTTGAAATCACAACAATTTTTATCTGAATCTTAGAATTTTGCTTTTATTAAGCATTTAAAAAAATAAAAAAAATTCACCAGTTTTGTAATTTCCCATCAAGTAGTTTTCTGGTTTGTAAGTAATTGTAAACCAACCAAACAATCTGCTTGTATATATGGAAAAACAAAAAACAAAAAAAAAAACACGAGAAGCAAGCAGAACGTAACATAAATCTGCACAGCCTCGTTATGAATAGGCCCACACAGCTTCAGCTTACACTTACTAGCGTTGCACCCATACTGGTATCGGTGCCGATCCTAAGCATTTGCACAAGTACTTGTACTTGTGCAAATGCTCCAATACTAAAACCGATACCTTCAAGTCAGCAGACTGTAACCGCCGCCTTTGAGTCCCGGTTCACACTGTTGCGATGCAAATTCCATCTGTTTTTGAGTGCGATTTAGGTGCAAAGTTACAGCACGATTTCTGTTTGTCCGGTGCGACTCCAATGCAAACTTTAAGAAAATTGCAGCTGTTCCCAAGCCGATTGGTAAAGGATAAGTTCTCCTTTTGATAAAAAATAATAAAATGTACATATTTTTGCAGGTAAAAAAAAAATGTGCAATTATTTTTTGTTTTGGACGGCCGTAAAGCACTGCACCAGCGATCTGTCAGTGTATCCTTGTATGAGGAAGGCGATTCATTCTGACAGAAAGACTGAATATCTACCACAACACTCGCAGCGCCACGGTAGTTAATTGAAAAACTACAAACCGACAACCGCAAAGGCTGCCGGACCTTGTAGTTTACCAATGAATAAGTGACACGTAACGGAGCCTTGCACAGTCGCATCTTTTTTGAATCATGGTGGGGGGGGTTGCGGGGGCCAGTGCACTCAAAACATGTTACACCCATATTCAGGGTGTAACATGTTATGAAAGGTGAACTTATCCTTTAAGGAGCAGGGCTGCTGCACCCTTAACCACTTGCCGACCGGCTAACGCAGATATACGTTGGCAGAATTGCACGGCTGTATCTCTTCGTCGCTTTGAATTTTCCTGTTCTGCCTAGTGACAGGACAGTGATCTACTGCTCCCCGTCATCGGGAGGAGTGATCACAGTCGTGTCACTTGTAGCCCAGCCCCCCCCCCAGTTAGAATCACTCTCTAGGACACACTTTACCCCTTCATCGCCCCCTAGTGTTTAACCCCTTCCCTGCCAGTGTCATTTATACAGTAATCAGTGCATTTTTATAGCACTGATCGCTGTATAAATGACAATGGTCCCAAAATAGTGTAAAAAGTGTCCGATGTGTCCGCCATAATGTCACAGCCAGGATAAAAATCGCTGATCGCCGCCATTACTAATAATAAAAAATAATAATAATAATAATAAAAATGCCATAAAACTATCCCCTATTTTGTAGATGCTATAACTTTCGCGCGTTTCAATATACGCTTAATGCGATTTTTTTTTACCAAAAATATGTCGAAAAATACATATCAGCCTAAACTGAGAAAGAAATTTGTTTATTTTATATATTTTTTGGGGATATTTATTACAGCAAAAAGTATTGCTTTTTTTTCAAAATTGTCGCTCTTTTTTTGTTTATAGCGGAAAAAATAAAAAAACAGCAGAGGTGATCAAATACCACCAAAAGAAAGCTCCATTTGTGGGAAAAAAAGGACGTCAATTTTGTTTGGGTTCAACGTTGCACAATTGTCAGTTAAAGCGACGCAGTGTGAATCGCAAAAAGTGCTCTGGTCAGGAAGGGGGTAAATTCTTCCGGGGCTGAAGTGGTTACAACTGATGACTCCCACTGACAGCTAAAATGTAAACAAGAGAATCTCCCCCTCCTCTAACAACAGTTAAAATGCCGGCATCGGTGAGTGAACACCAGTAAAGAAACTGACCTGGGTGAGGACAGTGCTGGATCCTGGGACAGGTTATCTAGTGTGGATTAGGACTAATACAGGCATTGTGTTACTGGCCTGATCCCCAGGTGAAAACAGTGGGAAAAAAGCCTTAAAAAGAAAACAAATGAAACCAGCACATCTAATGATTGGTTGGTGCTGTGAGACCCTGTCCGAGGTGAATCGTGTTGTTTAAGCAACCCATCACCTCACATGTATGGAGAGTTGGAGCAGAAATTTTTCAAGCTCATTTGACTGCTTTTGATTAAGTAGTCCACCATTTGGGGTAAGGGTCAGTGTGAACCTTTCATTTTGGTGACGGACCCTTGTAACCACCCTTTGTGTAGACCTCCACTGAATGGACCTTTTTTTATATGAGATGATTTACTTTTTAAACACTTGGACTATTAGTGCATAAGCGCTGCATTTAGGTTATATTGTTATTGTTTCCTATGCCAGGAGAATTGTGCTAGCTGCTTTGCCATACGATTTGTAATACTTTGTGCCTATATTAAAGTGGATGTAAACCCGAAATGTATTTATTTATTTTTTTCTGTCACAATGTAGAGTATAAGATTTCCTATTATTTGTGCCCAGTCTTGCCACAAAGTTAATCCAGCTCTGAGCAAACTTCTTTTATTGTTCAGTGAGATAAAATGGACAAACAGAGAAAAACCTTTATCCGTTCCGCCCCCTTGCTTTAAATGACAGGTTATTTACATATCTCGTGCACTAGCTTTAGACAGGCATTATTTTTTAATTCCCACCCCCACTCCTTTTCTGAAGTCATGTGGTTACTTTTCTGGATTTTGACTGGATGTTAGTGATCATAGCAGAAGGAATTCACAGGAGAAAATGCATGTTGACAAGTGGAGTGTAGAGGTGGGCGGGGAGTCTGACATCATGACTCCACCCACCGAGCTCCAGACAACAGATCCACCCACAGAATCTAGTTTCTCAGGTCTCATAACAGACAGAGGGGAGACATTTGACAGATAAGGATAAATTGCAGGAGGCATCTATATCCTTATAGATCAGCACTATGGCAGTAGTTATGAAAGGATGAGAGTGCGTTTACATCCACTTTAAGCATTGGGGATTTGTTGGTTTTTAAAGAAGAGAATGCCTGTAATTAAAAATTCAGAAAATAAAAGCATGGGGGTCCTCCCCCAATCCAGACCAGGCCCTTATTCGGGTCTGGTAAAGATTCTATGGCGAACCCATACCAAATTTGAAAAAAATAATGGTGTGGGGACCCCCCCCCCCAAAGCAGTCCCTTAGGTCTGGTATGGATTTTGAGGGGAACCCCATGCCAAAATGTTTAAAAACATGTTGACATGCAAATCTACAATTTTCGGATCGGATCGCATCTGATCTGCATAGAATTGGCATCCGTGTGAACCAAGACTTATGGAGAGAAACTGTCAGTGACACTAAAAATAGGTATGAGTAATTGGTATTGGCGAGTACTTGAGAAAAAGTATTATTGGTAGAGAAATCCTAATTTCCAACAATATTGCCTACAGCCTCCTGGCACTGAGTACTCCCTGCTGTGCTCAGAGAAAAAAAATGCTACCAGGATCATTCAGATCAATGCAGAGCAAGTCTCTTGTCTCTAATCAGCACCCTCTAGAAGTGACCAGAAAAAGACTGGTTTACAGCAAAGATGGATGACAGGACAGGGCCAGGCCATGCTGCTGGAGGTATTTAATGGACACATCATATTGGTATTTTTCATAGGCTGCTGAGAGAATCGCACGTGTGTTTAGTGAAAGTGCAGGTATACTTTAATCCATCTCTGATATAATGTTCACCTCCTTCCAACTCCTCTCTAATTGCTGTAACGCAAAGAATAAATAAAATAAATCTAAAAGCCCTTTTTTTTTTTTTTACTTACGCAAAGCTGTAGTCATGTGATGCTCCAATCCCAAGCCTTCTCTCCTCTTACTTTCTGCTGGGTCCATTTTCGGGTGTCCAAGTCATCATTATGCATGACATGAACACTTCCTATTGCCTGTCCAGCGGTGAGGTTCTCCCAGAATCCAGAAGAGGAGTAATGGCAACAGAGGGGACCAACAGTCTCAGGTTTATCCATAGATAGCACTGGTTTAGTGGGTCCCCCACACCTGGAAACGGCAGCAACGGGACTTAGTTGAGGTAAGTAAATGAGAAAACCTTGCAGCATGGGTTAGAGATGGGGGTTTGTGACTGGAGGGTTATATTTTGCCCAGAGTATGGCTCTAATGCCATAACAAATATGGCCGATTGCCCATTGTTCTGCTTGCTGTTGTACTGGGCTTACCCATTTTGGAGATGTGATTTACTTGTGTCATAAAAACTCTTTAAAAAGGAGGTCCCAGTACTTTCCCTGACCATTCCTTCCCCTGACTTTCGCTCCAGAAAGGTGACCCCCTCTTTTTTCAGGAATCAATCACAGAGGGTCTTCATGGACAGAGTCATAAACATGTAACTGTAGTGGTCTAGCTTTTGGCTGTGTTCAAGTGTAACTAAAGGCAAACCTTTAGTTACACTTGAACACAGTTTTTATTGCTGTCTGTACCTTTATTTGGGAGATTCACCCTCTCGATTTGTCCTGTTTACCATGATCATTAAAAATGAAAGAAGAAAATCCCAAATTTCGGGTTGTTCCCAGAAAGGTAATGGAGGGAAAATCTTCCAATTGGGCCACTAGTTCTGGTGACCTGGGGGTCCTCAAGAAATTCCCTTAATTTGCAGGGATTTTTTCTCACTTCCTGTTTGACTATGGGACAAGAAGTGAAGGGAAATCTCTGAAATGGGACAAATGACAAAAAAAATAATAATAATCTGGCGGGGGTTATAACTCTACCTGTGTTTCTCAACTCCAGTCCTCAAGTCGCCCCAACAGGTCATGTTTTCAGGCTTTCCATCATTTTGCACAGGTGATTTGATCAGTTTCACTGCCTTAGTAATTACCACAGCCGTTTCATCTGAGGGAAATCCTGAAAACATGACATGTTGGGGCGCCTTGAGGACCGGAGTTGAGAAACACTGCTCTACCTTACTCTATCCAACATGAAGAAAAAAAATAAATAAGTTTTGCCTATAGTTCTACTTTCACATGCAGCATACAAAACAGCCCTTGATGCTGCTTTTAACAATCTAAATTTCCTACAAAGTTACAATGTTGCAGTCTGAACAAATGCATCCTCTGCCCTGCAGCAGACCCATGACATTTGTTGCTGTACATAATGAGCTGTCAGAAATGTATTCATGCTCACCTGTAACGTTACTGAAAGGTATGTAGAATTTTTGCAAATATTATTAAAGCAGAAGTATAGCCAAAGCTATTTTGGCTATACTTTTCCTATGAATCACAGGAGTGCAGTTAGTTCTGAAGCCCACAGTCGGCTGTCGTCACAGAGCCAGTCCAGGCTCTAAAAAGATCCCAACCATATTGTCAGGATCCACTCGGATGTCTCATCAGCAGCTGACTCCGCTGAGAGCTGAAGCCAACGACGCCTGTCCCTCCAGCGAGTGTTGGATGGTTAGAACAGAGCGGTGACTGACAAAAAATGGAAGGTGTGCACACCTAGTGCATTACCAATGACATTTAATAAATAATAAAAAGTGGGTACTGACAGTCACTGCTCTCAACTCCAAGCGGATTTAAAACTGAGCGACCAGCGGCCATGCGATCACTCAGTTCTTGGGCTTAGAGCTGATGGGGGACAGTAGGTGGCCCCCTCCCACCCCCTCCACATCCCAGCACTCCAGTGAGCACTGGAGGGGAGAGGGGAGAGCAGAGAGACAGAGATTGATTGCTCTCTGCGCATAGCAGAGGGGGAGAACTAAGTGATCAGCGGTCTTTGATCACTCAGTTCCGAGCAGGCGGGGAACAGATGCAGCATTGGATAGATGCTGCATCCACCTAGGCGAGTATAATCCAAATCCCATACTTCTCTTTTAATGTTGTAGGGACACCAGGGGAAAAACACATACACATTCATTATCTATCTATCTATCTATCTACACACACACACAGTATATAGAGATATAGATATCTATATATAAAATGCTTTATAATGTTGTGGGAAATGTCCTTAATTGAAGGCGGAGAGGCACAACATATAAAATTCTAGTAAAAAAAAAAAAAAATGCATAACTGGGCCAATTCACCCATGTATCCTCCTATGATGTCATCAGAGAAACACAGATGCTGCCACCGTTGACATTTCCTTCTGAACAGCCCAGTCGCCACTCACATGTCTTGAACACTAAGCGAAAAACCTGGAACAAGCATGCAGACAAGGACTTCTGACTTTTCTCCAGCTTGTTTACAGTCCCTCACCTTTATAGGACAGAAAATTAGCACTATAAGAACGAAGAAGGCCATGACAGCGCCTGCATTTCTCATGGCGGGTTTATTTGAAGGCTATATTAAAACTGGACTTTAACTTGCTCAATACGGATGAAACGATTCTTTGTAATAAATGATTGCTCACCTAAAAAGAAAATATTCATTGCACAGGTACAGAAATCTATTATCAACTTCTAGTTAAATGTGCTAAAATGATGACATTTATGACAATGAAATGGTTCTAAACGAGTTGTGTGCGCAAGTGGTGAAATAGTTAACAGGGAACCACAGCAGTTCCAGCGTACGGTGCCAGTGAACGAGCGATGGCCTACTAAATTTGGCACAGCTTAAGGCACCAGTGCATGGATGAATGTGCTCTTCAGTAAACACCACACTCTTGAGTACTGTAAAGTGTCAATTAATTCCGCGTTTAGATCCACGGCACGCCGATACGGATCAGTTTACTCAGATCCTCCCATTATACGGCAGCTTGAAAAGAAGTGACCTGCAAGAGTTAAGTGTGCAAGCTGCACATCAGTGCATTGACACAAACAATGCTATGCAGGCCAGTGCTGAGCCTATTATTATGTGCAGTAGTCGGAGGAGGAAATTCACAAAAATGACAAAAGCCACTTCCCTCTTCACATACGATTACACAGCTCGCCTGTACTCCAAGCACTCGGCATTCCCAAGTAACAATAAAAATAAAGGCCACATGGAACCGGTCCACAGGGAGACACCATGAAAAGGAAGCAAACAAGAAGATTTTTCATGGAGATCAACAAACAAAAATGAGAGCCACTTACAGAGAGAGGAAGGAAGAGGCTGCCAACTTAATCTGATTGTGCGACGGCTGTAAACATGTTGTAGTTTTGCAAGCCAGAGTTCCGAGCATTAACACAGCTGCCGTCAAACAAGCTCCCTGTGCATGATTAAAGATTCTGATTGCTTTGCAGCACAGCCAACACTGACCTGTTCCTGGGGGGAAGACGTAGCAACACTGATCGTGCGTATCCACTGTGCTGGCGACAGGCACTTGTTAAAACAGCAAGTTTCAGGTCTTACCAGTCGGGTACCAGAAGTTCAGAGAAATGGACACATGCCAAGGACAACATGAGCACAGGGGGAAAAAAAAAATCTGCAGCTTTCTCCACCCACAGGGCTGTTGTGTTAATGCTGCTAAATAACTGGATCTTTATGTTATTTACTGATAACTACTACAGCCTCTATGTCAGAGGTCCAAACCTCCGATCTAAAGAAATACATAATTATAATCTAGAATATATACATTATATAATACATAGATCAAGGAACGCAAAAGTTTGCATTTCTCACTTGGCTAATAAAGAAAGTGAAAGAAAAACTGAGCATTAATAGACAGGCCCCTTCCTTAAAGGGCTTGTAAAGGTTCGTTTTTTATTTTCTAAATAAGTTCCTTTAAGCTAGTGCATTGTTGGTTCACTTACCCTTTCCTTAGATTTCCCTTTTAAATATTTTTTTTCTTTGTATGAATTTCTCACTTCCTGTTTCTCCTCAGTAAACTTCACACCATCATCAGAGTGGTGTGGAGTCACCCAGAACAGCTTACTGAACAGCTTACTGAGGAGGAACAGGAAGTGAGAAATTCAGACAAAGAAAACAAAGAAAAAAAACATTTAGAAGGTAAATCAAAGGAAAAGGTAAGTGAACCAACAATGCACTAGCTTAAAGTAACCTATTTAGAAAATAAAAAACGAACCTTTACAACCCCTTTAACACTCGTCCTTGTATGAGAACACTAAACATATAGGAATAGTTAGTATATCACTATGTAAACTGTTGGTGCTCAATAATGAAAAGAGGAACAGAACTTTGCATAGCGCATCAGCTGTATTTATTCCAAGGATTATGCATGAATTTAAAGCGGAGCTCCACCCAAAAAGGGGAAGATACTCTGGTCTGCTCCTCCTCCCCTCCGCTGCCACATTTGGAACCTTTTGGGGGAGGGGAGAGAGCCGGTACCTGGTTTTGACAGGTACTGGCTCCCACTTCTGGCTCACTTAGCCGCGGTGAAGTAGGAAGTTGCCCCCCCCTTCTTTCCCGCCGCAGCTATCACATTCACAAAACGAAGCGCGTTTCGCGCATGTGCAGTAGAAAACTGTCAGTGAAGCCACAAGGCTTCACGGTTTGTTTCCCTTAGCCAAGATGGCAGCGCCAGCACCTGAGAGCTAATTCAAGACTCGGCTCTCGTGAGGACACCGCTGGATGCCTGGACAGGCCAGTCAGCAGCTACAGTATTTGTAGCACTATTTGGAGGGGGCGAACTCGTCTTTACTTATTGCTAATCATTAAAGCAGAACTACAGACATCATTTTGGATAGAGTAAGGGGGAGTTACTGTGTTCTTTGCTCCACAAGATGCACTTTTTCCCCCCCATAAAATGGGGGAAAGTGCCTGTGCGTCTTATGGAGCAAATATTGAGCAGGAGTCGCCGCCGCTCGCTCGATGCACACACACGGGACACAACACATACTAGGGTAGCTCTCTCTCACTCCAGCTAACCAGAAGCCGGCCCTGCCCAAGGCAATGCAGCGTCGCCTCCAATCACAGCGCCGCTAGCCCAACGTAGGGTGACGTCAGAGTCCGCTGTCACCAATCGCGGCCATCCCCATGACGTTTCTGGGAACGCCTTCCTCCCACGCGGCTGCAAGCTATTGGGGGCAGAGGGAGGCAGGGCCAACTGCCAGAATGAATGGGATGGGCAGTGAGATGGGAGTATTTATGTGGAGATCATGCTAGGTGCTTAGATAGATGGAACGAGACACGGCTAACTACACTGTTTCTCACCTTTTCTTACTATTTCAATATCCTTGCTTGTATTATGACAGTGGTCTGTGCATACTGTTCTATATATCCATAGGAACATATCCATAGGAACATGGGAGACATCCTGCTATAGATCTACACTGTATGGGCTTATAAGATCCAATTACTCGCTCATCAGATTATACTCACATAAACACTGGTGTATGTTTATTATAGGAATATATACCACTGGCTAATGTACTGTCCACTGGCTAATGTACATTTTATTTGCCAGGCTTCTGTATGGGTCAGAATATTTTTTTTTCCTTGGTTTTCTCCTTTAAAACCTAGGTGCGGCTTATGGTCAGGTGTGTCTTATGGTGCGAAAAATACGGTATAACCCCTGTCCGGTTTTTGTCTTGTTGGGGAGCCTTCCCTTCACGCCCCATATCTAAAACAGGAAATCCCTCCAAAATCAGGGAGGCCCTGGTTGTCACCAGGAGAACTGGTGTCCTCCCTATTTCTGTTCTGGTGACCACTCAAAATTTGGGATTTTCTTTTACTTTCACTTTTAGTGATCAATGGTAAACAGGAAAAAAATCCCTCTCCACTATCCAAAAACGTAAAAAAAAGTTTTTCCTTTAGTTATCCACTTGACGACCAGTGGTCGCAGCTGCAGGCATCATCCAGCTATAATTGTTATGGAGCCAATGGTCTACTTTCTTGCAAAAGCAATCCAAGCAGCTAATTAGCCGCTGGATCACTTTTACAAGAAGTGGGAGGGAAGGTCTCGCTCCCTCCCTGCCACCGCCTTCCCAGCTTTCTCAGGCTCTCTAGGCTTTCTCTGGCTCTCCTGTCCCACCAGGAGACCCGAGAGACCAGCTGGTGCTTTCGCCAGCTGACTGTAGAGGCAATCAGAGACCAGAATGTCTCTGATCGCCTTATGGTATAGGAAACTGGTAGCGATGAGTAATCATCAGTTCCAGTTTTCCCGAATGTAAACAGCCATTAATTTTTCAATAGGGAAAGTATCTGACCACACCGATCTCGCCATAAAGAGTACCCGTCACTGTCTATTGCCATCA
Organism: Rana muscosa; assembly: GCA_029206835.1. Lineage (NCBI taxonomy): Eukaryota > Metazoa > Chordata > Amphibia > Anura > Ranidae > Rana > Rana muscosa. The sequence continues at coordinate 670,044,528 of CM055118.1, forward strand.
CAGGGGATATTTATATTCCCTGTGATAATAAAAAAATAAAAATAAATGTGTAAAAACAAATAAAATTGTTCAAGCACCCCTGTCCTTGCATGCAAACGCACACGTCGTTCATGCACGCACGCAAACCGTGATCGTCCAACACATGCAAGGTGTCACCACTAACGTCAAATTGAGGGCAGTAATTCTAGCACCATGAAAATATTGTGTACTAAAGCACTAATGAAATAAATAGTGAAAAAAACAAATAAATTGATAACCAAATAGTGAAAGCTGCAATCAAACAAAGGATTCCTGTGTCCGTGCAAAAGTGAATATACAAATAAATGATGCGCTAATCACCAACCAACTAATATGTGCACACTTAAAGATATTCAGATCCTCAGTGCTGAATAAAATAGTGATATGCCTTACTACCACAAAAAATCTAAATTCCCCTATCCACAAGTAGCATAGATAGTATTGTGGAGTAATTTCTTGAACCTTAATATGCAAAAATCCCCAGGTCCATATGCAAATGTATCACTGAGGCAGGGGACAGGAGGTGAATATATACGTTTGTTATTTCTATTCCTATACTTCTCCTTTCATGTTCGTTTTAAAATCCTATACAGACGGTACTTCAGGAATCACATTTTCAGTATAAACTACCAGAGAAGCATTAATAAATGAACATCAGTTTTGGCTTCATGTTATTTACATTATATTACAGTACGTTTACATTAATACAGATTGTTGCTAGCTACAAACAGATTAAAGAAAGAAAGGAAAGCAAAAAATAAAACAAAAATCACACATCTGGACAGTGAAATCTATCCAGCATGGTTTTACCACACAGTAAACACATTTGCACAATGCCGATATAAAACCATAAACAGGACTATTTACACTGATCAGCCATAACTCTATGACTACTGACAGGGAAGTGAATAACCTTGATGATCTTGTTACAAACAAAGCCATCTGAAAAAGTCAGTGAGATATATTAGGCAAGAAGTAAACATGTTGTCCCTGAAGTTGGAGTGTTGAAAGCGGAAAAAAATGGACACTGCTGTTTGTTGTGTACGGGGCTGCATAGCTGCAGACCAGTCAGGATCCCATGCTGAGCCGCAGCCAAAAGCGCCTACAATGGGCATGTGACCATCAGAACTGCACCATAGAGCAGTGTTTCTCAACTCCAGTCCTCAAGGCGCCCCAACAGGTCATGTTTTCAGGATTTCCCTCAGATGAAATGGCTGTGGTAATTACTAAGGCAGTGAAACTGATCAAATCACCTGTGCAAAATAATGGAAAACCTGAAAACATGACCTGTTGGGGCGCCTTGAGGACTGGAGTTGAGAAACACTGCCATGGAGCATTAGAAGAGGATGACCTGGTCCGATGAATCACGTATTCTTTTACATCATTCGGATGGCTGGGTGTGTGTGCATCACTTACCTGGGGAAGAGATGGCACCAGGATGCAATATGGGAAAAAGGAAGAGGCAGTGTGATGCTTTGGGCAATGTTTATTTGGGAAACCTAGTGTTCTGACATTAATGCAGATGTTACTTGACAGGTTCCCTTTACCTAAACACTGTTGCTGACCAAGTACCCCCCATCATGGAAACAGAATTCCCTGATGGCAGTGGCCTCTTTCAGTAGGATAACACCCTACCACACTGCAATGGTCCAAGAATAGTTTGGAGGAACACTACAATGAGTTTGAGGTGTTGACTTGGCCTCCAAATACTCCAGATCTCAATCCAATGCAACACTTGGATGTGCTGGACAAAAAAAGTCTGATCCATGAAGGTCCCACCTTGCAACTTACAGGACTTAAAGGATCTGCTACTGACAGCTTGGCGCCAGATACCAACACACACCTTCGGAGGCCTAGTGGTGTCCAAGCTTCGACTGGTCCGGGCTGTTTTGGCAGGAAAAGGGGGACCCATTTAATATTAGGCTGGTGGACAAACTTATGGCTGATTGGTATATATTCTGTATAAGTTTCCCATAATCAACATAAAGACCCAGGATATAGTAAGGACACCAATTATGCGCTGGTGGTTTGTTTAATTATAAAATCGCCAATACATTAAGGCCCCTTTCACACAGGCTTTCCGATCTGGTCGCCTACCAGTTTTTCAAAAAGAACTGATCGGACACTCTATTCACTCCTATGGAGCGGCGGATGTCAGTGGTGACATGTCCGCTGAAACCTGCTGCGATCCGATCTGTGAAATCCAGATGGATGGTAACCCTATTTTCCATCCGTCTGGCGGATCGGATGAAAAACGGACAGACGCTCCGCTTTCATCCGATCTCCCCATAGAGGAGAGCAGGACTCTGACAGGTCCGTCTCTGCACAGTGAGCGGAAATGGACCCGTCATCCGCCCGCTCAGCGGATTGATCTCCCGCTCAGCAAAGTGGAGTTCGCCGGGCGCACAGCCTGTGTGAAAGAACCCTAAAGCCGAACTAAACCTTCATATCTTTTACAAGGAAAATGCCATCTTAGCCACTGTTTGATCTGCAGTTCCCATGGTGCTGCACATGTGATCAATTATGGTACCAGCCATTTGGTGGCTTGACAGTTCAGCTGAGAGCAAAAGCAACTGTGAAAGTTACTATTCACGGCATGCTTTGAATGTAACTGTGTTCAGAAACAGTTAAATTGATGGGTTTCGTTCCACCTAAACAAACATTTTTTATAAAGTGCATAAAGATTGGAATATCAGTTTCCTTGAACTAAAATCAGCAGGTCAAACTACAGTAATTATACAATGAAAAAAAGTGAAACACACGGTATTATTCCCTTGATCTAACAAGTCCATTGAGAGAAACTAAATGTATCCCGATTATCATCTCATCCACCCTCCAGCTATATGCACCAGATGACTACCGCACTGTAAAATAATACTCAATGGGATCTCCAATTCAAACACTATACAAAGAGATGGAAAAAAAAGACAATGTCCACAATACCCTGGGAAGGATGACGTTTACACATAGGTCTTTATTTAACAATTTAAACCCAAATAAAACGTAAATAGCTGAAGCTACAGAGGATACCCACCCACCAGACATCCCAGGTTCCCCATGGCCCGCGATTTTTTTTTTTTAAAGTCAGCAGCTACAAACACTGTAGCTGCTGACTTTTAAATAAGGACACTTACCTGTTCTAGGTGCCTGCGATGTTGGGGCCCCCCGAGGCCGACCCCTCGGATCCTGGCAGGTCCCGGCGCCGCCATCCTCACTAAGGGAAACAGGCAGTGAAACCGCCCGTTTCCTACTGCGCATGCGCGAGTCTCGCTGCGCCTTTTGAATGGGGCGGATGCTTTCTGGGATGCACAGTTCCCAGAAGGCAGTGCGCCCCATTCCCCAGAAGACAAACGCGAGGAGGAAGAAGAACTGCCGAGGACTAGGAAGAGGCAGAATAGGAACATCCGCATAGCAACCGCAATTTCTGGAAAGTCAAAAAAAAAATTTTTCTATTTTTTTGCAGGATTTTGGCGTAATTTTTTTTTTTTTTTTTTTTTTTTTTTTTAGGGTGGAACTCCACTTTGAAGCAGATCTTTGCTGCATCTGAGCACCACAAACCAAAAACACCATTTCATAAATTTGTAATATTTAAAGCAAACTCCCTCATCCATCCATGTCTCCATGCTTTATTTTGTTGTGAAATCACATTGAAAAACAACCCCCTAGCATTTCTGGGCGTGGCCATCTGGAGTAAAGGCAAATGATTCATATAGTATTTACTCCCTGGAATATAGCTTCCCTTAGCTTGGGCATGCATGCAGGAGAATGTGCTTAGCTGAGAAAAACCCTTCTCCTGTCCGCACCTCCTAAAGACTTCTGGGATGTATGACATAGTTTGCCTAGGCAGGAAACCATGAATAAGTCTCAATGACGAAACATGTCGGGGCGTGGCTACACAGCAGGCTATTGAAGATTCGGTAAAGCGTGTGTGGAGTGCTGTGTGTTATATACTTAAAAATTTAGCCACCTTTGGAAACGGTGACCACGAGCGGAGAGGACAGGTAGAGAATATACATTGTGCTGTTCTGTGTCCTGTGCTGATCTTGGGTCTGCCGTGACCACTATTCGTTGGTGGAGACAGTTTGAAGTTATTGCTGTGGATTCGGTTGCAGTGTAATCTTGCTTATTCTGATTGGTTACCATGTGAGTGCAATATTTGAAGATTTTGTAGTACAATAAAAACTGAATTTTGCAGTATTACACTATTCTTTGCACTTTTATTTTTGCATTTATATGGAGCTTATTTGAAGATCACTGTATCGGATGCTGAACCATTCCACCCATTTGAGAGGTGCTATTTGCATATCTGCCAAAACACGAGAGTGTGAGGCATTGCATTGCGGTGAGTGTTTCATCTGAAGGGGGTTTGTTTCACTTGAACACTGTGGTGTGGTGGAAGAGAAGAGGAATTCAATCCAACTTTTGAACACTTATACTACACACTTATATGGACTTTATTTTTCATTTTACCACTTTATACACGGTTTTTATGTTTTTTTCTTTATGTCAATTTTAGGATTTAATACTTTATCACTAATTATTTTTGAATCACAGCATATAGTAATATGATTGTTATATGCATTTAGCGCCACTTATAGTTTGTCATTCTATTTTTAGTGTGTTTACTATTATTCTTACAGGTTTATATATATTTAAAGTGGCTGCTGTTAGAATTGTGTGCACTTTTTTCTTCTGTTAAACAGCGCGGTGGGGTAATTATTTGGGGCGGTGTTGTATTGATTACCAATTTAAAAAAAAAAAAAAAAAAAACCTTAAGTTAGCCCAATTTTTGGGCATAATGTGAAAGATGATGTTATACAGAGTAAATAGATACCCAACATGTCATGCTTTAAAACTGCTCACACTTGTGGAATGGCAACAAACTACGGTACTTAAAAATCTCCATAGGCAAATCTTTAAATAAAAAAAAATAAAAAAAAGAACGGTTACCTGCTTAGAGTTACAGAGGAGATCTAGTGCTATAATTATTGCTCTCGCTCTAACGATCGCGGCAATACCTCACACGTGTGGTTTGAACACCTTGTACATTTGCAGGCGCTACTTATGTATGCGTTCGCTTTGGCGCACGAGCACGGAGCGCTTTCAAATTTCTTTTTTTTTTACACTGTGCCTTTTAAATTTTTTTTTAATCAATTTTATTGTTGTCATAAGGAATGTAAACATCCCTTTGTGACCGTAATAGGCAGGGACAGGTACTCTTTATATTATCCAGCTGGTCTTCCAGCCGGCAATTGATAGAAGATCTCAGAATCAAAATATAAAATAATAAAACAAGAAAAAAGTAAAAATTTCCATAGGACTCTGGGCCCAAGGGGGAGCCAGGTCCTTCTCTACTAGGCAGAAAAAAAAACTGAGCTGCTAGCTACAGGGTGAGGGGTTATGACCGGAGGGACCGCCCCCCTGGGCGGGGCTGTTCAACTCGGTTAAAAGGTACATGTATTTAGATAACTAACAGACGGAATATAACCCACAAGTCAAGAATTAAGGAGCTGTGTCCATCCATGGACGAAAAGAGAAATACCACTTTCAAAGCGATTGGATGATGAGGATTGTTGGTACAGGGCTTTCGAGAGCCGATCACGACAGTTTATCTGATATTATCCAATCTGACAAACTCGAAAAAAAATTCTCGTACGATTTTCGTTTAATCAGTACAGCTGTCGTTGGAAAATACAATAGAAATACACTACAACACATGACATCACTTCTGATTTTTTATTCTGTCGTACGAGAATTGTCATCACTTTAGTAACCTCTCCATTTTTAATACGCAAATAGCATGCAAAAATTCGATTTTCGGATTGTGTATGCAGGGCATTATTCTGGTCACACTGTTCCAAAAGGATCTAGTACTTCAACCCAGGAGATCCAACAGCTTTCCTTATACAGTATAAGAAGTGTCCAAAATCTCACACAAATCCCAACCTGAGAACAGTCTCTAAATCGGCAAAGGTTAAATAATCAGGATTATAAAACTATCCCCAGTCTGAAGTGACCAGCAGTTCATAATTTAAACCTGCTCAAAAGGTGACACCTGCTGGACAACTGTGCAATTCCAGCTATACATAGAAAGGCTACTTGTCAATTCGACAAGCCACACCGCAAATTACACAAATCTACAGGGAACGATTCAACTGACCATGCATGTGCGAGTCCATATTTTTACATATAGATAGTTCTGAAGCGGAAACCATCGGATGGTTGTTTCCACAAATTACACTGAGAACAATACAAGTAACCTCTAAAGGCTTAAAACGTGTATTTGTACTGTCTACCCTCAAGTTGTAAAGCGCTGCCTAAACCGTTGGTGCTATATAAATCCTGTATAATAATAATAAAAATAATAAATACTCGAGTATAAGCCGACCCAAGTATAAGCTGAGGCCCTAATTTTACCACAAAAAAACTGGGAAAACGTATTGACTCGAGTATAAGCCTAGGATGAGAATGAGAATGCACCAGCTACTGTAGGATGAGAATGCACCAGCTACTGTAAGCGGAAAAGAGGGTCAACAATGCCCATTGCAAGTGTGGCAGAGCGAGGCTCTGTCCCAATGAAAGAGAAGGTAAAAGGGACACAGGGTTTGCATATCTGCAGACTGCAGGACTACAGAGTGTAGAATTTAAATGGAGAAAAATGCTCTGTCAGTTTTCTCCAGGTTTTCCTACTTTAGTATGGGACTCGGTAGTTTGGAGATCCCTAAGACTTGGGTGGGACAGGATCTCCAACCCTGTGTCCGGGTCTTGTGGACAGCCAGCATGGTGTGTTCTCAGGTGCACACAACCAATATAATGAGGGGCTGGTGAGAGCAGAGAGTGAAGGATGGTGGAGAGTGAGCAGCTTGCTAACTGCTGTGTGAGGACAGACCTATGTTTGGGGCAGTGGCTGCTAGTGAGTGTCTGTGTGAGGATAAACGCTGTATGCGTCCAAGGAGCCAGAAGCTGTGTGCATTAAGGGACTTCAAGCTGTGTGCGTTTAAGAAGCCCAAAGCTGTGTGCATCCAAGACTGAGACTGGAAGATCTAGTGGTTTATGGTATCAGTACCTAAAGCAAGCAGAGGAACTGCTAATGAGAGAGAGCCAGGTGGCTTGGTATGTTTTCCTTATTTTTGGACTGCTAAATGCAGTTAAACCCCTGCGTGGGAATCCTGAATGGACATTTTGCTTTGGTTTTTCTGTTTAAATAAACGTGGGCTACCAGGCCCTTAACTAGAGCCTTAACTTTGGTCCGCGATAGGCGTTTTTGACACTGTGTTCCGCTACCGCCTATCACGGAGATCCTCTCATCCTCGGACTCAGTTTCCCAGCAGACACTGTGTTCAGTGTTCCGCCAACTACGGACCTTCTTTCATCCTCGGACAAGAGGACATCCATGATAGGCGGAACTCTGAACAGTGTCTGCTGGGAAAGGCAGAAGATGAGAGGACCTCCGTGATAGGCGGTAGCGGAACAGTGTCAAACGCCTATCACGAATCAGGAGGAAGTCGCGACTTTTGAAAAATGGACGCCCACGACCCGACAGGTACACTGACTCGAGTATAAGCCGAGGGGGCTATTTTCAGCCCTAAAAAAAGTAGGGCTGAAAAACTCGGCTTATACGAGTATATATGGTAACTTAAAATTTCTGGCCAGTTTCCCCATTTGTACTGCCCATATACTATATAGGATGGGCTTTCCTGGCAAATTTGCCAAAAAAAACCTCTAGTTATATTGTTTATTTATGCAAAACCTTTATCCCAAAAAGAACAAAACTGTTGCTGTAACTGCAGTGTGAGCTGGAGTTTGTCTTTAATAAGTTAGTACTGGTTTATCTAAATCTGCTATTCCATCTTCGAATACAAGTTTTTTTCAGGTGTTTTTCAACAAAAAGGTGTGGAGTGCTGCTGAAAAAGGGGCGGAGAGCTGCGGTTTGCGTTGTGCTTTTTAGGTGTTTCCACTGAAGTTGATGGGGACAAAAACGCTAAATTCTGCCTGAAAAGTAGCTTGTGTACTTTTTTGAGCGACAGGTGTTTTGCTATAAGCGATTGGACACTCAGATGTGAACAAAGGCTATTGAATACAATAGGTTTTTTGCTTGTTGAGCGTTTTTGAGCTACAAAAGGCTTAGTGTAAACAAGGCTAACGCTCCCCTCCCCCCCAGACTGAAAATGTTGCCGTCTGCTGTGCCCCTGTTCTCCTTCATCCAGAGTGGGAGCATTCTAATACAAGAGGCGTGTTACTGGGAAGATCACCCAGTGAAAACAGAGGGAAAAAGCCTAAAAAAGGAAAGCTAATGCAGCGGCAACATCAAATGATTGGCAAGCTGCAAAATATACATTTTCGGTTTTGGGTTTAATATCGCTTTAACTGTTCTAAAACGAGTAAGGTCACTTCGTTAGACTTCATATATAATCCCCTGCACCAAGGATCCAAGAAGCTCACAGGGTCACTAGAGGTGTACTTGCATCACCCGTAACATTTACAGGTCAAAATTATTATTATTAGTCTTCTTCTTTTGCGAGGACAGCAGGAAGCGGTGGGTGTTTGAGAATAGCTCATCTGCATCACAACCAGGAGCCATCTGACCACTAGATTACTGAGAAAATGTAAAAATACTAAGCGCCATACTGCCCCTACCACCTCTCAAGCCTCACATGTTCTTTTTGGTACATTTCCGCACTGTATAAACGCAGGTCATCGCTGCAGCACAGAAAAAAAAAAAATTCTATGTGACCCAATCACACCACAACACTGGAGTGATGTGTGGTGCAGAAGAAATTGGATTTTTAAAAACAGCTTACCTGTAAAATCCTTTTCTTGGAGTACACCACGGGACACAGAGCCTTTAATCATTACATAGTGGGTTGCATCGTTCACCAGAGGTGATAAGGACACTGGAACACCCAATGAAGACAAGTTCCCCTCTATATAACCCCTCCCATAAGGGAAGTACCTCAGTTTTGTAGCAAAGCAGTAAGGATCCCATAGAAGGGGGGGACCTCTGTGTCCCGTGGTGTACTCCAAGAAAAGGATTTTACAGGTAAGCGGTTATTAAAAATCCTATTTTCTTTTTCGTACACCACGGGACACAGAGCCTTTAATCATTACGTAGCGGGATGTCCTAGAGCAATGCTCAATATGAGGGGAGGGAGACACAGATCAAGCAGACCACCACCGGACATGAGGCCCTATACTGCTGCCTGCAGCACACTACGCCCGAAGGCGGAATCCTCATGCCCTCTTACATCTATTTGATAGAATTTGGTAAATTAATGGACTAAAGACCAAGTTGCAGCTTTACAGATCCGAGCCATAGAAGCCTGATGATGCACTGCCCATGAAGCACCTATTGCCCTGGTCGAGTGCGCTTTAAACAGGAAAAAGAGGAATTTTGTTCTTTAAACCATAAGCTTGAATTATCACTTACACCTAGAAATGGTTGCTTTAGCTGCTGTTTTACGTATCTGAGCAGTTGCTTGCAGATAAACTTTTATTGCTCTCACTATATCCAGAGAGAGTGTAATAATTTTTCCCCCGCCGACTGCGGCTCAGGAAAAAAAAAAAAAAGGGTATGTAAAACAATATCTTGATTTAAATGAAACGTCGACACCACTTTAGGAAGGAAAGTAGGATGGGGACGCAACACATTTTTGTCTTTGTGACCCACTATATAAGGCTCTTTACAAGAAAGAGCTGCTAATTCAGAAACTCTCCTAGCAGAGGAGATAGCAACCAAAAAGGCCAATTTCCTACTTAACAGAATTAACGGAATATGGCGAATAGGTTCAAAGGGCTACTTTTGCAAGACCGACAAAACTAGATTCAAATCCCAGGGACACAAGGGAGGTTTAACCGGCGGATTTACCTGCAGTACCCCCTGAATGAATGTCCGGACTAGAGAATGAGATACCAGTGGTCTCTGAAAGAAAATTGATAGAGCCGAGATTTGACCCTTAAAATGGTACTCAGGGCTAGTTTCATATCTACCCCCAATTGACAAAAGGCCAGAATCCTACTAATGACATACTTTTGAGGGTTCCACCCTCTGGATTCACACCAGGCAACATATGCCTTCCAGATTCTAGAATAGATGAGCCTGGAGGCCGGCTTTCTAGCATTAACGAGAGTGGAGAGAACTGGACCCGAAAGCCCACGTTTCTTCAATATGTAGGTTTCAATAGCCAAACCGTCAAATTTAGCTTTCGTAAGGAAGGATGGAATTCTGGACCCTGCGATAGCTGGTCTTGGCGAAGTGGAAGAATCCAAAGTTTCACCACCATCCTTATGATTTCGGTGTACCAGGACCTTCTGGGCCAATTCAGAGCCACCAGGAGTACTGGTATTCCCTCTTTTTTGATTTTGCAAAGCAGTCTCTGTAAGAGCGGAACCGGAGGGAATGCATAGATCAGAAAAATTGATCCCAGGGAATCATTGGTGCATCCGTTCCAAAGGCTAGAGGATCTCTTATCCTCGACACAAAGGTGTCCAACTTCTTGTTGAACCTGGATTCTAGTAAGTCTACATCCGGGGTCCCCCATTTCTGGCACATAGTCTGAAAAATGTCGGGGTGGAGAGACCACTCCCCTGGCAACAGCTGCTGGCGGCTCAGATAATCCGCTTGCCAATTTTCTACCCCTGGAATGAAGATTGCAGAAAGACAAGGAATATGACTTTCTGCCCATACCAATATCTGGTTCACTTCCCTCTGAGCATCCCGACTCCGGGTGCCCCCTTGATGATTGATATAAGCTACCGCAGCAGCATTGTCGGATTGAATCCGAACAGGGTAACCCTGTAACCTGCGTGTCCAGGTTCTGAGGGCTAGGTACACTGTCCGAATCTCCAATATGTTGATGGGCAGGCTCCTTTCGAACTTGGACCAAGTTCCTTGGGCCTTGGCCTTTTCCAGAATTGCCCCCCAGCCAGAAAGGCTGGCATCCGTAGATACCACCTACAGGTGACCGGAGGAAGGATTTTCCGGTTCGCAAATTCTTGGTGTTTAACCAACTGAAGCTTTGGCGCACCATTAAAGGCCAGTGCATTAGTAAATCTAGAGCTTGGATTCTCCTGTTCCAGGCAGCCAGGATACCGTTTTGAAGCAGTCTCAAATGAAACTGGGCATAAGGAACGGCCTCGAAGGAGGCCACCATCTTCCCCAATAACTTCATGCAAAAGGAGAATAGATGGTCCCTTTTTTGCCTTGACCATGCGGACCAGTTCCTTTAAAGATTTGATCTTTGGCACTGGAAGGAATACTCTGGTTTGGGCCTTGTCTATGACCCTGCCCAAATACTCCACCCTTCTTAGGGGCTGTAGAGGATTTCTGTAGGTTTAGGATCCACCCTAAATGTTCTAGGTATTTTACCGTACTGAGCACACTGATTTAACCATGCTACTGACTTCTACCAGGAGTAGGTTGTCTAGATAAGCCGTCACTGCTATGCCCTGCGCCCTTAGATTTTCCAAAAGCGGGGCCAGAACCTTTGTAAATACCCAGGGTGCAGTAGCCAAGCCAAAAGGCAGAGCCACAAACTGGTAGTGGCGGTGTTCTACTGCGAACCTGAGTAACTTTTGGTGAGCGTGATGGATAGGTTACGTGCAAGTATGCGTCTTTGATGTCTATTGACGCCAAGAATTCTCCGCCTTGTAGGATGGAGACCACCGATCAAATAGTCTCCATTCGGAAATGGCGAATATTCAGAAACTGATTCAGAGCTTTTAGATCCAGAATGGGTCCGACGTCTCCATTTGGTTTTGGAACCGCAAAGAGGTTTGAATAAAACCCTGAACCTTGCTCTTTTAGGGGGACTTCCATGATTAACCCTTGGGACAGCAAGTGATCCAATGCTTGGAAGAAGGGTTTTCTCTTTAATGGATCTTTGGAGAGGTTTGAGCCTAGGAACCGATAAGGTGGGATTTCTCGGGAAATTCCAGTTTGTACCCTAGGGATACTGTGGAAACTACTCACTTGTCCTGGATATCTGTCTGCCAAGCTGCTGAAAACTGCCGAAGCTGCCCCCCCCCCACTCGGCCGAGCGGGGGCGCCCCTTCATAAGGGGGTTTGGGGGTTCTGCTAGTTCGTTTTTTGACCCCATGGCTTTTTGTGACCCTGGACATGACCCTGGGTCTTAGCTCTTGTGGCTGGCTGAGAATGCCGTCGCCTCTGCCTGGAGGCAGAGGTTCCGGGAACCAGGGAGAGAGAGCACGCTTAAAACAAGGGCACTTGTTCTTCTTTTTGTCTGGTAACAGTAGTTTTACCACTTTTGGATGTATTTATCCAGATCTTCCCTAAAGGAGACGTTCCCCATGGAAGGGAAAACCGGACAAATGTTTTTTACATGGAGCTTCAGCTGACCAATGCTTTAACCAAAGAATTCTGCACATATGTACCAGCTGGAGAGTGAGGCGGGATGCCTGCTGAATAGAATCTCTTATAGCATCCACCATAAAACATAAGGCTTTAGGCAGGTTCTCCCATAGTTTGACCTGATCCAGGAGGGAAAAAAGAAAGCTGGTTCTCTTTTTTTTGTCCGGCAGGTTTGGCAGTTTTCCAATTGGAAAAACTGCGAGGGAGCATACACACGGCCGGGATTCCCGGCCAAAAGCTCTCCTCGCAGTTTTCCCGTCGGAAAATCCGGTCGTGTGTACGGGGCATTACAAACGAAGATTTAAGTAAAGATTCCAATTTCTTTTCAGAAGAAATACCTGAGCATTATCTACAGGACAAGTTAGGTTTCTATTTACACAAGAAATGGCCGCATCTACTGTAGGCAGCCTCCACTTCTTGGGAAATATCCTCCTCCATAGGATAAAGCACCTCAAATTTCCTGGGAGGAGAAAAACGCTTGTCTGGATGTAGCCAGTCTGCGTAAATAAGATTCTCCAATAAAGGATGAACCGGAAGGAACAAGCCGTCTGCGGGGATTTTAATGAACCCAGGGAGGAGACAGGTGACTCAGTTAACTCAGAAGAGGGCAACTTAAACGTTGTACGCACTGCTTCAGCATAACATTGCACCTGCAATTTAAGAACCTGGGAAGCAGAAAAAGGGTTTTCTGTAACCCCTGATCCATCCGATTGCTCCTCATCCTTATCCCCCAATGGCGCTACATTATCGTCCTCATCAGATTTTTCTGAAGGGGGATCTAGGACTACAGAAGGGGACCTACTTCGCTTTTTTTCCTTCTGTGAGCACTTTACGATTAAGGCAGCAATTCTCCCTTCCAAGCTGTTCAGAGCTACTGCCAAAGTGTCCTCAGTGACATATGCAGGAGCTGGCACCACAGGAGAGGCTGCTATTCCTGATAAAGGTAATGGCTCATCCTGTGCAGGTGCCTCAAGTCTTACAGGGGAGGATGGCACTAGTCAGCTAGGACCACCCGACTCAGGCGGCGATGCTTTAGTGCCCTTCTTTGATATCCCTGTATTCCTCCTATAGGAAGACATAGTCTAAGCCAAAAGCAGAGGTGCAAACAATGCATACACTACTGTGCTAGTTTAGTAATCTACACAAAGTATGCAACTAATCACACAGCTTTGATGCCGAGTAGATGCCCAGGAGTGCCTGAATCCAACCACATAGAGAAGCTTACGTGTCCTAAGCTGCTGTGTTCATTTTCATGGAGAACTCTCAGGCGTCTGAGGTCATTTTTAAGACTCCCGCCTTGTGCCTGCGCAGTAGAGCGGCTTTCACGCCGCACGTGCTCGCTCGCGTGACCACGCCCCCTCTTTCCGTCCATGCACTGTAAAAGCGCGCGCGTGTAGGGGGGAATGGCGGAAAGACCCATAGTAAGGGGAGAGAGGAGGATCCTCCAACAAGCAGCCATACCTCACTAAAAGGTTCCTTTTCACTGGCCATGCAGAGCTTGTAGCAGAGGAAGCGCGCTGCCTGAGGAGCAGCTGACACTGACCTGGTCCTGGAGCATGGTGAGTGAATATCAGCTCTTTACTCCCTCTAGTGGTGGACATAGGCAAGACAACACTACTCAAAAGGGGAAAGTCCTTAAGATGTTTTTTACCTAGGATCTTTCCCACTTAACTTATCCCCGCCGCAGGACTGCTGAAGACCAGACGGTACCAATCTTCACCCATCACGGCGGGTATGTTGTGCCAACCTTCAGGGATCTGCGTTCCTACTTAAAGGAGGCCTCTTCCCTGGACCTTGTAAAAGATTGGCAGAAACTTTTGCGCATTTCATATAGCGAAAGTACTGGATCCCAGAGCCCAGTCCTCAAAAGAGAGACATTACAGGCAATAACCTCGGTCTTCTGCGAGGCCCGGGTACCATCCATTTTTAGCGTATTTAATAGGCTTCTTGGATGGATCTGTTGTGTAGCTCTTTGACCCCCGGAGGGATTTTTAGCAGAGCTTCTTCTTAGCACATCCTTAGTCGCGACCATCACCTTAGACACTGGCGAAAAAACTGACGTACTTCCCTTATGGGAGGGGTTATATAGAGGGGAACTCGTCTTCATTGGGTGTGCCAGTGTCCAATCACCTCTGGTGAACTATACAACCCACTATGTAATGATTAAAGGCTCTGTGTCCTGTGGTGTATGAAAAAGAAATGTAGCCTGTCTGCACCGCTCTAGATATCACTTGTTATCACTGATGTGCAGAGACATGAATGGGACACTTCAAATGAAGTTGAGGAAATGCCTAGCATTTTTTGTCATGTGATTTTCTGACCGTGTGTACTAGGCTTTACTGACCAACATGGGGGTAAATGAGCCGTTCGTTTATGCGGATAAAGCCACCTGGAGCTGTGTGCAGGGAACCTATGTTACTCTATGGGGACGCAGCAGCTGTAAGGACACAGTGGCATTTGATAGGTACGCAGTATCAGGTGTGGTAAAACTTCACTGGGATAGGAATGACAAGCCATAAACATGCACTTTAAAAAGAACAAATCAGCAATGTCAGCTCCCCTATTTCTAATAAACAGAAGGAATAATGCATGCACTCTGATGTGACAAGAAATCTGATCAATGTGACCATTTAGGACTATGGAGGACATGCTAATAAATTATTGCAATGTCGAGATTGATGCTTGACAACAGAGAGCATACTCTGTAGTAGTTTTCACTTGCGTACAAATCCTAATATCTTCACAGAAGATCCAGTGATAAAAAGGAAAAGACCGGGCACCTCTGGCCAAATTACTGCTGATGTTCTGTTAATTTTTGAATTGAGAAATAAATGTAAAAAATAGGCCTCATGTACATCACTGCCTACTTCCAGGATTAGGGCGCATGCATGCCCCCCCATGCGATTGTACACAGCGGGAGCCTGTCAGCAAGTCCCAGCCAATGATTCACGGAAGGACCTGCTAATCAGCTGTGTACATTCACAACCCGAGAGCTCTGTGTTGACATTTAATACAGAGCTCAGTACACAGGGAACGATCTATGTGTTTCTTATCCCTGCAAATGCAGGGATGAGCAACGTCGAGATCAATTAGTAAAAGCAGCACATTTTACACCTATTACTCATAGTTCGGCACACATTTAACCCCTTGATCAACCCCGACAGAGCTGAAATGGTAATGAGCAGTTAAAGTGGTATTAAAATAAGTTCACCTTTTGTAACATGTTACGAACAGGGACCACCCCCCCCAGAACCCCGTCCCATCCAGCACCCCATTTCTCCGAACTGACAGCTAGCGGTGATCTTCTTCCTTCCACTAGCTGTTCCAATTTTAAAAAATCATGGCTAAGCGGGTCTCCGCCCGCCCTCGTCACACATTCACATTGTTCTGTGAATGGAAAACTACCTTTTCGGCTGTCGGCTTGTAGCTTTCAATGAACTACCATGGTGCTCTGGAGCACTGTCATAGTTCATTCTCTCTTCCTGTCAGATTGTATCTTTACCTGCAAAAAAATGTGCATTTATTATTTTTTGTTAAAAAGGTGAACTTGTCCTTTAAACTCTTAATTTTTAATACTTGCTGAGAGGTAGGGTTTCTTTTATCACAGCCTATCAGTCTCTTCTGTCATAAATACATCCCTCTGCCTATCAGCTGTCATGTACACTGTGCAGCACACATTTACGCCACCCGATCTGTGCCAAGGTGATGTGACTCCAGTCACATCAGAGGAGTGACATCGCAGCCTGGTCATTCAAGCGGCTGAAGAGACAGAACCCAGATGGAAGACTGGATGAAGATAAAAATGCCTGGGACCCATGGAAATGATGATAGCGCAGCACTAGAGGGCTTCATTTGACAAGTAAGCCTTGCGTAATGTGCAAATATGCAGTGCATAATACCACATTATAGCATAACCCACCTGGGGGCCATGTATTAAAAAAAAAAATCTGGTTCAATACAGCTTTAACCTTTGCAGTGTGGGGAGTGCCACTGCATGGCTATTTTTGGAATCAGGCTTTAAACTACTAATCGTGTACATTGTCTCTAGTGTAGCCAAGTTATAGGTTGTCAAAATGTTGTACATCATTTACACTGCAAAAATGTAGACTCAAAATGATAACTTTTTTGGCAAGTGCAATTGATTTTTACATGTGAACATTTTCAACATCTTTTGGATCCCTTAATTGAGCATGCGGTAAGAATTGGTCCTGCAATGTAGGTTATATAATCCACATTTCAATCACTACTGTGACCATTTTGGAGCTGCACTTTAAAAGCAAAAAAGAGAAAAAAAAAATTACCTTTCGCTTGGCTTGAAAAAAAAAATTTGTATCATGTCTGCACAGATTACTTCAATACATTCACATCATTAAACAATGAAATATATTGCTGAGAATAAACAGTTTTGTAAACTGCCATTGGCATTCTGGGTATAAGTTCAAAAACACATGTGTCCTTATCTCACCTTGTGGGTCTCCCCCCATTCAAACCACAGACATATGATTCTTCTTTATGTCTCCGTTCTGCATTCCACAAGGGATGCAAGAAGTTTTTTATGTTCTGCTCATTTAAAAAAAAAAAAAAAAAAAAAGAAGCACAACCAAGAATGTGAAAAAAAAAAAAAAAAAAAAAATCACACAGGCCCTCTCTACACTGTTCAGCAGCGAATGCTGGCCATACATGATTTTTGTTTTTGTTCAAACAGGTTGAATGAAAAAATAATAAGCCGATTTCCCCATCCACACATCAGGCGGCACTAATTGTTCGGGGAAAAACCTGATGGGCTGGTTTCCCAGCGTGCCCATATATTGATCAAAATTCGGACAGTCCCTACTGAACTGGCCAAATTTCAATCCATGTATTATCGGCTTAAGGCTTAAAAGCTTTCAACAGACAAGAGATGACAATAGCTAAACCCAGTCATTCTGAATTTGCCTGCAACAGCTAGACTGGATCATTATTATTTCCTATCATTAGTTCTTCTGTTGGTCTTTTGATCTCATGGAGAAAATTAGATTGGCTAAAGCTCAAAAAACTCATTGGATTATCCATTTTCTCTTCCACTCAACCACTTTTAAGAATTATTGACAAGAGCAAACCTGGATCATCCAAAAGCGGCAACCCTTGCATGCTGTAAACGAGGGAGATAATACAATTGGGCAAACTTGTGCACCTGCCATACCCTGTGAGTAGACACTGCTGTGTCACACATTCACAGAGCCTGCCTTCTGAACTACAGAGGTGCTGGGAGGAGGCGTTTCAGGAGAGGGAATCAGTGCAGATGTTCCGTCAGATTAGGCGACCCGTCAAATCTTGTAACGGAAGTGACGTTCCGCCACAGCCATCTTGGTACACCCCGCACTCAGCCGCAGTAAGCCTACAGTCTGAAGTCACCAAGTGGCCATCTTTTTACACCCAGCCAAGTCTTGCATTTTACACTTATTTTTACCACTTAACTGAGCTTATATCATGAAATACAGTATTAAGAAGTCCGCGACACCACTTTAAAGTTGAACTTTAAAAGCAGCCGTCTTCTGTCAGATTAGCAAATGTGTGAGATCAGCAGGCTTGCCGCTGCTTTTAAAATTCAACATCAAAACAGTGTCACGGACTGCTAAATAAGGATGAGTTGCGGCGTGTTCGCAAAGTCCACATGCAGAGCCCGCCAGGGAGTTGGCACTGCGCTGCGCTAGTCACAAGCAGTGAGACATTGTCCCGATGCGCGGCTGCAGAGATTTGGAAATGTCTCACTCCCTGTGATTAGCGCAGCGCCGACCTCCTGGCGGGCTCTGCACGTGGGCTTTGCGAACACGTCGCAGCTCATCCTTACTGCTAAATACTGTATTTCACGGTATAAGCCCAGTTTAGTGGTAAAAACAATTGTGAAATGCAAGATTTCGGTGTGTGTAAAAAGGTGTCCGATTGGCGACTTCAGAATGTAGGCTTACTGCGAACGAGTGCCAGGTGTACCAAGATGGCCGTGACGGAACGACATTTCCATTACGAAATCTGAAGGGGTCGCCTAATCTGACGGAACACAGGAAACACACCGCATGATATCTGCTTGCAGTTAGCAAGCTATCATTGGATATGCAGTCCTTAGAAATCAGAAAGGAAACAAGAGGAACATGCAGAGGAGAAGTTGTAAAAGCATGAAGGGAATCCTAGAGGTTGTGGAAAGAGATGGTCAGCAGACAGGGAACAGTCACAACATGAAAAGAGATCTTTCAAATAAGCTTATGTTGGATTGTCAAAAAAAAAAAAAAAAGAAAAAAGAGGACTCTTGCACATGGACATCTGAACACCAGCAAGGCAACCCAGGTACTGCATACAATCTCCCATAGACGTGAATGGTGGGGTGCGGCTGGATTTCAGGTATACAGCAGTGCTAATGTAAACATAAGTATAGCATGTGGGCATATGTAAAAAATAGAACATTTTATTAGCCCCTTTCACACTGGAGGCATTTTTTAGGCGCTTTAGCGCTAAAAATAGCACCTGTAAAGCACCTGAAAAATGCCTCATCTGCAGTCCCAGTGTGAAAGCCTGAGTGCTTTCACACTGGAGCGGTGCGCTTGCAAGACGTTAGAAAAAAAGTCCTCCAAGCAGCATCTTTGGGGCGGTTTGCGAGCTACACCGCTCCTCCACCGCCCATGTCCACCGCAGTGCTGCCAAAGCTTCTGCAAAGCGCTTCGGCAGCAGTGCTACTTGGGAGCTTATAACCCTTTTTAACCCCCTTTTAGGGTCTTAAAAGCGCCCTGCCCGAATACATACATATACACACACACACACACACACATATATACACACACACACACACATATATACATATATATACACATATATACACACACACACACACGTAGCGGTAAAGAACTGCTAAAACTAGCGGTGCCTTACCGCTACCGCCCCAGTGTGAAAGGGCTCTTACGGTATGCAGACTTCTTTAAAGCCTAAACATTTACCTTTAGAGTACTTTCACACTGGGTAGGGGGGATCCTAAGCGCCGCTTTTCACCCCCACTATCGGCTGAATAAAGGGTTAAGAGCGCCCGCAAAACGGCGCTTCGGCAGTGGTGCCCATTGATTCCAATGGCAGGGGCGGTGGAGGAGCAGTGTATACATCGCTCGCAAACCGCCTGAAAGTTGGTGCTTGCACTCGGGCTCTCACACTGGAGCTGCAGGGGAGGGGTGCCATTGGCTCCTGCGGCTGTCTAAGTCAGACAGACAATCAGAGGAGAGAGGGCTCTGTGTCTGAATGGACACACAGAGCGGTGACTCGGCTCTAGTGCCCCCACAGGAAACTGCTGGCTGTGGGGGACCTCGATAGGAGGGAGGGGCCGGGAGCACAGAAGAGGGACCCGAGAAGAGGAGGATCTGGGCTGCTCAGTGCAAAACCACTGCACAGAGGAGGCAAGTATGACGTTTTTTTTTTTTTAAGCAAGACTTTACAATCACTTTAACTGCATACTTTTTCAGGTCAGTGCCTCAAGGTACTGAAGCTACTGAATCAGAACAGTCAAGCAATATTTTCAGAGTGAAATGTCAGTAATGTTTATCCGCATAGTTTTCTCAAAACATGTTTACTTTAATTCTAGCTAATTAGCCTGAGTCATAAGGCTATGTCCTAGGAATTTTTGTAAATGTAACAAACTGCATGGCGCAGAAAATGTTGAAGTTTTTGTGAATGAAGACAGCAGATGTGTACGTTGTACTTTAACATTTAATTAAGTGGTATGTGGGGCTTTACCATTTACAGTTAAAGAAAAAACATTAAGAAACACGTTTCTTAAGAAATCATTCCAATAAAAGAGGTTACTTGTACATATACAAATAACAAAATAAACATATAATTCTTACTTTACAGCATTTCTTTACACCTGCCTAAAACCTTTGCAAAGTACTGTATATCCACTGAACAAAAGAATGACAATTGGAAAGTACAAGAAAATTATTTAGAAATGGGTTGTACAGCAAATGCCTAAGCAAATTGTGTGTCACATGACCGCTTAGACACAGCTGACGCATTTCAGGGCCTGGGCTGTGGTACCATGCATCACAGTGGAATAAGGTCTGCAGGAGGCTCACACAGACCTGATAGGCAGCCCAACATCCAATTGCGGTACACACCGCTGGCCAACGACACCGCTGCTAATTGCAAGACCTGAAACGGAAGCACTTCCAAGAAACTTTGCAACAAATTCATAAAAAATGATTTGCTTAACCACTTCCTTACCAAGTCATTGTAAAATGACGTCGGCAGGAACCCTCTCTCCCTCCGGGTGGATGTCATGAAATCCAGAGTTTCCCGGCCGTCTAGGGGGCGCGCCGCATCGCTCGGGACCCGGTACGCGTGCCTGGCGGCTGCGATGTCCGCTGGGCACCCGCGATTGCAGCAGGACCGTGGATCTGTGTGTGTAAACACACAGATCCACGTCCTGTCAGAGGTGAGGAGACCGATGTGCGTTTCCAATACAGAGGAACACAGATCGGTCTCCTCCCCTTGTGAGTCCCCTCACCCTAAAGTTAGAATCACTCCCTAGGGAACATAATTAACCCTTTGATCGCCCCCTAGTGTTAACCCCTTCAAAATAAATGACCCCTTATTAGTTTTCTTGATCTATAGTGGCACCAAGAATGGGACATGTCCGAAGCAGGGGGATCTAATGGCTGTGAGTTAAACAACGTGTGCACGCTCCCCAACTATTTATTCAAAGAGGCTGCATTTCAAGATGTATTTGAAGGAAACCTATTTTGTGATAAACTTGTTTATACAGATTTAAGGAAAAAAATAAAACCCTCCTTTATTACTACTTTAACCACTTCCATACCGGACATTTTCACCCCCTTCCTGCCCAGGCCAATTTTCAGCGCGGTCACACTTTGAATGAGAATTGTGTGTTAATGCGACGTTGTACCCAAATTATTTTTGATAATTTTTTCCACCACAAAGCTTTCTTTTGGTGGTATCTGATCACCTCTGCGGTTTTTATTTTTTGCGCTATAAACAAAAAAAGAGCGACAATTTTGAAAAAAAAACACAATATTACTTTTTTTTTCACTAGTAATGGCGGCGATCTGCAATTTTTATTGTGACCGTGACATTGCGACGGACATATCGGACACTTTTGACACATTTTTGGGACCATTTACATGTATACAGCGATTAGTGCTATCAAACTGCACTGATTACTGTGTAAATGTGACTGGCAGGGAAGGGGTTAACACCAGGGGGCGATCAAGGGGTTAAATGTGTTCCCTAGCGAGTGATTCTAACTGTGGGGGGAGGAGACTGACTGGGGGAGGTGACCGATCGGTGTCCCTATGTACAAGGGACACACCATCGGTCTCCTCTCTTTGACAGGACGTGGATCTCTGCGTTTACACACAGAGATCCACGTCCCTGCTCTGTGACGAACAATTGTGGCCGCCTGGCACGCGCATCGGGTCCCCAGTGATGCGGCGGGCACGTGCGCTCCACACTGCAGGGAATCCCCGGACGTCATGACTATACGCCAGGTAGGAAGAGGTTAATTTTAAAGCAGGGGATTTTTTTAATGAGGGATCCAAATAAAAATTTTAATTACTGCAACCCAAGAAGAGAATATTTACCAAAATATTATGTATGTATCATGGGTATGGGTGTTTTTAAAAAAAAAAAACGCATCTATAGCTTTAAGGCTTTCATTACTATCAACTTCCCTACATAGGACATATTGCAATTGCTCTTCTTCATTTTTACGACCCCATTCACACCTTAGCGTTTTTTGGAGCTCGAAGCTCCAGGATGCTCAACTAGCAAAACCCCATTCATTTCAATGGACCCTGTTCACATCTGATCATTTTGCCACCTGTAGGAAAACACCTGTCGCTCAAAAAAAGTACATGAGCTTTTCAGATTGGAGTGTTTTTGGCCCCATAGACTTAAATGAGAATGCCTGAACCTTTTACAAACATTTTGGCATTTGTTTTCTGGCCAAACTGCAGCTCTCCACGAATAAATCTTCATTTTGATTCTCGATTTTTCTTTAGTAATGAACATTTTCCGACTAGTGCTACATCTATTCATCTCACAATCTTGTCTGGCTAACTGGCCTTCGCCTCCCGTCTCACATGCGCTCTACCTCCCCCATCAGTATACAGTTGAACCTTGGATTACGAGCATAATCCGTTCCAGGAGAATGCTCGTAATCCAAAGAACTTGCATATCAAAGCGAGTTTTCCCATTGAAGTCAATGGAAACTAAAATAATTAGTTACGCATTGACTTCAATGCATTGCCATACCGCATGTAGCCAGAGGTGGGGGGTGCCGGAGAGCCTCGGAAATGACCGGAAAGGCCCGAGGACACGTCGGCTGACCTCGGAAACTGAGTATTTCCGTGTCTTTCCGAGCATTGCCGAATGGCTGCGATCGCCGCTGTTCGGCTCTGGCGCCCCCACACCTCAGGCCAAATGCGGTATTGAAGGCCCTATTAGCTTGAATTCTGCTCGTCTTGCGAGACAACACTCGCAAACGGAGTCAGAATTTAAAAAAAAAAAAAAAGTTGCTCGTAAGTTAAAAACGCTTGTTAACCGCGTTGCTCTTAAACCGAGGTTCCACTGTACGTGCTTACAATCATAGTCAGTGCACCATACGTCACCAGTGATCTGCCAATTCAAGAAACCCTGCTTTCAGGGATTGCAAGATTGTGTTGTTACTTTACAGTAAAAGGCATGGTACACTTTCAAATGTTTTTACTAGGTGTAGTTATCTTCTCTGTGTTTGTTTCCCTTACCTTATAATGATGGGTTCACATATTGTGGCTGCGGTTTATAGTGTCATGGCTAATCGATTCCCCTATGTCTATAAATAATTCAGCTTCCTTGTCCTTAGGGAGAGGCAACTTCTTGTTTGGGGTTATACAGCGTTCATTGCATGTCTAGCCATTTCCTCTGTGTTGCATCACAAATGTGGGAGTGCTAATGCGATGAAAACATCTCTCTTCCAGCATGTGTGAGCTCTCTGTTAATTGTTCTGCCTGTCTGTGTCTGATCTAATTACTATTTAGCTCTCACCTGCAGAGTACTAGACTGAGAGACCCAGGGATTGTGGCATATGTAATTTCTTCACAAGAAATGTCAGTTCTCAGACTACAGACAGAGGTCATGCATTACCTGTGCAGTTCCAATGCCGCATGCCTCATGTTTGAACACAAACAGACATTTCTGACACAAGAATGTGAACATTTACTCCACTATAGACTGTGCATACAAGGCAACAAATGACACCATGAAAAATAAAAGGTGCAGGTAGGAAGGTTTATAATCTCAGACTTTTCAGAATATGTGCTTTACTGAAATACAGGTTTACAGTTACATGCAGATTGCAAATATAATTTACATTTAAAAAACACAATGAGATGGACCTTATTCTTATGAAATAAAGGCTTAAAATAGTAATTGTATGTGAGGTTTAATTACTTACCGCAATGTGACTGGAATACTTGGGGCTTCACTACCTGATTGCAGACATTACAGACCACTAGATAGAAATCATCATGAGCTGGGTAATGCCCAAATAAGTGCATGTCTAGGAAAAGAAAAGAAAATGGAGAAGTATATTCACAGATGTCTTCAATACGTTATACATATATTATTTCTACCAAAATAGTTATCATAAGCTGTGCACTTAAAAGAAATAGGAGCAATTTCCACGCTTTCTCCCAAACCATTTGCAGGTAGGTTTTTATTTTGATCATGAGATATTATATACATACATACATACATACATACACAGTGGGTACAATAAGTATTGAATACGTCACTATTTTTCTAGGTAAATATATTTCTAAAAAGGTGCTATTGACATAAAAATTTTTCACCACATGACGGTAACAACCCATGCAATCCATACATACAAAGAAACCAAAACAAATACGTTCAGAAATTAATTTAATTGTGTAATAAAATGGACTGACACAAGAAAAAATAAGTATTCAATACATGAAGAAAGGAAGGTGCAAAAAGGTATGGAAAGTCAAGACACCAGCTGACATTTATTAGCAATTAGAAAGCAATCCTGCCCCTTTTCATTGCAAATATCAGCTGGTTCAGTCTCAACAGATGGCCTAAAAAGGGGGCTCATTACCAAGGTGTCACACAAGAAATATCTCATGGTGGGTAAAAGCAAAGAGCTCTCTCAAGACCTTCACAGCCTTATTGTTGCAAAACCTACTGATGACATTGGTAACAAAAGGATTTCTAAACGTCTGAATGTTCCAGTGAGCACTGTTGGGGCCATAATCCAGAAGTGAAAGGAACATAATTTCCCCATAAACTGCCCATGACCAGTTGCTTCTCACAAGATTTGACAGAGTGAAAAGAATTATCAGAAGAGTTGTTAAAGAGCCAAAGGACCACTTGCGGAGAGCTCCAGAAAGACCTGGAATTAGCAGGTACAATTGTTTCAAAGAAAACAATAAGTAATGCACTCACCCGCCATGGCCCGTATGCACGTTCACCACGCAAGACTCCATTGCTGAAGAAAAAGCATGTTGAAGCTCGTTTCAAGTTTGCTGTAGAACATTTAGACAAGCCTGTGAAATACTGGGAGAATATAGTCTGGACAGTTGAGACCAAAATTGAACTCTTTGGATGCCAGAATACACACCATGTTTGGAGATCAAATGGCACTACATATCACCCCAATACCAACAGTGTAGTTTGGAGGTGGAAACATCATGGTGTGGGGCAGTTTTTCAGCACACAGTACTGGCAAATTTCATATCATTGAAGAAAGGATGAATGGAAAAATGTACCAAGACATTCTTAATAAAAATCTGCTGCCATCTACTAGGATGATAAAGAATAAAAACGAGGGTGGAGATTTCAGCAAAACAAGGATCCCAAACACAAAGCCAAGAAAAATCTCAATTGGTTTCAACGAAAGAAAATAAAGCTGCAAGAAATGTAAAGTTTTTTTTTTAAATATCAATTGTGTTTTACTTACCGGCCCTGTTCAATAGAATTGTACAGAGTGGTCCTGAACCTCCTCTTCTAGGGTCCCTCGCAATACTGGCTCCTCCTCTTCTTTTCAGGGCGCCACCATTGGAAGTTGGTTCCAATTGTGGTATACATGTGGACTCGATCCCGGATCATGCGTCCATAGACAGACACAGACAGGGCTTCTCGGCTCCAGCCCCGGTCACAGGATTTCACTGACAACAGCAGGAGGAGCCAATGGCCCCCACTGCCTCAGCAAAACCTGCGAGAGCTGGTACAAACAGGTACCGCGCTGGATTGAGGGTTCAGGCAAGTAAAAGGGGGGTGAGGGGGTGATACAGGTAGTGCAACATTTTTACTTTAATGCATCGACTGCATTAAGGTAAAACATGTTTAGGCTTTAGAACCACTTTAAGTTGACACCTTTGCAGGATTGTCTACAGGTAACCTCGAAAGGAACACCCCACTCATAAATGTAAAGATTTTCATCCAAAAGGCACCCAAGACCCCCCTCTCTCACACACTCTGTTTTTCAGTAATCCTATATGTTTCTTGCTCGTAATTGGCAGACTACCTACTGCAGGATTATTGCTGCAGTACTAAAAAAAGTCTCTTATGGCCACCAATCAGATTCAAAGCTACCTTAAAAGCTTGAATAAAAATTGTTGAGGCAGAAATTACAGATTCAAAGTTACACAACCCAAGTGCCATGGCCTCCCAATGACTGAGGTGAATTCTGGAATCTGTATGCATGGAAATACACCAAACGCAGATTTTATTGTATTAAACCACAAAACAAATAAATATAAAGGCTTACCAATTCTTAGATGTGTTGGCTGCATTTGTTTTAATTTTGTAGGCATTTTCCTTTTATTTTCACCTATTGCTCTGACCAGTACTTTTTTTCAGCGCACACCACTGCAACATGATGATGTAAACCATGCACACCAGACATTTTGCCTGGTCATGCAGTGGGACTGCCCTGGAATAGCCACTCAATTCAGTCCCATCGCATCTGGTGTGAATACAACCTAAGGCAAGAAGTGTTTTACTGGCCAGATCACCAAGTAAAGGGAAAAAAAGACTAAAAAAATAAAAAAGTGTGCAGCCACCACACTTAAAGATTGGTAAGCTGCAATATGTTAAAAAAACTTTTTTTTTTACCGCTTTAAAAAAAAAAAAAAAAAAAAAAAAAAAAAAGGTCAAATTAGATCATTTTCAGATTTTACACACATTTACAATGCTTACTTAATAGTTTTAGTTCACTGATTAGTTTCACCCGTTTCCTGTGACTGCTTTAAAAAAGAAAAAAAAAAAAAATTTGACTTTGGGAGGCAACTTGGACACGACTTGAGTATGAATCACAGCGCGACCTGGAGCTACTTATAAGGCAACTTCAAGTTGCCTCCAGGACAGGAGACATTCCAGTGGCCAATCAAACAAGAATCAGCTCTGTGGGAGGGAGGGGTCTGCCTGAGAAATGTATGTTTTCTTCCTGGAAAGTTGCTTCTGTTAAGACAGAGGATCCGACTTCTGAGGCGACTTCCATTGAAATCTATGGGTACAGGTCGCCTAGCAGTTGCCTAGAAGTTGGATTGAAGTAGTGCAGGAACCGTTTTTGAAGTCGGAGTGACTGCAGTAGTGTGCATTAAGACGGCTCCATTCACTTACATTGATTTTCTCATGCAGCGCGACTTGAGGCGACGAAGTCGCATCCAAAGTTGCCCCTGTGTGAATGGCTCCATGCACATTGGAGCTCATAAACTGCATTTTTCTGGCGTTTGGGCGTTTTTTTTAAAAGCCCATAAACTGCACTCTATGTTAGCCTATGTGTCCATGCACACAAGGACGTTTCTTAGCGTTAATGCGCAGTGGAGTTTATGGGATTTTTTCTGAACGCAGAAATTCGCGTTCAAAGTGCCGTTTTTTGGCGTGAAAAAAAACGCCCAAAAAATCCAAACACCGATAAATGCACATAAACGGCCGGTAGATAGCATTAGGCGTTTCTCTGGCTCTATTCAAAATCAATGGTTCCCTATGGGAGTCCACTGATTTGAATAGAAGTCGCCCCAAAATCCATACCAGACCCTTATCCGAGCACGCAGCCTGGCCCCCACCCCAAAGCACCTTGTCCCCATGTTGAGGAGGACAAGGGCCTCTTCCCGACAACCCTGGCCGTTGGTTGTCAGGGTCTGCGGGCAGGGGCTTATCGGAATCTGGGAGCCCCCTTTAATAAGGGGGCCCCCAGATCCCGGCCTCCCACCCTATGTGAATGAGTACCCCTACCCAATCACCTGGGGAAAAATGTGTCAAAAATAAAACAAACACATTACAAAAGTTTTTAAAAGGAATTTATTAGACAGCTCCGGGGATCTCTTCCGACTTCTCCGGTGCCTTCTGCCGGGCTCCTCCGCTATCTTCTGCCTGCTCTTTTGCTAGCAGTGGCCCGGTCGTCTTCTTCCCTCTTCTCTTCTGATGTTGACACAATGCTCTCTCCCGCTGTAATGCCGTGTGCGCAACGACTTATATAGGAATGGTGCGTGGTCACCCCGTGACCCCGCCCCCGTATGACGTCACTGTCCCAGGACATGCTGGGACTTTGACGTCATAAGGGGGTGGGGTCACCGGGTGACATCACCCGGTGACCACGCCCCATGCCTATATAAATCATTGCGCACCGCGCATATGGCATTACAACGGGAGAGATTGTCGTGTCAACATCTCAAGAAGAGAAGAGGGAAGAAGACAAAGAAGACGACCGGGCTGCCGCTAGCAAAAGAGCTGGCAGAAGATAGCGGAGGAGCCTGGCAGAAGGCAGAAAGCACCGGAGAGCAGGAGAACCGGACAGCGCGGAGAAGGCACTGGAGAGCGGGAGAAGAGACCACCAAAGTCTGAAGAATACCCCCGAAGTCAGAAGACCCCCGAAGCTGCCTAATAAATTACTTTAAAAACCTGTCTAGCACCACCTTTAACTGCAGTGGCAGGGATGTATACATGTCACAGCCACAACAGGAGCTGTACGCTCTGTCATGATTGGTGGGTGTAGCACTTGCCAAGCATGACCCATTCAAGTGAATGAGGCCGCTCCGCAAATGCCCTGCAACCTTGTGCAGTACAGCAAACAAGAGGTTAAAGCAGGCAGCTTTGTGTTGCTTTCTCACTACCTGCTTTAACCCCATGGACACCGCAGAAGCATGCAGTTGCGGGGCACTTGCAGAATGGCCCCATTTACTTGAACGGATTGCGGATGGCAGGCAGTAGCACCCACCAAAAGCAGGGGGGTTTAATTCCTGCTGCTCCATGTGAACACCTTTGGCTGCTGCCTCAGCAGCTAAAGGGGGTAGGGATTGGGGTTGGTAAAACCACAACTCAACCCACCTGATGTAAACCTATGAATGCTGTGTAATGCACGCGATTGCGACATGGTAGTGCGGCAATTAGAGGTTTAAGTCAGGTGTGAGGAGGCGACACCGTGCCCCGTGATCTTTGACTTCTCCCATGTTGTTCAGGGAGATCTCCACTCTTTAAGGTTGCCTACCCCTTCTCTGAACTCAAGCAGTTTCCTTGCATTGTCCCATCACACACTGCCACAATTGTACAGCTCAATAGAACAGGTTCAAATTTGAGCACATCATCCCTCAGCATCCTGCCCTAGGACAATAGAATAAATGTACGAACACTGATTAACCAATATTACACACCTTACCACATACTTTTTCCCCTTCTGTAAAACAGATGGGGTAAATAAAAATCTATCTTCATGCCTTTTGGAACCACCAGTGTAGTAAGAAAAAGCTCTTTGGAGCAGCATTTACATCAATAATGCAGACATCAAATAGCACAGAAATCTCACCACAACGTACTGAGTTTACACCACAATAATCAATCTTTTTGATATTATAGAACTGCCATCTTGTTGAAAAGTTAATGATTTTTTTAACTATTGGAGAAGCAAGTATGTCATTAAAAGGTGTTGCATGAAATATTAGGTTTTGTCCTCAAAGTTTTTTTGTAAAACAATTTCCTTTCCCTCAATAGAAAAAAAAAACAAAAAAAAAACAACACACAACTTGAACTGTTTCTGAGCACACTGTCACCTATTCAAAGATGTAATCGTTCATGGTGAACATTGCCCCTAAATAACTCCAACAAAGGAAACTAAATGCAGCAAAAAACAGCGCTGATCATATGCTTGCAAACTGGTATTTCGGGCACTTTTCAGGTCACACGCCCTCTACAAGATACAATGTATGTATGAATAGTTAAAGCTTTGTTACCCTAAAAAAATTATCCTGTTCCCTTAAAGCACGTTATACAGCACAGTTCTTGTGCCGTGTCATTTGGCCCCCTGTATCACCTGAAATAACTGGCTGATCCTGCCTGGTTATGACCTCCTGCCCTGTAAACTGACCACAGTTTATCATGGCTGCTGAGCCCTGACACTGCGGTCAGTTTACGTGCCTCCGCCATCCGCAGCCCTGCTCTGTCCTCCACTCTCCCCCCTCCCCTCCCTGCCTGTCAGCTTGTGACAGTGCCCCTTCCGTCCTGCTGCTATCATAATTGTAATATATTCATACAATAATCTATGTGTTTTATAAAAAAAAATAATAATGCAGATTTCTACCTCATTTCACAGCGCCTCCCGGTGCTTACATGATGTCTTGGCTCTCTGCTCTCCTCCCTGCCTGACGTCTTGGCTCTCTCCCCCCCGGCTGACATCAGTGGGAGTACTCTGTTCCTCCCACTGTAGTTGTCAGCCCGGGACAGGAGAGAGCAGACAGACACACACACGTCATTATTAAACACAGGGGATTGTATGTATATAAACAAGTGGCTTTACACCCACTTTAAAAACATGCCAAAACCATTGGCAGATTAGGGCCACCTAAGATAACTTTTCAGAAATAGCCCAATCTGCAACGAAC
This sequence comes from Rana muscosa, assembly GCA_029206835.1. Lineage (NCBI taxonomy): Eukaryota > Metazoa > Chordata > Amphibia > Anura > Ranidae > Rana > Rana muscosa. Next base: position 670,074,819 of record CM055118.1, read on the forward strand.
CCCTATTAACAACACCAGAGCAAAGTGTTTTTCAGGTGATTTGGAATCATTAATTGCACATTTCTGTGCGCACAGATGCGTATTTTTGCATGTGTATACAAGCTCGTGATTTTTTTTCGGAGAGACAAAGCAGGAAGAGAACTGAACACAGTTGTTCAGGTGCAAAAAAAACACTTATGTTGGGCATTTAAAGCGGAGTTTCACCCAAAAGTGGAACTTCTGTTTATTTGTCTACTCCCCCTCTGGTGCCATATTTGGCACCTTTCAGGGGGAAGGAGGCAGCAGATACTGTCTTTGACAGGTACCCTATCCCCAGTTCCGGGAGACCAGGCCACGGCGCATTACGTCAGCAGCTCGGCTCCCTCCTCCTTTCCCCGCCGCCGGGCCAGTAGGAGAGCGCAGCGGTGCCTCATGTATGCGCAGTAGGGACCGGGCGTGAAGCCGTAATGCTTCACTACCAACAGCGGCAAGAGCACCCGACAGCTCATGGAAACATTGGCTGCGGTGACGACATCGCTGGACTCCAGGACAGGCAAGTGTCCCAATATTAAAAGTCAGCAGCAGCAGTAGTTGTAGCTGCAGGCTTTTCATTTTTGCAGGGGTGGGCGGACCTCCGCTTTAAAAGGAGTCTATTGAGCCAAAAACGTGCAACACAGCTCCAAATTGTTGTACCTTTTTGTGCTTTGAGTTTCAAGCAACCGAGCATAGAGATGTGAGCAGCCAAACAAAAATAAAAAAATAGGATTTTTGATGTTGAGCACTGCTGCATGTAGGAAAATGTGTAAAAACGTGCAATATAATGCCCAGGTGTGAAGGGGCCCGAGAGTCAAGTCTGACTAATATGATGAGTCTGGAAGGAAGCTAAGAGGACAACAGAACAACCATATGAAAGGCAGAAATGTGTCAATTGAACAATCACTTCCTCCATTCTTGTAGAACGCTGTCCAAATGTATAGCATGTAGGAAAGGTTAAGGAAATCCATGTACATATTAATATTGGAGACTTTAGATGACATCTCTGCATATGTCACACACATAGATCTGCAGGATACGAATACAAGTACATAAACTAAGATGCAAAATCATATATACATGAAGCTCAGAATTGGATCCCACCTGACATTTTGTTTAAAGCGGAGTTCCACCCAAAAATGGAACTTCCGCTTTTCAGGTTCCTCCCCCCCCACTCCGGTGTCACATTTGGGAGACACACAGGTCCCAGAAGACAGCAGGGACCAGTGAGGAGGCGCAGCGCGACTCGCGCACGCGCAGTAGGGGACAGGCTGTGAAGCCGCAAGGCTTCACTTCCCTATTCTCTTACTGAAGATGACGGCGTATGCACCCGGGCGCCAAGGAACAGATCGGCTTTGGGTGAGGACATCGCGGGCGCCCTGGACAGGCAAGTGTCCTAATATAAAAGTCAGCAGCTGCAGTATATGTAGCTGCTGACTTTTATTTATTTATTTTTCGGCGGAATTCCGCTTTAAATGAATGCTTGGCTGCCAGCTCTGGTCAGAATGACATTACTTCCAATTGGCTCTCAGCCGTCGGCCTGAACACAGTGACCCATTAATGCTCTTGAACAAGAATTAAATTCCAGGAAACAATGTAGTCCCTCAGAAACCAAATAAGCTTGGAGAGCTTGAATGATTATTGGATAAAGGAGGAAAATATAAATACGGATATCAGTAACCTGGACGCTGCAGATACAACTAGGCATAATAGTGTTAATTCACACCTACTCAAGACCAGAGAAAAGTTTACTTTCCTTCCAAAACTTAATCAAACACCCTATGGATGACTGGGGTTGCCGAATGTCACACCGATTTAAAATGATATTATGGTTTTACAACCCATGGAGATGTCTAAGGGGTGCTGGGGTGGGCTGTGCTCCCCCAGATTTCAGTTGTGCCAATAATGTCCTCAAAAACACATGCAATTTTACAGCTCAAAAAAACTTTTCAAAAAACGTAGCATGGGTGTGTTATTGATGCATTTTTAATTTTAATTTAAGATTAACACTGCAACGGAAGCGCAATGGACCAGTGTGAAGACATATATAGACTTTAAAGGGATACATTTTTCTTGCGCTAAAAGGTGGCGATAAAGGCTGACAATAAATTCATATTCATTTAAATTCACAATATTAATTAAAAAGTTTAAAATACAATTAAATATAAATAATATATTTATTTACTTTTAAACGCTCATTGTCAGTTTCAGCCAAGGCAATCTAGAATTTTTGGTACCAACATTTTCATTTGCGTGCACCTCTAGTTTGATTACCCGCCCCCTATCTCCTCCAAGGACTGCTCATCTCCCAGCAGCAGGAAATATGGGTAGGGGCAAGCAATCAAACCCTGTACAGTCTGATCTAAGAGCAATCCTGTGTAATCTGCTGAATGGAGGAGCCCTATTCTGACAGGAGGGGGGAGCATAGCCCAGCCCGCACCTCCTGAGGCGCTCCTTGTATATACAAAACGTATACTCTGTTGCAAATAAATGTAAGTGTGCAATCGGGATTGTGGTTTTCATTATAATAAAACCTGTAATACACTATATTTCCCTGTAGTGGTATAAAGAGTATGGGAGGCTAGCCCAAACTGGTGGTGAAAAGGGCAAAGGAAGAAACCCAGAAGAGCTGCAATATACATAAGAAGGTCTCAAAGTGCTCTTCCTATAAAGGATCACAAGAAATTTGGGCAGTCCTTTACAAGGGGTGTGTGGATTGGCACTTGAAATCAAAGTCACTGGATTTCTTTTGCGTTAGGAGTCACCTGAAATTGGCACAGAACATTTGAATGTTCAAAGCATATTGACGGAGACACAAAGAGTGGACACTCTGGGGTTGATTTACTAAAAATTGCAAAATATGGTGAAGCTCTGCATAGAAACCAATCAGCTTCCAATTTTTTTTGTCAAAGCTTAAATGAACAAGCTGAAGTTAGAAGCCGATTGGCTACCTTGCACAGCTGCACCAGATTTTGCACTCTCCAGTTTTAGTAAATCAAACACTTTATTGAATTGTGTGCATTTAAGTTTTGCATATATATTTGGAGCACATAATGCAAAGTATTTTGCGTATACTTTAAAGTGGTTGTCAACTCAGTACACCACTTTTACCTACAGGTAAGCCTATATTAAGGCTTACCTGTAGTTGCTGGAAATATCCTGCACGGTTTAGGAGATATTTACGATTTACAAGTGTGCCGATCTAATCGTCGCATGCGCACGTCAGAAAGGGCACGATCGTACAGTTTCTAAAGGAATCATGCCGTAACTGGCAGCTCCCGCTCGCATGCGCAGGAGTGACGCCACACGATTCCGGCCAGTCATAGAGCCGGAGTTCGTGGCCCCGGAAGGAAGAGGGGTGAAGATGGACGCTTCGTGACAGAGGGGACAGCGGTAACTTTGCAGACTTCGGTTTCAGGTAAGTGACACATAATGGGCTACTATGCGATGCATAGTAGCCCATTATGCATTACCTTTGCAGGGAAATAAAGAGGAAGTAAAACCCAACAGGGTTTACTTCCTCTTTAAGATTTATTTATCCACTTGAAGACCAGGCTTTTTCTGGCACTTTGTTTACACGCAAGAATCAGTTTTTCTCCTGAGAAAAATTACTTAGAACACCGAAACATTATATATTTTTTAAAGCAGAGGCTCTAGAGAATAAATGGGGGGGGGGGGGGGGGGGTTTAAGTCACACGGTATTTGTGCAGCAGTTTTTCCAAGCGCAAATTGAGGATTTTTTTTATGTCTTTGAACTTTAATGCACACACTCACATGCATGTAAACATTTTCGTACTAACTTTTGTATACATATTGCACAAATGTACTCAATGTTTTGTAAAAAAATAGATGGTCCCCTGAAGAAGTCACGTGACTTAACGTAACGCGTAGGGGGGTGGCCGGAGCACAACAGCAGACCAGGAGTGACGTGAGAGGCAATAAACGCTGATATTTTTATCAATGTGAGCGCTTCCTACTGAATTTTGATGCAAGCAGATGTTATCTTTTAATAAATGGTTTGTGGTACGTTAATATACTATTGGAGGCTTGTTTGTCTACTTCACCCCCACATGAGTCAAGATCTTTTGGCTGAGAAGTTGCAGAGGAGACTCCGGGAGGAAAGATCCGTTTACCCCTGTTGCATTTTGACCCATGGCTCATGTTTTGTGGTTATGAGGTGAGAGTTCTGTGAGCACTGAGGTGTCGGTGGCAGCGTTAGAGACTCCCTGGGAACTATTTATCTAAGGATTGATCTCCGATTGTATTGGAACACTTGATTTTCTACATCTATTGGACATCACTTTCATATACTTATTACTGTTATTGTTTATTTATCATAGTTAAAGATATATATGGCATCTTTGTATAGATGAAGGCATAGCGCAAGACCACAAACAATATATAATAGTATATATAATATATACAATATATAATAGATGGTGTTACGCCTAGTAAAAACCTTAAAAAAATTGCACATGCCCAAGCAACGGCGACAAATAACATAAATATTACTATAGATAGGCAACGCTTTAAACGCCTTTACAGGTTACCACTTTAGGATTTACAGAGGTCTAGTGCTAGAATTACTGGCAATGATCTGACGTTTGCGGTGATACCTCACGTGTGGTAGTGACATGTGTTCGCCTTTGCGCACTAGCACGGGGTACTTAGAATTTTTTTTGATCACTGGTAGTGTGTCACAAGGAATATAAACATCCTTTGTGATAGATACTCTTTATGGCAGGATATGGGGTCTTATAGACCCCACGTTCCACCTCTGCCCATGAAAGCATTCATAACACCAAGATTGGTGCTTTTAAGTACTTTTGATTTTTCTTAAAAATGGCACTGTTGAGATCCAGGTAAACCGGGAGTGATGTCATCGCTTCCGAGGTACCATAGTGGAGACTCAATCAAAGCCGATCCCAGCTTTGTTTGCGTGTCCGACTAGCCGGCAGAAGTGCCAGCTGATAGCTCGGGTCTCCCGAAGGAACGGGAGAGCCCGAGCAAACTGCAGACGGCGGCAGGAGTGGGGGCGTGGTTATTTATCAGCACAAGGTATGAGAGGCGGAAATGTTTCAACACCAAGGTGATTTTATTTACAGTGGGTACGGAAAGTATTCAGACCCCCTTAAATTTTTCACTCTGTTATATTGCAACCATTTTCTAAAATCATTTAAGTTCATTGACAGAAAAACACAGAATTGTTGACATTTTTGCAGATTTATTAAAAAAGAAAACTGAAATATCACATGGTCCTAAGTATTCAGACCCTTTGTTCAGTATTTAGTAGAAGCACCCTTTTGATCTAATACAGCCATGAGTCTTTGGGAAAGATGCAGCAAGTTTTTCACACCTGGATTTGGGGATCCTCTGCCATTCCTCCTTGCAGATCCTCTCCAGTTCTGTCAGGTTGGATGGTAAATGTTGGTGGACAGCCATTTTTAGGTCTCTCCAGAGATGCTCAATTGTGTTTAAGTCAGGGCTCTGGCTGGGCCATTAAAGAACAGTCACGGAGTTGTTGTGAAGCCACTCCTTCGTTATTTTAGCTTTGTGCTTAGGGTCATAGTCTTGTTGGAAGGTAAACCTAAGGCCCAGTCTGAGGTCCTGAGCACTCTGGAGAAGGTTTTCATCCAGGATATCCCTGTACTTGGCCGCAGTCATCTTTCCCTCGATTGCAACCAGTCGCCCTGTCCCTGCAGCTGAAAAACACCCCCACAGCATGATGCTGCCACCACCATGCTTCACTGTTGGGACAAGTGATGAGCAGTGCCTGTTTTTCTCCACACATACCGCTTTGAATTAAAAAGTTCCATCTTGAAAACAAAAAGTTCTCTTGGTCTCATCGGACCAGAGAATCTTATTTCTCACCATCTTGGAGTCCTTCAGGTGTTTTTTTTAGCAAACTCCATGCAGGCTTTCATGTGTCTTGCACTGAGGAGAGGCTTTCGTCGGGCCACTCTGCCATAAAGCCCCGACTGGTGGAGGGCTGCAGTGATGGTTGCCTTTCTACAACTTTCTCCCATCTCCCGACTGCATCTCTGGAGCTCAGCCACAGTGATCTTTGGGTTCTTCTTTACCTCTCTCACCAAGGCTCTTCTCCCCCGATAGCTCAGTTTGGCCAGATGGCCAGCTCTAGAAAGGGTCGTCCCAAACGTCTTCCATTTAAGGATTATGGTGGTCACTGTGCTCTTAGGAACCTTAAGTGCAGCAGAAATTATTTTGTAACCTTGGCCAGATCTGTGCCTTGCCACAATTGTTTCTGAGCTCTTCAGGCAGTTCCTTTGACCTCATGATTCTCATTTGCTCTGACATGCACTGTGAGCTGTAAGGTCTTATATAGACAGGTGTGCGGCTTTCCTAATCAAGTCCAATCAGTATAATCAAATGCAGCTGGACTCAAATGAAGGTGTAGAACCATCTCAAGGATGATCAGAAGAAATGGACAGCACCTGAGTTAAATATAGGAGTGTCACAGCAAAGGGTCTGAATACTTAGGACCATGTGATATTTCAGTTTTTCTTTTTTAATAAATCTGTTTTTCTGTCAATATTGGGTGCTGGGTATACATTGAGGAAAAATAATGAACTTAAAATTATTTTAGCAAATGGCTGCAATAGAACAGAGTGAAAAATTAAAGGGGGTCTGAATACTTTCCGTACCCACTGTATATCGTTTTTGTTTATTATTATTGATTTGTTAGGAGTAGAGAGCACTGCACCACTCTCAATTTTAAATTTGCCCTACTGGCCCACTGTTCACTGCCCTACTGACTCTTCTACACTCTGCATCTGGCCCCCCATCCTCTGCCCTGCTGGTCCACTGTATACTGCCCTACAAACTGCTGACCCCTTTGTACACTGCCCTACTGACCTTGCATCCTCTGCCCCACTCCCACAAACCGGCTAGATCTTGCCCTGATACAACCCCAATTCCAAAAAAATTCAAGTAAAAAACAGAATGCAACGATCAAATGCTTAAACTGAAAAAATTTACCATTTTAAGAAAAAAAAAAAAAAGTCAAATAAAATTGATGGCAGCAACCGGTCTCAAAAAAAGTTAGGAAAGGGCCAAGTTTACCACATTGTAGCATCCCCTATTCTTGTAACAACACTCTGTAAATATCTCCAAACTAAGGAGACCAGTTCCTGGAGAGGAAGGTTTTCCCATTCTTGCCTGATATAAGATTATAACTGCTCAACAAACCTGGGTCCTCTGTCGTATTTTTAATTTCAATGTATTTTCAATTGGTGAAAGGTCTGGACTGCAGGCAGGCCAGTTAAGCATGTGGACTCTTCTACTATGAAGCCATGCTGTTGTCATAGATGCAGCATGCGGTTTAGCATTGTCCTGCTGGGATATGCAAGGCCTTTCTTGAAAAACACATCTTCTGGATGGGACCATATGCTGCTCTAAAACCTGGATATATCTTTCGGCGTTAATGGTGCCTTTCCAGATGTGTAAGCTGCCGATTCCATACACACTAATGCACCCCCATACCATTAGAGATGGCTTTTGAACTGAGCGCTGATAAGCCGAAAGTCCCTCTCCTATTTAGTCCAGAGGATGCGTCATCCAATATTGCATTTCAGCCTTGTCCCTTACGCACAGTGATAAAACAATTGAACACCAAAAGTGCACCTTCCACCGTGAAAAACGAAAGGCTTTGCCCTTACCAGATGACTAGACTCCACGTGATAGGAGCCTAGTAAAGCATGGACGAGTGTAATACATACGACCCGTCCTTTGGATATAAACAGGATGATGGAAGTATCAACACAGGTGGAGTGAATGCTCATTCTCATCAAGTTAGTTCCTAAGTGATCTGCAGACATTTTGGAAACGGTTTTATCCTAGTCTGTTTGGACTTATGCTACCTCAATAAACCATCACGGTTTTATGCTATGTTGGCGTTCTTCTTCTCCTTTCTTTTATCGTACTTGGGAGCGAGAAACAGAGAGCAGCCACCTGTGTTGATACTTCCATCATCCTGTTTATATACAAAGGACGGATCGTATATTACACTCATCCACGCTTTACTAGGCTCCTATAACGTGGAGTCTAGTCATCTGGTAAGGGCACCGGTGGAAAGTTGCACTTTTGGCGTTGGCATCAATGAGACACGAATATTTAAGAACTTTATTTGTTGGATTTCCTCACGGATTTGATTATTATTATTTTAGATGTTCTCATGGACTTATCACCATTTATTTAATTTGCATTTTGTTTTTTTTTTAACTTATTTTAGCGCTGCAATTTTGGGTTATACATTGGGAAGGGAATACTGTACATTCCAAATATAGCCCTGATTTTAAGTAGCGGTCAGAGATACTGGGTAAACCTGTCTTACCCGTCCACGACTCTGGATTGCATATAAAGCTCAGGCTTTGCCTGTCACAGTGGTCATACCCCAAAATGGGTCTTCAAGGACTGGGTTCCATAGCAATAGACCAAAGCCCTAGACAAGTATTGCACCCACCAGCTAACTCAACGTGGTGTACCAAGTGCCAAGGTGAGCGTCCCACACAGGATCCAGTGCCCAAAAAACATTACAGGCCATCCCCACAATGTGGGGTCCGGGTATGACTCCCAAGGTTTTACTGAGGTTGCACCAACCCAGATACACTAATTCTAATTAAATAATAAAGACAAAATTAAATAAAAAAAACACGAGTAAAGCCTAGTTCCCAGGGAAGAAAAAATTGTGTTTGAAAGCTTCTCATTGTCCAATCACCTGAAGGTACAAGCCTATAACCCACGGTGTATGAATACGCTGCCTGTGTCCTGTACGATTAAGATATGTATATGGGGACACCATTACCATTTCAGGCATGTATCAGTTTATTTTCTTACCAAATTAAATCCATTACATTTTTTAAAACCTCTACGAATGAACTGTTAAACTGCCTTATGACAATTTATCCAAATGGATTCCATATTCTATCCAACCAGATATCATATCCATATATTTCTCACATGAGTAGAATGGAGAAAGCCTGTATATTAAAACGAACCTCTCAGCGCAAAAAAAATAAAACAAAAAAGGCATCAAAATTGCTTGTTAAAATGTCTTTCCTGCATCTATGCCAAAATAACTGTCTCCACACCAATTGACCTTAGAAACTGGTTCTTCTGTCTGCCATTCCTGACTCTGTCATTACAGGGACTGTTCTGGAGACCAGCACTCCCAAATCATTGTGTCAATCTGTAGATGCTTACACATACACAGCCCCGACAGATGGATCACACACAGTGCAGCAGTGCTGTGTGATCTTTCACATTTATGAATGAACAGGCAGCTGCAAAGTTGTATCATATCCAGAACTGGCGCTGTTCATTTATAAAAGTAAAAGAACAGTCAGCTTAGAGAGGGAACACCCAAAAATTGAACTTCATAATGGAATGGAGCTAAAGCCAGCACAACAGATGCTTTTGCTAAGGGGCCCCTGATTAGAACGTGACCAAGTGCTTTATGCACTTGGTTCCTTTGGAGATGAAATACAAGTTTAACATTTTTTGCAAGAGCTCTTCTTTAACTCCAAGTCAGTACAACTCCACATCCAGCAATATACCATACAAGTTACTTACAGACCCTGTAGTGTCTGCTTTCTTTAAATTATGCTAATCATAACTGCCTTGTCTGTACTGAAACATTACATTAAAAAGTGATTGTTATTTTTATAGGAAAAATAAACAAGATTTTACAAACATGTTATTAGGGATGCACCGATATCGATACTAGTATTGGTACCGATACCAAGCATTTGCACGAGTATCGGTACTCGTGCAAATGTTCCAATGCCTAATCCGATCCCTGTTGTATCGGACCAGGCGTCCTCAAGCTCAGCAGGTGGGCCAGGCAGCCTCACCAGGTGATCAGTGTGGCGGTGGGGGCAGTTAAAAGTACCGATCTCCCTGTATCTTTTCAGACAGCCGCTTCTCCTGTCCCTCCCGCCGTTGTCAGGTGCTTTATTGAAAGTAATACAGGGAGATCAGTGCTTTTAACTCCCCCCACCGCTGCACCAATCACCCCCCCGACTTTCCGCTGTGTCCTCCTCCGGGTCCTCGGCTCCCCCTGTCCTCCTCTAGTCCCCGTCCCCCCCAGATCTGTCAGGATAGAAAGCGGAGGAAAGTGATCGCCGACTCTGTTCATTCATAACTGAAACATTGCAACCTGTGTTTACGATGCATCAGTTTATGAATGGAGAGGAGCCTCTGTCTCCTCTCCATTAATTTTCAGTGCAGCTGAGGCTACAGAGAAAGGGATTGGGGAATCTGTGTCCTTCCCTGTCTCAAGTGGGAGATGGCAGGGGTCCGCTTAGACGCCTGATATCTCACCATAGCGCCCCCCCCCCCCCTAGCAGGGCTGATAAAAAATAAATGTAATAAATAAAAAAGGTGAAATTGTAAAAATAATAAAAAAAAATTAATAATAAAAAAAAAACCACTGACACCGTCCACTTCCCCCTCCCCCCAAAAGACAGCATTGTAGAAAAATAACAAAAATTTATATATTGCAAAAAAAGGAAAAAAAATAAAAACTACAGACAGACACAGTCCACGCCTCATCAGTGCCACCTATCAGTGTCCATCAGTGCTGCATATTAGTGCCACTGTCGCGCGACATTAAAAAAAGTATCCCTAATCAGGAACAGCGAGTACTTGTACTCGGTCTTTAAAAAGTGATATTGGTGCAACCCTACATGTTATACTTATCTGCGCGGTTGCAGTGGATTTGCACAGAGCAGCCTGGATCCTCCTCTTCTCGGGTCCCTCTTCGGTGCTCCTGGTCCCTCCCTCCTGTTGAGTGCCCCCACAGCAAGCAGTTTGCTATGGGGCCCCCAAGCCAAGTCACAACTCCCTGTGTCAATTCAGACACAGAGACCCAACCCCTCTATCTCCTGATTGGCTAGCTGACTTTGATTGACAGCACCGGCAGCCAATAACGCCGCTGCTGTGTCTCGGGCCAATCGGGAGGGAGAATCTCTGATGGCTGAGACACTCGTGGACATCACTGGACAGTGAGAGACCCAAGGTAAGTATTAAAAGGGGGCTGCATTAAGATAAAAAGCCCTCTACCTTTACAACTCCTTTAAGGAAGACTTATCTGTTCTGTTGTGCGTTAGTGCTAGTTATGTTGCATGTTAACATGCATTGTGTTAAAGCAGCCTATTCATTATGGAAGGGCTGCAAATGCATTGCAACATTCCAAAAACAAACACGCCTTTTTTCCCCCCTGCATTGAGGTCCATTGCCATATACTGATTGCTACTGTACAGTGTTTTGGGGGTGCCGGTCACAATAAATTCCCTGCTATTGTCATCCATGGGCCTTTAGCTTTCGGCCAATGCATGCCACGCAGATGAGAACTAGCACTATATGGCTAACCTGTGTAAATGTATTATCATACATTTAAATGCATTGATGTGATCGGACCCTTGGTCCGGATGATACGCAGTGAAACATTCCTCAAATGCATGCTTTAGTTTCTTTTGAATGCCCTGAAATTCCATTAAGACATGCTCATCCTCAAACAAACTGCGGTCCTGGAAAAAACACATCTTATGAGATCATGTGTGGAATACTTGCCTTTTCTTTACAGAAAAAGGCAAATCAAATTCTATTAAAAAATAATGTTTCCCCATTAAAATTCAGACATGCAACATACGTATTTATTATTTCCTAAATGTTTAAAGAGGTACTATCATATGAAAAAAACTTTAATTACAAGCCGCTTTAAAAAAATACATTGTTAAATATTTACCATTCTTGCCTCAGTTGAATGGAATCTTCAATCTTACAGAATTACAGGCACCATTCGAATTTTTAGTATCCAACATTTCCAGGTATGTAGGATGCCTGTATCCCCATGATGTGACACATTCAGGGCAAACTGATACTGTCTCCCGATAGCAGAAACTCCTAAGTCCCGCTCCCTAACTGTCTTCCTGTGGCAGGAGTCCACCTTAGGTCGGCTACCAGTAGCAGAACCCACCCTTCGCCACATGACAGTATTCGGGCATTGAGATTGGTCACTTCAACACTTGCAACAGTGCTTCCCATACCACTGGAAGATGGCAGCCCTGAAATATTTGGGGGTTCAGATCACCCCGTCTTATGCCACTTAATACCAGACTAACTTTTCCCTCCTCTTTTGATCCATAAGAGACCTCCTACAGAAATGAAAGGTCCACCACATCTCTCTCCTGGGGAGGGTGGCCTCTGAAGATGACCATCCTCCCCAAACTCCTCTATCTCTTCCAGACATTGCCCATTCCGGACTTGAGGAAACTCCAGGCGGACTTGGTGCGCTTTGTCTGGAATTATGGGAGGCATAGAGTACCCCGCACGGTCCTGACGGCGTCTCGCTCCGAAGGGGGATTGGGGTTTCCTGACCTAATTAAATATTACCAGGCAGCTCAGCTGCGCGCTGTGACCGCCTGGTTTCCCCAATGTTCTTACAATAAGTGGACAGAAATCGAAAAAATATGGCTTGCACCCACACATTTTGCTCTAGAATACAAACACGGAGGTGGACTTGGGCTGGCTCCTAGGACCTATGCTCCACCTTAGGTCGCTCTGGCGCAGACTGTCTCGGGCACATAGCCTGGGCTCGGACAGGTCTCTTGACCTCCTTCCTTTATAACCCCAGGATGCCTGTCGGTCTCACTCATCAGATGTCTTCGCCCTGGGCGACACGGGACCTGTTCCACTTTGGCCACTTGGTGGACCCTATATCACGCAAAATTCTCTCATTTTCTGAACTCCAAAAAAAAATTTGATCTGCCTCGCCAGGTGTTTTATGGGCATTTGCAAATACGACACAACGCACAATCTTTTGCCCCGAATCTCCAATTTTCGGCACCAACCCCCTTTGAGAAACTGGTATTAGAGGGATCTGCACGCCGAGGTAAGATTTCCAACATATACCGGCTGTTAAACTCTTACTCCATCCCCACTCAGGGTAAGCATGCGTATATGCTGCGCTGAGAAAAGGTGCTAGGGGAGGAGATCCCAGAGGCGACGTGGTCTCAGGCAGAAAAAATAGGATTTTTATAACAGCTTACCTGTAAAATCCTTTCCTTGGAGTACATCACGGGACACAGAGCGACATAGTCATTACTAATGGGTTATATAGATACCGTCAGGTGCTGGCACTGGCAACTTCCAAAACCGGAAGTACCCTCCCCTATATAAGCCCCTCCCATCCGGGAGCACCTCAGTTTTGTAGCAAAGCAATAAGTGTCCCCAAAGAGGGGTGGGAGCTCTGTGTCCCGTGATGTACTCCAAGAAAAGGATTTTACAGGTAAGCCGTTATAAAAATCCTATTTTCTTTTTCGTACATCACGGGACACAGAGCGACATAGTCATTACTAATGGGATGTCCTAAAGCAATGCCAAATGAGGGGGGGGATACACCATATATAAGCTGAGCGCTATCAGACATGAGGATCTTTTGCGGCCTGCAACACACTGCGCCCAAAGGCGACATCCTCCTGACTTCTAACGTCCACCTGGTAGAACCTAGTAAACGTGTGTACTGAAGACCATGTTGCGGCCTTACAGATTTGAGCCAGGGAGGCCTGGTGATGCACTGCCCATGAAGTTCCAACTGCTCTCGTGGAGTGCGCCCTAACTTTGAACGGAGGCGGTCTATTTCTCAAGCCATAGGCTTGTATTATGACCTGTCGAATCCACTTGGCTAAAGTAGATTTTGACGCTGCCTGACCCCTTCTGGGGCCTTCCGGCAGAATAAACAAAGTATCCGTTCTGCGAATCTGAGCAGTGGCTTTTAGATAAGCTTTAACTGCTCTTACTACATCCAAAGAATGCAATAACTTTTCCTCTACTGAAGTAGGTTTGGGGAAAAAAGAAGGAAGAACCACATCTTGGTTCAAATGAAACCTCGATACCACCTTAGGAAGAAAGGCTGGATGAGGACGTAACACTACTCTGTCCTTATGGATAACCAGATATGGCTCCTTACAGGACATAGCTGCTAATTCCGATACTCTTTTAGCCGAACAAATGGCTACTAGAAAAATCAATTTCCTGGTGAGAAGCACCAAGGAAATATGCTGTAATGGTTCAAATGGTTGTTTCTGTAGAACCGACAGAACCAAGTTTAGATCCCATGGACATATGGGAATATTAACCGGAGGACTAATACGCATCACTCCTTGTATAAAGGCTTTGACTAGTGAATGCGAAGCCAAGGGCCTTTGAAAAAATATTGACAAGGCCGAAATCTGACCCTTGATAGTACTCAAGGCAAGCTTCCTATCTACAGCCCATTGTAGGGAGTCCAGACTCCTACCTATTACGTACTTACGTGGATGCCATTTCTTGGCTTCACACCAGGCGATGTACGCCTTCCAGATTCTATAGTAGATCTGCCTGGATACCGGCTTCCTGGCATTGATCATGGTAGATACCACAGAATTAGAGAGCCCTCTTTTTTTTAGAATGTGGGCTTCAAATAGCCAGGCCGTCAAACCTAGGGCTGGTAAGGAAGGGTGGTATATCGGTCCTTGCGAAAGCAGGTCCGGACGATGTGGGAGAGTCCAAGGACTCCCCACTGACATTTTACAATCTCCACGTACCACGCTCTTCGGGGCCACGCTGGAGCCACCAGAATCATTGGTTTCTTTTCTACCCTGATTCTGCGGAGTAATCGAGGTAACCATTGTGGCGGTGGGAATGCATATATCAGCTTGAACTGATCCCAAGGGAACACTAGGGCATCCGAGCCGCAAGCTAGGGGATCCCTTGTCCGAGAGACAAACCTGTCCCCCTTTGCGTTGAATCTGGATGCTAGAAGATCTACATCCGATGTTCCCCACCGCTGACATATTGTCCAGAAAACCTCGGGGTGAAGGGACCCTTCCTCTGGGCCTAATTGCTGGCGACTTAGAAAGTCCGCCTTCCACTTCTCCACTCCTGGAATGAATACCGCAGATATGGCTGGGACATATTTTTTCTGCCCATTTCAGGATGTAATTTACTTCCCTCTGGGCTGCACGACTCCTGGTGCCCCCCTGATGATTGATATATGCCACTGCTGTGGCATTGTCTGACAGGGGACCCTTGGAGTTTGGATGTCCATGCTACTAGGGCATACCGGGCTGCTCGTATCTCTAAGAGATTGATGGGCAGGGCCTTTTCTGCATCCGACCATCTGCCCTGGAGAGACTATTGCTCCAGTACTGCTCCCCAGCCTATAAGGCTGGCATCTGTAGTGACCACCTCCCAAGAAATCGGACTGAAGGATTTCCTTTTTTCCAGATTCTGGGAAACCAACCACCAACGGAGGCTCTTGCGAACGGAAGGGGACAAGGACATTGTAAGTCTAGGCCTGAATTTTTTTGTTCCAGGCTGACAGTATGGCCCCTTGCAAATTCCTTGAATGGAATTGACCGTAGGGTACTGCTTCGAATGATGCCACCATTTTTCCCAGCAGCCTCATATACAGGCGTATGGACGGCTGTCTTTTTTGTACCCACTAAGTGGATCAAATCTTTCAAAGACAACACCTTTCCTCGAGGCAAGAATATTTTTCTCTGGCCTGAATCCAACCTTAGCCCCAAGTATTCCAGACTTTTGAATTTTTAGGGCTGACTTGTCTCGGTTGATAATCCAACCGTGAGATTCCAGATACCTGATTGTCTTGTGAACGACCACGTCTAGTTTTTTCACTGAGTGGTCTATCAGCAACAAGTCATCCAGATATGCCATTATCATTACACCTTGTGTTCTTAGATTGGCCAATAAAGGGCCAGAATTTTTGTAAACACTCGTGGTGCTGTGGCCAAACCGAAGGGTAAGGCTCTGAACTGAAAATGGCGCCCTTCTACTGCAAAGCGTAGAAATTTTTGGTGGACTGGAAAGATGGGAATGTGCAAATAAGCATCTTTGATGTCGATCGTGGCTAACCAATCCTCCCCTTGTAGGGCAGTGGCCACCGATCGGATCGACTCCATCGGAAAGACCTGATATACAGGAATTTGTATGGCCCTTTTAGAATTAATATGGGCCTCCCGTCCGCGTTTGCTTCGGGACTGTAAAGAGGTTTGAGTAAAACCCGAACCCTCATTCTTCCAGGGGAACCTCCATAATTACTCCTTGGAGCAACAGTTGTTCTAGTGCCAACAGGAGGGACTCTCTCTTCCGGGGATCCCTTGGCACGTTTGACCTCAAAAATGGGAAGGAGGAGAGTCTTTTAACTCCAAACTGTATCCCAAACCTACTGCGGAGAGCACCTGTCTTGATCGTGTCCCGCCAGGTCTCTTGCGAACAACTGGAGTCCTCCCCCCCACCCGACTGAGTGGGGGCTTCAATGAATTTAACTTTGGGGGAGGTTTTGTACCTCCCCTGACCCAGGGTTTCTCATTACCCTGCTACTGTCCCTGTTTTTTACCCCCGGGATTTGACCGAGGAGACCGTCGGAACTGTTACACAGCCGATGCCCCAGGGACTGGAGAAGCAGGCCTCTTAAAGAGGGACCTCTAACTCTGCTTTTAACCGGCAAGAGCGTATTTTTACCGCTGGAAATTTTCTGGATATATTTGTCCAGGTTTTCCCTGAATAAGCGTTCACCATGAAATGGGACGCTAACCAGCCATTCTTTACAGGGAGCTTCAGCAGACCAGTTTTTGAGCCATAGGAGCCTACGCGTATGTACTATAGACAGCGTAAGGCGGGAGGCCTGATGGACTGAATCCTCTATGGCGTCAACCGCAAAGCCTAAGGCTCTAGGTAGATCAGCTAGGGCAAAGCCTGCTGATCTGTCAAGTCCCTCAAGACCTGTTTCAACTGATCCTTCACTGCTTAGCAGACCCCAATAGCTGCTACTGCTGGTTGTATCACCAAGCAGATTTTCATAAGGACTCCAATCTTTTATTTATTGGGTTCTTGAACATTTGGACATTATCCACTGGACATGTCAGTGATTTATACATACAAGAGATGGCTGCGTCCACTGTAGGGACCTTCCATTTTTTTTTTTTTTTTTTTATGAACTTATCCTCCATGGGATAGACCACCGGAAATCTCTTGGGGGAATAAATATTTTCTCAGGACATTCCCAATCCTGGTAAATGAGCCCTTTCAGTAAAGGGTGAAGTGGAAAAGAACAGACAGTCTGGGGGCTTCTAGCGACCCCAACGAGGATACAGTAGTGGTTGATGGTTCCGCAAGGTGCATTTTTAAATGCTGATCGGACCATGTTAGTCAGAGACTGAACCCATAATCTTTCAGCTTGAGATGCTGAGAAAAGGTTCCCCCACTGTTGATTCCTCTATAACAGAATCAACCTCATCCTGATCCCCTTCAGGCAGGTCGATCCCTGTATGGGACTGTTGCTCTGCTAACAGGCACTCTGAAGGAGGAGACGGAGATCGGGCGTGCTTTCCCTGACAGGGAGGCAGCGATAAATGTTGACAATCTCTCTCTAATCCTCCCAGAGCTGAGGAAAAAAACCTCCTCTGTTACATACACAGGAGCAGGTGACTGAGGACAGCCGCAGTACCAAGTACCCCTGCGGGGTCTCTACGGTCACTTACCTCTGAACTTCAGGGGAGACTGGTGCAGCAGAAGTATGCCCAAGATCCTCAGAGCCCGATGAGACCCCCTTCGCTTCCTGGAAGATTCAGTTCCGGAGCTTCTGGACGGCATATTCCTAAGCCTAAAGCTGAGGTATTCCAGCCGTAATACACCACTTTTACTGAGAATAGTCTAGCACAATTGCTGCTATATCACAGTTGGTGTCTACTAATGTGCCTTTCTAGGGGATGCCTGTATCAACCGCTTGCTGTATGCCTTTAAATGTTGCCAGCTCTGTCTCTGTACTTCATAGCCAGCTCACTACAATATTGTGTTTTTTTTAAAACTGCTGGGACGCCCGCACATGCGCAGAAGCGCTGCGGCGCGCACAGAGCGTCATCCCCCAGGCTCCGCCCCCTTTCCCGGCTCACCTCTATAGAGGCGCGTGCACGCGCACGCGCGCGCCTTCGGCGCTAATTTCAAATATGGTAACAAGGGACAGGAGCCAGGGCCCCTCTTTGCCGCAGGCCGGGGGATGGACAAACACTGCAACATGGCAGAGGAAGCAGTTTCCTATAAGAGAACTCACCATCTGCCTGGACTTTGCTCTGCTGAGAAGAAGCTAGTCCACATGACAAGAAAACATTCCACAGCGGCCTCTAGTGGACAAACACAGGTACCGCAGTCTAATATATTAAATATATATAAAAACATTTTTTTTTTTTTTTTTTGTTCTTGACCACCATTAAAAATTATTACATTTTTTTTAGTAGTTACAGGCATGCACAGAATTTTGCGGGAATACCATTAGGTAACAGACAGAAAGACAAATTAGGCTTGGGGGTCCCCCAATAGAACCAAGTTCCTGGGGGCCCCCACTTACCTGTTCCCCGCCGCAGGACTTTGTTTGGTCCACAAAAGCCCAAACTTCACCTATCACGGCAGGCATTGTAATCAAACCTTCAGGGACCGGGTTCCCAAGGATTCCACTCCCCTGGACCTGTATAGCACCCTGCACAGAAAACATCTTGGTCGTGGGTATGACCAGAGCTCTGGATCCCAGGGTCCAGCTCTCCTAAGAGAAGCATTACAGGCAAAACCTTGCTCTTCTCTGCAAGGCCCGGGTACCGACCGTTTAGCTATGAAGCTTTTTTGGTCGGATCCGGAATAGCTTACTGAGGCCCAAAAGAACCTGTACGCAAGCTCAGTGAAAAACACATGTTTCTTCTTGGCCAACACCTTAGACACTGGCAAAAAACTGAGGTGCTCCCGGATGGGAGGGGCTTATATAGGGGAGGGTACTTCCGGTTTTGGAAGTTGCCAGTACCAGCACCTGACAGTATCTATATAACCCATTAGTAATGACTATGTCGCTCTGTGTCCCGTGATGTACGAAAAAGAAAAAGCTCTTTTTGCACGCTCTACAAGGAGAACGCGTACAAAATTCTCTATTTTTTGTACCTGACGCCAGATGTTCTCCACGATATCTATCCCTCCAGCTCGGATAGGTGTTGGCGCAGTCAGGGAGCCAGGGAGACCCTGTACCATATCTATTGGACCTGCCCCAAGATAGTGCCCTTTTGGACGGAAGCACAGCTTTTGCTGTCCCGTCTTTTGGGAGTACCGGTTCCCAGGACCCCAAAATTATTCCTACTAGGAGTTTCACCTCTTCAAATTCCCAAATGTTCCAAAAAATTGCTTAGACATGTTTTGACGACTGCGAGAGGCCTGGTTGCTCTCCATTGGAAGCGACAATCCCCGCCTTCCCAGGCTGATCTGTATACTAGAATAAAAGACAGAGCTGATGGAAAAAATGACAGCCAGACTGTAGGATAGACTGGAAATGCATGGCAGGGTCTGGGAGGAGTGGCACCGGAGAGAGGATCCGCCCTGAGCTGATGGTCGAGCCCCCCCCCCCATCTTTCATCTGCAGTTTTCCCTTTCTTTTTCTCTAATTATTTTTTCTCTCAGGTTTTTTCTTTTCTCTCTTTTTTGGATTTTGTTGTGGTTTTCAGCAGATCTTATTTGATGTTTAGCAGTTTCTATGTCCGCGGGGACCCCCTGCTGTCTGTTTTGTGAACTACTTTTCTTTGATATACCCTTGCTATATTGCGGTTATGCTGTTTTTTTGTATCACAGTGCCAACTTACGATTAATAAAAATTGTTATTTGAAAGAGATTGATCACTCAGGCCCAAGCACTTCCATATGGACGAGGTCTTATGCTCCCCCCTATACCCAAAAGCCCTGCTACATTCAATTATTCGAGGGTGGGTATATCTTGCTGGGGGCTGGGCTATCTGGAGGCACTGTTATTAAGACCTGAACGGGTAAAGTGACAGTGTCCCTTTAAGAAATTGTATTTTTTTTTGGTATATATTCTATGTTTAGTACAAAAAAAAAAAAAAAAAAAAAAAAATTACCCCAGGGTATTCTTAGCTACATTTTCAAAAAGAAGCATGATGTTTACAGAGCTCTTATATAGAAAAGAGGCAATCTGAAAGCAAACCGGTCCTGCTTTACTCTCATTTTAGAAACCCCATAAAAGCTCTGTGAAACCAAGGTATATGTTTTATTATTAATCAAAATACTTCATATAAATTGTAAAAAAAAAATATTTTTTTAAATAGAGATAGATAGATAGATATATATATATATATATATATATATATATATATATCTATCTATCTATTTATTTATTTACTTTATTTACACACACACACACGTCTGTTTAAAAAATATATTATTCTTGGTTTCCCTTTAAATAGGCAAAATAGGCAAGGTCGTTTTAGGTTATAGATTATATTGGGTAGGTTAATTTGGATAAGCTTTATGGATTATGTTCAACAATTTGATCCTGGTCATTTTGCTCATTTGGGAAATTTATTTATACCAATACCTTTAAATACAGATCAGCAATAGCCACAGATTCATTACGATCCTCACAGGCTCCCTTTAATCATAACAGAGGAGTAGGGAGCCTCTGAAATGATGGGGTACTCAATCCTCTCCCATATTGAAAACTGTAAAAGGGGTAAATAAATACCATTTTTAAATAATATTACTTTTTCCAAGATTACTGGGGCCACACGTGGCTCCAGGCTGAAAGTCGAGCACTATTAAATCAGGATTATGTTAGCCAAGTGATCCTCCACTATCATCCCAAGCACCCTCTTCCAATCATAACAAGAAGGTCTGTGTTCACAGCAACTATGTACTCTTTGCCATCACATTCGGTTGAATCATGCAATTCTGAAGCAACACTAGAAGAGGTCTAGTACTTGGACAATTTGCCTATTAGGAGTAAATACAAGGAGCTCCTTCTTAGCAGAGCTGTCTTAGCCAATTGTGCAGGTGTTATTAATGCTGCAGGCAAGTCATGAGCACTTCAGGCCTGGAGAGTCACAAGCAGGCCAGTGCTCCGAGTGCAGATGTATGCATTTCATTTACATGTACTTAGCCTACTTATCATTCAAATGAAGCCAATTTGCATAGGTATGTGTTGTTCTGTGGACTGACTGATAGGAATACAAGGGTTCACAGATAGAAAATACTTACCAGAGACGAGCAAGGCCAAAGAGAGAAATAAAGAAAGAAAATGATGAGTATTGGTAATTTGTGACTTGTCTTTTAATTGTTTGGCTCAATAAAAATCCAATTTATTTGTACACTCCTGCTGTTCGCCAAGTTACAAGTCGTGGTAAACAAAGATACACGGTATGCGCCACATCTTCCATAGCAATGCATTCTCACAGCACACAGAGTGATAATGTGTGGACATTACAGGCCATCTTTGCCGTGACTGACAAATGGGCAATTAATTGAATGAGATGTGCTAGTCTGAGCCAGTCTTGTATATCCTTCTAAAGCTGTTAGATATTTGCTACTCGCTCCCTCATGCTAATGGCTGATACAGCCAAACACACAACACAAAATCAGGGTGCCACCTATAGGCAAGTGAACACTACTGCAAGTTTAACACACTAAGCATTGAGCTTTACATCCTATTATATTAGGATAATGCAATGGACATTGCCAGCTTGATTTTTAAGGTACCGGGGCTGTCCTGATCCTGGCTTTGCTAGTTACTGACCTGTAACTATTTTGTAGAACACAAGTTCAGACCTCAGGTTTCACTGGTGGCATGCTTGTTTCACCTCAGTAATCGTGATGTATTAAAGCAAAAATGGGAGAGAGACGGCCCCAATGTATGCACCTTTAAAGTGAATCCATCAGGGCAACAGTATGGGAGATGCGACAGCTGACCTCTCCGTTTGAAAATGTTTATTTCCCTGACAGTCAGGCTAACATTTTGACTGCAGAAAACATGAAAGTGGCCACAGTACACATGGTAATAAAAGCATGTATCCATTTATTGCACAAGATAAGCAAACGCAGTTCTGCTTGAGCTTCGAAACAGAGGAGAGCCGAGTTCGTCATGCAAAAGATTCTGGACCCACTAATGGGATGTGCAGACAGCAACGTCTACAGGACTGGAAAGTAAAGGGGTGTATACAACAGGTTTCAGAGGCCCTGCCTCCTTTGTCAAGTACTTGAGATACTTGGTAAAGGAGGCAGGGCCACTGAAACACGTTGTTTATACCCCTTTTTTTTTCCATGCTTGCTGTCTTGGTCCTAGGAGCCCATAGACGCCGCTGTCTTCACATCCCTTTGGCGGGTCTGGAATGTTTTGCATGACAGCCTCCTGCCAGTTCACTGGCTGTGCCGCTGCTCTCCTCTGTTCCAAGCTCAAGCAGAATTGCGTTTACCCTGCTCTCCTAACCTCCTGGTTGATAAGGCTGTATTGGATTTCAACTAAGCTCATTCCATCCAGCTGGATCCCTGACCTTTCAGCTGCACCCGACTCTTCAGCTGCATCAGTCCTGGAATCCCCCCCTCCATTAGCAAGTACTTATTCAGATATCTTATCAATTTGCACATATACTATTATTATCACCATCGTTGTTATCTATAAGAAATCATTTCCGACATGTCTGATCTCATGAGTGCAGAGAGATTACGTTTTCTTTTTAGACTTTCTAACACTTTGGCTGCAATGCTTTCCGAGTCACTGACCTGCAACAAGCATAGGGACATTTAGTTCCATATTTTGTTCCAAATCTTGTCTCGAATCTCTATCCTAACAGACCGTCTCCAAGTTAAAGGGTTAAATGACCTTTACAGAAAATCTGTAAAAGGTGATCCCCACGGTCCACACTGTACTTGCCTCCCGCGATCCTGAGTTGTCAGGGCTTCCACAAGCTGCTCCACCAGTATGGGGGATTTAAAAAACGCTACCGTTTTTCTCCTCTCTGTCCAGCTCTGCAAGGACAGACCAGACGGATTCTGATTGGTTAGCGCCGTTCAGGATCAGTAGGTATGTTGATTAGTCAGTGCAGGATGATGCAACTGCCCCGCATGCGCACAAAAAACGGAGTTACTTACCGGTAACATCCTTTTCCACGAATCTTTCAGGACAGCCACCTTAGAGAGATCCCGGCTCCTCCCCTCTCAGGAAACACCGCCTTCATTCCAAGATTTCAGCCTCATCCTCCCACCGGGCCCTCAGTTCTTCGAGAGTACCTCCGGTCAACTGGGGAGACACAAGAACACGTCATTCACATATAAACATCTTACCTGACGGCCTCATACGATGAGCTCATAAAAATATCCAATAGTTGGGTGGGTACCGGTGCTGTCCTGAAAGATTCGTGGAAAAGGATGTTACCGGTAAGTAACTCAGTTTTTCCCTCTTCATCTTTCAGGACAGCCACCTTAGAGAGGATAAGCGAGTACCTTACCTTAGGGTGGGACTACTGCTTGCAGTACTTTACGGCCAAAGGCCTGGTCTTTGGCTGTCAGCAAATCCAATCTGTAGTGTTTCACAAATGTGGTAAAGCTGGACCACATTGCTGCTCTACAGATCTGCTCCGGAGAAGCACCAGCCCACTCTGCTTGAGAGGTTGACATTGCCCTGGTAGAGTGTGCCCTAACACCCTCCGGGGCTTCTAACCCCCCTAATATGTAAGGCTTACTAATAGCTGTCCTTAGCCATCTGGCTATCGTGTGTCTAGAGGCCTTAGAGCCCTGTCTAGACCCCGAAAATAAAACAAATAAAGAATCAGACTTTCTAAACTGTTTTGTAGCTTCTAAATACTGAAGGACGCACCTCCTGACGTCTAAGTTATGAAATTTTTGTTCCTGTTCCCTCACAGGGTTTGAACAAAAGGTAGGCAAAACAATTTCTTGACCTCTATGAAATCTAGAAGATACTTTAGGCAAAAAGGCCGGATCTGTCTTAAAAACTACACGATCCGTAAAAACTTGAAAAAAAGGGAGCCCTAATTGAGAGGGCTTCGAGTTCATTCACTCGCCTTTCCGTAGTGATTGCCACTAGAAACACCGTCTTGAGGGTGATAAGCTCAATTGTGCACGAATCTAGTGGCTCAAAGGGTTCTTCTGTAAGAGACTGTAGAACCAAGGAAAGGTCCCATACAGGAAAAGAAGGACTTCTGACTGGCCTCTGTCTAGCTAGTGCTTTAAAGAACCTTGCTATCCAAGGGTCCATGGCTAGTTGTTTCTCTAAGAAAACGCTTAAGGCGGACACTTGCCCCTTAAGGGTGCTAAGGGCCAAGCCCTTATCAGCCCCGGACTGCAGGAACTCCAATACTGCTACTGAACTTCGGGTGTCAAAGGAGCTTTCCAAGCACCAACTATTGAAACGCTTCCAAACTTTCAAATAGATAACATGCGTCTCTTTTTTCCTGCAGTTTAGGAGGGTTGCCACTAGGCGATCCGAGAATCCCTTGCCCCTCAGCAATTCCTCCTCAGAAGCCAGGCTGCAAGGTTCCACCTCTCTATGTGCGGACAACAGACTGGGCCCTGAGTGAGAAGGTTCTTCTGGGCTGGTAGAAACCAAGGTGGTTCTACCGCCACTCTTCAGGATGGAGAACCACGGCCTCCTTGGCCAATGTGGCGCAATTAGAATTAGTGTTGTATTCTCCTCCCGGAATTTCCTCAGCACTGCAGGAATCAGGACAGGAGGGGGGAAAGCATAGCACTTGGAGAAAGCCCAGGTCTGAGCCAGGGCATCCACCCCTAGTGCCCCATCTCGTTTGTTCAGGAAAAAGAAGAGGTCTGCTTTGGCATTGTGCCCTGAGGCGAAGAGGTCCACACATGGCACCCCCCACTTTTGAGTGACCATGTTGAAGGCCTCCTGGCTCAAGACCCAGTTGCCTTCCCTTAGGGTTTTCCTGCTGAGAAAATCCGCCAACTGATTCTGTTCCCCCTTCAGATGTAATGCTGAGAGGGACAGAACATTGGACTCGGCCCACCTGAGGATGTCTTCTGTAAGACTCCACAGGGACCCACTCCTGGTACCTCCCTGCCTGTTGATGTAGGCCACCGTTGAGGAATTGTCTGATCGGATTCTCACGTGTTGGCCCTGAAGTTCCCCCTGAAAAGACCTGAGGGCCAGTGAGACCACCCTCAGCTCCCTCCAGTTGGAGGACCTCCTTGCGTCCTCCTTTTTCCAGGTCCCTTGTACTAACTGGGAATCCAGGTGTGCTCCCCAACCTGTGCCACTCGCATCGGTTGTAACTGTCCTGGATATTGGAAGGACCCAATCTAGACCCTGTGTCAGATTTGCCCCCTTTCGCCACCACCAGAGAGACAGCTTGATCTGACCTGGTACTGTGATCATGGAGTCTATAGACTGCTGGCTGTGGTCCCAGACCTTTAGGATAAACAGTTGTAGGGGGCGAAAATGTAATCCCGCCCACTGAACTGCTGGGAGTGTTGATGTCAGTAAACCTAAGGCTGACATAGCCCTTCTTACCGAGACTAGGCTGCTGCCTTGTAGAACTGACATTGCACTGTTTACCTTCATAACCTTCTCCTGTGGAAGGAAGACTCTCTGACTTACTGAGTCTAACCAGCATCCCAGAAAGGTGACTTTCTGGGATGGAACCAGGTTGGATTTTTCCAGGTTCAGGAGCCAGCCCAGATTTTCGAGAATGTCTCTTGCTACCTGAAGGTCCCGAGACAGCGGTTCCAGAGAAGGGGCAAACAGAAGCAGGTCGTCCAAATATGCGATCACTGAGACTCCCTTGAGTCGTATGAACGCCAAGACTTCCGCCATCACTTTGGTGAAAATACGGGGGGAAGATGATAGGCCAAAGGGGAGAGCCTTGAATTGGAGATGGACTACCCTTTTTCCCATATTTACTGCCAGTCTGAGGAACTTCTGATGATCCTCTGCGATGGGAATGTGCAGGTACGCATCCTTCAGATCTATGGATGCCATATAACAGTTTGGAGGAAGCAGGGCTTTCACCGAATAAATTGAATCCATCCTGAATCTTTTGTAGATGACTGAAAGATTCAGGGGTTTCAAGTTCAGAATAAGTCTGAACTTTCCTGTCGGCTTGCGGACCACAAAAATGTGGGAGTAGAAGCCTCTGCCCGACTCTTGCGTTGGGACCTGGACTACCACCTCCTGTTCCTCTAACTCCTGAAGGGAGGTCAGAAGGGCAGATGATTTTTCTGCACATCTTGGGAGGTCTGTGATTAACAGTCTGAGTGGGGGAGGATTGGAAAATTCCAATTTGTATCCTCTCCTGATGATCCCCAACACAAATTGGTTGGATGTGATCATCTCCCACTGTGGGAGGAAGGCCCTCAACCTTCCTCCCACCTTGAACCCGTCACTGGGTCTTTTTGGGCTGTTCAGGAGGGCAAAAAATAGCCCCCCCACGCCCTTTTTCTTTTGGTCCCCATACCCTCTTCTGTTTGGTTTTTGTGGCTTCCTTTTTCCCCTGAGGAGGAAACTTCCTTTTGGTCTGTTCCCCAAACCTCTTTTTAAGGGGAAAGGCCTTTTTCTTATCAGCCGTTCGATCCAAAACGGCCTCCAAGCCTGGTCCAAATAGCAGGTCCACTGTGAGGGGAATCCCACAGAGTTTTACTTTGGACGCGCTATCTCCCTGCCAAGTCTTAAGCCACAAGGCCCTCCTTGCAGAATTGGTCAGGGCAGTAGACCTTGCTGACATGCGTATTGACTCCGCAGACGTGTCTGCAAGGTATGCAACTCCTTTGAGTAGCATGGGGAAAGAGGCAAGAATTGTCTCCTTCGCCGTACCTGCTTCAATATGAGCTTTGATCTGTATAAGCCAATATTCCATGTTGCGGGCCACCACTGTGGCTGCCATGGCAGGTTTGAGATTTCCTTGGGATGAATCCCATGACTTTTTTAGAAGGGAGTCCATCCTTCTATCCATAGGGTCAGAAAGGACTCCCATGTCCTCAAAGGCCAGGTCCGTGTGCCTTGAGACCTGGGAAAAGGCAGCATCTAATCTAGGAGATTTATTCCAGACTAGACACTCGTCTTCAGCAAAGGGAAATCTTCTCTTCAATGTCTTTGAGAAGAAAGGTTTCCTTTCTGGATCCTGCCATTCTCTTTTAATGGCATCGACCAGGACCTCGTGGACCGGGAACACTCTTTTTCTGTTCCCCTAAGCCCCTGTACATCTGGTCGTGTAAGGATAGTGTCTTCCTTTCTTCCTGAATACCTAAGGTGGTATGGATAGCTCCTAAGAGCTCCTCCACCTCTTCAAGAGAAAGTTTATACCGTGAGGAGCTTGTGGACTCCCCGTCCAACTCCTCTAGTACTGATTCACTTTCAGAATCTGAAGCTGCATTGTCTGCTTCATCTTCAATTTCCTCTCTGGAATCTTGCGGTTGCTCACCACTACTAGGGAGCATTACCGCAAGGGTGGGGGCAACACTCTGCTGCGCTGGTGGAGGATTACTCTGGGGCTGAGGCAACTGGAAAGAGGAAAAAAGTGCCTGAAAGGACTGGAAGGTGCTGGAAAGCTCCTTTACTGATGCTGCCAGGTCCACCCCCTGCTCTGCTGCCTGCTCCCTAACTAGTCCATCAATGCACTCCCTACAGAGTGCCTTGGCCCAGGAATCCCCCATGGTGGTTCTACATGAAGGACACTTCTTCCTAGACCCATGGGGTGATTTACTCGTGGCTTTCTGAAAAGACAGACAGAGACAGACAGACAGAGACAGAGACAGAGACAGGTGTAAAACTAAAATCCACCAGCCTAAACAGAGGACCACCAGGGTCCCAGACACACCCCTTTACCCCCCGACCACCAGGGAGTGCTAAACACCCGTGGAGCCAACGGGGACCGGTAAGGGAACACCACCCCAGGGTTCCACTTACCTTAGAGTGGCTGGTGCTGTTGTCTCCCGGAGCTGTTCGTGGAGCCTCTGCTTCCGACATCTCCGCCGAGGAACGTGGTCACAACAAGCCTCCAATAGCTGTCTCTACAGCGCAGGAATAAAGGGCTGCACCAGCCAGCGCTAGGTCCGCTCTCATATGCCGCGTCCGGAACCGGAAGACGCGGATATTGCGGAAGTGCACACCCCCTCCGGAACTGATGTCACCCGCCATCCAGAACAGCCCATAAGCTCCATGCTGACTGCCGCAAGGCAGGGGGGACTTGTTGCAACTCCCACAGCGCCACCCTAGGCGAGATGAGGAGCGGACCTCCCCAGGCTTCTTCCTTCACTAAGGGAAGCCTGGGGTGCGCGGATTTGAAACCGGCGTTGCTGGCGCTCCAGCCGACCGGGTCCTAAGAAGGTAGGAGAGAGAGTGGGACAGCCAGCCAGAGAACTGTCTCCCTCCCTCCCAGGTAATTTCAGCCTCGCCAGCCTCCCCAGGCTTCTCAGCTCAGCTAGGTTCCCTAGCGGTGTCTCCCCACCGGAGGAAACACCATAACTGAGGGCCCGGTGGGAGGATGAGGCTTAAATCTTGGAATGAAGGCGGTGTTTCCTGAGAGGGGAGGAGCCGGGATCTCTCTAAGGTGGCTGTCCTGAAAGATGAAGAGGGAAAGTTGGTTCTTCCTGGCATGCAGCAGAAGCTGGGATTGTACAGAGCTGACCATGCGCCGCTCAATGTAAAGAAGATTGTGAGATGCAAGGTAAGAAGCCTTTATTGCAGAACAGAAACAGCAGGTTTCTTCCGTAATATAAACTTTCCAGCTTGCAGTGTGCGTTCAGATTTGTGCATCCACTCCTGCCGGCATGTAAAATTTTGACGTGCAGCCGTGTCCATGCAGCCTCTGCATTCTCATTCAACTCTATACCTGCCTTGGGCAGATGCATGCACAATAATAAAAGGAAGCCCAGAAGCAGGACAGGTGTCAGTGCTTGTTTGAACGAAGCCTTAAGGCCTGTACACACGATCAAAAAATCATACGGAAAAAATAGGATTTTTGTACTCACCGTAAAATCCATTTCTCTGATGTCCATGGACTGACACAGCTGGATACTGTAAACGTGTGGCAGCCACACGTTTACAGTATCCAGCAGTGTCAGTCCATGGACGATAAGAGAAAAACGCTTTTGAAGCAATCGTACAATAATCTGATCGTTAGTATACAGCTTTTGAGAGCCGATTAGGACAGGTCATGCAAAATTATCCGATGGGACAAGCACAACAAAAAATTCTCGTATGATGTCAAATCATACTATTTTCATTTAATCAGTACAGTATTCATTCGAAAATACAATACATTACATCACTTCTGAATTGTTTTTTGGCCATATGAGAATTTTCGTAACCTCTTCATTTTCGATATGAAGACTAGCATGCAAAAAAAAACAAAAAAAAAAAACCCATCATTTGTCCAATAATCTCATTGTGTGTACCAGGCTTTAGGTAGGCCATACATTATGCAATTTTTATTCCTTCAACCCACAGTTGAAGAAAAATTGCCCGATACCCCCCCAACCCCCCAGTCAGTGTTGATGGGGAATCCCTCCAGCAGCGCCATTGTATTGGCAGCAGGAGTTTTTCCCAGCCGTCAGAATACAATTGCTGATAGGGACTATAGCACCCCAGCAGTGATTGAACGAGAAAAACTTGTCAGGCTAGTTGCTCTTAAAAGCGGAGTTCGGCATTTTTGTGTTTATTAAAAGTCAGCAGCTACAAAAAGTGTAGCTGCTGACTTTTAATAAACAGCCACTAACCTGTCCCACAATCCAGTGGTGCACTAACCCCAGCCATTTTCATTGCGTGCCCTCCCTTTGCGGCAATGGCATCTTTACTATGGGCACCAGGCTGCGTCAGCTTCCTGCTTCACAGCCAGGTGCCCACTGCGCATGCCAGAACGGCGATGTGCTTGCCGACTTGTCCCAAAGTCTTAGAGAAGGAGAACTGCTTTCCGATCGCCTAAGGCGTGTGAGCGGGTACCTGTCAAAATCGGGTACCCCCCCCCTCTCCTCCCCAAAAGCTCAGTTTCATAAACAGGAGCCAGGGAGGAGGCCTCAAAGCAGAACTTCCCCTTTTGGGTGGAGCTCCGCTTTAAGTCAAACCCATAGATAAACCGGCGGATTTTCAAACTCTCTAAGACCCCATACACACATTAGATTTTCTGCAGATTTACCAAAACCATATAATATGAGGTCAAACCTTAAGAGTTTCAATTTGTATGCAATCAGGCAGGCCCTTGCACTACATGGTTTTGGTAAGTCTGAAGACAAAATCTGCAGAAAATCTAATAGTGTGTATAGGGTCTAAGGCCAGCTTTATGACAACCACAGATCTCTCTAAAGCCCCGTACACACGGTCGGACTTTTGCCCAACAAACTTAGTTTTAAGCAAGTTGGACCAACAATCCGACAGTGTGTACGCTCCATCGGAAAAACCTTTTTTCGTTTGGTTTTGTTTTCATCGGACAAAAGTTGGGTCTGCAAAACGGACAAACTTTTGCCCAACAAAAGTCCGATGGAGCAAAGTCCTACTGTGTGTACAGAAAACCATAGGACTTTTGTCCAAAACTAATGTTAAAATCAACCAACAATAGCAGAAGTTGACCAAAGGGTGGCGGTAAAGAGCAGAAAAACCACGTGATGTTGCAAAAAGTTTTGGGAAAGTTTGCAGAAAGGTCCTGTGGTGTGTATGCTATGGGTGTGCCCGGCCAACTCCGTTCGGACAAAAATCCACGGAAAAGTCCAATGGAAGTCCGACCGTGTGTACGAGGCTTTAGATCTACCAAGAGCTCTGCTGTGTGAAGACCTACCTGCCTGTACACAGACTGAAATATACTGAGTATATAGGAAGGCCCTAATTTTACATAGTTTTGGGAATTCTAAAAATGATTTATAGGCAGATTGTAATGTGTACGGCCAGTTTTAATCACAGAAAATATGCAAGCACACCTCTTGTGGCTTCGTATCCCAAGGCTTTGTAATCAACTTAATGCAAAGCCTGAATACCAAAAGAAACTATGTAAAATATAATTTGCAAAAGAAAGAAAAAAAATAAAAACCTAGTTGTTGCCTGTACAGACCGATAAAAGATGGTCAATACAGGTGCATTCACATGGGCGGTTATAGCAAATAATGGATAAGTGCAGCAAGAATCCACAGATCCTGGACCCAGTTTGTGTTCAGGACCAATCATCTGTCCCTAGCCACGGGTAACTCCTCTATGTGCCATTCATTTGGGCAGGCTTCTTGGCCGCATCTGTATGTGTTATCCGCAACAAGAGTCCACTGATTCCGGCTACAGGAATCCACTGAATGACCTAATCACACCTTTGAACGCAACACATACATACTATATATATATATATATATATATATATATATATATATATATATATATATATATATATATATATACACACACACACACACACACACACACACACACATACATAGTATATATTAGCGTATAACACTCACTTTTTTTACCCTGAAAATAGTGGGTAAACGCAGGGGGCTGTGGAAAGTTTTTTTCCTGAAACTTCCCTCTTAAAGTTAGGGTGCGTGTTATACGCCGATAAATACTGATTATATATATATATATATATATATATATATATATATATATATATATATACACACACACACACACACACACACACACACACACACATTATATATACATATATATATTTTATTTTATTACGCAAGTATTCTAATTCTACCATAGGTAAAGAAGGCTTTTAATACAAATGTATTATTGTATATACTGGCTGTACTTGCCTAAACAAAAAATTGTGTTAAGAGAAAACTTTTAGCACAGTTTAGAACACTACAACTTTCAATAATTACCCAGTAATAAAATAAATAATGGGAGGATTGCAAAAAAATAAAGAAGGTTACGTGGCTGCGTAATGATTGACTGACTGGCTTAAAGGGGTTGTAAAGGTAAATGTTTTTTCACCTTATTGCATCCTATGCATGAAGGTGAAAAAAACATCTGACAATACCGCCCCCCCGCCCCCCGTTTTACTTACCTGACCCCTCGAAAGTCCCGCGCTCGCCCCCGTCATCCTCCTCGCCGTTCAGCCTGGCCGTTGATTGATTGGTTGATACAGTGAGCGGCAATAGCCACTACAAACTCCACATGCAAATGTTTTAGATGGCTTTTGCTACATCTTTTCACATGTAGCCATTTCCCAGGCTGTCCTCTAAGCACAGAAGGAAATCTACTACACAGAAGTGAGAGGTGTGGCAACATGGAGATTTGTGACCCAATGCTCAGATAACAATTTATTACCTTCATTGCAAAGGGTCGGGCAAAGAAATCTTGCAATTTATGTTGCTCTAAAGCCGGCCGGGCTACATATGTTATGATCCCATTGTACAAACTCCTTTAGATTTACTATGCAGTGAGGGTGGCTACATCACTGGATGAACAGAAAATAGAATGTTTAGCTAAAAGGAGCCTAAAAATATATTCGCATGTGCGATTAGCGTAAAGTGATAAAGTCAAATTTTTTCTTAAAAAATAACAAACATGTTATACTTACCTGCTCTGTGCAGTGGTTTTGCACAGAGCAGCCCAGATCCTCCTCTTCTCGGGTCACTCGCTGGCACTCCTGCCACCTCCCTCCCGTCGAGTGCCCCCACAGCAAGCAGCTTGTTATAGGGGCACACGAGGCGGTCCACAGCTGTGTCTCTTCATTCAGACACAGAGCCGGGTTCAGCCCCGCCCCCTCTTTCTCCTGATTGGCTAACTGACTGATTGACAGCAGCAGGAGTGCTGCGTCTCAGCCAATCAGGAGGGAGAGTCCCAGATGGCTGAGGCACTCGTGCAACATTTGCTGAATAGAGAGGGGGCTCAGTTAAGTATTGGGGGGGGGGCTGCTACTCACAGGAGTTTTTTTTTTTTCTTTATCTTAAATTCATAGAATGCATTAAGATTAAAAAAAAAATCACGCGGGTGTCTCAGCTGGTCTGACATCACCGGCACACGTGGGACAGAGCTGCATCTCCATCTCCTTGTAGACCGCTGCTTCAGTTCTCTCTCACTACACGGTTGAATACCATCCACACACCGGCGGATGGACTCCATCTTCGGCTGCAGCACAGCAGGGGTATTGGCGCCTCCCCCCCCCCCCCCCCCCGCTGTGAGGGATTTGTTCATTATTGGACAACAGGACTGGATTTTATATTATCATTGAATAAATTCATTTTATGATCCTTCACCTGTTGTGGGACTGCCTGCTTCTCTAACCCATTGAGCGCTGGATTGTTTTGTTTAGAACTGTTTTGATCCATATCTCCCAGCTGCACTTGGCTCAACCCCCACATCATTGACCATGATTCCCCCCTTTCCTCTTTTTTCCACATTTTAGCGCTGGTGACTTTGTTTTTAATTACCGTATTTATACCTTAAAATCAGGGGAAAATCGTGGGTGCGTGTTATACGCCGATACTCCGTCGAATTCCCCTGCTGAAAACGAGCGAGAGGAGCGAGCGGAGCCGAAGCCGAAGTACAATCGGCTTTACTCGGCTCCTCTCGCAGTCCCGCCCATCTCTGACTGCGCCGCTGACATAGAGAAAGCCGAGTGTACTTCGCCTAGTCTCGGCTCCTCTCGCAGTCCTGCCTGTGACTGTGAGCAGACACGAGTCTAGGCGAAGTACACTCGGCTTTCTCCGTCAGCGGCGCAGTCAGTGGAGATGGGCGGAACTGCGAGAGGAGCCGAGTCCAGCCGAAGTACACTCGGCCCGCTCGCTCCTCTCCACAGAAATCGGCGCCAAATTTTAAAAACCGCCGGGACTGACACGATCGCAAAGGCACTGGGCAAGGCTGCAGATGGACAGATGGACACTGGGCACGGCTGCAGATGGACAGATGGACACTGGGCACGGCTGCCGATGGACAGATGGACACTGGGCACGGCTGCCGATGGACAGATGGACACTGGGCACGGCTGCCGATGGACAGATGGACACTGGGCACGGCTGCAGATGGACACTGGGCACGGCTGCAGATGGACAGATGGACACTGGGCAAGGCTGCAGATGGACACTGGGCAAGGCTGCATGCTGCATTTAAATGTAAGGTTTTTTTCCTTGAATTTCCCTCCTAAACTTGGGATGCGTGTTATACGCCGATAAATACGGTATGTACAGAACAATCGGACTGTATATTCTCCTTTTGCTTGACTAAAAGTTTGTAATATGAAGGCCTGCTTGAAATCTCCAGTAGGAAAGGGTACCCCAAGGGGCTTTGGATTGCAGCAAGAAATGATCATACTCGAAAGTATAAAAATATATTGTTTTATTGAAAAAAAGTACGTCACGGAGAAGACATCTAGTGGGATCAATACATGAGCTCTATGAAAAAATTTAAAGGAAACATACTGTGAAAAAAAATATATATATTGCAAGAAGCGTATATAGTGTCTACAAAATAGGGGATAGAATTATGGCATTTTTATTATTATAAATTTTTTACTAGTAATGGCGGCAATCTGCGATTTGTATCGGGACTACAACATTACGGCAGACAGATAGGACACTTTTGACACTTTTTGGGACCATTGACAATTTTACAGCGATCGGTGCTATAAAAATGCACTGATTACTGTAAAAATGTCACTGGCAGGGAAGAGGTTAACACTAGGAGACGATCAAGGGGTTAACAGTGTTCCCTCTCTGTGTTCTAACTGAAGGGGGGATGGGACTTACTAGGGGAAATGACAGATCGCTGTTCATACTTTGTATGAACATACGATCTGTCATTTCTCCCTTGAAAGAACCGGGATCTGTGCGTTTACACACACAGATCCCAGTTCTCGCAGTGTCACGAGCGATCGCGGGTGCCTGACGGTCATCGCGCTCCGGAGGCGAGCAGCGGGCCCCTAGTGGCCACAGGGCAAAGCGACGTAACATAACTTTGTTTCACCCAGCCGTACCATGCTGCCGCAGTAAAACTGCGGCGGCTGGTCGACAAGTAGTTAATAGAACGCTTTTGGATTAAAAAATCTATCTAAAGATGTTTTTTTTTTTTTTTTTTTTTTTTATTTAAGACACATTAATAGTTTATTCAGCATGAAATTGAGCTTAGTTACTTAGCATGAGGCTGTATTTTTTTTACAATATTTACATTTTTGTAAACTCATTCAATGAATCCAAGCTTTGCAAGCTGAGATAACATGCACTGCATTGATGCATTCACACAATTTCACAGTAACCATGAGATAAACCAGTTCAGGAATATTCCTTTATCCCATTTTTTTTTTTGCAAATCTATGTACATTACAAGCTGTATGATTGAATCGGTTCTGATATCGCAGTTTTACTAACCTGACAGCTTATTATTCTAAATAGGAAACCTTCATTTTGTTTGCAAATATTAAAGATTCTAACTACCAGCAAGAATAAGTCCTTAGATTTAAAGATCACCCGTCATTTCAGATCCATCATGGCAGCGCCCGTTAGCGGGCATCCACTCACCTGCTGCCGCCACATCCCTCACCCTGTTGCGTCACTGCCGCATCACCAGCCGTCCCATTAAAGGTAATGGGACTGTCGGTGAGCCAACAGCGGGTCAGAGGAGGAGCTGTATTATAGTGAAACATGTCGAGTGAAATGGAATAACTGCATGTCATCTGTAAAGATGTTCTTTTATCAAGCTTAGAGCTGGGCGATTTTCTCAAAGAAAAATAAATAAATCTGTGATTAAAAAAAATAAAAAAAATAAAAAACACTTGATTCACGATTAGAATCAAGTTTTTTTCTTTTTTGATGGACACCGCGCCGGTCCTGAGGAGCTGTGGGCAGGAGTTTTTTTAGGCGAGGCCGCGGCTTCGGCCTAGTCCGCGGCATCTAGCCTCGCGGACTAGGCCGAAGCCTCACCTAAGAACTCCTGCCCGCAGCTCCTCAGGACCGGCGCGGTGTCAGCGCCGGTCCTGGTGAAAAAATAAAAATAAAAAAAATCGATTTGCTGAAAATTTGAAATCGTTTTGACCTCTCAACTCAAGATTTAAAAATCGATTTTTTTCCCCAGCCCTAATCAAACTATTGAATTTTAAACATGTATTAATAAACTTGGATACTGTTACAACAACTCATGTGTGTGGCACCTTTAAAGCCCCATATCACTTTTGTCATCTGCCTATTTTCTAAAATTTCCAAGGGGCGTGGTGCCTGCGATTTTCCAGGTACTCAGCAATTCCTTCAATACTTGGCAAGTTTTTTGACAATCAATCAATCTTTATGACAGATGACTGACCCACTTGATTTGAACATTTCGGGTTGTGGCTCAAAGTTTACCTTTTGGGGCTCATTCCTACTGTTATTACCATTTAGTTAAATGAAATCTGCAAAATATTGTTTGCCGGATTTGTACGAATTTAGAAGTCTAAATCAATTTAACATAAATGATAATGTTGGATAAATCCTCAAGCCTTCTTTTATTCTTCATACAAGATGCACAATGTAGTGACTAATCATTGAGAAAACATTTCGGAAAGCCTCAGATGAAAGTAAAACAAAGTAAGCCGTGGCAGTATACAGCTATTGGGACATTCTTTAATTATTACTCAACTTCCCCATTTCAACACATGACCTATGTTCCAGCCTGAAATATCTTGTGCAGTATATCTATCCGAATTGTCTTGTCCTCGCTACCTCATTTAAGGAACAGGAATACCTAAACCTAATAGCATATTCTACTGAATTACACAGAGACTGTATACCCTTGTTACATAAAATTACTAAAGAAGCATATAGAAAAATTACAGGAAATGGCCCAAATATTTAAAGCTGCTTATATTTTGACTTCTGTGGTTCCAGCTTCCCCCCTCATTAAAATGCTAATGAAAGTTTTAAATAAAACCTTTCCATTTTCATTACACATCTTATTTTAGAACAAGTCAATACTGGGTCTCTGCAATTCAAGCAGATCCTGGCTGGTGGGAGGGCTGCACACCTGAAAACATCACAGCACCCTGCCTCAGTACTCCTCCCAAGAGAGACAACAGTGGGCTGGCGCCTGGGAGGAGCTATAGATTTGCGATCAGTAGAGGTCAGTTGGAGGAGTGGACATTCTCATGCATCTGCAGTGCAGATTCTGCACTCAGTCTGCCCTAGGTAGCAACCACACGTCCTGCTTAAGCCCCGTACACACGGTCGGACTTTTGGCCAACAAACTTCATTTTGAGCAAGTTGGACCAACAATCCGACCGTGTGTACGCTCCATCGGACAAACTTTTTTTTTGCTTTTTTCTTGTTTTCGTCGGACAAAAGTCTGGTCTGCAAACGGACAAACTTTTGCCCAACAAAAGTCCGATGGAGCAAGGTCCGACCGTGTGTACAGAAAACCATCGGACTTTTGTCCGATGGACAAAACAACTAATGTTAAAATCAACCAACAATAGCAGAAGTTGACCAAAGGGTGGCGGTAAAGAGCAGAAAAGAGCAGAAAAACCACTTGATGTTGCAAAAAGTTTTGAGAAAGTTTGCAGAAAAGTCCTGTGGTGTGTATGCTATGGGTGTTCCCGACCAACTCCGTTCGGACAAAAAACCACGGAAGAGTCAGATAGAAGTCCGACCGTGTGTACGAGGCTTAAGCCTTCATGAATAAAAGAACTGAAATCCAATGAATGAAAGGTGGCAGGCCAAGAACAGTTTGGCCGGGGAGGAAAAGGCTAAAATGATGTTGGATGTCCTTCAGGCAGGCAATGAGGGCGAGCGCTATATGACTTGCTGGAATGTTTAATGCACACTATAGGAAGCGCATAGAGGAGCTAGCCTGTGCATGCTCCCAAACACCCAAATGGTGAACTAAAAAGACGCAATAACATGGTCTTCATAGACGCCCAACAAATGAGGCGACGCACAAGCCTGCTAACAAGGGTTTATAAATTCTTAGAGTTGGTATTTAATGTTTGTTAGGATACGTTTTAACTTAAAGCGGAGTTCCACCCAAAAGTGGAACTTCCGCTTAAACCACTCCTCGCCCCCTTACATGCCACATTTGGGATGCCATTTTTTTGGGGGGTGTGGAGGCTTCAGTAGGAGTGGGACTTCCTGTCCCACTTCCTCCTTCCACCCAGGGACCGCTGAGGTGACTCCTCATATCGCCTAAGGCGGCCCCTCCCTGTAGGCGATCACCTGGGACACGTGACAGGTCCCAGGTAATTGTGCAGCGCCGCTCGCGCATGCGCAGTGAGTGCCCGGCCGTGAAGCCGAAAGATGTCACGGCTGGGTGCCCACAGTTAAAATGGAGGTGGCGGCGGAGGGGGGTGGAGAGGAGCGAAGCTCCGTTCGGCCGCGACGCTGGACAGTGGAACAGGCAAGTGTCTGTTTATTAAAAGCCAGCAGCTACACTTTTTGTAGCTGCTGACTTTTAATAACCATAAAAAAGGCTGGAACCCTTTAAAGCTCAACTCCAGGCAAATAAAAAATAAATAATTACCCCTTGCAGTGGGGGCTGTGCATGCACGTATTTTGCGCGCTGTCTACAAGGGTGGAGAAACAGTGTTACTTACCTGATCCTCCGCTCCCCCACGATCCAGCGGTGGACTATCCCTCAGTGTCCGTACATCCAGGGCAAGGCTATGGACCCTGTTCTGCTCTTGATAATATCAGAATCACTAGAGTGCAAAGGTGCAGAAGCTGTGGGACCGGTCTACCTGCAGGGAGGAGCGGAGGATCATAGATCTCCTTTTATTGTTCCCCTAGACATAAACGATCAATTGATCCTTGCA
This sequence comes from Rana muscosa, assembly GCA_029206835.1. Classification (NCBI taxonomy): domain Eukaryota; kingdom Metazoa; phylum Chordata; class Amphibia; order Anura; family Ranidae; genus Rana; species Rana muscosa. The sequence continues at coordinate 670,113,394 of CM055118.1, forward strand.
GTGCAGCCAAAGCCCCCACTAAAATCTCAAAAGCATTAACACATACTATAATTTCAAGTCATTTTTTAAGGGTTACTAAACCCAGGACCTGCATTCACTATATCTGGTCTCCCACAGCACATAGAAGGAATTCAATTATTTTAGTAAATATAAACTGCTAAATACCTTTTCTCATTAGCAGTATATAGCAGTCTTGTAACTTCTATCAGTGTCTGGTTAAAGAGTAGTTTTCATTCTCCTCTGACTGTCCTATGAGGCTGCAGGACCCCTGACCCTCTGTCTGGACAGTGCCGATTGGCCCTGTGCCAATCACATGCAGTCTTCCAAGAAAAAAAAAAAAAAAAACTAACAATACACACCAAACTGAGAATGTGCAAAAACTCCAAAAGCTCTGTTCTCTCAGGAGATGGATTGGGGACTGTGGATGGGGAAGGATCAGAGAAGACAGGATCAAACAGCCTTTTTACACAATGCAGAGGATTAATCCCTTAGGCTCCACAGTGAGTATAACAAGCATGTTTTCCTGCATATACAGACTGATTTTACTGTTGTGGGTTTAGTAACACTAAGGCCCCTTTCACACTACTGCGACTTCAAATTTGCACGATTTTGCCGCAATTTCCGGGAATGCCTGTGTAACTGGCATCAAAGTTGGACCAAAGTAGTGCAGGGACTACTTTGAAGTCGGAACGACTTGAAGTCGTACGAATATAAATGGTTGTCATTGGAAATCATGGGGAACGACTTGTCATGCTACTTTGCAGTCACAAATTGCGGGACAAGTTGTACAAGTGTGAAAGGGGCCCAAGTTTGCTGCTTTCAGGGTGACAATCCTTTATTCCTAAAAAGAAATATATATAATAGCGCTAAACTTAAACCTAAATTAAGTGAGCAAAAAATATTTGGTCATGATTATTCCACAAACATATATACAGTGCATAGATCTCCTATTGGTATCGCCTGAACCGATATGTGATAATGAACCTAAAACATGAAAAACATATGCCAAAAAGTGAATGAATTAATTAACACCATGCACATGAAAAATAAACAACACGTTGGAGATTTGGAATTTGTCTTGTGCACGGGTGTTTATTACAGCATATATTTGGACCTTAAACAGATTTTCTGCACTTATGGACTGATGCTTTAGTGTGTTACACCTTGTTAAACACTATATGCATGTTTGTTTATTTTTCACGTGCATGGTGTTAATTCATTCACTTTTTGGCATATGTTTTTCATGTTTTAGGTTCATTATCACATATCAGTTCAGGCGATACCAATAGGAGATCTATGCACTGTATATATGTTTGTGGAATATACATGACCAAATATTTTTTGCTCACTTAATTTAGGTTTAAGTTTAGTGCTATTATATATATATTTCTTTTTGTGTTTTTCACTGATTATGTTTTCAGGTTAGTAGCTGCATAGAACTGTAACCGAGGCAATCTGGTGTCAGCCACCAATTGCCATTTCCTAATCCTGAGCGCAATTTCTGCTTCCTTTTTTTTCACAATCCTTTATTCCTGTCTTCCAAGTATGCTCCTGGAATGCCGCAAGCTTCCAATAGAGACCACAAATTGCCATCTCAGCACCAATTCCCAGACATGGACCACTGTTGTCACCATCAAAAAAACCTGCAGTGAGAAATGCCATGCAGCCATCATTGGAGTACATTTATGTAGACAAAAAGTCTGCCATGGAGGCCCTTGTTCAGGCACTTCCTGTATAAGATGACAAAACTCTGTCACTCTCTCCCAAAAGTGTTCCTGCTTTGTCACCCTATAACACAGGCTTCCAATGGAAACCAAGTGGCTGCCTCATCACCAATCCCCAGGCATGGACCACTGACAAAATGCCATGCGGCCATCTCTGGAGCGCATGCATGTAAACAGGAAGTGACTTCATGTACACATTGGTTCATAGCTCACTTAAAGCGGTATTAAACCCAAAACTAAAAATGTAATATATTCAGGGTTCATACACATTTTTACCAATGAAATTCCATGACTTTTCCATGACTTTTCCATGACTTCACGTATAAATATTCATGACCTTATGTTTCATGAAATGTCTATGTATACATGTTAAATAAGAAGAAAATCCATGTCACACCCAGCATATTTTTACTAATATAAATTAGGGCTGTTACTGATTAAAATTTATATGTTCGATTAATCGTTTTTTCTTTTAAATCGATTAAACGACTAATTTTGATTAATTAATTATAACGCACGCACAGATCCAACTACTTTAGCTGATCTCCTTGCATTGCAACTCTGCATTAGTCAGTGGTAAATGTGGTATACACTATATACAATCACCCGACACTAGTTAGTTTCCACAATCCATGACTTAACTTCACAGTTCACACAAATAAATTCAAACTGTAGTACTGACGTCAGTACAGTACAGACACCCCCAGTGCAGACCTCCCAGTACAGACACCCCCAGTAGTACAGCCACCCCCAGTGCAGACCTCTCAGTACAGACACCCCCAGTGCAGACCTCCCAGTACAGACCTCCCAGTGCAGACACCCCCAGTAGTACAGACACCCCCAGTGCAGACCTCCCAGTGCAGACACCCCCAGTGCAGACCTCCCAGTGCAGACCTCCCAGTACAGACACCCCCAGTACAGACACTCCCAGTACAGACACTCCCAGTACAGACACTCCCAGTACAGACACTCCCAGTACAGACACCCCCAGTAGTACAGCCACCCCCAGTGCAGACACCCCCAGTGCAGACCTCCCAGTACAGACACCCCCAGTGCAGACCTCCCAGTACAGACACCCCCAGTACAGACACCCCCAGTACAGACACCCCCAGTGCAGACACCCCCAGTACAGACACCCCCAGTAGTACAGCCACCCCCAGTACAGACCTCCCAGTACAGACCTCCCAGTACAGACCTCCCAGTACAGACCCCCCAGTACAGACCCCCCAGTACAGACACCCCCAGCGCAGACACCCCCAGCGCAGACACCCCCAGTAGTACAGCCACCCCCAGTGCAGACCTCCCAGTGCAGACACCCCCAGTACAGACCTCCCAGTAGTACAGACACCCCCAGTAGTACAGCCACCCCCAGTAGTACAGCCACCCCCAGTGCAGACCTTGCAGTGCAGACCTCCCAGTACAGACACCCCCAGTAGTACAGCCACCCCCAGTGCAGACATCCCCAGTGCAGACACCCCCAGTGCAGACACCCCCAGTGCAGACACCCTCAGTACAGACACCCTCAGTACAGACACCCTCAGTACAGACACCCTCAGTACAGACACCCCCAGTGCAGACCTCCCAGTACAGACCTCCCAGTACAGACACCCCCAGTAGTACAGCCACCCCCAGTGCAGACCTCTCAGTACAGACCTCCAAGTACAGACACCCCCCAGTAATGCAGGCACCCCCCCACCCCTTACAGACCTCAGAACAGCAATACACGGCGCAGTGTGTGCCCCTCCAGTTCCTGCTGACGTCAGCGTGCCGCTAAGCCAATAGGCTGCCGCCGGGTGTACCAAGATGGCCGCGGCTCCGGAGATAGGCCGAAGCCGCGGCCTTTCCTAATGGCCGAGGCCCCGGAGCGCTCCGGGGATCGCGCCGTGTGCCGATCCGAACAGGATGACCTGTTCGGATCACGGATCGCTTACGATCCGTTGCACGACTAGTAGTGACTAAAATATTCCATGACTTTTCCAAAACTTAGTGGATTCAGTCATTTTCCAAAACTTTTCCAGGCCTGGAAAGTGCCATGTCAAAATCCCATGACTTTTCCAGGAATTTAATGACCGTACGAACCCTGTATATTACAACTTACCAATCCTTAGATGTAGTGGCTGCATTTGTTTTCTTTTAGGCTTTTCCCAGTTTTTCACCTGGTGATCTGGCCAGTAATGCCTTGTACAAACGATCGGAATTTCCAATGAAAAAAGTGTGACGTAATTTTTTCATCGGATATTCCGACCGTGTGTGGGCCCAATCTGACTTTTTTCCGTCAGAGTTTAGAAATAGAACATGTTTTATTTTTTTCTGATGGAAAAAAATCCTAGCGGAAATTTTGATCGTCTCTGTGGTACTCCGACAGAGAAAAAAACCATGCATGCTCATAATCAAGTCGACGCATGCTCGGAAGCATTGAACTTAAATTTTTCTTGGCTCGTCGTAGTGTTGTACGTCACCGCGTTCTTGAAGATCGGAATTTGGTCTGACAGTGTGTATGCAAGACAGCTTGAACGGAATTCCGACAGAAAATCCCATCGGATTTTATCTCATCGGAAATTACGATCGTGTGTACAGGGCATACACTCCTTGTGTATTAGAGTGCCCCCACTCTGGATGAAAAAGCACAGGGGGCACAACAGATAGTGGCATTGTCAGTCTGGGGAGAGGGTAGTGGTAAATGTACTAGCAGATTCAAATACAGTAACTGATGTGAAACTCTAGCTCATACTTTTTCCTTTTGGGATAAAGGTTTTACACAAATAAAGAAAAGTTGATCATTGGAAGCACACCTGCCGGAGTTAAATGGTCTGTCTCAACCCTGTACAGTGTAAACTGATACAGCTGGAAGACAGCTTGTTCTTCTGAAGAACAACAGATTTACTGGCTGGATCAGCAGATATAAAATAGAAAGAAAGCCTAAAAAAACAAAAAACAAATGCAGCCTTCACATTTAAGAATTGGGTAGTTGCAATATACTATAGGTTTGCTTTTGGGTTTATTATTGCTTTAACTAAGAAATATTCGTTAAAGGGGTTGTAAAGATTCATTTTTTATTTTCTAAATAGGTTCCTTTAAGCTAGTGCATTGTTGGTTCACTTACCTTTTCCTTCGATTTACCTTCTAAATGTTTTTTTTCTTTGTCTGAATTTCTCACTTCCTGTTTCTCCTCAGTAAACTTCACACCATCATCTGAGTGGTGTTTAGTCAGCCAGAACAGCTTACTGAACAGCTTACTGAGGAGGAACAGGAAGTGAGAAATTCAGACAAAGAAAAAAAACATTTAGAAGGGAAATAGAAGGAAAAGGTAAGTGAACCAACAATGCACTAGCTTAAAAGGAACCCATTTAGAAAAAAAAAAAATGAACCTTTACAACCCCTTTAAGCTTTTGCCGATTACCACCAGGGCTCTTCACACAACCACATGGGTGATATGAAGGGTAGACGATCTACCCTTCAGACCCATACTGCATTATGAATTTTGCATATACTGTATTCTTCGCTGAGCATCCACCGAACTCTCGCTGATCAGTAAATCAGAACTCAACTCTTTTTTTCTAAACTTTAAAGTTAGCAATGGCAAACATGGAGCTGAACAACTCCCATATTGTTTCCAAAAATAAAATCAACAAAATCTGCGGCTTAAAATATCACATTAGTGCAGCTTTTACATAATGTAGCGGAATGGTAAAGCTCAAAGTGAACGTATGTATTCTACTTTAGGAGAGCTTTATTCCCTTTTCAAAACTGCATTGCAACACACACAAAAGGGAAAAAAACACGTGTAAACTGTTAGCATAACATTACAATAAATTTGCCGGATTGACGAGTGCGCAAATTAGCACAGCGGAGACTTTTTCACAGGTTTGCGATTCCAAAAAAGGAGAAATTGCATTCACTTATGCGAGCAGTTGATTGCGTGTGCAGTAAATGCAAATGTTATCCAGATTATCTGACATTAGGAGACAAATACTTGGTTTTCAATATTTTTACACTGTAGTCAGAAGATTACCACATTGGTGATCACCCGCAGGGAGAGGCTAGACAGAAGTGCAACAGCTCTACCTGAGCCTATATCCCCATAGGAAGTATCAGGATATCACTACAGTCCCATTGTAAACACAGCGTGGCTTGTTTCAGCTCCTGGGCTTAGTGCTGGATCCTGGCAGTCGCCGACAGTTCCAGCACTAGTGGTGGCAGGGGCCTGCAAGAACTGCCAAGTATGGTGCGGGTATAAGAAAAAAACTGTGCTGGGACAAACAGCTGCTGTGCCAGTGTTTTTTTCAAATGCTGCCTAGTACTCAAGTGGATAACCACCTGACCTCCGGAAGATCTATCTCCCTACCTGACCAGGCCATTTTTTTGCTTTTCGACACTGCGTTATTTTAACTGACAATTGCGCGGTCATGCAACGCTGTACCCAAATAAAATGTATATCCTTTTTTTCCCCCCACAATTACAGCTTTTTTGTGGCATTTGATCACCACTGCGTTTGTTTTTTGTGCTATAAACAAAAAAAAATGCTGACAATTTTGTAAAAGAAACAATATTTTTTACTTTCAGCTATTAATCCTATCCAAAAAAAATAAATAAAGAATTCATAAATTTTACGGCAATATGTATGCTGCTACATAGGCATTTAAAAAAAAAAAAAAAAAAAAAAGAAGAAGAAGAAGAAGAACCTCCAATAAGCGTTTAATGATTGGTTTACGCAAAAGTTATAGCGTCTACAAACTATGGTATATATACTGGATTTTTTATACTAGTAATGTCGGCGATCAGCAACTTCTAGCAAGACTGCGGCGGACAATCTGACACTTTGTGGGAACCAGTGACAGCAATACAGCAATCAGTGCTAAAAATATACACTGTCATTGTACTAATGACGCTGGATGGGAAGGGGTTAAACATCTAGGGCAATCAACGGGTTAAATGTGTGCCTAACCAGTGTTTGTGTGTACACAGTGTGGTGTTTTCACTAAGGTATGTGCTGGCTTTTATTCCCAGCTTTGCATGTAAACAAAATCTACCACATCCCCGCTGACAGGACGGAGCTCTGAGTTGTTTACATAGGCAGAGCTCCATCCTGTGTGTCTGCTCGCAGATCAGCTAGTGCTGGCGGACATCCATTGGCTGGCACCTGCTGATTGACATCTGCTGTGATTAGTCTTAGCAGAAGCGGCGTGCCCCCTATGCGGAGGTGCAGCATCAGAAATATATACGCGATTCTGCACAAAACGGCCACCCTATAACAGTAAATCTACTATAGGGTGGTCGTGAACTGGTTAAAACAAACATCGTCAGAGCACTGCAAAATCTTACCTGTCCCCAACGTTTAGCCCTGGTTCACATTGGTGCGATTTAACATGTCAAATCGCATGTCTTAATTGCACCGTCCTAATCGGTGCGATGCTGCATTTGCAGCGCAGCCGCGCAGTTTTCAAAAAGTAGTTTCTGTACTACGTTTTGTGATTTCGGTTGAGATTTCCATTGACATCTATGAAGAAACACGCACAGATGTCTGTGAAATCGCAGTCAAAAATCAGGACTGACCTGCGGGAGTGAAATCATGCGAGTTCAGCTTCATTCCCGCAGCTCAGTGTGAACCTGGGCTTAAAGGGGTTGTAAAGGTTCCTTTTTTTTATAAAAAAAAATAAAAATAACAAACATGTCATACTACCTCCACTGTGCAGTTAGTTTTGCACAGAGTGGCCCTGATCCTCGTTTTCTGGGGTCCCTCGGCAGCTGTCTCGGCTCCTCCCCGCAAGAGCTAACCCCCGTTCTGGGAAGCTCTCTCCCAAGAGGTTTAGCTTGCGGGCGCGCTCCCGTGTGATATAGTGGCGGCCATAGCCGCCAATTGTATCACTCGGCCCCGCCCCCCGCGTCATTGATTTGATCGACAGCAGCGGGAGCCAATAGCTGCGCTGCTATCAATCTCCAATGAAGAGCCGAGACGACCGGGCCGAGAAGGGCTCAGGTCAAAGACAGGTATCCTGTCCCCTCCCCCCTGAAAGGTGCCAATTGTGGCACCGGAGGGGGGGGGGGGAGGAATCCGATGAGCGGAAGTTCCACTTTAGGGAGGAACTCTGCTTTAAGAAATTAGATTTTTTTACATTTTTTATTGGATATTTTATTACAGCAGAAAGTAAATAGTGGGGTTTTTTTCCCCCCCAAAATTGTCATTCTGTTTTTGATTATAGCGTAAAAAATAAAAATACTACCAAAAGATAGCTCTATTTGTGGAAAGAAAAAAGAAATACATTTTATTTGGGCAATTGTCAGTTAAAGTAATACAGTGCCGTATTGCAAAAAATTGCCTGGTCAGGAAAGGGGGGGCGTAAACCTTCTGGAGGTGAAGTGGTTAAACCCTGACCCTAGGCCTCACCATGACAACATAACTGTTAAAGAGCATCTTAACATTACTAACAGAACTAAGCCCCCCTATCCTTTACAGCCAAGTTGTCATTTAGCCGCTGTCTGATCTGCAGTTGTTATGATGCTGCACATGTGATCAGTTATGACACCACCTATTTGATGGCTTGACAGTTTAGCTGAGCGCACAAGCTGCTGTGACAGTTATTCATGGCATGCCTTAAATGTAACTGTTTGGGAAACTGTTAAATCAATAGATTTTGTTCCACTCCGAGTCTACAAATGTGTGAGCTGAAGGCAGTGACTGGCTGCCTATGACTAATCAGTCAAATCACAGTATCTGGCTCACACAGGCTAGATCCTTCAGAGACACTTGCGGAGACGTGAAAACATGCAACTGAGCCACATGTTTACTGCCCCCCAACCACTCCCCCTTAAGCTGCAAAAGCAGTAGAATGATGATCAGGGAAGCATAATCAGGTATGGAAAGCAGTACTGCCCACCAAATGCGACCCATTCATGTGAAAAGGGCCATGGTGTGACTGCCCTACAACTGCATGCAATGCACATGGTTGCGCCATGGTGGTGCGTGTTTTTAGAGGTTAAAATGGAGAGTGAGGAGGAGACATAATTGTCAAATACCCTCTGAAGAGTGATTCAACACTTCATAGAGCCAATGCTAGTATAAACGAGCTCCAACAGAGGGAACTTGGAAAAAAAAAAAAGTTTTAGTTATATTATATACCCTAGGGATACCAAGCATCGCTTTTTTTAGTCTTTAATAGTGCATAAAAAAAACAAATTCTGTACAAAGCTAAAAGACAAAATTTTTAGTTACAAATGGAACCTGTTAAAATAACCCCCGTCAGATAATGAACCCTAAACCTGTAAGGAATGACAATACTTACCTCTCCCGCCATCAGAGTTGCTTTCAACTGACTCTTGGCTTCCTCGTACAAATTTTACTAGCGAGATGCTCTTGCCATAGCTCCTAAATCTGCTCCCACCTTCAAAATGGGTCTTTCCATTCCTCCTGCTGAAATCTCCATAATATACATGGCTTATCCCACATAATATCTGTAAGACCTGAGGGTTCAATGCAGACCTCTCACTACCACAAATCCTGAAAGACAAAAGGAACTGTCAGTGGTCTCTACTACAACCAAGGAACTCACTAACTCCATATTAGAGAGGACTTTGAGATGAATGAAATATAGCTTAGAAACTTCAGAAACAACTAAAAAAGTAACAAAAGAAAATAGTCAAATGTGCTGTTGGGCCTCGTCTACATGGGCAATTACTTGCATGCCCCATGCAGGGTCGCATTTTGTCAGCACAGGGATGCACGGGTGTTCTGCGCATCCCTATGCCGGCAGTCCTATAGATGTCTATTGGACACAAGACTGCACCCTGGGTCCGTTCAGGGCTGTTCACTGACATGGATGTCACATTGGGATACAGTGGCTGTGTCCATGCAGCCCTATGTCCCAATAGACATCTATAAGACTACAAACATGGAGGATGCACAGAGCACCTGTCTGTGCATCCCTGTGCTGTCAAAACACAGCTTTGCATGGGGCACGCAAGTAATCACCCATGTGAATGAGGCCTTAAAGTAGCACTCCAGGCAAAAGAATAATGGTAACAGCCCACAACCCCCACTTACAGAATTGTAGGGTTCCTCTCCCCATCTGTCCCTGTCAAATGTGAATTTAGCAGGTCTGTGTGTGGCTACTCTTGTACAGCCATCATTCATCTACAGAGAATAAAAAAACGGCATATGACATTGTGGCAAAGGAAAAGCTGTTCTCAACAGAGCACAAGTGCGTTGATGTCATAGCACTTATAGTCCACTGATTCTTCCTTCAGCTCCATCAATGAAGGAGCGTACTTCAGTACAGACCTAAGCTGGAGGAAGAGTCTGCAGAAATCAGAGCATTGCACCTGTGATCCATTGATGGCAGTAGCAATGCTGTGCATGCTCAAAAGCAAATTTTTCTTTTTTGTAATAAGGGTGCATTATTTTTGTAAGCGGTGCCTGGTAGTTCAATTCACCTCCTGGTTTCTTATACGTCTTGAATGCTCCGACTGTCAGATCGATCTCCCTGCCATGGTTTCTGACTCCTATCCTATCCACCAGCCCTAGCATCTCTTGTTCTATTCTAATATAAAGATATAAGAATACATCAGGGTGATCAGAACCACACTTAAAGGCCACAGCAGGAACTCAAGAACATCACAAATGGAGTCCTGGAGAAATATAAGTTGTTTAGGTGGTTTAAAGTGGTTGTAAACCCATATAAATTTTTTTTTTCCCCTTTTAAGCCAACCTGCAAGACAAAGCTATAATGAGCTAGTATGACTAGCATACTAGCTCAATATGTACCACTTACCTTAGATCGGGGCCCCCGAAGCCATCCGTGTCCCTCTCTCCAGCCATCGCTGCGGCGATAGCCGGAATGTTACTTCCGGGTATCGCCGCTCCAGCCAATCACAGCACCGCTCCGGCGCTGTGATTGGCCGGAGCGGCGAAGACGTGACTCCGCGCATGTGCGCGGGAGCCGTCAAATTTGGCTAAGCCCAAGCGTTGCTGGGACTTAGCCAAATTTGTGAATGGGATTAACCCAATGAATGCGCCGTTATCTACGGCGCGCATGCGCCGTAGACAGCGGCGCCTGTGATTTTAGTAAATATCTCCTAAACCGTGTAGGTTTAGGAGATATTTCTTGCACCTACAGGTAAGCCTTAATCTAGGCTTACCTGTAGGTGCAAGTTGCAAAAGTGGGTTTACAACCACTTTAATCCTGCATCATCTACTAAAAGTTCAATAAAAGGCGCATTGACCTTTTAAACATACAGTGAGGTTACAGAGAATAGATAACATCTGGTTTGTCAGATGATTAAGGCTGGGTTCACACTGATACTACACGACAGCCATACGACTTTCATCCTACTTTGCTCTCCGACATCAGTCCGACATCCATCAGACTTGAATGAACAGGATACTACTTTGATCCGACTTTGCGATAGTCTGACTTGTTCTTTGACCAATCAAAACAATCCCAGTGTGAGATAAATTCCTAATCACCATGTCGGATGTCAAAAGTCGGATGGTTAGGACAAGGATCCTACTTTGATCTGACTTCAATGATATTCAATGGGCTGAAGTAGGATCAAAGTCGGACCAAAGTAGTACAGGGAGCATTTTCAAAGTCGGACCGACTTGTGTCAGACCAGTTAAGACGGCTCCTATAGGGAAACATTGATTTTCACACGTCATGCGACATGAGCTCCCAATGTCGGAGCGTTTGTCGGACCAGTGTGAACCCGGCCTATGAGACATGTAGAATACAACACACAACAGACAGACAAGCAAAGAGCCCAATTTAACCAAAGACGCTGGCTCAACTCCATAAGGAGATAAAATATTTTTTTACTGATATTTCCCTGGCCAGGTTTTTGAACAGCTTTTAAATCAATAATATATAGACACCTATACATATGCAATTCAAATTGTAACATATGACAACTGTAAAACTCAAGAAAAGTAATGAAAGCCAATATAAAAAGCTGAGGGCCTTGCTGCGTGTTTATTGCACACATATTAAATAAGCTGCCCAATGTACTACAATTGACCACTCCTGCACCACACTACCTAAAATAATGCCCCGTACACACAATGAGATTATCGGACGAATAATCGTCCATTTTTTTTTTTTTTGCATGCTAATCTCAGATCGAATCTGAAGAGTTTACTAAAGTCACGAACATTCTCGTACGACAGAATAAAAATTCGGAAGTGATGTCATGGGTTGTAATGCATTTTGGAACGGCAGCTGTACTGATTAAACGTAAATCGCATGATCTGGCATCATACAAAAAAAAAATCCGTGCATGTCCGATAGAATAATAATATTGGATGAACTGTCCTGATCGGCTCTCGAAAGCTCTGTACCAACGATCCGATTATCGTACGATCGTTTCGAAAGCGGCATTTTTCGGATTGTGTGTACGGGGCTTAAGTCTAATGTTTACCAGTTCCAGTCCAAAAAAGACCAACAAGACTACCTGAATGTAGCATATTCAGGCAATTGTAAAGGCTCTCTTGTGCGTTTTAGAAGCAATGTGCAGTCATGGAGTTCTTGTAAACTGGACTGTGCATTTTTGGCCCCAGACTGTTATTATAGGAGCACCTGAAAACACACACATTTTTGTGCGTTTTTTTTGGCACTCCCTTTAAGGTGTATGGGGCCAAAAATGCCCAAACTTCCCTAAATGGAAGCTCCTGTACCTTTTCAAGTTACAGGCACTGAACAGTCACTACTTAAAAGAATGTGTTTAATGTTAAGCATTTTGTACTTCAAGCTACCAATTTCTCAGGTGGGAATGGGGCCCTACAGTTGGTTTCCTAAAGGGCCTCTGTTAACAGGCTTTGTCTTATGTTAATGGCATCAGTTTGACATCAGATTGAGACACTTCTGAAATAATTCTGAATTAACTGACAGGTAGGTACATTTGACTTCCTCCTGACCAGGGATGAGCCGAACACCCCCCTGTTCGGTTCGCACCAGAACCTGCGAACAGACAAAATGTTTGTGTGAACTTTAGAACCCTAATACAATGGACTCGAACGTTCGAAATCTAAAGTTTTAATTATAAAGGCTAATATGCAAGTTATTGTCCTAAAAAGTGTTTGGGGACCGGGGTCCTGCCCCAGGGGACATGTATCAATGCAAAAAAAAGTTTTAAAAACGGCCGTTTTTTCGGGAGCAGTGATTTTAATAATGCTTAAAATGAAAAAATAAAAGTGAAATATTCCTTTAAATTTCGTACCTGGGGGGTGTGTATGATATGCATGTAAAGTGGCGCATGTTTCCCGTGCTTAGAACTGTCCCTGCAAAAAATGTCATTTTTGAAAGAAAAAAAGTCATTTAAAACTCACTTGCGGCTATTAATGAATTGTCGGCTCCCGGCAATACATTCAAAAGTCATTGATAAAAAAAAAAAAGCGTGGGGGTTCCCCAGAATTCAATTACCAGGCCCTTCAGGTCTGGAATGGATATTAAGGGAAACCCCGCCGCAAATTAAAAAAAAATTGACGTGGGGTTCCCCCAAATATCCATTCCAGGCCCTTCAGATCTGGCATGGATTTTAAGGGGAACTCCACCCCAAATTTAAAATAAAAATGGCGTGGAGTCCCCCTAAAAATCCATACCAGACCCCTTATCCGAGCACGCAACCTGGCCGGCCGCAGGGGAAAAGGGGGGGGGGACGAGAGAGCGGCCCACCCCTCCCTCCTGAACCGTACCAGGCCACATGCCCTCAACATGGGGAGGATGTCCCCATGTTGATGGGGACAAGGGCCTCATCCCCACAACCCTTGCCCGGTGGTTGTGGGGGTCTGCAGGCTTATCGGAATCTGGAAGACCCCTTTAACAAAGGGGACCCCCAGATCCCGGCCCCCCCTATGTGAATTGGTAAGGGGTACATTGTACCCCTACCATTTCACAAAGAAAGCGTAAAAAAAGTTTTAAAAAAAAAACACACAAACACCTTGAAAAAGTGCTTTATTTAAAAAAAAAAAAAAAACATTCCAGCGGTGAAATCCATTGTCCCGCGGCAATCCCGATGTCCAGCGCTGTCCTTCATTGGTTGTGCCTGAGCGGACCTGATGGGGAACTCCCTCTCAGTGTTTTAAATGTATAGACCCGCCCCTTCTAAAGTTCCCCATCAGGTCCGCTCAGCGGACCAGATGCGGAACATGAGAAGGGGCGGGTCTATACATGTATTACCAAAGTGAGAGCAGTTCCCCATCAGGTCCGCCCCCTCGGTATGTCAGACCCGCCTACGTCATTGGCTTGAGCGGGGAACTTCCTTCACTATGTAAATTTAAATTTACACAGTGAAGGAAGTTCCCCGCTCAAGCCAATGACGTAGGCGGGTCCGACATACCGAGGGGGCGGACCTGATGGGGAACTGCTCTCACTTTGGTAATACATGTATAGACCCGCCCCTTCTCATGTTCCGCATCTGGTCCGCTGAGCGGACCTGATGGGGAACTTTAGAAGGGGCGGGTCTATACATTTAAAATACTGAGAGGGAGTTCCCCATCAGGTCCGCTCAGGCACAACCAATGAAGGACAGCGCTGGACATCGGGATCGCCGCGGGACAATGGATTTCACCGCTGGAATGTTTTTTTTTTTTAATAAAGCACTTTTTCAAGGTGTTTGTGTGTTTTTTTTAAACATTTTTTACGCTTTCTTCGTGAAATGGTAGGGGTACAATGTACCCCTTACCAATTCACATAGGGGGGGCGGGATCTGGGGGTCCCCTTTGTTAAAGGGGTCTTCCAGATTCCTATAAGCCCCCCGCCCGCAGACCCCCACAACCACCGGGCAAGGGTTGTGGGGGATGAGGCCCTTGTCCCCATCAACATGGGGACATCCTCCCCATGTTGAGGGCATGTGGCCTGGTACGGTTCAGGAGGGAGGGGGGGCCGCTCTCTCGTCCCCCCCTTTTCCCCTGCAGCCGGCCAGGTTGCGTGCTCGGATAAGGGGTCTGGTATGGATTTTTAGGGGGACTCCACGCCATTTTTTTTTTTAATTTGGCGTTGAGTTCCCCTTAAAATCCATGCCAGATCTGAAGGGCCTGGAATGGATATTTGGGGGAACCCCACGTCAATTTTTTTTTTAATTTGCGGCGGGGTTCCCCTTAATATCCATTCCAGACCTGAAGGGCCTGGTAATTGAATTCTGGGGAACCCCCACGCTTTTTTTTTATCAACGACTTTTGTATGTATTGCCGGGAGCCGACAATTCATTAAATAGCCGCGAGTGAGTTTTAAATGACTTTTTTTCTTTCAAAAAAAAGAATTTTTTTGCAGGGACAGTTCTAAGCACGGGAAACATGCGCCACTTTACATGCATATCATACACACCCCCCAGGTACGAAATTTAAAGGAATATTTCACTTTTATTTTTTCATTTTAAGCATTATTAAAATCACTGCTCCCGAAAAAACGGCCGTTTTTAAAACTTCTTTTTGCATTGATACATGTCCCCTGGGGCAGGACCCGGGTCCCCAAACACTTTTTAGGACAATAACTTGCATATAAGCCTTTATAATTAGCACTTTAGATTTCTCCCATAGATTTTTCGAATTTGCCGCGAACACCCCCAATTTGTTCGCTGTTCGGCGAACGGGCGAACAGGCAATGTTCGAGTCGAACATGAGTTCGACTCGAACTCGAAGCTCATCCCTACTCCTGACCTGCTTCAAGCGGACATTTGTCCCTGAACGCATAGAGCCATAAATGCGATTACCACTCAGTACAAAGTTCAGCCTTGCCCAGCCACTGCGTATTTCAGCCTGCCATAGACTTTCATAGGCTGCAGGCATTGGGGGCCGCCTTCTTCACCTATATCTCCTAGGCACACTAAAACACCAGCATTACAAGCACAGGAGCGGGACACCCCTGGGTGCAAAGGGTCTAAGAGAGGCATAGTAGTAATAAAAGCAGTTTAGCAGTACAACAAAGACTAGGATGGACATAAAAAAATAAAGCATCTTTTGACATCTAAGGTTCCCAACTGAACACAAAAGCCATGTGCATACAGTATGACCTTTACTGTGATCATCACAGTATTTAAAGTCAGCAACTGCTGTAATCACTCACCTCTTGGGAATAAGCTAAAGGCAGCTTTACAACACCTCAAACAGATCCTTGAAAACGGATGAGTGCAATAATATACAAAAATATCTTTGCTTTATGGCTTTGCACAATGTAGAACATTTGAATGCTTCCTCAAATGGTACAAAATAATTAGATTTTATTGAATCCTGTCTAAATTGGCTAGTATGTATGAATGTTAGTTAGGGACCTTAGATTGTAAGCTCCTTTTGGGCAGGGACTGATGTGAATGTAAATGTATATGTAGAGCTCTGCATAAAACTGATGGTGCTATACAAGTACCTGAAATAAATAAAATGTCTATTTCATTATGATTCTAAATTATTTTGACAAAGTTCAGCCAAATAAAAAGTATGTATACTGAAATGTTATCATTATAAACACCATCAGCTACACAACCTGTAATATGTTTTAATGGTCTTTGCAAATTTTACTTAGCATGGAAAGTAAAATAGCATAATGTTTGTGGCACAGGTTTGCATAAAAGAAAAAAAAACACGCACACACCAGCAAAGTATTTTTCTACAAAAAAAAAAAAAAGCAGAGGCTGTACAAACATACAAGGACAGTCAGCCACACATGCATGATCTGACATCACACACCAGGATTGTGTTGCATAGTCACAAAAACATCATGGCGATAAAAAAGGGAGAAAGAAGTAGACAAGGCCAGTACTGTTTTCTAACCTAGCATACTGTCTACCCTAAAGCTGGCCATACACAAATAAATTCTCAGTACATTTGATGACTGATAAAGGTCATGCAAACGTACTTAAAAATTGTTTGCTTTTAAATTTCAATTTTGCAATGAATGGACTATCGTAAGCAAAAAACACATATACACTGTTAAAAAATTTGTTCAAGAAAATTTTTCTATTTTTATGGTTCTAGCAGTTTTTATTTTTTTGTTCCATAACATGTTTATTAAGGGCCAGTTAACACCGGACGCAGTTCCGTGCCCTTTTTTTCTGCACTAAAAATGCATGCACAGTGTTTTCCCCATGGCTCTAGTTCACACCATGCAGTCAGTTTCCAGTGCAGAAACTGACCGGAAACTGACTGCATGGTGTGAACTAGAGCCATTGGAATACATGGAAAAGACGGTGCATGCATTTTTAGTGCAGAAAAAAAAAAGCGTACGGAACTGAACTGCATCTGGTGTGAACTGGCACTGAAAGAAATTTGAGATTTATAGGAGACACACGTCACAAAACATATACAAACAAATTGGGGGGGGGGGAGGGGTAGCATATCACAAGGGATGGTATACACTAGGGTTGTCCCGATACCGATACTAGTATCGGTATCGGGACCGATACCGAGCATTTGGGCGAGTACTTGTACTCACCCAAATGCTCCCGATTCCAGATCCGATACCTGGAACCGGAAGTCGGCGGACGGAGAGGGCGGAGCAGAGATCGGCCTGGCAGCTGCAGATCACGGGGGTAAGTTGGCCGGGGCAGGAGTGCAGGGCAACGCCGCATATTCCTTCCAAAACGGTGACCGGAGCAGTCACATTCGGTACAGGAAGTGACGTTCCGTGTCTCCGTCGGAAGGTAAACATCACGACGCCCATCTGGGTACACCCTGCACTCGGCTGCAGTAAGCCAGCAGCGGACATCTTGTTACACCCAGCTCATATAGTTCGGGCTGGGTGTAACAAGATGTCTGCTGCTGGCTTACTGCAGCCAAGTGCAAGGTGTACCAATATAGGTGTTGCAGTATACTTACTAGAAGTTAAATGACATGAATGATGAGAGGAAAGGAAGGATTTTGCAATGCTATATGCCATATAGTATTGCAAAGTCCTTCCTCTCCTCTCATCATTCATGTAATTTATTATGCAATTGCCAATCAGTGCTTCATTTCAGTGCCTGCCCATAAGTGCCCATAAGTGACATCAGTTCCATCTATCAGTGCCACCTTTCAGTGCCCATAAGTGCCGCCTATCAGTGTCATCTATTAGTACCCATAAGTGCCATCCGTCAGTGCCAATCAGTGCCCGTCAGTGGCAATTAGTCAAATTGTCACATGACATTAAAAAAAGTATCGGTAATTGGTATCGGCGAGTACTTGAAAAAAAGTATCGGTACTTGTACTCGGTCCTAAAAAAGTGGTATCGGGACAACCCTAGTATACACACACATTAAACTCCCTCCTCAGCTGAATGTCCGACATGCATATAGACTTGGTTCTAGACCTCACACTATTTGCATGATATAGTAATATAACAGTGGAGGGAAAAAACCCTATGCGCCCAATCCCGGATATTGCTCAATGCTTGCCCTTCAACAGACTCAATCCAATGGTTCATCTAGCCAATTCCCTTAAATTGCAGGGAGGGAATAGGAAGAGAGAAAGTAAAGGGGGGGGGGGGGGCATTAGAGCCATAATCTAGCTAGGTAACAGAAAAGCTTGCACGGATCCCAGATGGATAGCTTATAAGAATTCAAGCATTCTCAATGGAAACACATGGGCATTAATTAGCTATGCACCACACACTCCGTTCCCCGCTCGTTCACACACCAGCTGCACCTGTCGGAGCCCAATCTATAAGTTCTATACAGCTCCATAAGCTGCTATCTATAAAACATGATCTGTTTATATGAATCAGTGATGTTGCAATGAATCCAACAAGCCAAAGTTTTTGTAATGGCCAACATTCTGTCTTGCGATATAAGAATCATTTCCACCATCTCTTCCATTCTATTCAATCTAGCGAACAATTCCTCCAAGCTCAGAGGACGAGTGTCCAACCAATAAGCTGGAATGCACATCCTAGCAGCACTGATCATGTGGACCATCAGTGACTTCCTATAACTCTGTTTTTTTTTAGTCTAGAAGGTATTGGACTGGAGAGAGGTCCATAGAGTCACCCATCACCCTGAGGACAAGCTCATGAACGCTTTGCCAGTGGTCAGAGATGCCTGGACAGGACCACCATATGTGAAGGAAGGATCCCACCTCCGTAAAGCATCGCCAAAAGCGATCCGAAGCAGACGGTGTGATCTTATGGAGGAATGTTGGTACCTTGGCGTTCTGATTTTGTAAATTTTCCTGAATATTGACATCGTGGGGGCCTTTATTCATTCGTTCCCATGCCGCTTTGTCCAACTGGCATTCAAAGTCTGATCCCCATGCTGGGCCTTCACTAGGATACTTTGGTAATACAAAATTGCGTAAAGGTCAGAAATCAGATGAGGCGGTCTTTGAGGGGGAATTCCTAGAGCAAATGGCCTCAAAAGCAGACAAAGGTCTCTCGAACACCTGTTTCGGTGTTGGCCAGAGCAAAAAAATGGCAAATTTGAAAATAGGACCATGCTTGAGGCGATTGTAGCTGTAAAATAGGACCAAAGAGGGATGAGTGCCTCAGCAAAATGAGGCGTTAAAGCAAATCAATCCAAAAAATGTTTGTTAAAAAAATGTGTCAGTAAGGGTTGAGTAGTGGAGAGGCATTTGGCTATGTAGATGTTAAAAAAGAGCTGGTCATACCCGGTGCAAAATCAGGATTCCTCTCACAGGGAGTAACAGGTTCAGGTACCGAGGATATTCCGGAAATCGTAGTGGCTGATCAGAAACTCTGGAAAGTCGACCAAATAAGCGGATGAGCTGGGATAATAGACTTCCAATGACGAACCTTTAGCCAAGAGATGTTTGCTAGACGTATATCTACAAAGGCCTGTTCTATCCTGACACAGCCTTGAAAATCCTGATCCTTCTAATTTTCTCATCACTGCTGGTCAAAAACAAGTCAATTTGATTCCATTAACTATTAGAAAATTATACAATTCTCAAAACAAAACATTTCAAACTAAATGCTACTAGTGCATGGCCAGCTTAAATTGATTGTAAAGACTATTTTTTTTTTTTTATTAAACATGTTATACTTACCTGCTCTGGTTTTGCACAGAGCAGCCACGAAGCTCCTCCCCTGGGGTCCCCTGCTGGCGCTCCAGGCTCCTCTTCTTTGTGCGCCTGCGGCCTCACGCCTGCCTTTGTCCATAGACGCACAGCACTGCTCAGCCCTGAAACCCCCCCCTCCCCCGGGTCCTTC
The DNA here is from genome assembly GCA_029206835.1 of Rana muscosa. Lineage (NCBI taxonomy): Eukaryota > Metazoa > Chordata > Amphibia > Anura > Ranidae > Rana > Rana muscosa. Next base: position 670,133,234 of record CM055118.1, read on the forward strand.
CTCACAGCATTAGTTGCCCAAGTCCCTGTATGAAGCGCTGGATCCCTCACAGGCACGGGTAAGTGTTTAGGGGTGGGAGACAGTTAATGGGGTGTTTACCTTAATGCAGGGGATGCATTAGGGTAAAAACACCCAGCCCAGGAAGGCACTGCCAGCTGGAAAGTGCCTTCCTGACCCCACACGTGACATTTTGCCCAAATTACTACTGTAGATTGTGCAACTGCTAATTCTTGTCTATAAACTGCACTTTTAGGGCCCTTTTACCCGTAGTGAACATTTCCCCAATAGCACATACTTACCTAAACTACAGGACTCGGCTGAACTTCATGTGCAGTGTTGACTTTTCTTCAAAATCTACAAAGCCAGTATGTGCACTGTCCATTAATCTCAATAGAAAACCTGTTATTTGCAAATGGGTTTTGGGAAAGAGACCTTTTGCACTTCACATGCACTGCAAAACATCAGTTACAAATCATTTGGCCATCAAACAAAATCAAGAATATGTGATACAAACATGCTTTTTTTACAGTACTCAACATATTGTAATATAAAGTTGTGCGTGTTTATCAGTATAATTTTTTGATGATATACTGTATACTAAAAAAGAAAAACAAAACTTACTTCAGTCAAATATACAGTATGATTTTTGTTAATTGAACCATACAATTCTCAAAAGACGGTGCAACCTTCATACTAAACAAATATAATGGCCAAGCCGATGTTAGCCAATCCGATGTTAGCAAAATGGTTAGGTCAGGCAAAATAAGGTACTGGGGTTACAATCTGTATGGAATTCCAACTTCCTCCTCTTAGGCAAAACCTCAGTTCTCCTTCCTCACAAATAGAAATGGCGTTCAGTATGCCAGCCAAGGAAATTCAGGTGTATAACAATTGGATAGCCATAAATTAATATATTGCCCAAACAGCAGCACAAAGATTCAGCCACCCAAATTAAAGCTGACCATAGATGAATTAAAATTCAGTCTGTTTAGCAGGAAAGGTACGAATTTCGATCCATCCATGAGCAGGCTGGTTTGTACCATCCATCGATCAACTTCAAGTACAACCAGCATGTCAAGTTTTTTCTCGAGTTCACTGCCGGCGGCTATAGTGGTTAAAGAATAAAAAATTAAATAATGTATAGCTAGCCTTGATCTTCACTAGAACTTCTAGGATCACGTACCAGAGGCTACCATAAATATGCTACTATATGTACGACATATTTAAAAAGGATCCAAAAAGGTAATAAAAGGGTAAAAATGCAGAAATGGTTGTCAAAAAATGAAGGCATGATTAGTTGGGCAAACTGGTAGTCAAATGATCCTCAGAGATATAGAATCAGTAGCATAGATACTGGCATGGTCACATTTTCTGGGATGGTTTCCAGCAATGACCTAGACAAAGAATATCCTGATCATCCATGTGAGAGTGTGGCACGGGGACAACATCCCCATCTTGTAAAAAATACCTGTTGCAAAGCCTTAGGACTACTCCTATACCTTATGCAATGTGTTAATACGCATTAGGGCTGCAACTAACGATTATTTTCATAATCGATTAATCGGCCGATTATTTTTTCGATTAATCGGATAAAGTCATAAAAAAAAATGGAATGTGCCATTTATTCGTTTATTTAAAAGTAATAATGAATTCCTACCGGTGACACCAATGATGGGGCATTATTCCTCCCGGGGACACCAATGACGGGGCGTTATTCCTCCCGGGGACACCAATGACGGGGCGTTATTCCTCCCGGGGACACCAATGACGGGGCGTTATTCCTCCCGGGGACACCAATGACGGGGCGTTATTCCTCCCGGGGACACCAATGACGGGGCGTTATTCCTCCCGGGGACACCAATGACGGGGCGTTATTCCTCCCGGGGACACCAATGACGGGGCGTTATTCCTCCCGGGGACACCAATGACGGGGCGTTATTCCTCCCGGGGACACCAATGACGGGGCGTTATTCCTCCCGGGGACACCAATGACAGGGCATTATTCCTCCCGGGGACACCAATGACGGGGCATTATTCCTCCCCGGGACACCAATGATGGGGCATTATTCCTCCCCGGGACACCAATGATGGGGCACTATTCCCCCCCATAAACACCAATGGGGCACCACCCCCCCCCCAGAAACACCAATGGGGCACCACCCCCCCCCCCCAGAAACACCAATGGGGCACTATCCCCCCCAGAAACACCAATGGGGCACTATCCCCCCCAGAAACACCAATAGGGCACTATCCCCACTAGAAAACACCAATGGGGCACTACCCCCCCAGAAACACCAATGGGGCACTACCCCCCCAGAAACACCAATGGGGCACTACCCCCCCAGAAACACCAATGGGGCACTATCACCCCCCAGAAACACCAACGGGGCACTATCCCCCCCAGAAACACCAATGGGTCACTATCATCCCCCAAGAAACACCAATGGGGCACTATTCCCCTCTCCCCCAGAAACACCAATGGGGCACTATCATCCCCCAAGAAACACCAATGGGGCACTATAACCCTCTCCCCCAGAAACACCAATGGAGCTATTACTATTCTCCCCCCTCCCTCCCAGGAAAACCAATGATGGGGCACTCCCCCCCCCCCCCCGGAATACATAAGTTGGGGCACTGACTGAATGTGTACTGTTTGTGGGTGCTGTGTACTTTTTTTACTTAGCTGCTAGCCGCTACCTTTTTTCACACTGCAGCTCGGCTCAGTCTCCTCACAGCTTCTCGCCCTTGCCTCTCTGTTCCATCGAGGCAGCAGCAGGCGGGGCTGAGAAGATCTGTGGGAATGACGTCAGCAAGGAGGAGAGGCGCGCCGCGGACGTGCAGCGGCAAGGACGTGCCTGGTCACAGCGCCGAGGACACAGGAAGGAGACACAGGATTACAGTACACAGGAGGGAAGGATTTTTGCAACGGACGGACAGGCGCAAGGTGCGGACCAACTAATCGATAATGAAAATCGTTGACAACGATTTTCATTATCGATAATATCGATTAATCGTTGCAGCCCTAATACGCATGCATTAACGCTACACGATATGCTGCAGTAATGTACGGTAAATTATTCTGGTTAATAGAATGAATGAGCGCTGAAACGCTTTACAACACTAAACGCAGGGGTATTTTTTTTACACTGCTTTCCTTCTGCCAGGAGAAAATGTGTTCTGGAGAGCTGGGCAAACTTAGCCCAGTGTGCATGAGGCCTAAAAAAAAAAAAATCAAAGAACCAATATATATATAGCAAATGCCATGGTCACTGGAAAACCACTCTGCAACCTTGTCATGTTGGTGGCTTGTGCTAATGGTCTTCACACTGCTCCTGGTCATGCTACTGCTGTCTGTGTGCAGTAAGGTGAGTACCAGGGATGGAAGGTAAGAACTTGTCCTCGCAGTTTGCCTTAAGCTGCCTGCCAGGGAGAGCGGTCTAACAAGATGCTGAGGTGTCACTGGAAACAGCTTTGTCACCACATGCCATGGTTGTGCCCTGCTTCATTGCTCGGAACCGGTGCTCAGAAAGAGGGGAAACAGGCAGCCAGCAGCTATATGTGTTCCTCCAATAAAGACCTCATCATGAGCTGAAGCTGGGAGCAACTGGTTCTCTTCTACAGAAGATATTGATATTCCATGAGACGCACGAGTCCAGGAGTATTGTCTCTATTAGGCAGGCTTGGTGAATATGGGAGTGGCAGCTCCTGGCACCATAACACTAAGACAGTGGTCTCCAAACTGTGGCCCTTCACTAGCCTTCATCTAGCCTTTGAGGCACTATTCAACCAACTGACACCAATGATGGAGCACAATTTTTCTCACTGATATTAACAATGGGGTACTTATTCCTCCCTTTAAAACCAATGAAGGAGCATTGATGCTGGGACATTTCCTACTTCCATTGGCCACAGTCTGGCCCCCCTAAAGCCTGAAGGACAGTAAACTGGCCCTTTGCTTAGAAAGTTTGGAGACTCATGCACTAAGACATTGGTACCTTTCCCACTCTAAATATACAGTATATTACATGCTTATATGATGATGTATGTTCTGTTCTGCATCAATATGAACTGCTTGTAAATCTCTAACCTGTGTCCCTCCAGTTCAAGTTTACTTATGCTGGGGAGCAACTGACCGTCCTCTGCTATAGGATGACATTATCAGCATTGTGCGCATTAGGCAGGTTTGGTGAAATTTCTGTATGCTTTTTGACACTGTTAGAGGATTGACCCAGACCATGCCATAAGAGGGCCACTGCCTGGCACCATAATACTGACATACTCACCCAGGGCTAGACCATTCCTGGTCACTATGGCAAAAAAAAAAAAAAAAAAAGAACCAAAAACATTGAGAGCTACTGTCAATGGGGAAGCAGTAACTTAAATGCTGGAGCTATTGTTAGGCAAATCTGGCACTGCCTTAGAATGTAGCAGCTAATGGCCCGTACACATGATCCGAATATCGTATGAAAATTGTCATCCGATGAAGAATCGTACGATAATCGGATCGTTAGCACAGGGCTTCCGTGAGCCGATCATGACAGTTTATCCGATATTTTATCGGGCATGCACGAAAATTTTCCTCGTACGATACCAAATCGTACGATTTCCGTTTAGTCAGTATAGTTGTCGTCCGAAAATACATTACAACACATGACCTCACTTCCGATTTTTTTTTTTCTGTCATACCAGAATTTTCGTGACTTTAGTAACCTATTCAATTTCAACTTGCGACTAGTAAACGAAAAAAGTCGACCGATCTGTCGTCCGATTTTCGGATCGTGTGTACGGGACATGAGACCCCGTTCACACTGAAAGGGTTCCTGCTTGAAGCTTGTAGCTCTAATACACTCAACAAATAAGATTGCATTCATTTCAATGGCCCCTGTTCACATCTGAGCGTTTTGTACAGTACCTGTAGCTGCTGACATTTAGTTTTTCCATAGCTGGGTGAATTTCCTCTTTAATTTATTGATACTAAATGACTTGCTGCATTCTGCAAGAATGTTGAGTCCACCAAAAACCAGAGAATTCACAAAAGATGAAATCTAAATGGTAAACCTGGCTTTATAATTTTGGTAATTCAACAGTGTACAAAGTACTGACATTATATATGTATATGTGTATATGTATATGTATACATATACACACACAAATTTATATATATATATATATATATATATATATATATATATATATATATAATAAAATAACCCCCTGAATGACATAAGGCCTGCCATTCAAGTGACAATGAAAAACCACATGGAATATACAAAATCGAAAAAGAAAACAATAGCTATGCAGCAGCTTAATGGGAGATGCGAAAGAATAAAAATACTGAGTGGTAATACTGAAGAGAGACACGGCTACATTTTAGAAAACATAATGCGTGTCCAGAACTTCATATATTTTTCATAAAAAGGTGGCTGTAGGCTCCAGGTAAGATCATTTCATTGCTGACTAGTCAATAGAACCTGACTGGAAATAGAGGCGATTATAGGAGTAAATTGGTGTGTCACTCTGAAAGCCAGCATTTCCATTTTTTAGAACATCGACAAGTCTTGACATTTTTTACACCAAATGATCACGGTAAGTGCATACGCAGTGCAGAATTTGACAGCACTGACACAAAGTGCGTTCTCCAAAATCACACTGTTTACATTTTAAAGTAAAAACTTGGGAAAACAATCTGTGGCTGACAACTAATCCTGAAAATGACAGTAGCTTGTTGCAATCATTCAAGATATAACAACTGTCAAAGACGACACAATATACATTGCTCCCTGACACACTACTGTTAGAATCTGGACCATGGCTGATTTACAGTATTTAAAAGGCCTCGACCATGTCATTTCCATAGCAGCATAATGATTTTTTAACAAAAATGGATCCAAAATGCTTTCTGAACTACAAACAACTTCTTGTCAGGGAACCCATGCTCATGTCTAAAGTACACACGATCAGGCTTATTTAATAAGGCAAAAAGTAATGTACAATTAATTGCATTGCCCTAAATAACAATGCACAAAAACATTTTTTCACGCAGTGGTTAGTGTTTGGCTGAAGCCATTATCAATCAACCATGTTTACTCTTTTTGAATCATAATCACAACAGAAACTACCCAAATGACCCTGATCAAAAGTTTACATACCCTTGTGATTTTGGCCCGATAACATGCACACAAGTTGACACAAAAGGGGGTTGAATGGCTATCAAAGGTAACCATCCTCACCTGTGATCTGTTTGCTTGTAAATTAGTGTGTGTGTGTGTGTGTGTGTGTGTGTGTGTGTGTGTGTGTGTGTGTGTGTGTGTTATATATATATATATATATATATATATATATATATATATAAGGTCAATACGTTTCTGGACTCCTGACAGACCCTTGCATCTTTCATCCAGTGCTGCACTGACGTTTCTGAATTCTGAGTCATGGGGAAAGCAAAAGATCAAAAGGATCTGCGGGAAAAGGTAGTTGAACTGTATAAAACAGGAAAGGGATATAAAAAAAGATATCCAAGGAATTGAGAATGCCAATCAGCAGTGTTCAAACTCTAATCAAGAAGTGGAATTTAGGGGTTCTGTTGAAACCAAACCATGGTCAGGTAGACCAACTAAAATTTCAGCCACAACTGCCAGGAAAATTGTTCGGGATGCAAAGAAAACCCAACAAATAACTTCAGGCGAAATACATGTGGTGTGGCCGTTTCAAAATGCACAATAAGGAGGCACTTGAAGAAAGATAGGCTACATGGTCGAGTCGCCAGAAGAAAGCCATTACTACGCAAATGCCACAAAGTATCCCACTTACAATATGCCAAACAGCACAGAGACAAGTCTCAAACCTTCTGGCACAAAGTAGTTTGGAGTGATGAGACCAAAATGTAGCTTTTTGGCCACAACCGTAAACACTTCATTTGGAAAGGAGTAAACAAGGCCTATGATGAAAGTTACACCATTCCTACTGTGAAACATGGAGGTGGATTGCTGATGTTTTGGGGGTGTGTGAGCTACAAAGGCACAGGAAATTTGGTCAAAATCGATGGCAAGATGAATGCAGTATGTTACCGGTATCAAAAAAATACTGGAGGAACATTTGCATTCATCAGCCAGAAAGCTGCGCATGGGACGTACTTGGACATTCCAAAATGACAATGATCCAAAACACAAGGCCAAGTCGACCTGTCATTGGCTACAGCAGAATAAAGTGAAGGTTCTGGAGTGGCCATCTCAGTCTCCTGACCTCAATATTATTGAGTCACTCTGGGGAGATCTCAAATGTGCAGTTCATGCAAGACAGTCCAAGAATTTACAGGAACTGGAGGGTTTTTGCCAAGAGGAATGGGCAGCTTTACCATCTGAGAAGATAAAGAGCCTCATCCACAAATACCACAAAAGACTTCAAGCTGTCATTGATGTTAAAAGGGGGCAATACACGATATTAAGAACTGGGGTATGTAAACTTTTGATCAGGGTCATTTGGGTAGTTTCTGTTGCCATTATAATTTAAAAAGCATAAATGGCCAAGAAATCATAAATTCTGCCAGGGTATGTAAACTTATGAGCACAACTGTAGTTTAAAACAAACTTGTCATAAACCATAATGAATAATGCTAAAAAAAAAAATCATGACAAACAATGCAAATCAATAAAGAAAAAAGTCCAATGTGACAAATCGCAACACCGGAATGTGTGCTTCTATGGGTGAGTATCTACTGTTTTTTCCACCACAAGTGCTCAAAGGATAGGTGGCAACTCACCAGAGGTGTTTGGCCCCTTTTACAGGATGGTCAAAAAGCGCATTTGGAAAGCCGATTGGTTCCACAGCTATCACCACTTCCTGAAGACTCCAAGTATGGTGAAACGTTCGTCGGACCGAGGGATTCGTCACTTCTGGGTCCCATGTGACAATCCATCTGGCCTACCACCCAAAGCGAGGCGCTAATCGCACGCTAGCGCTGGAGTAACAAGCCACATCTGCACATGCTGTAAACATCTAGTGCGGGACACAAACACTGTTACATGTGAGTGCAATCTTTTACTACTTGTTTTTACACACCTAATAAATATACTACACCATAAAGCCCTTCCAATTGTGTCTCCTGTGGAGTAATTTCACACATCCTAGTCCTACCGAGGGAACATTGGAGTGGGGTGGTGACAGCTGTGGAAGCAATCTGGTTTTCCAAATGTTTTTGACCATTCTGTAAAAAGGGGTCAAACACCTCTGGTGAGTTGCCACCTATCCTTTGAGCACTCGTGGTGAAAGAACCAGAAGATACTCACCCATAGAAGCACACATTCTAGTGTTGCAATTTGTCACATTGGACTTTTTTCTTCATTGTTTGTCTTTGATTGATTTTTTAGCATTATTCATTATGATTTATGACAAGTTGTTTTAATTTATATTTGATTTACACAAATTTATGAACTGTAAGCACCACTTCCTTTACACACACGGTTAAAATGGTTGTAAACCCTTACCTATACCCAGTGAAGTGACTGGTCTCAGGTAATACGCAGAGCTTAAACAAATCCTCCTACATAAGTTGTACTTCTTTATCTGCAACCCTCTCCTCTCTACAGCTGTTTAAAGTCCAGATATTATATAGCTTGTCTGAGAGTTCAGAAAAAAGGAGGGCAGAGAGCTGAAATTACACTCTGCAGAGCACATTGGGGAGAGCTCTGAAAGCTGATTGGAGGGAAGAGATACAACCCCCTTCACACAACACACAAACAGAGCTGAGGCTGTCAATCAGCTGGAGGTCCCTCTCCGTCAATATTTTTTTCTTGGTGTCAGAAGTGATTCATGCTGATAACAGAGGAATGAGACAGCAGACAGAAATGACAATAAGTTCTCTTAATTGAGACAAGTACACAGTATAGAGGGATATGCTTTGTTCACATTTCATGTCTGAGGTTTACACCACTTTAAGACAAATAGGCTATTCACTTTACAAGGGAATTTTCAATTAGCTTAGCGAGCCCATTTTTAACCAGGGTTCCAAAGGTTGCTAGAGGTTTCTGGATCTGTAGCCGATGGATTTCCCGTCTGACATTGCCTGCACAGTTCCAAGGCCAACACCACTGGGCAAAGTCAGCAGCATGACACCAATTATCTTTTTAGCCGTCTGTAGTAAAGCTGCACGATTCTGGCTAAAATGAGAATCACAATTTTTTTGCTTAGAATATAGATCACGATTCTCGGGGCGTAACATCTTTCACATTATAAAAAAAATTGGGCCAAATTTACCGTTTATTTTTTTAAATTCATTGAAGTGTATTTTTTCCCAAAAAATTTCATATGAAAGACCGCTGTGCAAATAGTGTGACATAAAATATTGCGACAACCACCATTTTATTCTCTATATATAATGTTTGAAGGTGCAAAGTAATTTTCTAGCAAAAAAAATACAGATTTTAACTTGTAAGCAACAAGTGTCAGAAAAAGGTTTAGTCTTTAAAGCGGAGTTCCTCTCGTTTTTTCAGTTTATTAAAAGTCAGCAGCTACAAAAAGTGTAGCTGCTGACTTTTAATAAACAGACAGACACTCACCTGTCCCACGGTCCAGCGATGCGGCCGCCCGAAGCCTCGCTCCTCTCCGTGGCGCCGTCATTGCAAGTGTGGGCACCCAGCTGTGACAGCTTGTGCCTTCACCGCTAAGTACGCACTGCGCTCTCCTAGTGGCCAGGCAATCATCTGGGACCTGTAACGTGTCCCAGAAGGTTGCAGAGAGGGAGGGGCCACCTAGGGGGGGGGGGAGAGGAGGCGGCGAGGCAACGGAAGGATTAAGTACCAGTCAAAACCAGGACCCCACTCCCCAACCCCCCCCCCCCCCCAAAAAAGAAATAAAAAAAATTACATGTAAGGGGGCGAGGAGTGCTTAAAGCTAAAAAGCTCCACTTTTGGGTGGAACGCCACTTTAAGTGGTTAAACTGACCTCATTTACAGACTGAAGTTCATCCCTTTAAATTAAAGGAACCAAAAGATACTTTATTTATAGTTATCTCCCAACCTTGATAAACATTTTCTTTTTTTTGACAGCCGTGAGTGAGCAGAGAGCGGCTCTGCACTTACATGAATGAATCATGGAAATGCTGGATTAAGATCGTGAGGGGGGTTAAATCGAGATCGTGATTTTCTTTTATGATTAATCGTGCAGCTCTAGTCTGTAGTGGTATTCTGACCACCATTGTAAGGGGCATCCTTCCCATTGGCCACCAATGTAAGTGACATGTTTTCCATTGACCTGAACTGGTTTAAGTAAGAGTTCCCAGAGACTTGAAAATTAATTTTAGAGATTCATCTGGGGTTAAACACTTTTAGAAAGGCTGACTTAGTAAATAAGGTGAAGCTCTGCTTCCATTCTCCAATCATGTGCAAGCAAAAACACTGTTGTTTTTTTATCTTCCTTGCATGTGACTGGGTGTTCTTTATAAACTCAATTTTCACCACATACACCAAGCTAAAGGGAAAATTATCTTGCAAATAAAACAGCCTATTTGCCTTCAGTAAATTAACCTCTCTGTCCATCTTCCAATTGCGTCCCTACATTGTCATTATGACATGGGCTTCCAATGGAAATTACAGTGGTCGTTTCAACCCACATTGCACAGACACAGTCTACTGCTGTCACTACAGAAAACCCGCAATGTAAAAAATGCCATGCAGCCATCACTAAGGAGTGACTGCAGAACAGTGGCGGTGCTTCCATAGTGAGTGCAGGATCGCCGCCCCCTCTCTCTCCTGCGTCCGTCACTCATGTCAACAATACATAGGTTCATGTATTGGCGCCGCTGCCGCCCACTATTCAATGGCCAGCCCCCTGGTGAGCGCCCCTTAACAGCGGCTGGTTGGTTTTTGGAAGTGCCTATCAGAGCCAACGGCTGATAGGCTTCCCAATTACAGCCTGTGGGCTGTAATCGGCTTCCGAATAGTTAACCAGGGGACGCACATGGTGTGTGTTCCTTGGTTAACACTGACACGTGTCTCAGCAAATCAGGTTCACCGGGTCTGGTTAATGGTAACCTGATTGGCTGAAGCAACATTGAGGGCGGGAGAAGGCATCGAGGGAGCGTGGAGAGGAGGGTGCTGACCCGAGGAAGGTAAGTGCCGGGCTGGGGGGAAACTGGCGGCATTTGGGGGGGCAAATAGGTGGCGTTTGATGGGCACAGTGGCTGCGTTTGATGGGCACAGTGGTGGCAAATTATGTTTTTTTTTCTCAGTTTGTTTGCACCCCCCCAAAAATTCTGAGCACCAGCCGCCACTGCTGCAGAAATATAGGAAGCAACAAAGGGTGAAAACAAAATGATGTTAATTTATGATAGGCAGTGTTTTAGCAAACGAAGGCTGGTGTCAGACAAGCAATTTCGACGCTTGTGACAAATCACTAAGAGGCTGCCTGTCTGGCCCTATGGAATGGTGATTCCAGAGATGTAAGTGGAAGGTAAAGTCACCCACCTGACATCAGCCTAAAAGCTGGCCATATACTCTAAAGGCCCGTACACACGATCGGATATTCCGACAATTGTCCGATGGATGCGTTTTGTCGGATAATTCGACCGTCTGTATGCTCCATCGGACAATTGTTGTCGGAATTTGGGGGACACGCAGCTCGACGAAGGAAGGGCTTCTGTTTTAATGCTTACAATTACTGTGTTTTTGTAAGTACGCTACTTTTTTTCTACAATAAATGCTTTGAGGATACTACTCTATGGTCTCCCCCCTCTTTCTTGGTATCATATATGGAATGTCGGTGGCGTGCGGTACCATTGAGGAAAGTTCCGTTGGTCTGAGCCGGGTAATCTACATAGGATAAAGGCCGTGGCTAGGTTATAGCTAATCGTGAGCTTCTCTCTTGCGTCCGGTAAGGAGCCATCATTACCAGGGTGCTATTCACGATTTCTCCTTTTCCATTCACGGCGGTGGTGTTTCACTATCCTATAATATTCAAACGGTATTATCCTATGTTGTTTTCCCATTTGTGTCATTGAGCCATCAAGAGGTTTTGAACCATTGGAGGAGCGTCCCTGTCAATCCCTGGATCCCCCTTCTACCTAAAGGCCGCAGCTGGGTCATAGCCGACTGCGTTCATTTGGTTGTTATTTGGTAAGCAGGCACTTTATATGGTGTTGGTGTCTGGCAGGATGTGCTAGCATACAGGACTGTTTTATCAATTACAGCACATTGTCCTTTTCTCTGGTTCCCCTTTTTTTGGAGGATGCATGATTGGACTTTTATATTATTTATAAAGATAATTTAAATTTATTTTCCTTGGCGCAGTTTTTTCCTTATTTAACAAATGTTGGGTGTTTATGCTCTCAAATTGCCCGACAACAAATGTGTTCCGTCGGATCATCCGATCGGGTGTACACAAAGCCGTCAGACTAAAATCCAAAAGTACAAACACGCATGCTCCGAACCAATGCTAAACATCAGACAACATTAGCAGACGTTGCCCAAAGGGTGGCGGTAAAGAGCTGAACAAACACATAGTTTCATGAATGTTGGCTGAAAAAGTTCTGCCGTCTGTATGCAGAACAAGTTCACGGCCAACGCCCTTCTGACAAAAATCCACAGATTTGTCCAATGGAAGTCCGATCGTGTGTATGAGGCTTTAGAATCTAACAAATTCTTTCAACCATGCTAAACAGGACAGATTTGCCTGCTGGGTTAAGAATACTGGAACAGTGGCCACATCTGATTGGATGCAGTCACTGTGCAGCCAACAAATTTCCAGCTCCTTCATTTTTCAATCAATAGATGTTGGCTGGGAGGGGGCCGACAGGGCCACCAACTAAGCAAATTTCGACTGGTTCATCAGGAAGCAGCCAAAATCGGTGCAGTGCAAGGCCAGCTTAAAATGATATTAACTTAGGGCAGGGGTCTCAAACTGGCGGCCCTCCAGCTGTTGCAAAACTACAAGTCCCATCATGCCTCTACCTGTGGGAGTCATGCTTGTAACTGTCAGCCTTGCAATGCCTCATGGGACTTGTAGTTTCACAACAGCTGGAGGGCCACCAGTTTGAGAACCCTGACTTAGGGGGTACATCAACCCTAAAGTATATGTTCACCTTTGGGAACAGGTTACACGTGCCACACATTTTTAAAAGGTGGAACATGTAACATGTACCTGCTCCTGCAACCGCTCGGCGATCTGCTGCCTCTTTTAGACAGCAGTACAGAAAGAAGTTCCCCCTACCAATTGTCACTTTTTAAAAAGAGTGCAACGGTGCGGAGAATCGCCCACGGCATTCATTCACAGTGTTCTGTGAATGATCTACAAGTACCGACATACTTTGCGGCTGTCTGCTTGTAGTTCTCAATGAACTACCATGGCACTGTTGAGCGCTCTGGTAGTTCATTGATTCTGTCAGTGTGAAACTGCTTGCATGTATAATGTACAGGCAGACCGCTCACACTGACAGTCTGCCGAAGTCCTGCATGGCACCAGCAATCTGCTGATCATAGGTGCAATGCTTTTTAGGCTCCTAAAAAAAAAAAAAATTGTAAGTGCACAATTTTTTACCTGCAAAGCCAAACTGTACGCTTGCAGTTGTTTATCTTTAAAAAAAAAGAAAAAAAAAAAAGAAGACATTCAGGAAGTGGCAGCATATCCTTCAGAATGCCTGTCAACTGTACTTGCACCGCTCTCTAAAAAGCAATTTATCGCAGATGGCTCTTCAGAGAACAACATAGGTGTAAATGAATCCTAGTTCTCTGAAAAGTTACCTGCGGTGGATTGCTTTTCAAAGTGAGGCTAAGTAGTCACTGTCAGGTTTTCAGGACACGATACTGCTTTCTGAAAGACAGTTTTGTTCAGCCAAATGGCAATTTTCAATGGGACTAAATGTACATCAACCGCGAATGAAGCGTTTGGCTTGCTGTTGCGGTGTGGCCCCACTGACTTGAATGGGTGAGTTTGAAAGGTGGTGCCACCTGTCAACTTGACAGGCCTTGTTCCATTTTCCACAGCCACAGCATGTGAACAGCCCCCTCTAGCTTAAAAATCAATCAAATTTTAGCGCTCACTCTGGTGTTTGATATCGTTTCTAGCATTGCTGCTCTACTTGAGCGGGCAAACTCCAAATCACTATAATGAAAAGGAGATGCAATCTCCTAGTGTGCTACCTTTAAAGTGGTTGCAAATTTAGAGAAAAAAAACATGCAAGACAAAAAGGCAAAATGAGCTAGTATGCATTGCATACTAGCTTATTATGAAATACTTACCTGTTGCAGCCATCCCCGCACACCGCTATGAACGGTGGCCGGAACCGCAATGACGTCACTCCCGCGCATGCGCACAGGAGCTGCTTGTCACAGCTTGGCTACTGAAGAAATGGCACGAGTGGGCGGTTTCATCAGTGCACATGTGCCGATGACGTCTGCACATGCGGATACAGTGAATATCTCCTAAACGGTGCAAGTTTAGGATATTTTCACGGTGCATTTCATGAGGCATGCTCCCTTGCTCAGACCTTTTTAAAGGAATACATAATGGTGGTAAAGGTAATGCACTAGGTGTTTGCGCACTCCTTTTCAATGTAGCCCCCTCTGGCCGTATAGTAGGCTTTAGTTTGGTGGCTGGAGGGGTGGCAAAACTGCCCGTTTTACCCCCACCCCGGCCTGTGTGTGAAAGAGACCTAAGGCTACATTCACAAAGGCAATTTGGGCTGGTACGAATAGTAGCAGCAGGAATCAGAGACTCCTGCTGCAGCTCTAAGCGGATAGGTACAGCTGCCGGCCCTGTTCACTATAATGACAGGTCGGCGGCGCCGCAGCTATTCACAGCACTTTGCGCCCAGAAGCGATCACCGCAAGTAATCGCCGGCCGAGCGAACAGTCACGAATAGCTGCGGGCGTCGCGCCCTGTCATTAAAGTGAATGGGGTCGTTTGCCGCACCTACCTAATCTCTGATTCCTGTCGCTAGCATTTGTAGTGGCCTTAATGACCGGTGTAAATGTAGCCTTAGAGAAACTCCCCATACAAGACCTGTCATAGTGAATGAGGCCGGCGGTAGCTGCGGGCGCCGCGACCTCTCATAGTGAATGAGGACGGTGGTAGCTGCGGGCGCCGTGACCTGTCATAGCGAATGAGGCCGGCGGTAGCTGCGGGCGCCGTGACCTGTCATAGCGAATGAGGCCGGCGGTAGCTGCGGGCGCCGTGACCTGTCATAGCGAATGAGGCCGGCAGTAGCTGTCATTATAGCGAACGAGGCCGGCGCTAGCTGCGGCCGCCGTGACCTGACATTATAATGAATGAAGCCAGCGGTAGCTGCGGGCGCCGTGACCTGTCATTATAATGAATGAGGCCGGCCGTAGCTGCGGGCGCCGTGACCTGTCATAGCGAATGAGGCCGGCGGTAGCTGCGGGCGCCGCGACCTGTCATTATAGCGAATGAGGCCGGCGGTAGCTGTCACTATAGCGAACGAGGCCGGCGCTAGCTGCGGCCGCCGTGACCTGACATTATAACGAATGAAGCCAGCGGTAGCTGCAGGCGCCGTGACCTGTCATTATAATGAATGAGGCCGGCCGTAGCTGCGGGCGCCGTGACCTGTCATTATAATGAATGAGGCCGGCCGTAGCTGCGGGCGCCGTGACCTGTCATAGCGAATGAGGCCGGCCGTAGCTGCGGGCGCCTGACCTGTCATTATAGCGAATGAGGCCGGTGGTAGCTGTCATTATAGCGAACGAGGCCGGCGCTAGCTGCGGCCGCCGTGACCTGACATTATAATGAATGAAGCCGGCGGTAGCTGCGGGCGCTGTGACCTGTCATTATAATGAATGAGGCCGGCCGTAGCTGCGGGCGCCGTGACCTGTCATAGCGAATGAGGCCGGCCGTAGCTGCGGGCGCCTGACCTGTCATTATAGCGAATGAGGCCGGCAGTAGCTGCGGGCGCCGTGACCTGTCATTATAGCGAATGAGGCCGGTGGTAGCTGTCATTATAGCGAACGAGGCCGGCGCTAGCTGCGGCCGCCGTGACCTGACATTATAATGAATGAAGCCGGCGGTAGCTGCGGGCGCTGTGACCTGTCATTATAATGAATGAGGCCGGCCATAGCTGCGGGCGCCGTGACCTGTCATTATAATGAATGAGGCCGGCCGTAGCTGCGGGCGCCGTGACCTGTCATTATAATGAATGAGGCCGGCCGTAGCTGCGGGTGCTGTGACCTATCATTATAGTGAATGAGGCCAGTGGCCGCACCTACCTAATCTCAGATTCCTGTTGCTACTATACATAGCGGCCCTTACGACAGGTGTAAATGTAGCCTTAGAGAACTTCCCCATACACGACCTGTCAAAGGCACTTGAGTACGGTTGGGAAGCGCCGCACTATTGATCTAAAGGAGATGGTACAATCAAATTGGAACGCATACGCTGCGCTTAATTCCACAAGCACACAGGTAGGTCCCGCTGCATTTGCTCACGCACTTTCTCCGCACCATCCACACAAGCGCCCCTGACAGCGGCGTCATACAGCCGTCCAGGCCAACAATGTAAGTGAAGGCCGTAGACGGTATACACATTCGGCATCGGACTTACCCTCTTTATTTAGCCTCATAACCTCCCTGCTTTTTCCACCCTCTTTTCCAGTCTCTTCTACATCTACATCTGTGGAGGAAAAGAGAAGCCAAAGTCATGATGTACATCTGAGTAAACGTAAAGAGCAATGTCTGTCATGTCCCCCCCAGGGCTGAGATGAGGGGTACCCATCTAAGTGTAGGGATTGTATAGGGAGCCCAGGAAGGTCCAGTGTATGGAATAGACAGGCAGCCAGCAGTAAAGGATGGGCCTCTTCTCTATAGACACACTCAGTAGACTGCCAGGCTCCCTGTGTCTATGGAGGAACCTTCCCAGCTCCCAGTGGAAGGACTAGGACTGAGGACAGCAGAGAGCAGCCTCTCACTTTTATTTCCTCCAAATATCCATCTAGATGTGTCTATAGAAAGCCAGGCTGCTGGGGGCTGATGGATCGGCTACACAGCGGATGGCCAGGCGGATGGGGCCGTGTTCTTACTGTCGGAGCAGTGGATTTTAGCGGCGTCGATCCAGATGGACCACGGTTTGCCCAGAAAAGCCTCCGGACTGGGCACTTTGCGATCCAGTGTCGCCATTGCTCTTCCTTCTTGTTGCTTTTCCTTTCCTTCGGAAGCGGAGCGACACGGGATTCGAGGCTCTGTGACGTCATCTTCGGAACGTTCCGACATTGAGCTGAGTGAAGGGGAGGGGGCAGCCGAGCGACTGTGTCTCTGATCCTCCATGCTCGTGGTTGGCAAGCCAGCTCTATGCGCTGTGCCGCCGGTAGGCCGGAGAGGGCGCCAGAGAGAGCGGCTTGCCTTCAGGAGAGCAGAGTACGCCGCTCTGGTCGGGCTGGTGACAGGTTGACACTCTCTGACTGGAATAACCTGAAGACCTGACAGTTGTCATGAGGGAAGAGCACAGCTTAGGGCCCCTTTATACTGGTGGGCTTCATGGTTGCCAACTTTCAGTAAATATACAAACAGTTTGTAAAATCTGTACTTTTTGCATCTGTCCCTGAATGTCCATTGCGGACATGTAGGCTGCATGTCCGTAACTGACATTCATGGACAGATGAAAAAATTATGAATTACAAGCTGTTTGTAAATTTACTGAAAGTTGGCAACCCTGGTGGGCTTACAAATATCATATGCTTTTTCCAGTATTTTTCATATCACGTTTTAGGGCTTATTTACACTTGCTTCGGCTTCAACACACATTAACTTGGTTCCAAACATGGCATCGGATAGGCTTTGGCACCTTTCAGGGAGGGAGGGGGTGCAGATACCTATCTAAGACAGGTATTTGCAGTGATGCTGGGAAACATGGAAGAAAAAAGGAGAAGAGGACGACGGAAAACAAGATGGATAGATAGCATCATCGAAACAATGAACATACACTTTTTGCGGTTGCTTTTTTTTTGCCTTACCTGAAAGGCAAAGGCATAATGTGCTAGTATGCATACTTCATACTTCCCAACTTTGTAAAGTCCCTTCGCGGGACATTCTGATGTCCCCTCTCCCCTGCCAACCAGAGTTGTTGAGCGGGGGGGGGGGGGGGGGTGCGGGACATTGGCAAAAAAAGTTGTTGAAAAAAAGGACTTGCAAAAAAAAAAAAAAAATACATAAAAAAAATACATTTTTAAGCGGGGGGGGGGGTTTTGGGGCTCGGCGGGGGGCCGCCGATCGGGGGGGGGAATACTAGTGCGCCGATCGCGGGGGGGCTCTTACCTGCTGCTGCTGCTGCTCCTCTTCTTCTCTTCATGTTTCCTGCTGTGCGGGAAACATGATAGTCTCGCGGGAGTGCGGGAAGGAGGAGCCTCTGCGGGTAAAACCCGCACAATCCGTGCCAGTTGGGAGGTATGAGTATGCATCACATACTAGCACATTATGTGAAATCTACCTCAAAACGAAGCCTTCCAGTGATGCAATGTCATCACTGGAGATGGCATCCATCTATTCCTTCCGGATTCGTGGCGCCGGCTCTGTGACTGGCCAGAGCCGAAATGACGTCACTCCTGTGTATGCACGCGGAAGCCGCTCCTTCAGTGCGCATACACCAGTGACGTAACTAGCCAGAGCCGCAATGCTGTCACTCCCGCACATGCGTGCGGGTGGCTGTTCCTTCAGAGCACATGCGCCAGTGACATAACTGGCTGCTAGGACAGTAAATATTTCCTAAACGGTTCATGTTTAGGAGATATTTACACTACCTATAGGTAAACCTTAATATAGGCTTATGAAGCGCTACCCCCAGTTAAGAGAGCCGCTGATATTGATTTGGGCCCTGCAGTGCACCGCTGTCAACCCCCGGCAATCGGCTCTAACCTCCCGTGGCACAGCTGGTGATAGAGAGATAGGACCGCGTGATCGCAACTGTTGGTGACGCAGTCCTATAACAAACATACACAGAATATACTTTAAAACTCCTATTAAAGTAAGCGGAACTGACACCAAATGTACTTTACCCAGATATTTTACTGAGGCTAATGGGCAAGTAATAAACAACAGTATAACAAGTTGCAGATCCCTGCAACAAACAGTAATAAAGATAAACAGAGTAATCAGAATAATAAAGTATTGCTATGCAACTCTAGCGCTGCCCTTTTACAGCTACTTCCCCTCATGGGTAGACTAACACCCAGCAATGTCTACCTATGCAGTCAGGCCTGACTGATCTAAATGGAAGTTCAGTGAAACAATATTTGCTAGCAATCTCTCGGTGGTGCACTTGAAGAACAACTTTGTAATCCCAACGAATAGTAAAGATAAAGTATCTGTCTTTAAACAGCTCTCACCACCTGGACAAGTCCAAGTCCCTTTCCTCCATCGATTCGTCTAGGAACAGGAATCCACCGACATCCAAGTCTTCAATCCTTCTGGTGTACTGCAGCAAGGAGGATTAGATGTCTCTAAGGCTCTGCTAGGCTGGCAGAGGGCTCTTTGGAAAGGAGCACACGGCCCGGGCTTCAGGCCTTGTGCACACAGCAGTTCAGCACAGACATCCTCTTGCTAGGAGAGGGGGGTCCAAAGAGGCCGACCAAAACTCCGCCTCCCCTTTATAAAGTCTGCCCCAGCAGTCTCTGTTCTGGAGCAATGCACCCTGGGTGCTGCAAGATGTACTGGGAGATGTAGTCTCTCTCTCCTCTGCTTTCACTTCCATAATGTCTCTTTACTTCCTCCCGACTCACCTCTCACCTGGAACTTCTTGTCTCTCTGCATTAAAGGGGAACACCCCGCTACACACTCCCCCCACTTGAACTCTTTGGTCCCCAAAGATAAACTTCAACAAATACTGTTTACCATTTTGGACAATGTCGAGCATGATGTTGGCATAGGGAATTCCCACTAAAACTTTGGGATGGAACTCTCTTGCCCACAGGTCACACTACCATGAGTGGCCTGCCTAACTGTGCCAGAGAGTGAGCTGGGGTTGCCCTCCACCAAATGGACGGTGGAAGGATCAGGTTGTTCAACACTTCTCCTAGCCGTTACAACAGAGCCCTCTGAGCTCTTCCCCATTTGGGGGTAAGTTAGTTTCTTGGGAGGCCTGATGACTCTGCGAGCCCTCTGCTCTCTTGGTGCTTCTGACTCTGGCACCACAGGCTCTTCTTCAGGAGTAAGTTCAGGTAACATTGCTGGTTCTGGAACCTCTGATTCAGAAGTCGACTGACGTATGGAATCTCTAGAGTCCTCCTCAGCGCAAGTGTCAGGAACATCTTCCCAGTAATCAGCTGAGGGACTGAAGGGTATGAATTCAGTAGCCTCCGGATTCAGCGTTGCATCTGGGGTATCCCCTCCATTTGGGAGATCTATGGCGGACGTTCCCAGAGTCGAGGGAGGCCACAGCCAGTCCAGTTCTCCACCTTCTTCTGTACTCAATTGGGAGGCCTCCCCATCTTTGGCTCGAGAGGTCTGGGACCGAGTGTTCGGCCTAGGAATATCCAGGATAGAGGCCGGTTCAGGGGAGTCTCTCACGGGAGGTATTCTGACTGCCTCAGCAAGTGGGAGCAGGTGGTTCCGATGCCACATCTTCAGTGGACCCACCTTTCCTTCTGGCTTTAGTTTGTAGACAGGCAAACCGGGGAACTTCCTACAGACAACATAGGGCTCAGATCTCCACCTGTCGGCAAGCTTGTGTTTTCCAGGGACCCCCAGATTGCGTAGCAGTACTCGGTCCCCGGGCTGCAGATCTTGCACTCGAACCTTCAGATCAAAATTTCTCTTGTTGCGGGCCCCCCTTTGATCCGAAGCCGCCTGGGCTTGTTCATAGGCCACCTGCAAGCTACGTCTAAGTCTGTCCACGTATCCCTTGTGGGATGTAGCTGAGGTATTGTCTATAGAAGTGCCAAAGGCCAGGTCCACAGGTAGCCTTGCTTCTCTCCCAAACATAAGTCGATAAGGGGAGTAGCCAGTGGCGTCACTTGTGGTACAGTTATAGGCATGTACTAGGGCTGATATGTGCTGACTCCAGTGTTGCTTCTTCTCTGTTTCTAAGGTTCCCAACATGTTGAGCAGGGTCCGGTTAAATCTCTCCGGCTGAGCATCTCCTTGTGGGTGGTAAGGCGTGGTTCTGGTCTTCTTTATTCCTAATGAATCCAAAAGTCTTCGGATCAACCGACTCTCAAAGTCCCTTCCTTGATCTGAGTGGAGTCTCTGTGGTAGTCCGTAATGGACAAAATACTTCTCCATAAGTATCTTGGCCACGGTGGATGCCTTCTGGTCTTTGGTTGGGAAAGCTTGAGCATAGCGGGTGAAATGGTCGGTTATTACCAGAACATTCCCCAATCCACTCAGGTCGGGTTAGAGGCAGAGAAAGATAATGCATACCAGATCCATTGGGCCTTGACTCTGTAAGTGGCCCATTGGGGCAGCTTGATGGGGTAGGGTCTTTCTCTGAATGCATCGTGCACAGGAATGCCAATACTCCTCTACTTCTGCCCTCATGCAGGGCCAATAGAACCGATTTCTGACAAGCTGGAAGGTCCTTTCTGCCCCTAGGTGACCATGATGGTCATGCAGGGCAATTAGTACAGTCTCTTGGTGCTTCTCTGGAAGAAATAACTGCCACTTATCTTCTGAGTCATCAGAGGGGCCCCTTCGGTAGACCACTCCCTGATGTACCTGTAGCCTGTCCAATTCCTTCCTCAACAGACGAGCCTCCTTTGAGGGGTGATGTAGGAATTTGTTGGGATCCTGATTCTCCAGGGCTTCGAGGACCAATCTCCCCATGGGGTCTTCCAATTGGTCACACCTCAACTCCTTCTTGGACAGTCTCGGTAGGTTGTCTTCCTCCAGTTGAGTTACCCCACAATAGTGTTTGGGGACTCCTACCATGGTAACCCCTATTTCTTCTGCTCTGGAGCCTCCTCTGGCTTGGAATTCAGCCCCTTGACAAAGGGCCCGCACCCCGTCCGGTGCCACTTGGGTCCAATCTTCCCAGTCATTTGTCGTGGCATGAGACCTCCGGGACAGGGCATCTGCATCCCTATTTCCGGCTCCTGGTCTGTACTTCAGACTGAAGTTGAATCCAGACAATGCGGCCAACCACCTGTGTCCGGTGGCATCTAGTTTCGCGGTGGTGAAGAGGTAGGTCAGGGGGTTGTTGTCTGTCTTCACAGTAAACTCTGCCCCATACAAGTAGTCTTTTAGCTTGTCTACTACCGCCCATTTGAGGGCCAGGAATTCCAGCTTATGAGTGGGGTAATTCTTTTCTGAGGGGGTCAGGCTCCTGCTCACATAGGCCACTGGTCGCAGTTGTCCTTCATGTTCTTGGTAGAGTACACCACCTAGACCCTCATGGCTGGCATCCACATGTAATTCATAAGGTCTGGTAGGGTCGGCGTAGGCCAGGACTGGGGCAGTGGTTAAGCTCCTCTTCAGAGCATGAAAGGCCTCTTCACACCTTGGGTTCCACTGATCTTGAACTGACTCACCAGGCCTCCTGGGCCCTGAGTCATCCTCTTCCCCTTCTGCCTTTAGCAATTCATTCAACGGGCGGGCAATCCGAGCAAACCCCTCCACAAACCTCCTATAATAGGAGCAGAACCCCAGGAAGGATCTGAGCTCTGTTACTGTGGTGGGTCGTGGCCAGGAAGTGACTGCTTCCAACTTCTCAGGATCTGTGGCCACCCCTTCTTCAGACACTATGTGCCCCAGATAGTTCACAGAAGACTGGTAGAACCGACACTTCTCGGGGGAAAGCTTAAGTCCCTCTTCGCTGAGTCTTCTCAATACTTTCTCCAACCTGGCTTCATGTTCTTCCAAGGTTCTTCCAAAGACAATGACATCGTCCAAGTACACAAGGACTTCTATAAGATTCATGTCTCCAACAGTCTTCTCCATAAGGCGTTGAAAGGTAGCAGGAGCTCCAGACAGACCCTGAGGCATCCTATTGAATTCGAAGAATCCCACCGGGGTTATGAAGGCTGTCTTCTCCCTGTCTTCTGGGTGCATAGGGATTTGATAGTACCCACTCTTGAGGTCCATCACACTGAACCATTTGGCTCCAGACAAACTTTGTAGGGCATCTTCTATCCTTGGCGTGGTGTATTGGTCAGGGATGGTTCTCCTGTTGAGAGTCCTGTAATCGATACAAAGCCTCAACGACCCATTCTTCTTTCTGACCACCACGATTGGGGAGGCATAGGGACTTCTAGACTCCCGGATCACACCAGTCTTCTTTAGTTCTACAAGTTGTTCCCTCAGATCCTCCAGATCTGCCAGGGGGACCCGCCTGACCCTCTCTCGGAAGGGCTTATCTTCTTGGAGGCGGATCCGATGGGTGGCACTTCTTGCACACCCCACATCGAATTCATCTTCGGAAAAGATCTTATCCCACCTGGTCAGCTGGGCCTTGGCTCTTTCTTTACAAGCCCTGGGTAGGTTCGGGTTTTCCACGGACAGTTTCTCCCAAACATCTCCTCCGTCACCCGTCCCCTTGACTTCGGACCAAGTGACCGGGGCAGCAGGGCTCACCTGACCAAGCAACACTCTGGCAGGGATCTCCATGGGTCCTCCCGTAGTGTTCCTAACACTCACTGGAACTCTGCCATGGGCCTTCTTCAGAGCCTTGAACGGAATCACTTCTGGTATTACTTCCAGGCCTGAGGACTCTTCCCTTGGGTCTGATTCCAGCATGACAAAGGGGCCAGGTTGTTCCCACGAAAGCTTCACAGTGGCCCTAAGACAGGTTACTTCTCCGGGCTGTAGCACTACTCCTTCTCTGCCAAGACTCCACACCTTCCCTATCCCCTCTCCCGGGGTCTTCTGCTCTAAGACCAGTCGTTGGTAGGCCGTCTTTAGCATGGGATGGATTTTGGTGGCTGAATGGTTTCTCTCTTTCACTAGAGGGGTCAGGAGTCTCCTGACTAGATCCGTGTTTGTCCCAATGATCAGGGAAATCTTGCTGGCTCCAGGTGGCCGGGGACACACAACTGCCAGGGTGTCAAACACTTCAGCCTTCCCAGCCACGGATGGGTCGAAAGTCATCTTTATGGGCAGGTACCCATCATAAGGGAAACTCTGGGTTCCAAGTCCCCATATCTCCAGCTCTTCTATCTTCTGGATAGGCAGATGACTCAAGTGCCTATCATAGAAGTCCCGGTATAGTAAAGTCACCTGTGCTCCGGTGTCCAAAAGAGCTTTAGTATAGACTCCTTCCACTTGAATGGGCACAGTAGGAGACGGGCCCACCAGTTCCTTTGGGTATGGCCGGACTGGGGTCACCTCTTTTTTTTGGCTTTCGACCCTTGCCCTGCTCCTTTTGGACTTTAATTTTTCCTGAGCCTGGCATGCATTGACTTTCTCCCTCTCAATGGGGGCACAAACCCGCTGAGGGATGTTATTGTTCCTTTTAGGTGGATGTTCCTTCTTTGGGGTGCTGTACTTCCACTGAGGGGTCTTGCCCCCTCCCTCTGGGGTACATCTTGGTGGGGGTGTACTATACCTCCTCCTAGGAGTTTTGTCTCCTCCATTCTTGGCCTTTTTTTTTAGTTTGGAGCGCACTGAAGATGATGGGCACCCGGTTGACTCCTTCATCGGGGCCCTTTGGAGTTTCCCGCCGGCTTGCAATTATCTGTTCTCTTCTTCTTTGGGCTGGAGCATACGTTAGCAAAGTGGCCACTCCCTCCGCAGTTATAGCAAATCACCTCTTCTCGGTCCTGTAGGGAGGCCGGTGCTGAGGTGTTCGGGAACAACTCCTTTCTTGGGCTCGGTTTCTCTCGTCTTCTCTGATCTTTCTCCATCAAAGAGGTCAGCATCTCCAATACTTGGGCCATTTGCGATTTCAGAGTGTCAACCTCCGCATCTCTTTCTGGGCTCTTGACCGAATGGACAAACACTGGTACAGGTGTGACATTCGCCTTGGCCACCTGCTGATCTTCCTGCAGCGCCTCTTCGTCCCTAATAATTTTTATTAGATCAGAGTAGGTTAGTGACATTCCTCCTCCTGAGGTTTTCAGGTGCAGCCAGACCGGGTCTGAGCGCCGCGCTCCCCTCATGATCTGCTTCATGCGTGCTTCATCTGCATCTTTGGGCAGCATTCCCTTCTTCAGTACAATCTTGCATAACTGCCTGTTCAGCCTTCTAACATATTCTGACAGTTTCTCATTCGGCTGCTGGAGAGTGTGTTCAATTTGATAAATCATCTCTGACACCTTCTCCAGCTGACCAAACTCTTCCTGCAGCATGGCCAGGCAATCTTGAGCTGTACAGTTTTCATTTCCAAACCGGAAGCTCCTCACCGCTTCTGCCGCGGCACCTTTCAGACTTTCTAAGACTCGCTGTCTCTTCTGTGCCTCAGGCACCTCCCATGCTTCTACTGCCTGCAATGCCTGTTCCACCCAAGTGTCTAAATCTTCCTCCCCCGCAGGGACGGGGAGCTTCCCTGAGAAGGTGCTAAGCTTCCGGTAACCGGCCTCCACATGCACCGTACTGCTTTTCTGGCACTTAATTACAAGGTCTCCTAGAGCATTCAACAATTCAGGCCCTATAGCGGCCAGCGGTGATCCCGGGCTTAATAGTTCCTTAAGCTTTTCTGCTTTAGGGGATAGTGGTGGAGATAATTGTGGGGGTGATGGCTTTGGTGTCTGAAACCATTCTTCCTTCACTGGCAGCGTATGTATCAAGTGATAGATCTGATTATCTATGGCTTGTATACTCTGACTTTTAAAATGCTCTGGGATTTCCTTTTTCCATTCTACCAGTGCGTATGTAAACGAGATCACTGGATCTGGCCTAAAATCCATCACCCATGCTTTGTGGCTCGGAGACAGTAACAATACGAGCTGTTTTATCTCCTCTTCCTTCCATCTTTCCCCCGGGAGTACAATGACTACCGCCGCGGTTGGATCAGCGCCAATCGCTGCGCACCACTGTGACATTGCCAGCGGGTCCATGCTGGTACTTCTGACCGGCTTGATTGCAGCGTGCAACGTACAAGGATCCCGGACTCGAGCCCCCACGTGAAGCGCTACCCCCAGTTAAGAGAGCCGCTGATATTGATTTGGGCCCTGCAGTGCACCGCTGTCAACCCCCGGCAATCGGCTCTAACCTCCCGTGGCACAGCTGGTGATAGAGAGATAGGACCGCGTGATCGCAACTGTTGGTGACGCAGTCCTATAACAAACATACACAGAATATACTTTAAAACTCCTATTAAAGTAAGCGGAACTGACACCAAATGTACTTTACCCAGATATTTTACTGAGGCTAATGGGCAAGTAATAAACAACAGTATAACAAGTTGCAGATCCCTGCAACAAACAGTAATAAAGATAAACAGAGTAATCAGAATAATAAAGTATTGCTATGCAACTCTAGCGCTGCCCTTTTACAGCTACTTCCCCTCATGGGTAGACTAACACCCAGCAATGTCTACCTATGCAGTCAGGCCTGACTGATCTAAATGGAAGTTCAGTGAAACAATATTTGCTAGCAATCTCTCGGTGGTGCACTTGAAGAACAACTTTGTAATCCCAACGAATAGTAAAGATAAAGTATCTGTCTTTAAACAGCTCTCACCACCTGGACAAGTCCAAGTCCGTTTCCTCCATCGATTCGTCTAGGAACAGGAATCCACCGACATCCAAGTCTTCAATCCTTCTGGTGTACTGCAGCAAGGAGGATTAGATGTCTCTAAGGCTCTGCTAGGCTGGCAGAGGGCTCTTTGGAAAGGAGCACACGGCCCAGGCTTCAGGCCTTGTGCACACAGCAGTTCAGCACAGAGATCCTCTTGCTAGGAGAGGGGTGTCCAAAGAGGCCGACCAAAACTCTGCCTCCCCTTTATAAAGTCTGCCCCAGCAGTCTCTGTTCTGGAGCAATGCACCCTGGGTGCTGCAAGATGTACTGGGAGATGTAGTCTCTCTCTCCTCTGCTTTCACTTCCATAATGTCTCTTTACTTCCTCCCGACTCACCTCTCACCTGGAACTTCTTGTCTCTCTGCATTAAAGGGGAACACCCCGCTACACTTACTTATAGGTAAAACTTAAAGATGGAAGTTTAATTTCTCTTTAAGCAAGCTCCGTGAGGCAGTGGAGGACAGAAAAGCCTGGCGCGCTATGGTCCATGAGGTCACAAAGCTGCTTGCTTGGTGTTGTGTGCATTCCTGTGCCGGCAGTCCCTTTCATGTCAATTGGGACACAGCGGCTGCACTGACACAATATGTCATAATTTGACATTCATGTGGGTGCGTGTCCCCAAACTCACCCTGGGTGCGTTTGGGGCCGTGCGCCCGCACAGATCATATTGGCAGCAGAGCCTGTGTCCGTGCATTCGCTGTGTCCCAATAGACATGAATAGGACTGCCAGCACAGGGATGCAAGCACCAGTGTAAAAAAGATTTTTTCAAGTGCCTCCGTTCCCCATGCTCGTGTGCAAAGGCGAATGCGTGGGTGGGTGACACACGCGCGCAAACAGCAATCATCCCACACATGTGAGATATCACTGCGAACATCAGAGGATGGGCACTAATTCTAGCACTAAACCTCCTCTGTAAATCTAAAGTGGTAACCTGTAAAGGCTTTTAAAGCGCCACCTATGTATAGTAAAATTTACGTTGTTTGTTGCCGTTGCACAGGTGTGCGCAATTGTAAAGCGTGACATGTTTGTTACCTATTTACTCAGTGTAACATCATCTTTAATGTTTTGCAAAAAAATAAAAAAATTTGGCTATGTGTTTTTTTTTTTTTTGCATTAAAATTCTATTTTTTTTATTTTTTCCCAAAAAATTGCATTTGAAAAACTGCTGCGCAAATACCATGTGACATAAAAAATTGCAAAACCCACCAATTTATTCTATAGGGCCTCTGCTGTAAAAATATATATAATGTTTAGGGGTTTTAAGTAATTTTCTAGAAAACAAAAACAAAAACTGATTGTTACATATGAACAAAAAGTGCCAGAAAAAGTCTGGTTGTTCCCCATAAAAATCCATACTAGATCCTTATCCAAGCATGCAGCCTGACAGACCAGGATAAGGGGGACAAGGATGCCCCTTCAACCATACCAGGCAAAATGCCCTCAACATTTGGGGGGTACCTTGCCAGGGAGGGGCAATGAGGCTGACCCTGCTAGTGACTTGGAAGAAAGTAACATTTAGCATTAACTGTCCAGTTCCTTTTTTACCGAACAAAACACATATCAGGGATTTACTTGACAGAGTGGCTTTTTGGCTGTGACAGGAGAGTTTTAGGCCCCTTTCACACTGGGGCGGTGGGGGCGTCGGTGATAAAGCAGCTGAGAAAGGGTTAAAACCACAGCAAAGCGCCTCTACAGAGGTGCTTTGCTGGCGGTATAGCCGCGGTGCCCCATTCATTTCAATGGGCAGGAGCGGTATACACACCACTCCTTCACCGCTCCAAAGATGCTGCTAGCAGGACTTTTTTTACCGTCCTGCTAGCGCACCGCTTCAGTGTGAAAGCCTTGGGGCTTTCACACTGGAGAGACAGCAGCGGCTGTTTCAGGGCGCTTTGCAGGCGCTATTTTTAGCGTTATAGCGCCTGCAAAGCGTCCCAGTGTGAAAGGGGTCTAAGAGGCTTTTTTTTTGAGTACTCAGCATAGCTTTGGAGGACATACCCAGATCCGCTATAATAAAGATGGAGGCTGGCCTGTAATGTGACCTTCAGTTACTAAGCTCTGCTTTGGCTACTTTACAAGTGCCTGATATACTAGGTTAGTTACCTGTGGACTGCTTTACAGGTGAGGGCTGTCATACACCCACTGGAGTAATCCTGTCCCTGTCCTAGACCTAGACAATGGAAATTACTTGGTTGACAGAGGAAGCTCATCTCCTGATCAACATTTGGAGCCAGAAGGAGAGATTTATTTATCCCTTCAGAGCTGGTCCTCTAGACTGTGCGGTCATTTGACCACGATTCAGTCTGACAGTGTATTAGCATAATAATGGCATCACGAAAGAACCAGTATTCTCACAGCTCAGATAGAAGCTGACCAGATTCTGGCTTGGGTGAAACTCCATTTTGCAGCCATGCATATACCAGATTTGTAAAATTGGTAGAAGGACTTCTGTCGAGAGCGTCTGAGTTCAGGGGAATAGACTCTTTATGCAGAGGTGTTTCAAGACGACCTGTCGCAAGTGGGGAACCCTGGACATGGACCTCCTAGCTTCTGGGCTCTTCAACATTAAGCAAGTTTGTCTCCAGGTCCAGGGCCTTCTGGCCATGGCAGTGGATGCTGTGGTGACTCTTTCCTCATCTGCTTCATGAGTTCGAGATGCATTCTGGTGATACTAATTGCACTGAATTGGCCTAAGAGGATGTGGTACTTGGACTCCATCTGACAGACACTCTGTGGACTCTACTAGATCACCTGGATCTTTTGTTCCTGGGACCAGTTTGCCACTCTGCTTCACTGTCACTCGCATGGCTGTTGAAACCCAGGTCCTGAGGAAAAGGGTCTATCCAATTCCATTATTCCTATGCTCCTAAAAGCTAGGAAATCTACGTCTCGCAAGGTTTTTTTATTATACTTGAAATGCAAACTTTGCATGGTGCGAAGCTAACAAGTTTGTGAATCAGACTGAGACAGAAGTACAGTTAAATCACACTTGTTTAATAATAAAAATAAAAAGGTAAACAGAGAAAGCGTAGTCAATACATAGCCAGGGTTCAGTAACCAGATCGGGTAGTCAGCCAGGCCAATGTCCAAGAGCCAGCGATAAAGGTAGCAGTTCAGCAAGCAGGATCTGTAGCCAGCGGAGACGTCAGTCAAGCAGGTCTTCAACAGCAACTCAGGAGAAAGTCTCTGAGATGTTAACACAGGCGAAGGCGAAGATCAAATGAACTGGAAGTCCTTAAGTAGGCAAAGCTGACGAGCGGATCATCAACAGGTGGATTACTGTGGAGAAATGGAAGCTGGCAATTAGCTGACAGCTAAACTGTCAGCACAGAGAAGGAAGGGCTGAACCCAGCCCTGACAGAGTTCCATTGCAGGAGATACTCTGGGGGACTCAGCCTTTCTCCAATCTGTTGTGGGTCATAATTTAACTTTGAGTATTCTCAAGGGTCAGATCTTGACTCTAGCCTTCTCTTTCAAAGACCCTCGATCCCCAGGGAAAGCCTTTGTACAAGGTGTTATAAACTTCAAATGCACCATGCTTCACTGCTGGTGCCTGACAACTCTGAAAACCTGTGCAGGTTCTGCATACTGTATATCTCAAAGGACAACATGTGCATGTGTAGCACACGGACCCATTTTCCTACCTTTGGCTCACTTGCAGGAAAAGTGCACACCGTACTATATGCCCATGCCCTCCTGTTTGAGGAGGTTGAGCGGTGTCATGTATTTGGGCCCCACAGCTAGGTTCTCCATCAGTTGGTTCTCATCTCCTAGGATATAGGGACAAGTCTCTGTTTTCCCCCAAGTAATTCCAATGTCCACACCACTCTAAACTCCAACGTTGAGTTTATTTTTCTCAATGTTCAGCAGATAGGAAAGGATGGAGAAGAGACAAGACAGCAAGGTTTTGGGAGGTAGGTCCAGGCACAAGTAGATTCTACAATCACCTCTCTATCCCAGAGTAGGTTTAGCTCACCTGGATAGTCCCCTGTAAGAGCAGATCCTAGCAGCCGGAATGATGCTCGAACGTTCACTTTAGATTATTTTCCCAGATACGATCGGGAGACTCTCTGCCACAGAATCTATCATGTCCCGAACTTCTTAGCTTTTGCAATACAAGGACAGGTGCCAGAGACAGCATATTACCAGGCCCTTAGTGGATAGATGAATCCCTCCAGAAAGTTACCGGGCCCCTTCCTTCACCGTGAACTCTCACCGGTCCTTCAGAAAGGTCCTCCCCCGGCCTCCTCTTCCCAGAAGCGGGCTCCCTCGCAAGGGACACCCTGGGATTCCTCCTCCCAGAAGTGGGCCACAGCTAAAGGTGCTGGGCCCAGTGTTGAAGTTGCAGCCCCAGGGCTAAATGTGCCTGGGACTGATGCGCACGCGGCCCCATGGTCTGGAGGGCCAGGCGCCACACACCTGGACTCCGACTCCTCTCACGAACTCCAGAGAGCGACCCCTCCCAGGCAGCGTCTGCCCCTTATGTATCCTCTCCCAGAATGCACAGCAGGCCAAACACTCCCACTGTACCACTGCCAAGAGAGGACACCCCAAGGCACAGCACTATTACTGATGGTTCAACCCCAACCCGTCATGGCAGTGCCACCTACAGGCCACAGGGAACTACACACCAGTATACCACCTGGAGAAATAAAATAGCACAACCTATCAATGAGAACGGTCTGAGCCTAACTACTAACTCAGACCAGCCCCCTAAATTTGGGTATATAGCACCCCTAAATGGGGTGGGCGCTACACATGCAAAAAATAAAAGAAACAGAGTACATTGGATAGTGCAGAGAAACTACTTTAATAAAATATAATAAATAAGTACCCTATCACCAAGAAAATCTTCCAAAAGAATACCAGATCACGCAATGACCAGCAGTAGGAGAGGAAGCAAGCCAGGTGGAAAGTTTTGCTGTAAATACTGGGAGAGCTGGTGCAAAAAAAGAGCACTGTGATTGTAATGTTGGCAAGCAAGTACTTCCACTACACTGATATGTTTTGGAGACATGTCCCTTTATCAGAGAAGTAATTGCTTACATTTTGTGCACAATCTTGGGACAATGTTGTAATGAACTTCATTTAGGTTCTCCCAGTGTTCACAGCATACTGTAGTTTTCCACCTGGCTTGTTCTCTGTGTGAGGGTTATACAGCATTAGTCCTGTGTGACCTGGTGTTCCTTTGGAAGATTTTCTTGATGATATGTCCTGATCAAGTTACTGTGTACTGTAAGTGCATTTGTATTTATTACATTTTGTAGTTACACTTGTAGCGGGTATTAGAATTTAGGGGAGGCATCTGGGTGGTAGTGTAACCCAGATGCACTGATTGTTAGAGAATCTGAGACCCTTTTATGGTTCTTGGAGGACTCTAGTGGTGTGAGGTTCCCTGCGGCCTGCAGGTGGCGCTGTCCTCCTGGGCCGGAGCTGAACACTCACCGCAAGACTGCATCCCTTTTTGTCCTTTCCTGTCGCTGGTACAGCGGGGAGGGGGAACCTGCTGTGACGCTAAGGGAGAGGAGATAAAAGGGGCGGACACCCTGACCTTGGGGTTGAGAGTCGGAGGACGCAGCCGTGCCCAGGCACCTTCAGCCTGGGTGCTGGCGTTCAGGAGTTCCGGGCCCAGGTGCCCTTGACCTGGCCGGAGCGGGAGATGGAGTCCATCCCAGGCACCTTTAGCCTGGGGTGAGGTACTAATGCGGAAGCCTGGGACTCAGTCCCTTGACTGGGTTCCGCAAGGGTGGAGGAATCCGAGGGGGCCCTAATGCCTTGGGTGCCCGTGTCTGAGATTGAGTAGGCCGGTGAGCGGAACTTCTCCGGAAAGTCCGGCGCAGCATTTGCTGGTGACGGAGAGGCCTCCGGTAACTTTCTTGGACGGATGTCTTCCCTCTGACAGGGGCTGTGATAGTGAAGGTAATTCATGCTCTTGTTCTATATAGTCGGTGGCAGTGACTATACATCATAACCATTGGTGACACCACAGTGGTTAGCTCTACTTAAAGAATTGTGCCTTGACCTACTCCCCACAAATACTGAAGTGTTCTCTGGGTCTCAACTAGTGATGAGCCGAACACCCCCGGGTTCGGTTCGCACCAGAACCCGCGAACGGACCGAAAGTTCGTACGAACATTAGAACCCTATTAAATACAATGGATGCGAACGTTCGAATTCTAAAGTGCTAATTATAACAACTATTATGCATGTTATTGTCCTAAAAAGGGTTTGGGAACCCGGGTTCTGCACCAGGGGACATGTATCAATGCAAAAAGAAGTTTTAAAAACGGTCGTTTTTCGGGAGCAGTCATTTTAATGATGCATAAAGTGAAAAAAAAAAGTCAAATATTCCTTTAAATATCGTACCTGGGGGGTGTCTAAAGTATGCCTGTGAAGTGCCACGTGTTTCCCGTGTTTAGAACTGTCCCTGCACAAAATGACACTTCTAAAGGAAAAAAAAGCCATTTAAAACTTCTTGCGGCTTTAATGTAATGTCTGGTCCCGGTAATATGGATGAAAATCTTTAAGAAAAATGGCATAGCTACCCCATGACCCCCCCCTACCCCAGCCCATTACCAGCCCCTTTGGGTCTTGTATGGATATTAAGGGGAACCCCGCACATAAAATAAAAAAGGCCCTATATACTCTGAACAGCCGTATACAGGCGGTGCATACAAGACAGGGACTGTAGGTTTGTTCTTATGTAGAATGTGTTTGTAATTTTGAACAGGTACATTGTTGAAGTGTAGCTCCAGCCCAAAAATCTATTTTTAAACTTTTTGGGAAACATAGGTAAGGGTTATCACCCCTGTAACATTTGTTTTGCTGTCTGTGCCCCTGTTCAGAACATTTCACCTCACTTTCCGTCCCAATGACAACTGTTTTTGAAATGTGGTGTTTTTCTTGAAACAAGGATTGCTGATAAAGCATCAGTACAGAGGAGACACCTTTCTCCCATATGTATTCTTACAGGAGAGAATTTTCCTTCCTAGGGGTAGATTTCCTCTCACTTCCTGTTGTCTTCTTTCGTTTGCAAGTAGGAGTCGTTTGTAAGTTGGATGTTTGAAAGTAGGGACCTGCCGTATATACTCTGCAGAAATAGGCCCCTTAGTTGTTGGTGTTGGCACAACACTGTAAGCACTCACAGTTACTCTTGGTTGGTGCTGGAACGCCCTGCTGTCAACTATTATATCAGGAATTTTAATTACATATAATTCTTGAACAGTGGTAGTAAAAATTGGGGCTTTGATGGTGGTGCTGGTGCCACAACACTGTAAGCCCTGACAGTTACTCTTGGTGGGTGCAGCAATGGGCCCTGCTGTGAATTATTAGATCAAGAATTGTAATTGCATGCCCCTGTTGAACAGGGGCTGAAAAATTGGGCTTTTCGTGGTGGTGGTGGTGGTGGTGGTGTTGCCACAACACTGTAAGCCCTCAGAGTTACTCTTGGTGGGTGCAGGAATGGGCCCTGCTGTGAATTATTAGATCAAGAATTGTAATTACATGCCCCTTTTGAACAGGGGCTGAAAAATTGGGCCTTTCGTGGTGGTGGTGGTGGTGGCGTTGCCACAACACTGTAAGCCCTCAGACTTACTCTTGGTGGGTGCAGGAATGGGCCCTGCTGTGAATTATTACATCAAGAATTGTAATTGCATGCCCCTGTTGAACAGGGGCTGAAAAATTGGGCCTTAGGCACTGGTGGCACAACACTACAACCCCTCACAGATACTGTACTTGGAGCACAGCAATGAGCCCTGTTGCAAAGTATTGCTTCAAAAATTGTAATGACACGCCCCTGTTAAACAGGGGCTGAAAAATTGGGCCTTAGGCACTGGTGGCACAACACTACAACCCCTCACAGATACTGTACTTGGAGCACAGCAATGAGCCCTATGGCAAATTATTGCTAAAAAAATTGTAAGTACACGCCCCTGTAAAACAGGGGCTGAAAAATTGGGCCTTAGCCACTGGTGGCGGCACCCATAAACAAAAATGATCTTCCAAGCTATCATCATCAATCGTATCATTGAGGACTCGGAGGAGGAGGATAGCCAGTCAGCATAACAGCACAGGCACTCAGCATCAGCATCAGTCTTGAAGGGACGTGACATGTTAAAATCAATTAGTCTGTTATATCAGCATCAGGTGTGTGGTAGCTGGTGGTGATCCAAGACTGGTTCATCTTGATGAAAGTCAGTCGATCAACCGAGTCGGTGGACAGGCGCACCCTGTGATCCGTGACAAATCCTCCAGCAGCACTGAATGTGCGTTCCGAAAGAACGCTGGATGCAGGACAGGCCAGTAGCTCAATTGCATACTGTGCAAGCTCTGGCCAGTGATCCATCCTCAAGACCCAGTAAGCCAGAGGATTTTCGGTGGGGAAGGTGTCCAAGTCTGACCTTGCCCCTAGATATTCCTGCACCATGTTTATCAGACGCTGGCGATGGTTGCTGGAACCAATCATACTTTGGGGCTGCGGACTAAAGAATTGTCTGAACGCATCGGTCAGACGGCCACCTTCCCCACCGCTCCTTCTTTGACTGGCCGAAGCCTCAGCAACTCGTTGTCCTGGACCAGGAGTTTGTAACCTCCCAGTCTCTGGGAACGCGTTGCACAGACCTTTCTGCAAGGCCTCCCGGAGTTGTCTCATCCTCTGCTCCCTCTGCGACGGTAACATAAGGTCCGCAACCTTACCCTTGTACCGTGGATCAAGGAGAGTGGCCAGCCAGTAATGGTCCCTCTCCTTGATCCGAAGAATACGAGGATCCTTCCGCAGACTTTGCAGGATCAGGGAGGCCATGCAGCGTAGGTTTGCTGAGGCATTCGCTCCGGAGTCCTCTGGGTCACTAAGGACGACATGATCCGCAGTCACCTCCTCCCAGCCACGTACAAGTCCACTGGTTTCTTGGGACTGTAAATCATCCCTAAAAGACTGCTGCTGATGATGCTGAGTGCCAGCCTCCACCTCCATGCTGACACAATCCTCCTCCTCCTCCTCCTCCTCTTCCTCTTCCTGTGCGATGGGTGGGACAGAAGGAACACTGTCTGGGTAAAGGGGGCCTTGAGAGGCAAGGAAGTCCTCCTCTTCCTGCCTCTGTTCTGCCTCAAGTGCCCTGTCCATTATTCCACGCAGCGTGTGCTCCAACAGGTGGACAAGAGGTACAGTGTCACTGATGCATGCACTGTCACTGCTCACCATCCTCGTGGCCTCCTCAAATGGTGCCAGGACAGTGCATGCATCCCTGATCATGCCCCACTGGCGTGGAGAAAAAAAACCAAGCTCCCCTGACCCTGTCCTGGTGCCGTAGTCGCACAGGTACTCATTGATGGCCCTCTGCTGCGTGTGCAGCCGCTGCAGCATGGCCAACGTTGAGTTCCACCTGGTGGGCATGTCACATATAAGGCGGTTCTTGGGCAGGTTCAACTCCTTTTGCAGCTCAGCCAGGCGAGCACTGGCATTATAAGATCTGCGGAAATGCACACAGACTTTCCTGGCCTGCCTCAGGACATCCTGTAAGCCCGGGTACCTGCCCAAGAACCGCTGCACCACCAGGTTAAGGACGTGAGCCACACAGGGCACATGGGTCAGTTGTCCCTGTCGGAGGGCGGAGAGGAGGTTGGTGCCATTGTCGCAAACCACCATTCCTGGCTTAAGCTGGCGTGGCGTCAACCACCTCTCGGCCTGGCCCTGCAGAGCAGACAGGACCTCTGCCCCAGTGTGGCTTCTGTCCCCCAAACACACCAGCGCAAGCACGGCATGGCATCTTTTTGCCTGCGTACTTGCGTAGCCCCGTGAACGGCTACGGAGCACCGCTGGTTCATAGGACAAACCACAGGAAGAGGCCATGGAGGAAGAAGAAGAGGAGGGGGTGGAGGAGAGAGGTGTGTCACAACCAGTAGTAGCATTTTGGAGGCGTGGCGGTGGGACAACCTCCAACACTACTGCACCTTGTCCTGCATCCTTCCCAGCTGCCAAAAGAGTGACCCAATGGGCCGTGAAAGAAAGGTAACGTCCCTGTCCATGCCTGCTGGACCATGAGTCAGCGGTAATATGCACCTTACCGCTGACCGCCCTGTCCAGCGAGGCCAAGACATTGCCTTCCACATGCCGGTAGAGAGCCGGAATAGCCTTCCGTGAGAAAAAGTGGCGTTTGGGAACCTGCCACTGAGGAACCGCACATTGCACAAACTCACGGAAGGGGGCCGAGTCTACCAACTGAAAAGGCAGCAGTTGAAGCGCTAGCAATTTAGCCAAGCTAGCATTCAACCGCTGGGCATGTGGATGGCTGGGAGTGAACTTCTTTCGACGGTCCAGCAGCTGGGGCAGGGAAATTTGCCTGCTAGAATCGGACGTCGGTGTACTGCTAGCAGAGTGGCCGCAAGTACTTGGCTGTGACACGCCTAATTCTACACCTTCATTCCTCTCAGTGCATGTTTCAGAGAGGACTGAAGTTATAGTGGGGTTGGAGATCCCAGCTGATGCGGTGCAAGGAGAGGTCCGCTTTGTTCTTTGGTGTGGGTCTTTGAGGTAGGCTTGCCAACGAGCTGCATGGCAGGTCAACATATGTCTGGTCAGGCATGTGGTACCCAAGCGGCTGATGTTTTGGCCATGCGATATACGCTTGAGACATATGTTGCAAACAGCAGCTGTGCGATCTGATGCACTAGCCTCAAAAAAGGCCCACACCAAGGAACTTTTTGAATGACGGGCAGAGGCAGCGCCCTGCACAGGCGGAGCTCTGCGGTGTGATTCCGTCGGTGTACTGCCCTTATGCTGGCCACCAAAGGGCATCCTGTCTCGTTGGAGATGTGCCTCCTCCTCATCCTCCTCCTCCTCTCTCCTATTAGGCACCCACGTGGAGTCAGTGACCTCATCATCCCCTCCCTCCTCATCACTGGAGCCAATCTGGCAGTATGCTGCAGCTGCTGGAACATGACTGCCAGATTGGTGTCCTTCTTGAGCATCCCCTCTGTCTGCTCTCACCCTACTGCCTTCCTGTAGCTGGGTTTCATCATCAGACCCTTCGAAACGCTGGGCATCCTCCTGGAGCATGTACCCAACACTGTGCTCAAACAGTTCGGGGGACTCCTCAGGAGGAGGACATGGTGGGTCTAGGGAAGGAGTGACTGATGATGAGTCTGACATTGATACCAGGGAAGAGGACGCTTTGGCAGCTGCTTTGCCAGTACCCTGAGCCTGGGTGAGAGAGGATGAGGAGGAGGAGGAGGGCTTGGTCATCCACTCTACCAAGTCTTCGGCATGATGTGGCTCAACATGTCCAGCTGCCGAAAAGAAGGACAAGCGTGTCCCATGGCCATGTGCTGATGACAATGCACCGCGTCCACGACCAGCACTGTTGCCCCCAGACACAGAGCCTGCTTGCCCTCTTTTATTGCCTCCTGACTGTCTGCCTCTCCTTGTTTGCCTTCCAGACATTCTAATAGATGGCCTGCAGGGAGATGGGAAAAAAGCAATAAGGGCTACCTTCAGGTGTCCTTCTCTGTCCCTTGAAACAAGGACTTGCACAGTGAAAGAAACTGACACTCTCCCTACCTACAGTTTTCTGTCCCTAGAAAAAATGTTTTTTTTAAGCACAATATAGCACAAGGAGAATTCACTCACTGTCCTTCCAGGTCCCTGGAAACAAGGACTTGCACAGTGAAAGAAACTGACACTCTCCCTACCTACAGTTTTCTGTCCCTAGAAAAAATGTTTTTTTTAAGCACAATATAGCACAAGGAGAATTCACTCACTGTCCTTCCAGGTCCCTGGAAACAAGGACTTGCACAGTGAAAGAAACTGACACTCTCCCTACCTACAGTTTTCTGTCCCTAGAAAAAATGTTTTTTTTAAGCACAATATAGCACAAGGAGAATTCACTCACTGTCCTTCCAGGTCCCTGGAAACAAGGACTTGCACAGTGAAAGAAACTGACACTCTCCCTACCTACAGTTTTCTGTCCCTAGAAAAAATGTTTTTTTTAAGCACAATATAGCACAAGGAGAATTCACTCACTGTCCTTCCAGGTCCCTGGAAACAAGGACTTGCACAGTGAAAGAAACTGACACTCTCCCTACCTACAGTTTTCTGTCCCTAGAAAAAATGTTTTTTTTAAGCACAATATAGCACAAGGAGAATTCACTCACTGTCCTTCCAGGTCCCTGGAAACAAGGACTTGCACAGTGAAAGAAACTGACACTCTCCCTACCTACAGTTTTCTGTCCCTAGAAAAAATGTTTTTTTTAAGCACAATATAGCACAAGGAGAATTCACTCACTGTCCTTCCAGGTCCCTGGAAACAAGGACTTGCACAGTGAAAGAAACTGACACTCTCCCTACCTACAGTTTTCTGTCCCTAGAAAAAATGTTTTTTTTAAGCACAATATAGCACAAGGAGAATTCACTCACTGTCCTTCCAGGTCCCTGGAAACAAGGACTTGCACAGTGAAAGAAACTGACACTCTCCCTACCTACAGTTTTCTGTCCCTAGAAAAAATGTTTTTTTTAAGCACAATATAGCACAAGGAGAATTCACTCACTGTCCTTCCAGGTCCCTGGAAACAAGGACTTGCACAGTGAAAGAAACTGACACTCTCCCTACCTACAGTTTTCTGTCCCTAGAAAAAATGTTTTTTTTAAGCACAATATAGCACAAGGAGAATTCACTCACTGTCCTTCCAGGTCCCTGGAAACAAGGACTTGCACAGTGAAAGAAACTGACACTCTCCCTACCTACAGTTTTCTGTCCCTAGAAAAAATGTTTTTTTTAAGCACAATATAGCACAAGGAGAATTCACTCACTGTCCTTCCAGGTCCCTGGAAACAAGGACTTGCACAGTGAAAGAAACTGACACTCTCCCTACCTACAGTTTTCTGTCCCTAGAAAAAATGTTTTTTTTAAGCACAATATAGCACAAGGAGAATTCACTCACTGTCCTTCCAGGTCCCTGGAAACAAGGACTTGCACAGTGAAAGAAACTGACACTCTCCCTACCTACAGTTTTCTGTCCCTAGAAAAAATAGGATTTTTATAACAGCTTACCTGTAAAATCCTTTTCTTGGAGTACATCACGGGACACAGAGCGACATAGTCATTACTAATGGGTTATATAGTTACCGTCAGGTGCTGGCACTGGCAACTTCCAAAACCGGAAGTACCCTCCCCTATATAAGCCCCTCCCATCCGGGAGCACCTCAGTTTTGTAGCAAAGCAATAAGTGTCCCCAAAGAGGGGTGGGAGCTCTGTGTCCCGTGATGTACTCCAAGAAAAGGATTTTACAGGTAAGCTGTTATAAAAATCCTATTTTCTTTTTCGTACATCACGGGACACAGAGCGACATAGTCATTACTAATGGGATGTCCTAAAGCAATGCCAAATGAGGGGGGGGATACACCATATATAAGCTGAGCGCTATCAGACATGAGGATCTTTTGCGGCCTGCAACACACTGCGCCCAAAGGCGACATCCTCCTGACTTCTAACGTCCACCTGGTAGAACCTAGTAAACGTGTGTACCGAAGACCATGTTGCGGCCTTACAGATTTGAGCCAGGGAGGCCTGGTGATGCACTGCCCATGAAGTTCCAACTGCTCTCGTGGAGTGCGCCCTAACTTTGAACGGAGGCGGTCTACTTCTCAAGCTATAGGCTTGTATTATGACCTGTCGAATCCACTTGGCTAAAGTAGATTTTGACGCTGCCTGACCCTTTCTGGGGCCTTC
The DNA here is from genome assembly GCA_029206835.1 of Rana muscosa. Taxonomy (NCBI): domain Eukaryota; kingdom Metazoa; phylum Chordata; class Amphibia; order Anura; family Ranidae; genus Rana; species Rana muscosa. The sequence goes on from CM055118.1 coordinate 670,173,550, forward strand.
CGGCAGAATAAACAAAGTATCCGTTCTGCGAATCTGAGCAGTGGCTTTTAGATAAGCTTTAACTGCTCTTACTACATCCAAAGAATGCAATAACTTTTCCTCTACCGAAGTAGGCTTGGGGAAAAAAGAAGGAAGAACCACATCTTGGTTCAAATGAAAACTCGATACCACCTTAGGAAGAAAGGCTGGATGAGGACGTAACACTACTCTGTCCTTATGGATAACCAGATATGGCTCCTTACAGGACATAGCTGCTAATTCCGATACTCTTTTAGCCGAACAAATGGCTACTAGAAAAATCAATTTCCTGGTGAGAAGCACCAAGGAAATATGCTGTAATGGTTCAAATGGTTGTTTCTGTAGAACCGACAGAACCAAGTTTAGATCCCATGGACATATGGGAATATTAACCGGAGGACTAATACGCATCACTCCTTGTATAAAGGCTTTGACTAATGAATGCGAAGCCAAGGGCCTTTGAAAAAATATTGACAAGGCCGAAATCTGACCCTTGATAGTACTCAAGGCAAGCTTCCTATCTACAGCCCACTGTAGGAAGTCCAGAAACCTACCTATTACGTACTTATGTGGATGCCATTTCTTGGCCTCACACCACGCGATGTACGCCTTCCAGATTCTATAGTAGATCTGCCTGGATACCGGCTTCCTGGCATTGATCATGGTAGATACCACAGCATTAGAGAGCCCTCTCTTTTTTAGAATGTGGGCTTCAATAGCCAGGCCGTCAAACCTAGGGCTGGTAAGGAAGGGTGGTATATCGGTCCTTGCGAAAGCCGGACGACGTGGGAGAGTCCAAGGACTCCCCACTGAAATTTTACAATCTCCGCGTACCACGCTCTTCGGGGCCACGCTGGAGCCACCGGAATCACTGGTTTCTTTTCTACCCTGATTCTGCGGAGTAATCGAGGTAACCATTGTGGCGGTGTGAATGCATATATCAGCTTGAACTGATCCCCAGGGAACACTAGGGCATCCGAGCCGCAAGCTAGGGGATCCCTTGTCCGAGAGACAAACCTATCCCCCTTTGCGTTGAATCTGGATGCTAGAAGATCTACATCCGATGTTCCCCACCGCTGACATATTGTCCAGAAAACCTCGGGGTGAAGGGACCCTTCCTCTGGGCCTAATTGCTGGCGACTTAGAAAGTCCGCCTTCCAATTCTCCACTCCTGGAATGAATACCGCAGATATGGCTGGGACATATTTTTCCTGCCCATTTCAGGATGTAATTTACTTCCCTCTGGGCTGCACGACTCCTGGTGCCCCCCTGATGATTGAATTCTGACAGGGGACCCTTGGAGTTTGGATGTCCATGCTACTAGGGCATACCGGGCTGCTCGTATCTCTAAGAGATTGATGGGCAGGGCCTTTTCTGCATCCGACCATCTGCCCTGGAGAGACTATTGCTCCAGTACTGCTCCCCAGCCTATAAGGCTGGCATCTGTAGTGACCACCTTCCAAGAAATCGGACTGAAGGATTTCCTTTTTTCCAGATTCTGGGGAACCCACCACCAACGGAGGCTCTTGCGAACGGAAGGGGACAAGGACATTGTAAGTCTAGGGCCTGAACTTTTTTGTTCCAGGCTGACAGTATGGCCCCTTGCAAATTCCTTGAATGGAATTGACCGTAGGGTACTGCTTCGAATGATGCCACCATTTTTCCCAGCAGCCTCATATACAGGCGTATGGACGGCTGTCTTTTTTGTACCCACTAAGTGGATCAAATCTTTCAAAGACAACACCTTTCCTCGAGGCAAGAATATTTTTCTCTGGCCTGAATCCAACCTTAGCCCCAAGTATTCCAGACTTTTGACTGGTTTTTAGGGCTGACTTGTCTCGGTTGATAATCCAACCGTGAGATTCCAGATACTTGATCGTCTTGTGAACGACCACGTCTAGTTTTTTCACTGAGTGGTCTATCAGCAACAAGTCATCCAGATATGCCATTATCATTACACCTTGTGTTCTTAGATTGGCCAATAAAGGGCCAGAATTTTTGTAAACACTCGTGGTGCTGTGGCCAAACCGAAGGGTAAGGCTCTGAACTGAAAATGGCGCCCTTCTACTGCAAAGCGTAGAAATTTTTGGTGGACTGGAAAGATGGGAATGTGCAAATAAGCATCTTTGATGTCGATCGTGGCTAACCAATCCTCCCCTTGTAGGGCAGTGGCCACCGATCGGATCGACTCCATCGGAAAGTCCTGATATACAGGAATTTGTATAGCCCTTTTTGAATTAATATGGGCCTCCCGTCCGCGTTTGCTTCGGGACTGTAAAGAGGTTTGAGTAAAACCCGAACCCTCATTCTTCCAGGGGAACTTCCATAATTACTCCTTGGAGCAATAGTTGTTCTAGTGCCAACAGGAGGGACTCTCTCTTCCGGGGATCCCTTGGCACGTTTGACCTTAAAAATGGGAAGGAGGAGAGTCTTTTAACTCCAAACTGTATCCCAAACCTACTGCGGAGAGCACCTATCTGTCTTGATCGTGTCCCGCCAGGTCTCCTTGCGAACAACTGGAGTCCTCCCCCCACCCGACTGAGTGGGGGCTTCAATGAATTTAACTTTGGGGGAGGTTTTGTACCTCCCCTGACCCAGGGTTTCTCATTACCCTGCTACTGTCCCTGTTTTTTACCCCCGGGATTTGACCGAGGAGGCCGTCGGAACTGTTACACAGCCGATGCCCCAGGGACTGGAGAAGCAGGCCCCTTAAAGAGGGACCTCTAACTCTGCTTTTAACCGGCAAGAGCGTATTTTTACCGCTGGAAATTTTCTGGATATATTTGTCCAGGTTTTCCCTGAATAAGCGTTCACCATGAAATGGGACGCTAACCAGCCATTCTTTACAGGGAGCTTCAGCAGACCAGTTTCTGAGCCATAGGAGCCTACGCATATGTCTATAGACAGCGTAAGGCGGGAGGCCTGATGGACTGAATCCTCTATGGCGTCAACCGCAAAGCCTAAGGCTCTAGGTAGATCAGCTAGGGCAAAGCCTGCTGATCTGTCAAGTCCCTCAAGACCTGTTTCAACTGATCCTTCACTGCTTAGCAGACCCCAATAGCTGCTACTGCTGGTTGTATCACCAAGCAGATTTTCATAAGGACTCCAATCTTTTATCTATTGGGTTCTTGAACATTTGGACATTATCCACTGGACATGTCAGTGATTTATACATACAAGAGATGGCTGCGTCCACTGTAGGGACCTTCCATTTTTTTTTTTTTTTTTTTTTGATGAACTTATCCTCCATGGGATAGACCACCGGAAATCTCTTGGGGGAATAAATATTTTCTCAGGACGTTCCCAATCCTGGTAAATGAGCCCTTTCAGTAAAGGGTGAAGTGGAAAAGAACAAACAGTCTGGGGGCTTCTAGCGACCCCAACGAGGATACAGTAGTGGTTGATGGTTCCGCAAGGTGCATTTTTAAATGCTGATCGGACCATGTTAGTCAGAGACTGAACCCATAATCTTTCAGCTTGAGATGCTGAGAAAAGGTTCCCCCACTGTTGATTCCTCTATAACAGAATCAACCTTATCCTGATCCCCTTCAGGCAGGTCGATCCCTGTATGGGACTGTTGCTCTGCTAACAGGCACTCTGAAGGAGGAGACGGAGATCGGGCGTGCTTTCCCTGACAGGGAGGCAGCGATAAATTTTGACAATCTCTCTCTAATCCTCCCAGAGCTGAGGAAAAAACCTCCTCTGTTACATACACAGGAGCAGGTGAACTGAGGACAGCCACAGTACCAAGTACCCCTGCGGGGTCTCTACGGTCACTTACCTCTGAACTTCAGGGGAGACTGGTGCAGCAAGAGTATGCCCAAGATCCTCAGAGCCCGATGAGACCCCCTTCGCTTCCTGGAAGATTCAGTTCCGGAGCTACTGGACGGCATATTCCTAAGCCTAAAGCTGAGGTATTCCAGCCGTAATACACCACTTTTACTGAGAATAGTCTAGCACAATTGCTGCTATATCACAGTTGGTGTCTACTAATGTGCCCTTCTAGGGGATGCCTGTATCAACCGCTTGCTGTATGCCTTTAAATGTTGCCAGCTCTGTCTCTGTACTTCATAGCCAGCTTACTGCAATAATGTGGCTTTTTAAAAACCTGCTGGGACGCCCGCACATGCGCAGAAGCGCTGCGGCGCGCACAGAGCGTCATCCCCCAGGCCCCGCCCCTTTTTCCGGCCACCTCTATATATAGAGGCGCGTGCACGCGCACGCGCGCGGCCACGTGCGCCTCGGCGCTAATTTTCAAACATGGAAACCAGGGACAGGAGCCAGGGCCCCCTTTGCCGCAGGCCGGGGGATAGACGAACACTGCAACATGGCAGAGGAAACAGTTTCCTGTAGGAGAACTCACCAGCTGCCTGGACTTTGCTCTCTGAGAAGAAACTAGTCCATATGACAAGAAAAACATTCCACAGCGGCCTCTAGTGGACAAACACAGGTACCGCAGTTTAATATACTAAACATATATAAAAAAACATTCCTTTTTTTTTTTTTTTTTCTTGACCACCATTAAAAATTATTACATTTTTTTAGTAGTTACAGGCATGCACAGATATTAGCGGGAATACCGTTAGGTAACAGACAGAAAGACAAATTAGGCTTGGGGGTCCCCCAATAGAACCAAGTTCCTGGGGGCCCCCACTTACCTGTTCCCCGCCGCAGGACTTTGTTTGGTCCACAAAAGCCCAAACTTCACCTATCACGGCAGGCATTGTAATCAAACCTTCAGGGACCGGGTTCCCAAGGATTCCACTCCCCTGGACCTGTATAGCACCCTGCACAGAAAACATCTTGGTCGTGGGTATGACCAGAGCTCTGGATCCCAGGGTCCAGCTCTCCTAAGAGAAGCATTACAGGCAGAACCTTGCTCTTCTCTGCAAGGCCCGGGTACCGACCGTTTAGCTATGAAGCTTTTTTGGTCGGATCCGGAATAGCTTACTGAGGCCCAAAAGAACCTGTACGCAAGCTCAGTGAAAAACACATGTTTCTTCTTGGCCAACACCTTAGACACTGGCAAAAAACTGAGGTGCTCCCGGATGGGAGGGGCTTATATAGGGGAGGGTACTTCCGGTTTTGGAAGTTGCCAGTGCCAGCACCTGACGGTAACTATATAACCCATTAGTAATGACTATGTCGCTCTGTGTCCCGTGATGTACGAAAAAGAAAATGTTTTTTTTAAGCACAATATAGCACAAGGAGAATTCACTCACTGTCCTTCCAGGTCCCTGGAAACAAGGACTTACTTGCACAGTGAAAGAAACGGACACTCTCCCTACCTACAGTTTTCTGTCCCTAGAAAAAATGTTTTTTTTAAGCACAATATAGCACAAGGAGAATTCACTCACTGTCCTTCCAGGTCCCTGGAAACAAGGACTTACTTGCACAGTGAAAGAAACTGACACTCTCCCTACCTACAGTTTGCTGTCCCTAGAAAAAATGTTTTTTTTAAGCACAATATAGCACAAGGAGAATTCACTCACTGTCCTTCCAGGTCCCTGGAAACAAGGACTTGCACAGTGAAAGAAACTGACACTCTCCCTACCTACAGTTTTCTGTCCCTAGAAAAAATGTTTTTTTTAAGCACAATATAGCACAAGGAGAATTCACTCACTGTCCTTCCAGGTCCCTGGAAACAAGGACTTGCACAGTGAAAGAAACTGACACTCTCCCTACCTACAGTTTTCTGTCCCTAGAAAAAATGTTTTTTTTAAGCACAATATAGCACAAGGAGAATTCACTCACTGTCCTTCCAGGTCCCTGGAAACAAGGACTTGCACAGTGAAAGAAACTGACACTCTCCCTACCTACAGTTTTCTGTCCCTAGAAAAAATGTTTTTTTTAAGCACAATATAGCACAAGGAGAATTCACTCACTGTCCTTCCAGGTCCCTGGAAACAAGGACTTGCACAGTGAAAGAAACTGACACTCTCCCTACCTACAGTTTTCTGTCCCTAGAAAAAATGTTTTTTTTAAGCACAATATAGCACAAGGAGAATTCACTCACTGTCCTTCCAGGTCCCTGGAAACAAGGACTTGCACAGTGAAAGAAACTGACACTCTCCCTACCTACAGTTTTCTGTCCCTAGAAAAAATGTTTTTTTTAAGCACAATATAGCACAAGGAGAATTCACTCACTGTCCTTCCAGGTCCCTGGAAACAAGGACTTGCACAGTGAAAGAAACTGACACTCTCCCTACCTACAGTTTTCTGTCCCTAGAAAAAATGTTTTTTTTAAGCACAATATAGCACAAGGAGAATTCACTCACTGTCCTTCCAGGTCCCTGGAAACAAGGACTTGCACAGTGAAAGAAACTGACACTCTCCCTACCTACAGTTTTCTGTCCCTAGAAAAAATGTTTTTTTTAAGCACAATATAGCACAAGGAGAATTCACTCACTGTCCTTCCAGGTCCCTGGAAACAAGGACTTGCACAGTGAAAGAAACTGAGACTCTCTCTACCTACAGTTTTCTGTCCCTAGAAAAAATGTTTTTTTTAAGCACAATATAGCACAAGGAGAATTCACTCACTGTCCTTCCAGGTCCCTGGAAACAAGGACTTGCACAGTGAAAGAAACTGACACTCTCCCTACCTACAGTTTTCTGTCCCTAGAAAAAATGTTTTTTTTAAGCACAATATAGCACAAGGAGAATTCACTCACTGTCCTTCCAGGTCCCTGGAAACAAGGACTTGCACAGTGAAAGAAACTGACACTCTCCCTACCTACAGTTTTCTGTCCCTAGAAAAAATGTTTTTTTTAAGCACAATATAGCACAAGGAGAATTCACTCACTGTCCTTCCAGGTCCCTGGAAACAAGGACTTGCACAGTGAAAGAAACTGACACTCTCCCTACCTACAGTTTTCTGTCCCTAGAAAAAATGTTTTTTTTAAGCACAATATAGCACAAGGAGAATTCACTCACTGTCCTTCCAGGTCCCTGGAAACAAGGACTTGCACAGTGAAAGAAACTGACACTCTCCCTACCTACAGTTTTCTGTCCCTAGAAAAAATGTTTTTTTTAAGCACAATATAGCACAAGGAGAATTCACTCACTGTCCTTCCAGGTCCCTGGAAACAAGGACTTGCACAGTGAAAGAAACTGACACTCTCCCTACCTACAGTTTTCTGTCCCTAGAAAAAATGTTTTTTTTAAGCACAATATAGCACAAGGAGAATTCACTCACTGTCCTTCCAGGTCCCTGGAAACAAGGACTTGCACAGTGAAAGAAACTGACACTCTCCCTACCTACAGTTTTCTGTCCCTAGAAAAAATGTTTTTTTTAAGCACAATATAGCACAAGGAGAATTCACTCACTGTCCTTCCAGGTCCCTGGAAACAAGGACTTGCACAGTGAAAGAAACTGACACTCTCCCTACCTACAGTTTTCTGTCCCTAGAAAAAATGTTTTTTTTAAGCACAATATAGCACAAGGAGAATTCACTCACTGTCCTTCCAGGTCCCTGGAAACAAGGACTTGCACAGTGAAAGAAACTGACACTCTCCCTACCTACAGTTTTCTGTCCCTAGAAAAAATGTTTTTTTTAAGCACAATATAGCACAAGGAGAATTCACTCACTGTCCTTCCAGGTCCCTGGAAACAAGGACTTGCACAGTGAAAGAAACTGACACTCTCCCTACCTACAGTTTTCTGTCCCTAGAAAAAATGTTTTTTTTAAGCACAATATAGCACAAGGAGAATTCACTCACTGTCCTTCCAGGTCCCTAGAAACAAGGACTCGCACAGTGAAATAAACTGACACTCTCCCTACCTACAGTTTTCTGTCCCTAGAAAAAATGTTTTTTTTAAGCACAATATAGCACAAGGAGAATTCACTCACTGTCCTTCCAGGTCCCTAGAAACAAGGACTTGCACAGTGAAAGAAACTGACACTCTCCCTACCTACAGTTTTCTGTCCCTAGAAAAAATGTTTTTTTTAAGCACACTATAGCACAAGCACAAAACACACTGACACTCTCCCTACCTATCCTTCTCTTTCCCTAAACTAAAGGAATCCAGGTTAAGCAAGAAAGAAATAAAAGTCACTGTCCCTGCCTATGCTGCTCTATCCCTGCTCCGGAACACACTACACTAGGCCGCCGTGCTGGCGGCCTTTTATAGTGTGGGGCGTGTACTAAACACCCTCAGCAATAATTGGCCACAGGCATCCTGCCTGTGGCCAATCATTGCTCTCCTCGCTGCCGGCGCTGTGATTGGCCAAGCATGCGGGGTCACAGTGCATGCTTGGCCAATCACAGCGCCTGGATGACACTGCGATGGCGTAGTGCATTGTGGGCCGTTCGCGTCACTCGAATTTGGCGCGAACGGCCCAAATCGTTCGATCTTCGTCGAACGATCGAACAGCCGATGTTCGAGTCGAACGTCAGTTCGACTCGAACACGAAGCTCATCCCTAGTCTCAACCTGTCTGTGCTGTATGACTATTTATTGCTGGAAGAGAATAAATATGAGTTGGACCTTTTCAGTGTGTGGAACTCTGGTTACTAGGAGCAAAGGGAGTCATTTTGAGGAAAGGATTTGACTCTGGGACACACACACAAAACCCGATAGTTCTGGCTTTCACCTCCAGTCTCTCTGGAGGGCATGGGCCGTGGTGTATCGCATTTCTTCCCCCCCAGTACTAACCCCCTAGACAAGACCAGCAAGCGGAGAATGAGAATGGGTGAGAGGGGTGAGGTCGCTACACATTATTACATTCAAGTAGTTTTACCTGCACTATCCAGTTTCTGCTCTGTTTCTTTTAATTTGTACAAGGTGTTGCTCACATAGTTCCCCCTTATATGTCCACCAGTGACTCCATTGGATTTTTCCTGGTTCTGTTAGCTTGTCAAAACTGTCTTTTGAACTTTTGAAATATTCTTCTGTCCACACTCACATACAAGGTGATCTTCCTTGTTGCCATCACCTCTGTGTGGCGAGTTTCTAAATCACCGGCTCACTCTTGTAGGGAACCCCTTCTTGTTCTACGCAAGCACAAAGTTGTCTTGAGGTTCAGATTCTATCCTCTTCTTAAAGGGGTTTTAAAGGTATATATATATATTTTTTTAAACAACAAACATGTCATACTTACCTCCACTGTGCAGTTTGTTTTGCACAGAGTGGCCCTGATCCTGGTCTTCTGGGGTCCCTCGGCGGCTGTCTGGGCTCCTCCCCGCAAGAGCTAATCCCCTTCTTGGGAAACGCTCTCCCAAGGGGATTAGCTTGCGGGCGCGCTCCCATGATACAGCTGTATCACTCGGCCCCGCCCCCGCGCCGTGTCATTGATTTGATTGACAGCAGCGGGAGCCAATGGCTGCGCTGCTATCAATCTCCAATGACGAGCCACCTTAAGCTGGGGGAAACCATCGCGGGAACGAGCCCACGGAGTTTCGTGGCTTAGGTAAGTAAAACGGGGGGGCTGTGGTGCCCGATATTGCAAGGTGTTTTTTCACCTTAATGCATAGGATGCATTAAGGTGAAAAAACACAAAGCTTTACAACCCCTTTAACCGCTTGCCGACTGCCGCACGAACATTTACGTAGACAGAAAGGCACTGACATGCAAATGGGCGTATACAGTGGGTCAAAAAAGTATTTAGTCAGCCACCAATTGTGCAAGTTCTCCCACTTAAAAAGATGAGAGAGGCCTGTAATTGTCATCATAGGTATACCTCAACTATGAGAGACAAAAGGAGAAAGTTATGTAGCGGGGTGTTCCCCTTTAATGCAGAGAGACAAGAAGTTCCAGGTGAGAGGTGAGTCGGGAGGAAGTAAAGAGACATTATGGAAGTGAAAGCAGAGGAGAGAGAGACTACATCTCCCAGTACATCTTGCAGCACCCAGGGTGCATTGCTCCAGAACAGAGACTGCTGGGGGAGACTTTATAAAGGGGAGGCGGAGTTTTGGTCGGTCTTTTTGGACACCCCTCTCCTAGCAAGAGGATGTCTGTGCTGAACTGCTGTGTGCACAAGGCCTGAAGCCTGGGCCGTGTGCTCCTTTCCAAAGAGCCCTCTGCCAGCCTAGCAGAGCCTTAGAGACATCTAATCCTCCTTGCTGCAGTACACCAGAAGGATTGAAGACTTGGATGTCGGTGGATTCCTGTTCCTAGACGAATCGATGGAGGAAACGGACTTTGACTTGCCCGGGTGGTGAGAGCTGTTTAAAGACAGATACCTTTATCTTTACTATTCGTTGGGATTACAAAGTTGTTCTTCAAGTGCACCACCGAAAAGATTGCAGCGAATATTGTTTCACTGAACTTCCATCTAGATCAGTCAGGCCTGACTGCATAGGTAGACATTGCTGGGTGTTAGTCTACCCATGAGGGGAAGTAGCTGTAAAAGGGCAGCGCTAGAGTTGCATAGCAATACTTTATTATTCTGATTACTCTGTTTATCTTTATTACTGTTTATTGCAGGGATCTGCAACTTGTTATACTGTTGTTTATTACTTGCCCATTAGCCTCAGTAAAATATCTGGGTAAAGTACATTTGGTGTCAGTTCCGCTTACTTTAATAGGAGTTTTAAAGTATATTCTGTGTATGTTTGTTATAGGACTGCGTCACCAACAGTTGCGGTCACGCGGTCCTATCCCTCTATCACCAGCTGTGCCACGGGAGGTTAGAGCCGATTGCCAGGGGTTGACAGCAGTGCACTACAGGGCCCAAATCAATATCAGCGGCTCTCTTAACTGGGGGTAGCGCTACACGTGGGGGCTCGAGTCCGGGATCCTTGTACGTTGCACGCTGCAATCAAGCCGGTCAGAAGTACCAGCATGGACCCGCTGGCAATGTCACAGTGGTGCGCAGCGATTGGCGCCGATCCAACCGCGGCGGTAGTCATTGTACTCCCGGGGGAAAGATGGAAGGAAGAGGAGATAAAACAGCTCGTATTGTTACTGTCTCCGAGCCACAAAGCATGGGTGATGGATTTTAGGCCAGATCCAGTGATCTCGTTTACATACGCACTGGTAGAATGGAAAAACAAAATCCCAGAGCATTTTAAAAGTCAGAGTATACAAGCCATAGATAATCAGATCTATCACTTGATACATACGCTGCCAGTGAAGGAAGAATGGTTTCAGACACCAAAGCCATCACTCCCACAATTATCTCCACCACTATCCCCTAAAGCAGAAAAGCTTAAGGAACTATTAAGCCCGGGATCACCGCTGGCCGCTATAGGGCCTGAATTGTTGAATGCTCTAGGAGACCTTGTAATTAAGTGCCAGAAAAGCAGTACGGTGCATGTGGAGGCCGGTTACCGGAAGCTTAGCACCTTCTCAGGGAAGCTCCCCGTCCCTGCGGGGGAGGAAGATTTTGACACTTGGGTGGAACAGGCATTGCAGGCAGTAGAAGCATGGGAGGTGCCTGAGGCACAGAAGAGACAGCGAGTCTTAGAAAGTCTGAAAGGTGCCGCGGCAGAAGCAGTGAAGAGCTTCCGGTTTGGAAATGAAAACTGTACAGCTCAAGATTGCCTGGCCATGCTGCAGGAAGAGTTTGGTCAGCTGGAGAAGGTGTCAGAGATGATTTATCAAATTGAACACACTCTCCAGCAGCCGAATGAGAAACTGTCAGAATATGTTAGAAGGCTGAACAGGCAGTTATGCAAGATTGTACTGAAGAAGGGAATGCTGCCCAAAGATGCAGATGAAGCACGCATGAAGCAGATCATGAGGGGAGCGCGGCGCTCAGACCCGGTCTGGCTGCACCTGAAAACCTCAGGAGGAGGAATGTCACTAACCTACTCTGATCTAATAAAAATTATTAGGGACGAAGAGGCGCTGGAGGAAGATCAGCAGGTGGCCAAGGCGAATGTCACACCTGTACCAGTGTTGGTCCATTCGGTCAAGAGCCCAGAAAGAGATGCGGAGGTTGAACTCTGAAATCGCAAATGGCCCAAGTGTTGGAGATGCTGACCTCTTTGATGGAGAAAGATCAGAGAAGACGAGAGAAACCAAGCCCAAGAAAGGAGTTGTTCCCGAACACCTCAGCACCGGCCTCCCTACAGGACCGAGAAGAGGTGATTTGCTATAACTGCGGAGGGAGTGGCCACTTTGCTAACGTATGCTCCAGCCCAAAGAAGAAGAGAACAGATAATTGCAAGCCGGCGGGAAACTCCAAAGGGGCCCCGGTGAAGGAGTCAACCGGGTGCCCATCATCTTCAGTGCGCTCCAAACTAAAAAAAAAGGCCAAGAATGGAGGAGACAAAACTCCTAGGAGGAGGTATAGTACACCCCCACCAAGATGTACCCCAGAGGGAGGGGGCAAGACCCCTCAGTGGAAGTACAGCACCCCAAAGAAGGAACATCCACCTAAAAGGAACAATAACATCCCTCAGCGGGTTTGTGCCCCCATTGAGAGGGAGAAAGTCAATGCATGCCAGGCTCAGGAAAAATTAAAGTCCAAAAGGAGCAGAGCAAGGGTCGAAAGCCAAAAAAAAGAGGTGACCCCAGTCCGGCCATACCCAAAGGAACTGGTGGGCCCGTCTCCTACTGTGCCCATTCAAGTGGAAGGAGTCTATACTAAAGCTCTTTTGGACACCGGAGCACAGGTGACTTTACTATACCGGGACTTCTATGATAGGCACTTGAGTCATCTGCCTATCCAGAAGATAGAAGAGCTGGAGATATGGGGACTTGGAACCCAGAGTTTCCCTTATGATGGGTACCTGCCCATAAAGATGACTTTCGACCCATCCGTGGCTGGGAAGGCTGAAGTGTTTGACACCCTGGCAGTTGTGTGTCCCCGGCCGCCTGGAGCCAGCAAGATTTCCCTGATCATTGGGACAAACACGGATCTAGTCAGGAGACTCCTGACCCCTCTAGTGAAAGAGAGAAACCATTCAGCCACCAAAATCCATCCCATGCTAAAGACGGCCTACCAACGACTGGTCTTAGAGCAGAAGACCCCGGGAGAGGGGATAGGGAAGGTGTGGAGACTTGGCAGAGAAGGAGTAGTGCTACAGCCCGGAGAAGTAACCTGTCTTAGGGCCACTGTGAAGCTTTCGTGGGAACAACCTGGCCCCTTTGTCATGCTGGAATCAGACCCAAGGGAAGAGTCCTCAGGCCTGGAAGTGATGCCAGAAGTGATTCCGTTCAAGGCCCTGAAGAAGGCCCATGGCAGAGTTCCGGTGAGTGTTAGGAACACTACGGGAGGACCCATGGAGATCCCTGCCAGAGTGTTGCTTGGTCAGGTGAGCCCTGCTGTCACTTGGTCCGAAGTCAAGGGGATGGGTGACGGAGGAGATGTTTGGGAGAAACTGTCCGTGGAAAAACCCGAACCTACCCAGGGCTTGGAAAGAAAGAGCCAAGGCCCAGCTGACCAGGTGGGAGAAGATCTTTTCCGAAGATGAATTCGATGTGGGGTGTGCAAGAAGTGCCACCCATCGGATCCGCCTCCAAGAAGATAAGCCCTTCCGAGAGAGGGTCAGGCGGGTCCCCCTGGCAGATCTGGAGGATCTGAGGGAACAACTTGTAGAACTAAAGAAGACTGGTGTTATCCGTGAGTCTAGAAGTCCCTATGCCTCCCCAATCGTGGTGGTCAGAAAGAAGAATGGGTCGTTGAGGCTTTGTATCGATTACAGGACTCTCAACAGGAGAACCATCCCTGACCAATACACCACGCCAAGGATAGAAGATGCCCTACAAAGTTTGTCTGGAGCCAAATGGTTCAGTGTGATGGACCTCAAGAGTGGGTACTATCAAATCCCTATGCACCCAGAAGACAGGGAGAAGACAGCCTTCATAACCCCGGTGGGATTCTTCGAATTCAATAGGATGCCTCAGGGTCTGTCTGGAGCTCCTGCTACCTTTCAACGCCTTATGGAGAAGACTGTTGGAGACATGAATCTTATAGAAGTCCTTGTGTACTTGGACGATGTCATTGTCTTTGGAAGAACCTTGGAAGAACATGAAGCCAGGTTGGAGAAAGTATTGAGAAGACTCAGCGAAGAGGGACTTAAGCTTTCCCCCGAGAAGTGTCGGTTCTACCAGTCTTCTGTGAACTATCTGGGGCACATAGTGTCTGAAGAAGGGGTGGCCACAGATCCTGAGAAGTTGGAAGCAGTCACTTCCTGGCCACGACCCACCACAGTAACAGAGCTCAGATCCTTCCTGGGGTTCTGCTCCTATTATAGGAGGTTTGTGGAGGGGTTTGCTCGGATTGCCCGCCCGTTGAATGAATTGCTAAAGGCAGAAGGGGAAGAGGATGACTCAGGGCCCAGGAGGCCTGGTGAGTCAGTTCAAGATCAGTGGAACCCAAGGTGTGAAGAGGCCTTTCATGCTCTGAAGAGGAGCTTAACCACTGCCCCAGTCCTGGCCTACGCCGACCCTACCAGACCTTATGAATTACATGTGGATGCCAGCCATGAGGGTCTAGGTGGTGTACTCTACCAAGAACATGAAGGACAACTGCGACCAGTGGCCTATGTGAGCAGGAGCCTGACCCCCTCAGAAAAGAATTACCCCACTCATAAGCTGGAATTCCTGGCCCTCAAATGGGCGGTAGTAGACAAGCTAAAAGACTACTTGTATGGGGCAGAGTTTACTGTGAAGACAGACAACAACCCCCTGACCTACCTCTTCACCACCGCGAAACTAGATGCCACCGGACACAGGTGGTTGGCCGCATTGTCTGGATTCAACTTCAGTCTGAAGTACAGACCAGGAGCCGGAAATAGGGATGCAGATACCCTGCTCGGAGGTCTCATGCCACGACAAATGACTGGGAAGATTGGACCCAAGTGGCACCGGACGGGGTGCGGGCCCTTTGTCAAGGGGCTGAATTCCAAGCCAGAGGAGGCTCCAGAGCAGAAGAAATAGGGGTTACCATGGTAGGAGTCCCCAAACACTATTGTGGGGTAACTCAACTGGAGGAAGACAACCTACCGAGACTGTCCAAGAAGGAGTTGAGGTGTGACCAATTGGAAGACCCCATGGGGAGATTGGTCCTCGAAGCCCTGGAGAATCAGGATCCCAACAAATTCCTACATCACCCCTCAAAGGAGGCTCGCCTGTTGAGGAAGGAATTGGACAGGCTACAGGTACATCAGGGAGTGGTCTACCGAAGGGGCCCCTCTGATGACTCAGAAGATAAGTGGCAGTTATTTCTTCCAGAGAAGCACCGAGAGACTGTACTAATTGCCCTGCATGACCATCATGGTCACCTAGGGGCAGAAAGGACCTTCCAGCTCGTCAGAAATCGGTTCTATTGGCCCTGCATGAGGGCAGAAGTAGAGGAGTATTGCCATTCCTGTGCACGATGCATTCAGAGAAAGACCCTACCCCATCAAGCTGCCCCAATGGGCCACTTACAGAGTCAAGGCCCAATGGATCTGGTATGCATTGACTTTCTCTGCCTCGAACCCGACCTGAGTGGATTGGGGAATGTTCTGGTAATAACCGACCATTTCACCCGCTATGCTCAAGCTTTCCCAACCAAAGACCAGAAGGCATCCACCGTGGCCAAGATACTTATGGAGAAGTATTTTGTCCATTACGGACTACCACAGAGACTCCACTCAGATCAAGGAAGGGACTTTGAGAGTCGGTTGATCCGAAGACTTTTGGATTCATTAGGAATAAAGAAGACCAGAACCACGCCTTACCACCCACAAGGAGATGCTCAGCCGGAGAGATTTAACCGGACCCTGCTCAACATGTTGGGAACCTTAGAAACAGAGAAGAAGCAACACTGGAGTCAGCACATATCAGCCCTAGTACATGCCTATAACTGTACCACAAGTGACGCCACTGGCTACTCCCCTTATCGACTTATGTTTGGGAGAGAAGCAAGGCTACCTGTGGACCTGGCCTTTGGCACTTCTATAGACAATACCTCAGCTACATCCCACAAGGGATACGTGGACAGACTTAGACGTAGCTTGCAGGTGGCCTATGAACAAGCCCAGGCGGCTTCGGATCAAAGGGGGGCCCGCAACAAGAGAAATTTTGATCTGAAGGTTCGAGTGCAAGATCTGCAGCCCGGGGACCGAGTACTGCTACGCAATCTGGGGGTCCCTGGAAAACACAAGCTTGCCGACAGGTGGAGATCTGAGCCCTATGTTGTCTGTAGGAAGTTGCCCGGTTTGCCTGTCTACAAACTAAAGCCAGAAGGAAAGGTGGGTCCACTGAAGACGTGGCATCGGAACCACCTGCTCCCACTTGCTGAGGCAGTCAGAATACCTCCCGTGAGAGACTCCCCTGAACCGGCCTCTATCCTGGATATTCCTAGGCCGAACACTCGGTCCCAGACCTCTCGAGCCAAAGATGGGGAGGCCTCCCAATTGAGTACAGAAGAAGGTGGAGAACTGGACTGGCTGTGGCCTCCCTCGACTCTGGGAACGTCCGCCATAGATCTCCCAAATGGAGGGGATACCCCAGATGCAACGCTGAATCCGGAGGCTACTGAATTCATACCCTTCAGTCCCTCAGCTGATTACTGGGAAGATGTTCCTGACACTTGCGCAGAGGAGGACTCTAGAGATTCCATACGTCAGTCGACTTCTGAATCAGAGGTTCCAGAACCAGCAATGTTACCTGAACTTACTCCTGAAGAAGAGCCTGTGGTGCCAGAGTCAGAAGCACCAAGAGAGCAGAGGGCTCGCAGAGTCATCAGGCCTCCCAAGAAACTAACTTACCCCCAAATGGGGACGAGCTCAGAGGACTCTGTTGTAACGGCTAGGAGAAGTGTTGAACAACCTGATCCTTCCACCGTCCATTTGGTGGAGGGCAACCCCAGCTCACTCTCTGGCACAGTTAGGCAGGCCACTCATGGTAGTGTGACCTGTGGGCAAGAGAGTTCCATCCCAAAGTTTTGGTGGGAATTCCCTATGCCAACATCATGCTCGACATTGTCCAAAATGGTAAACAGTATTTGTTGAAGTTTATCTTTGGGGACCAAAGAGTTCAAGTGGGGGGAGTGTGTAGCGGGGTGTTCCCCTTTAATGCAGAGAGACAAGAAGTTCCAGGTGAGAGGTGAGTCGGGAGGAAGTAAAGAGACATTATGGAAGTGAAAGCAGAGGAGAGAGAGACTACATCTCCCAGTACATCTTGCAGCACCCAGGGTGCATTGCTCCAGAACAGAGACTGCTGGGGGAGACTTTATAAAGGGGAGGCGGAGTTTTGGTCGGTCTTTTTGGACACCCCTCTCCTAGCAAGAGGATGTCTGTGCTGAACTGCTGTGTGCACAAGGCCTGAAGCCTGGGCCGTGTGCTCCTTTCCAAAGAGCCCTCTGCCAGCCTAGCAGAGCCTTAGAGACATCTAATCCTCCTTGCTGCAGTACACCAGAAGGATTGAAGACTTGGATGTCGGTGGATTCCTGTTCCTAGACGAATCGATGGAGGAAACGGACTTTGACTTGCCCGGGTGGTGAGAGCTGTTTAAAGACAGATACCTTTATCTTTACTATTCGTTGGGATTACAAAGTTGTTCTTCAAGTGCACCACCGAAAAGATTGCAGCGAATATTGTTTCACTGAACTTCCATCTAGATCAGTCAGGCCTGACTGCATAGGTAGACATTGCTGGGTGTTAGTCTACCCATGAGGGGAAGTAGCTGTAAAAGGGCAGCGCTAGAGTTGCATAGCAATACTTTATTATTCTGATTACTCTGTTTATCTTTATTACTGTTTATTGCAGGGATCTGCAACTTGTTATACTGTTGTTTATTACTTGCCCATTAGCCTCAGTAAAATATCTGGGTAAAGTACATTTGGTGTCAGTTCCGCTTACTTTAATAGGAGTTTTAAAGTATATTCTGTGTATGTTTGTTATAGGACTGTGTCACCAACAGTTGCGGTCACGCGGTCCTATCCCTCTATCACCAGCTGTGCCACGGGAGGTTAGAGCCGATTGCCAGGGGTTGACAGCAGTGCACTACAGGGCCCAAATCAATATCAGCGGCTCTCTTAACTGGGGGGTAGCGCTACAGTTATATAATACCTGTCATCTGTAAATCAATAGGCACCACATCCCTTTTTGAAGTATATTGTGTTCTTATTGCACCTTAAAAATCCCATTCCAAATTTCCTTATGTAGCGGGGGTCCCAAAGTTAGGGATTGCTATACTAAATTTAGGGGTGATTCGAGTGGTAGTTGGCTCGAATCTTTCAATTTACTGGACTCTGCCTTGCTGCTGTTTCACCTGGCTTGCAGTTCCCCTAAGAAGTATGGGTGGCGCTTTCACTTGTACTCGGGGTTGAACCACAAGTGATGGAGTGGCGATTGAGTGTCCTCTCTCGGCGGCCGTGCAGTGGGCGTGGTCTACCCGCTGTGCATGCCAGGAGGGGGTAAAAAAGGGGCGGATGCCATTAGAGAGGGAGCTATTCCCGGGGCCCATGCCCGGCGAGAGTGAGCAATTCCAGGGGCCCATGCCCGGAGGGAGAACCTACGGTCCGAGTTCAAGTGCAAAAAACGACCTTGTAAAGAACGACGTGAAAAATTAGAGCATCGTGATTCTCTGCGTTTTTCTCGTCTGGAAAAATGCTGGAAAGCCCACACACGATCATTTTTAATGACCATTTAAAAAAATGAAATTTTTCTCGTCATTAAAAACGGTCGTGTGTATGCGACATAAGGACCATTCTTCCCACTGACCATCACACTAAGGTTTCATGAATTGTAGATCTGTAATTTTTAGCAGGGGTTCCCCGAGACCGGAGAACTATTTCAAGGGTTCCTCTGTGTTGAAAAGGTTGAGAAAGGCTGGCTTAAGTGGTTATGGTGGGCTCTTCACCAGGACATTGTTCTTCCATCTCCCTGTCCTGACCCATTCCAAAGAGGTTTCCCTTCATTGTTTGGATGTGGTATAAGTTGTTTGCGTTTCTCTCAGCCATTCCTTTTTTCAGGCTGACTCTCTTTTCGTCACTCCTGTGAAGGTTCCTATAGGGGACTGCCTGCCTCTTGTATAACCATTTCTAGAAGGCAGCTCATCATTCAAGCTCATGGGCTTAAGGACAAGGTTCCGACTTTTTCAGTCAAGGCACACTCTACTGATCAGTAAATTACTCTTGGGCTGTTCCGCATTAGGCATCTGTTTCCCAGATTTGCAAGTCTACCACCTGGTCAACTGCTCACATGTTCTCCAAGATTTTTGACTTCTTGTAAAATCCTATTCCTGGAGTTCATCAAGGGACACCGGTCCTACTCCTCTTTTGTTTACACCTACTACTGCTTGTACAAAAAAGCTGAATCATGATGGAAGTGGGAGGGGTTATCCTTGCTGACAAACAGCTTTGTTTCTCATTGTCCAATCTACGGCAGGCAGCACTATACCTTGTAAGTTTCAGAATTACATCTACCCTGTGGCCCTTAATGAACTCCAAAGTAGAATTTTATGGTAAGTCCAAAATCCTGTTATTTCAGACATAATATGGTATTATCCCTATTGGTGCTTATTATTAAAGTGGTTTTGAAGGCTGAAGGTTTTTTACCTTACGTGTGCTGCTCCCCCCCCCCAATACTCACCTGAGCCCACTCTCAATCCAGCAATGTGCTTCAACTGTCCTGGGTCTCTCTCTCCTGATTGGCTGAGACAGAAGCAGGAACCATTGGCTCTAACTGCTGTCAATCATAGCCATGAGGAGAGAGCGGAGGGTGAGGCTGAGCCGCGGCTATATGTATCTTATGGATTCATAGAGCAGGGCTCAGGAGCGAGCATGCACCAGTGCCTCCATAGCAACTGACTTGCTATTGAGGGCACTGGTCAAGGGGGAGGAGCCAAGAGCACTGTCAGGACCCGAGAAGAAGAGGATTAAGACTGCTCTGTGCAAAACCACTGCACAGAGCAGGTAAGTATGACCTTCAATATCACTTTAAGTAATTGTCAGGACAGGAAGTCATAGAAAACCTTTCCAATGAGGATGAAGACAAAACACATTTCAAGTATCATGGGGACAGGTTAGAATTTTTAACAATGTTTTTATTCTTGTCTGTACCATCTTGTCCTGATGACAACTGCACTTCCATGTTTGTTCGGGTGTCACACATAAAAAAGTCAGGGCAAATTTCCCCGGTAACATTACAAACAGAAATTAAAGCCTGACAGAAGTGTCCGGACCCGGGTCTGAGTCTGCAATCTCTGCTGTGTCTAGTGATGTCTCTTCTCTCTGAGCCACCTGAAATACTGTCTGATCCCCTGGACAATCCTACCTTGTGTCTTGTATTTGCTGAACCTTCAACTTTTTGCTCCACCCATGAACTTCCTATTTAAACCATGCCTTTGCACTTCCTGTATGCCAGATTATTGTGTCCTCCCCAGCCAGTATCTCTCTCTTGTTGCTTATGCTGCCGTCCGTATCTCCGCTACCATTCATTACCGACTTTTGGATTGTTCTTCAACTACGGTTCTGCCTAATGTGACCACTTGTTACAGACTTTTGGCTTGTTTACTGACTAAGCTGCTTCTTGATCCCTGCCTGCTATATCAGCTACTGGACCTGGTGGGGCGATCCTGAGGACTGCGACCTGGTACTAATATGTAGCAAAACCCATCTCCACCATCAGGAGCTCTGGTGAACACCAGTTAGTGATTAGACTCTGCACCTTGGGTGTGCCTGTGTCATCCGCCAGGGTAACCTATTCTTGCACTTATCCAACTGGTCGGTGGGAGCCTCTATACTGCTATAGCTACTGGACTTCCAGCCTGACTCCTGACAGTGGCAACTAACTATATCCAAAATTGTTTGTATTGGAATTAAAATGTGGGTTTGTCATCTTAAACCTTGGCCTTACCACATAGACAACCATAAACCCAGAGTAAGCATGCAGCCAGTAAAGTCAGAAAATGCTGATCTTCTGCTCTGATCACTGTTTAACTAACTAGTGAAAACAAGATGACAATACAGTCATGGAGCCAGCAACTTAAAAAAACAGTCAGCAGTCACAGTTCCCATATTTCCATGCTTACACGTTCACTATAACACCTATCAGTCATATAATCATTGAAAAATGGCACTGAAATGCTCCCACATGAATGAAAGAGGGGCACCCAAGTCACAGTTTCAGCCTTTATGAGATGTCTGATAACGAGGCATGTAGTGGAAGGGTGTTGAAAGGCTTAGGGTAGCCCTTATTTTTCCTTTCACAAGTTTGTCTTATCCTATTAGCCTACAGCTGCATCCAGAATGCTGTGCAGTGTAATGTTCTGTCTCTTTGTTTGTTCTATGAACAATTAATTTCTATCTTTAATTGTATGTATGGGTATTGATAGTGCAGGGCACTAGGGGTCCATGCCCAAGGTCAGTGAAACCAGTTTTTTCTGATATGCTCCACATCGGCTCTCGACATGTCTTCTGACACAGTTAAGGGAAATCATGGAAGGACTTACCTCAGCTCTGTGGTGCGTTGTATCTGAGGTCTACTGGTAAGTAGGACGTGAAATGTTTATACTGGATGTAAGTTTATTGTTGAAGCTGTTTGATATGCTGGGAAAGGGGGGAGTATTGCTGGAGGCATATTTAGGAGAAATGTTAGTGTTGATGGGGACTTTTGTGCCTTGGTGGGGAGGGGGGTTGTTGGAGGTGGACTTTGTGATATTTATACTGAGGGAAAATGTTTGATTGGTAGAAGGGAGTTTTTGTGCTAGAGGGAGGTGTTACGTACGCCTGACCCCTGCATTGAATACTCTAAATGTTTGCACACTGCACGCTACATACTCCTTTTTCCTGCACTCTGTGTGTTACATACTCTTGACCCCTCTATTCTAAACATT
The DNA here is from genome assembly GCA_029206835.1 of Rana muscosa. NCBI lineage: Eukaryota > Metazoa > Chordata > Amphibia > Anura > Ranidae > Rana > Rana muscosa. The sequence goes on from CM055118.1 coordinate 670,195,285, forward strand.
ATGTACTCCTGACCCTTGAACTCTGTTACACACAGCTGGCTTCTGCACTATATTTTACACTACACACTCCTGACTATACTGTAGTAATTTTTTCAGAAGTTGCTGGTAGCTAAGAAGTGCCTGACTTTTGTAATAAAACACTTTTTTAACGTGGGCTCAGACAAAGTATTAGCTCTATGATCTGTGTACAAAAAAAGCATATACAATGAAATATATATATATTTTTTTATAAATGTGCTGTGGTATAAAGTGGTTGTAAACCCTTACAGACCACTTTTGCCTACAGGTAAGCCTAGATTAAGGCTTACCTGTAGGTACAAGAATATCTCCTAAACCTACACGGTTTAGGAGATATTTGCAGAAAAGACGGCACCGATGTCTACGGCACATGCGCGCCGTAGACAACGGCACAGGTGCACTGAGCATGCCGTTAGTGAAGGCGATCGTGCCGTCACTGGCGGCTCCCGCGCGCATGCGCGGGAGTGACACCATCACGGCTCCGGCCAGTCACAGCGTCGGAGCCGCAAAACCCGGAAGTCACTCTGGGAAAGATGGCGGCGACGAAGGAGGCGAACGAGGGTCGCTGCGGGGACTTCGATCTCAGGTAAGTAATTCATAATGAGCTAGTATGCTAGGCATACTAGCTCATTATGCCTTTGTCTTGCAGGGTGTATTTTTTTATTTTTTTTCCAGAGGCTTTACTTCCTCTTTAATCATGACTGTGAAACTGATATTTATGGCAAAAATCATATTTTATGCATCAAAGAATTATGTCATATGTGTACCATGTGCACAGGGGGAAGTCTTAGGTTTTTGTTAGCATACCTCTTTAAACCCCTTCCACTTTTATTGCAATGTGGCCACACTCACAGTTCCCTCTGGCACACTACATGCACCACATCACTACCCTCAGTGTGTCCAAGAGTGCTCTGCCACACTCATCTCTTCCCTGATCTTGCGCCAGGTTTCACCTAGAGTGCAAGTGTCGTAGCAAATCAGGAGACAGCTCTTCTGGTCAATACAGTGACTATTTAGGGGACATTTTGCTTGATTGGTGTGGCTTTAATTTGCAAAGCAATACATAGCTCAGTGTTCAAACAACACACTGCTGTGCTTAAGCTGAGCCCCATGCTACCCATGCACCTGCAGGTTCTCTTCTCTTTCTGCCCATTCCTCTAGGCACCACGTTTCTATAGACCTTTTTACTGACCTCCCTCCCTACCAATGACTGTAGTTTTATTTGGGTAGTGATAGAGTGCTTATCAAAGTTGGCACATTCCCTTCCCTCACTGCTCTCTGCAGTCGTTCCCAAGCCTGTCTTCATTCAGGAAATCTTCAGACATTATGGAATACTAACCCACATTATCTCAGCTCATGGGATGCAATTTACATCCTGCTAATGGAAAGGACTCTGTAAGTGGTTAGATATCATCCAGAAACGAATAGACAAAATGTGAGGGTCAGTCAATCTTTGGAACAATACCTTTGTGTCCTAGTGTCTGCTTGTGATGATCATTGAGTTGCCATTCTGACTTGTAAAAAATTTTCTCACAAAAATCATCTTTACGCTGGTAAATATGTGTGGTTAGGCATGGCATGAGAGGAGGTGCCCTGGAAAAAGTGAGGGGGGGGGGTAATGTAAGAGAAAGTTAGTATCCTTTTTAGGGTGGGGCTCCATCCTGTCTCCAGCCAGTCTGGGCTTGGCTTCCTTGACCCCTTCAGAATATATATATTGGGGCTGGAGAATGAGGACCATGGAGAGCTCCAATAGATAGTGGTAAGCAGGCCATGTGCCTCCTTTCAATTGGTCCCTGCCTTGGGCCTATTCATTTTGATACCAGGCGGATACCTGTGAGTGTAGACAATGGTTAATGGAACACTCGTAGGTCACTCTTTGCCATATACCTCAGAGCGGGATTGTTGGATGCAGTGGAAAAGATACTGAAAGTTTGTACCCCCTTTAAATCCAGTAGTCTGTAGATCAGTTTTAACCATTCAGTAAAATAACCAGAAAAGCAAGTTTCTTGACAAGACATTTTGTTACTGAGCAAGCTGGCATAACTGTAATGCAGTGTATGATGTCTATAAAACCTTCTGTGGTCCTATGCATAGTGATACCAATATCTTTCCCTTTAGCTCTCAGGGCATTGAAGATTCCGAAGCTGTTCTGGAGTGTAAGAGAGAGGGACTGTGATCTGAAAACTCTGTACAAATTAAGTCTCTGCACACATATCGGTGAACCAGGTAAACTGACCAAGGACTGTGAGGTTGCTGTTGTTTAGGGCCATGTGGCCATCTCTAACCTGGCAGGCCCCAGAATGTGCATATTGGGGTGAGCCTCCAGATGTAAGTAATAAGGTAACCCAGCCTCTTCTGTTCATGGTCTACAGTAGGTTCCCTGGTGTGGGAATTCACTAACTTATCAACTGGCACTAGGGAGCTCTAAACATTTCGTGCAGCTGCCAGAATCAGGTTACCTTGGAAGGAATGTGTCCAACTTGCTGAATGGCTATTTACAGGAAAGCAGAACTTAATAAATATAGTGAGCAGCCTGCATGGATAATCACATGTACTGATCTGCCGGTGCAAATGATTACAAATTTTTAGCTGCAAGCATGTTTTGCCTGCCTTGGAAGTAACCAAGCGAGGAGGGAGTGAAGCTATGCAGTACATTATCATTAGTGAAAGTCATTGACCAGAATACAGGACTAAGGTTTATGGCCAGGAAGAGACAGGTACAATTCGGGTATGGGGTAAGCACAGTGTGTGGCCTGCAAAGTGGTTCCTGTTCGAGGCCCTACCGAAGAGAGGCAAGGTCTGGGACTTAAGTGTCATGGGATAATGGTGTGGGATGAGATACCAGGTAGAATGTTGTGAGCTGTGAGGCCATCAGCTGCAGAGGCCCTGGTCCTGAATTGCTGTAGTCATAGGATCTTTGTGGCAATTCTTCTGATCAGGCAGGAAGCAAGTAATCCCACAAGCGAGTCAACCCACAGGGAGCTCGAAGAACCAAGCCAGAGTGCACAGACAAAAGTGTACCCATTGGAGTCCTAGCTGTTAGAGTAGACTGTCAAAAAATTGGAATACAGGATATTGTGCCGGGATCAGTTTTCAACCCAGAGAGTTTGGAACAGTTTACTCCTTGTGGCACAGTTGCAGAGAAAAGCTGGAGTACTAACTGTGCTGATGAGTGAGGGGTGAAAATGTTCACCAAATCTTGGACTCCAAGATTTCCTGTGGAAAACAGCAGTACAAAACTGTCTGGAAGGGTTTTACCCCTGAAGAAAGATTCTGTGTATCTGATGTCTTTTTGTGCACTTTTTATTGGCGAAAGGATGCACAGCTTGGTGCCATTCATGCAGTGACCCCAGAGCATCCGTGACACCCAGTGACCCCACAGCACCCTGTATCAAGCAATGACCCCAAAGCATCTTGTGAAAACCAGTGACCATAGGACCCCCCTTGACTTTCATTTAGCCCAGATCACCCTGCTTTACCCTAGTGACCCTAGAGCATCCAGGGACACCCTGTAACCCCAAGACACCCTGTAACTGCCATTTACCAGAGCTTCCTGCACCACCCAGTAACTTCAGAGTGTCCTGTTTCACCTAGTGTTTCTAGACCAGTATAGTGTTTCACCCAGTGTCCCCAGAGCATCCTGTTTCACCCAATGACTCCAGAACATCCTACCCAGAGACCTTGGAGCATCCTATGTTATACAGTGACCACAAAGCATGTTGTGTCATTCACCCACCCTAAAGCATCCTAAGTCATCCTATGGCTCCAGTGCCTCCTTAGCACCTTTGTGATACCTACAGCCACAGGCACACATTTCTGTATCCCCTAGACTGTCTCTCAGGGGAAAAGGACCTCAGTTTGTGGCATGCCCAAGGTCTTTCACAAACCTAGAAATGCCCCTGATTGCATGACGTTATGATATATACTATGCACATTTTTTATGGAATTACGATATATTATGAATTGTGTATGTTTTGTTTTTTTCTTTTATTTTTTTGTTATCTATGCCTGACATCTGATGATGCTGATGCTTGTGTTGATCATGAATGTATTTTATGTGTAGCGGGTATATGCTTTCTATTTTTTGAATCTGGTGGGGAAAACTGTGATGTTTGGTTCCCTGGGGCCCACCAGGTGGCACTGTCGCTTTGGGCCCGGGGTTGAGTCATCGTTGCGGTGGCGTACCTCTTTTGGTCTCTCTCAGCGGTTGTATGGTGGGGCCGGGAACCCGCCATGCTTGCTGGGAGGGGGTATAAAGGGGCGGCCATTTTTGGTGGCGGGAGTCGAGCCCGGGCACCTTCAGCCTGAGGGCGGTGGTTCGTGTCGGTCCCCTAGGCGGGTCTAGGCCTAGAGGACGTTCGGAGGTCGTGTTCCATCCCAGGCACCTTTAGCCTGGGGTGAGGTACTCGGAATGGAGGCCTGGAGCTCAGTGCCCAACACTGAGTTCCGCGAGGGAAGGAGGTCCTAGGGAACCCCGGTAGCGGGTACCCGAATCCGGAAGGCGTAATGGACCGGTGAGAGATACTTACTTGAAGACCCGGTGCAGCATATTGCCAGTGACAGGTGAGCCTCCCATCGGAGACCGCCTGGAAGAAAATCCCCCCTCGCTCGGAGACCGCAACCCACTTTCAGGAAGGAAAGTGGGGAGTTCATTGTGTCTGGGCCTACTCACATCCACACCTCCTTTTCTGTTCTGTTCTACAAGGGAGTCTAACTGATTGTGTTCATTCAAGAAGAATAAAGGAGTGTTGGACTTTAATGGTGTGGGGCTCATTTCCTGACAGACATTGTTCAAGGTAACTCTCTTTGGAGGTTCCAGGTGCAGAACACTGACCCGAAGGTAAAACAAGAACTTTGCTTCCACCACACAAACATCTGCGGTGAGGGCTTGGCGTGGTGACCCCGCTCTCTCTCCTCTAAAGTACCCCTAGACAAGAGACAGACGAGCTGATAGAAGAGAGGGGAGAGAGGAGGCCGCTACATATGTATAATAAATTATTATATTTCTTATATATTTCTTCATTTCATGATACTTTGTGATTGCCTCACTTAAAGTCCCACGACCATAATGTCTCTTGTTTGCTACAATTAGGGATGGAGGCATTTCGCTGTGTATGCTCCTGATCAGATTATTTTGTCTTTCGTACTATTGGGTGAAAAAAACCCTGGTCTTTCAGGATCTGGATGCATCACTGTTACAATTACAAGTTCTATATTGTGAGGGGGTTAACTCGGTAGCGGGTGTGTGTGACCCCCTGGTTGGGCTCCCCACACAAAAACAGGGCCAGCAGACGGAGGTTGTGGTTTTCAAAATCAAAAGGTGCGGTTTATTTCTCTATGTACAGTGACAAAAACACAGCAAAGCCAAAAAAGAAACAAACAAAATAAATCCTGGTCAGTTTGACCTCTGACTAAACATGCAGGTTTCCTAAACTAACAACTGGGATCAGCCTGGTGCTGTCCTAGTCCCTAAGTCCCTGGTTTAGTAAAAGTCCAAACAAATAGCCACACAGGCTTTGCCTCACCGCACAGGGGTTCACTCTCCCTAGACAGTCCACACAGGTCTGGTTCCAGGCATGAGCTAACATCTAATGAAGCTGGGAGTTCCTTATAGAGGCCTAAATGAGCTGACAAGGTTCAGCTGGTCTCATCTCTGTCTGCACGACGCCCCACACTCTCCCTAGAGGTATGAGTCATCCATGAGCCTACTAGCCTCAGCTGGGCTTATACAACTCTCCACCCTAGTTGTATAAGTCAGCATAAAGCCTGAATCTGGGAGAAATATATCTACCCCCCTGGATGCAACCAGGTGACTTTACCTTCCTGCTGTCACATACCCCCCCCTCTTGTTTTAACCTTGGGGTTGGAACACCAGCAATCAGGCATTCATGTACTCGAGACAAAGCATCCACATTCCCCATTTGAACGCCAGGGCGATGCTTTACTGTGAAGTTGAATTCCTGTAGGGCCAGGAACCACCTATTCACTCTTCTATTTGTCTCCTTGTTTTGAGCCATCCACTTTAACGGAGCGTGATCCGTAACCATGTCAAAGTGCCTACCTAGCAGATAGTACCGAAGGGAATCTAGAGCCCACTTCACCGCTAAACACTCCTTTTCAACCGTGGCGTAATTTACCTCATGGGACTTCAACTTCCTGCTGAGGTAAATGACTGGGTGCTCTTCCCCGTTCCAGACCTGGGACAATACTGCTCCTAACCCCACATCTGACGCATCACTTTGTACGACAAAGTCTTTAGAGAAGTCGGGTGAGTACAACACTGGCTGGCTACATAAGGCTTGTTTCAAGAATTGGAATGCTGCCTCAGCCTCGGGGGTCCATTTAATCATGACCGACCCTTTCCCTTTCGTCAGGTTGGTTAGGGGCACAGCCTTAGAAGCAAAGTGGGGAATGAAGCGCCGATAATAACCCGCGATTCCCAGAAAGGCCCGTACCTGCTTCTTGCTGTTGGGACGTGGCCAACTCTGGATGGCCTCGACTTTGTTGAGTTGGGGTTTTATCACTCCCCTGCCAATGGTGTACCCAAGATATTTGGCCTCCTCCTGCCCAATGGTACACTTCTTGGGGTTAGCCGTAAACCCCGCTTCCCGGATAGAGTCTAGGACTGCTTGCACTTTTGGCAGATGTGAGGCCCAATCTGTGCTATGGACAATTACGTCATCCAGGTAAGCCGCAGCATACTTCCGATGGGGCCTCAGTATCTGGTCCATTTTCCGCTGGAATGTGGCCGGCGCATTCTGTAACCCGAACGGCATTCTCTTATATTGGAACGCCCCGTCTGGGGTTACAAATGCGGTTTTCTCTTTGGCCGACTTGGCCAGGGGAATTTGCCAATACCCTTTTGTGAGGTCAAGAGTCGTCATGTATCGGGCTGTTCCCAGCCGGTCGATCAACTCATCTATACGTGGCATGGGGTAGGTGTCAAATTTTGTAACTTTGTTCAACTGACGAAAATCGTTACAAAATCGCCAGCTCCCATCCGGTTTAGGCACCAACACAATGGGACTAGACCAATCACTTTGGGACTCCTCTATCACCCCTAAGTTCAGCATTTTCTGTACTTCCTCCCGTATTGCCTCCCGTCGGGCCTCTGGGATCCGATAGGGTTTTAACTTCACCCTTTCACCGGGCGGGGTAATAATATCATGCTCTACCCCAGATGTTTGTCCCGGCAGCTCAGAGAACACCTCCTTGTTGCGAAGCACAAACTCCTTAACCTCCTGTTGTTGGGGTTGTGACAAGGTGGCTGCTATTCCAACCTCCGGAATCACGCAACCAGTTTGAGCTGGTGACCAAGTTTCTGCGACTAGGGACTCTCTATCCCTCCAGGCTTTCAACAGATTAACGTGATATATCTGTTCGGGCTTTCGCCTTCCTGGTTGTCTGACCTTGTAATTCACTTCGCTCACTTTTTCCATTATCTCGTAGGGGCCTTGCCATTTGGCAAGGAATTTACTTTCAACCGTAGGGACAAGTACCAATATCCTATCCCCCGGGGAAAAGGTACGGGTCTTTGCTCCACGGTTGTACACTCTCTGCTGTGCCAACTGCGCTTGGGCCAAATGTTCCTTCACGATGGGCATTACCTGTGCAATTCGATCTTGCATCAGGGCGACATGCTCAATCACACTCCTGTGGGGAGAACTCTCACTTTCCCAAGTTTCCTTGGCAATATCCAACAGCCCTCTTGGGTGTCTCCCATACAGTAACTCAAAGGGGGAGAATCCCGTAGAGGATTGGGGCACCTCCCTAATAGCAAACATCAAATAAGGAAGTAGACAGTCCCAATCCTTTCCATCTCTATCCACCACTTTCTTCAACATTTGTTTTAGGGTTTTGTTGAATCTTTCAACCAGCCCATCGGTTTGGGGGTGATACACAGATGTACGCAATTGCGTCACTTTGAACAATTTACACAGCTCTTTCATAACCCGGGACATAAAGGGTGTACCTTGGTCCGTAAGCAGTTCTTTACAAATACCCACCCGGCTAAAAACAAGAGATAGCTCTTTGGCTATGGTTTTGGCCGAGGTATTTCTGAGAGGGATCGCTTCTGGATAACGGGTGGCATAGTCCATTATAACCAATATGTACTGGTGCCCCCTAGCGGACTTGATTATAGGACCTACCAAATCCATTGCGATTCTCTCAAACGGGACCTCAATGATGGGTAGAGGGACCAGCGGGCTACGGAAATGTGGCATCGGGGCCGACCTCTGACACACAGGGCAGGAGGAACAATAATTTTCTATGTCCTTCATCACCCCAGGCCAATAGAATCTCTGTAATACCCTCTCTCGGGTTTTCTCTGTCCCCAGATGACCTCCAAGAATGTGCCCATGGGCCAACTCCAACACCAACTTCCTGTAAGGTTTGGGCACCACCAGCTGCTCAACGGTTTCTTCTGCCCTTTTTGCCACCCGATACAGTAGGTCCTTCTCTACGCTGAAGTATGGGTAAGTGCAGGTATTATCTGGGTTCACTAACTCGCCATCTATTTCCACTACGTTTTCCCGTGCCTTTATTAGGGCGGGGTCTTTTAACTGTTCTGTGGCAAAATTTTCCCTGTGAACCTCCAGATCAGAAAACTCCACAGACGGTAGGTTTTCGTCTGAGGAGGTGGGCTCCTCTCCAGTTTCTTGAGTCTCCCCTGCCAATACTGACAAGGGAAATTCTGGAGAGTCCTCCCCACTCTCAGAGGAGTTCTGGCTATCACATTCCTGGTACATAGGGGCACCAGTGGGGGGCTCAGGATCATCCCACAGTTCCCAGAACTTCGGAAAATCCCTTCCCACAATGGCATCATGCGGTAATTGAGATACTAACCCCACTGGATGAGAGAGGGTACCTTTGGGGGTCTCGAAACACACTGTAGTCACTGGATACTCTCGGGTGTCCCCATGCACACAAATAACAGCTACCTTGCTATTCCCAGAGACCTCTGTTTTAACTAATTCAGCCTTTATCAGGGTCACAAGGCTACCTGAATCCAGCAATACCACAACATTTCTACCATTAATACACATTTTGCATAAATGTTTCTCAGTTCCCCGAATGGCAGTGCATGCGACTGTCGCACACAGCGACTGATGTCTGTCCGTCAGAAAGTCACACTGCATGGGTTCCTCCACAACCGGGCAATTGGCTGCAATATGTCCCGCTTGCCGGCAGCGGTAGCAAACGATCCTTCTTGCGGCCTCTTGAGCCGCTGATTTCCCAGGCTGTTCTCGCCAAACTTGGGGTAGAGCTCCCACCCTCTCACTCTCTCCACCCTCACCCCTTGGAATCCTCTTATCCGCCCCTGGGGATGGTCTGGTCTTAGGGTGGAAAGTCCGAGAGTCTCTGGAAGAGGCCGTCAGGTTCTCTGTAGCCAAGTATTTCTCTACACGATCCACAAGACCACCGGCCGTCTCTGGGTCTCCATGGCTTACCCACTTTTGGATGGCAGTAGGAAGAGCTCTCAAAAACCGATCCATTACAACACGTTCCACAATCTCTGGTGCGGACAAAGTCTCTGGCTGTAGCCACTTCCTGCTCAGGTGAATGAGATCATACATTTGAGACCTGGGGGGTTTTCCAAGCTGGAAAGTCCAGTTATGCACACGCTGAGCCCGGACAGCCAGGGTGACACCCAGCCTTGCCAATATTTCAGCTTTTAGCATCACATAGTCTTTTGCTTGGTCAGGCTCTAGGTCATAGTAAGCCTTCTGCGATTCACCAGTTAACAGAGGAGCCACCAGTCCAGCCCACTGCTCCTCAGGCCACTTTTCTCTTTCAGCAGTCCTTTCAAATGTGGTCAAAAATACCTCTGGATCATCCTCTCCAGTCATTTTTGTCAATAAACGACTCACCCCAAAGGACGCGGTATTAGTGGGACGGCTTTCCTCACTGGTCTGCGGACGTTGCTGCATTACTGCTTCCATTTGTTGTAGTCTCTGCTCTTGCTTCTGTAACAGGTCTATGAAGCGGGCCTCAGATTGCTGCTGGGCTTGTTGATGAGCTTGCTGCTGGGCTGCAAGGCTCCTTTGCAAACCTGCATTTGTCTGCTGTTGATTGGCATTTGCTAGAGCCAGCTGTTTCAGTATCTCCTCCATGCTGGCTTAAAAAAAACTGCCCGCATTCTCCACCAACTGTGAGGGGGTTAACTCGGTAGCGGGTGTGTGTGACCCCCTGGTTGGGCTCCCCACACAAAAACAGGGCCAGCAGACGGAGGTTGTGGTTTTCAAAATCAAAAGGTGCGGTTTATTTCTCTATGTACAGTGACAAAAACACAGCAAAGCCAAAAAAGAAACAAACAAAATAAATCCTGGTCAGTTTGACCTCTGACTAAACATGCAGGTTTCCTAAACTAACAACTGGGATCAGCCTGGTGCTGTCCTAGTCCCTAAGTCCCTGGTTTAGTAAAAGTCCAAACAAATAGCCACACAGGCTTTGCCTCACCGCACAGGGGTTCACTCTCCCTAGACAGTCCACACAGGTCTGGTTCCAGGCATGAGCTAACATCTAATGAAGCTGGGAGTTCCTTATAGAGGCCTAAATGAGCTGACAAGGTTCAGCTGGTCTCATCTCTGTCTGCACGACGCCCCACACTCTCCCTAGAGGTATGAGTCATCCATGAGCCTACTAGCCTCAGCTGGGCTTATACAACTCTCCACCCTAGTTGTATAAGTCAGCATAAAGCCTGAATCTGGGAGAAATATATCTACCCCCCTGGATGCAACCAGGTGACTTTACCTTCCTGCTGTCACAATATATATTATCATTTTTTGATTTAATTTTTTAATTCTTATTTTTTTTTCATTATTTTTGTTTTTTGATTTTTGATTTTCATTTTGTGAACATTTTGTATTTTTTACATTACATTAATACCCATGTTCTTCTTTTTTTTTTTCTTTTTTCGATCTTATAGCCCGGGGACGAGGCAGGGTCCTCCTATGAGCCTATTTTGTTCCTAGGGCTGTGATGCGTGGCCTGGCACCTCCTCCTCATCCTGTCTCTGGTACCATCCAGGGTGTGGGCGGGGCTTGCCATGCCGCGCATCGGCGCAATGCACACACCCAACCAGGAGTTCCCCCGTGTTGTGTTGTCAAGGTTACCCCCTTGTTTCCATCTGACGTCAGGTGCGAGTTGTTGTCACTCACTTCTGGTGCATGCGCTGGATGTGGGCTGTCCTTCTCCTTCCAGTTGGCATCTGCATGGCGTTGGCGGGGAACCCGCCCATTGTCATTGGGGTTATTTAGCCGGGGTTGGCCAGGGCCCCACTCTGCAATTTCCTTTCCCATGGGCGGTCACGTTTGGATGTGTTCATCCATCAATTTCACTATAGGTAGGAGGATCATAGACACCTTCACTTTTGCACAGAGCATTTTGACTTTGGCTTCCTTTGGGTCCTTGGCAATCGTCCAAGGCCTGTTTTTTTTTTTTTCTGTTTTTTGGTTTGAGTTTTTAGTTGTTTTCACATACTCACTTTTTATATCATCACTAGTATCCTGTGGAGGACTATTTATCCCAATTTGACTTTTCACTTGGCTCTTTTTGGAGTCGTGGGTCACTTCACCAAACTATGTTATTTATTATATTACTTAACGTTTTTTGCATATTTATTTACACACATATTTTTTTTTTACCAGTTTGGTTTACACACTTTCTCACACTTCACGGGTTTGCAGGTGGGGTCCTGGTTTTCCTCTGGCTGGATCTTCCCTTTGAACTGGGGGGTTTATCCTCGCCTCAGCCCCGGGCGAGACAGTTGCTCTGACTCTCACCCCTTCCCTATGGTTGGGCATTGATGGTGCTAACATGTATGTAAGTAACATGTGTGTGACAGACTCACCCAGGACAGAGGCTTTTGGAGGGGGGGGGGCCTCTTGACTACCGACTTTGGACCCTGGCATTTGAGGGAGCTACAAGCATTTACGAAGATGTTCTGTTATGTAATGCAAAAGGACATTATTAAGGAGGCCATGATGGTCTTTGCATGCTTGGGACTCATATAGCAGACGTATGTGAAAGGAATGCTGCACAACACACAGACACATATAGGTTGGTTTACAAATAGTGTTAACTTTGCATGGGAAGTTGCATTTTGCAAGGAGCTTAGTGAATACAGCAAAATTTCACTTTGCAAAAAAAAAAACTATCATGTGCAAGGAAAAAAAAAATATATATATATAATTTTTGCTTGCACCTGATTGGATGATGGATGTCGACAGAGTTTCAGCTCATTCACCAAGCTCTGGGAAAAATTCCCTTGCAAAGTGAACAGCCTATTTTCCTTTAGTAAATCATTTTCATAATAGTTGTCCCTTACATGCAATGACAATTGGTAGCAATCAGCCTAAGCATCCAATATATGGTATATATGTTCTTCTACATAGTTGTTTTTTATCACTAGTTGGTATACGGAGAACTGGCCCGTTCTGGCGTGTGTTCCAATGGCCGGATATGACGCGGGTATCCCCACTGGATGTTATGTCAATCGTGGCGACTGCGCAGCCTCAATGCATTTAAAATAAATTGCGTCATCAGGAAGCTCGCTCGGCAAACATACACAGAGGCTGTCTATGTTGGTGCTTACTTGAAGAACCATACCATGTAAGTGCAATTCTTTCACTGTTTACCGTTCTTTAATAAAAATACTACACTGTATCAGTCCCCATCTCTCCATTATTTACTTATGGTGATTTTGGAGCAGAGCAACTTTACTAATGTTGGTGGAATTGAACTAATCCTGATCAAGGAAGGACACCTTGGAATATGGCACCTTTGGAATCCTAATTAGCGATTTGGTCCTGTGTGGGCCAATTGGATTTGGTGAGTGTGTATTCTTGCCCTCACTGTGGTGGAGCACTCTGGCCAACTTTTGTTACAAGCATGGTGATTGGAACACTTGGAAGATATACATTTTGTTTTATGGACTAACTATATACTTTTTCATTTTTTAATTCACTCTATTCGTAATTTATATATCTGTAAATGTATTGTTATATATTTTTGTTATATGTGAGTAGCGCCACTACCTTTATTATTTGTTGTTAGCTATTATTGAGGTGATTTTTTCACTTTTAAAAGGGCAGCTGCTTTTTTTCACTTATTTAAAAAGTAAATGGGAAAGATTCTTCGCACCAATTGGTCTAATATTCTTTAACAGATACACCTTTAGTCACTGTGATATATCTAAAAACACTTAAAGCTGTAGAAACATGCACTTTTAATAATCTTCATAATCCTCCTTTCTTTCTTCCTAGAATGATATGCTTAAAATCTTCAGCAATTCCATGTTTGGATGTTAAGCCTGTAAAATTGTCACTTCATGTCATATAGTGCTCAAATGTATCACATATTATTTCATTTAATATCTCAGAAAATTTTTAAATTACCGTTTTCCATAAATCCCAACTGGGGCGTGGCTAACACGCGGCTATGTTTTTATTGCTGCCTGTGATGCAACTGAGGAGGTAAATACAAAGTCCAGCACAATCCATACAGCAATGAGACCCAGTCATAGAAGAGTGCTGTAGTGAAATGGCAGATGGTGCCACTAAATAATAAGTCCAGTGCAAGACATTTTAGACATGTTCTTGGGAGTCCAGTATCTAGGTATTTTTGATGACATCTGTGGCATCTATAGAAGTAAGGGGAGTGGGTATTCTCTCTTGGATGTGTTATTTTTTATTATTTGATTTTATTATTTATCTGTTAATATGAAATTTGTATGGCACATATGTATAAAAGGGTACTTAATACCTTAATATTTTTTGTCCCTTTTTCTTGTTCCTCCCTCTTGTCATCCTCACCCTCGTGTTTATGCATTCTTTGGAGAAATGTATAATGTTCTTAGTGCATTTTGCATCATTTTTGTGTTTGTTGAGTTATTTTTTTATATGTTGTTTTATGTATGGTATATTGTTATATGTAGAGTTTATTTATGGACCTTTTGAAAATATAACTGTGTTGCATGGAAAAGTCTGTTTATTTAGGATTGGGAAAGGTGGGGCGGATAAGCTTATTTCCCTATGCACATGGCCATGTTTAAGGGTCCATGCACACTAGGAGCAGAAAAAATCCCAGAACCTCTGACAGAAAAACATTAATAGTAGCTCATATTGCACAAGAGTTTAGGAAAGTTTATAGACCTTTGCTTTTACAAGCGATTTTTCCTAAACATTCACCTCTGGTCATTTTTCATTTTTAGGAGCATTAAAGCGGAGGTCCCACTAAAAAAAAAAATATTAAAAGCCAGCAGCTACAAATACAGCAGCTGCTGACTTTTAATATATGGACACTTATCTGTCTAGGTCGCCCACGATGTCGGCAGCCGAAGCCCATCTGACGCTCGAGGATCGGCTGCTGCTGCCGCCATGCTTGGTAAGGGAATCAGGAAGTGAAGCGTTGCAGCTTCACTTCCTGGTTCCCTACTGCGCATTGCGTGAGTTGCGCTGCGTGTCTTCACTGGTCCCCGCTGTGTTCTGGGAGCTGTGTGTCTCCCAGAAGGCAGCAGGGGTACAGAGTAGGTGCTGGAAGTGGCGTAGATCACAGAAGTGATCTATGCCAGGAAGAGGGAGCAAATACCTGTATTAGACAGGTATCTGCTCCCCCCTCCCCCCTGAAAGGTGCCAAATGTGACACCGGAGGAGGGGGGGTTCCAAAAAGTGGAAGTTCCATTTTTGGGTGGAACTCCACTTTAAGCTTTTTTTTTTTTTTTTTGCTCCTCTCAAAAATGTGATCCAGATAGGTTTGTTTTAATTGCCTCTAAATGCTGAGTAGGGATGAGCTTCGAGTTCGAGTCGAACTCATGTTCGACTCGAACATTGCCTGTTCGCCCGTTCGCCGAACAGCGAACAAATTGGGGTGTTCGCGGCAAATTCAAAAAATCTATGGGAGAAATCTAAAGTGCTAATTATAAAGGCTTATATGCAAGTTATTGTCCTAAAAAGTGTTTGGGGACCCGGGTCCTGCCCCAGGGGACATGTATCAATGCAAAAAGAAGTTTTAAAAACTGCCGTTTTTTCGGGAGCAGTGATTTTAATAATGCTTAAAATGAAAAAATAAAAGTGAAATATTCCTTTAAATTTCGTACCTGGGGGGTGTGTATGATATGCATGTAAAGTGGCGCATGTTTCCCGTGCTTAGAACTGTCCCTGCAAAAAATGTCATTTTTGAAAGAAAAAAAGTCATTTAAAACTCACTCGCGGCTATTAATGAATTGTCGGCTCCCGGCAATACATACAAAAGTCATTGATAAAAAAAAAAAAAAAGCGTGGGGGTTCCCCAGAATTCAATTACCAGGCCCTTCAGATCTGGCATGGATTTTAAGGGGAACTCCACCCCAAATTAAAAAAAAATGGCGTGGAGACCCCCTAAAAATCCATACCAGACCCCTTAATCGAGCACGCAACCTGGCCGGCCGCAGGGGAAAAGGGGGGGACGAGAGAGCGGCCCCCCTCCCTCCTGAACCGTACCAGGCCACATGCCCTCAACATGGGGAGGATGTCCCCATGTTGATGGGGACAAGGGCCTCATCCCCACAACCCTTGCCCGGTGGTTGTGGGGGTCTGTGGGCGGGGGGTTTATCGGAATCTGGAATACCCCTTTAACAAAGGGGACCCCCAGATCCCAGCCCCCCCCATGTGAATTGGTAAGGGGTACATTGTACCCCTACCATTTCACGAAGAAAGCGTAAAAAAATGTTTAAAAAAACACACAAACACCTTGAAAAAGTCCTTTATTTAAAAAAAAAAACAAAAAAACATTCCAGCGGTGAAATCCAGTGTCCCGCGGCGATCCCGATGTCCAGCACTGTCCTTCATTGGTTGTGCCTGAGCGGACCTGATGGGGAACTCCCTCTCAGTATTTTAAATGTATAGACCCGCCCCTTCTAAAGTTCCCCATCAGGTCCGCTCAGCGGACCAGATGCGGAACATGAGAAGGGGCGGGTCTATACATGTATTACCAAAGTGAGAGCAGTTCCCCATCAGGTCCGCCCCCTCGGTATGTCGGACCCGCCTACGTCATTGGCTTGAGCGGGGAACTTCCTTCACTGTGTAATTTAAATTTACATAGTGAAGGAAGTTCCCCGCTCAAGCCAATGACGTAGGCGGGTCCGACATACCGAGGGGGCGGACCTGATGGGAACTGCTCTCACTTTGGTAATACATGTATAGACCCGCCCCTTCTCATGTTCCGCATCTGGTCCGCTGAGCGGACCTGATGGGGAACTTTAGAAGGGGCGGGTCTATACATTTAAAACACTGAGAGGGAGTTCCCCATCAGGTCCGCTCAGGCACAACCAATGAAGGACAGCGCTGGACATCGGGATCGCTGCGGGACACTGGATTTCACCGCTGGAATGTTTTTTGTTTTTTTTTTAAATAAAGGACTTTTTCAAGGTGTTTGTGTGTTTTTTTTAAACATTTTTTTACGCTTTCTTCATGAAATGGTAGGGGTACAATGTACCCCTTACCAATTCAAATAGGGGGGGCCGGGATCTGGGGGTCCCCTTTGTTAAAGGGGTCTTCCAGATTCCGATAAGCCCCCCGCCCGCTGACCCCCACAACCACCGGGCAAGGGTTGTGGGGATGAGGCCCTTGTCCCCATCAACATGGGGACATCCTCCCCATGTTGAGGGCATGTGGCCTGGTACAGTTCAGGAGGGAGGGGGGCCGCTCTCTCGTCCCCCCCCTTTTCCCCTGCGGCCGGCCAGGTTGCGTGCTCGGATAAGGGGTCTGGTATGGATTTTTAGGGGGACTCCACGCCATTTTTTTTAAAATTTGGGGTGGAGTTCCCCTTAAAATCCATGCCAGATCTGAAGGGCCTGGAATGGATATTTGGGGGAACCCCACGTCAATTTTTTTAAAATTTGCGGCGGGGTTCCCCTTAATATCCATTCCAGACCTGAAGGGCCTGGTAATTGAATTCTGGGGAACCCCCACTGTTCTGTCTCAACTACAAAGCGATAAAGTTCATCTCCAGGTTTAAGTAGGCCTTACTCAAGCTGGTTTGATATTCATCCCTTGCATCGATACAGGCAGTTTAACTCAATGAATAAACTCACAGTTAGGACGACAGACGATGAATCCTTTCGAATGTTCAGTTTAATGATGGATATTCATAGGTAGAAAAACGTTGCAGTTGTAAGCCACATGTAAGATGTTTAGCATGGAAGATATACAGGAGTAATGACCAGAATAAGGAAGTGGAGGAGATATATAAAGAACTACGGTGAGAGAGAGAGTTCAGCTAGAAAGAAGGGGACAGATCTTAAAGACACAGAGCAAGAATAATCACATAGTGTAACACAACACTCCCCGTCTGAAATCTTTAGATTTCATAACCTTAAACTAATATATATATTTTCAAAAAGTCCAATACTGACGAATGTCCTGGAACCTGTAATGAAAAACATGCAACAAGCAAATAATAAACGTAAGTTCAACAGGATGAAGAACATAAAGTCACAGTATGATGTCTTCAAATAATTCCAAAGTTCTGAGTAGAACCTGTAGATGGCAGCAATGTACTCCCCGCCGTGCCAACAGCATGGCTAGTCCTTGCACAAGTCACTCACCTGGCAAAAGGAGTACTAACTCTGTGATTGGTCGACTAAAGGTTCGTGTCGATCCTCCCTTGGTTACCTTGACTTCTACCTTCCGGACTTTGTTATCGTCGCTGGGCATAACTTTAGTAATAAGACCCATAGGCCACTCATTCCGACAAACTTTCTTGTCTTTTAGAAGGATGAGGTCTCCAACCTTAAGATTCGGCTTAGATGCTTGCCATTTGTTACGACCTTGAAGGTGGTGAAGATACTTTTTCTTCCAGCGATGCCAGAACACATTGGCTAGATGCTGCACCTGCTTCCATTGATGCTCGTAATGGTGTGACCGCAGCTTCTGTTTTGTACTTACAGAAGTGTGTAGTGAGATGTTCACAGTTCTTATTTCCTTATCATCTTCAGGGTTTACTAGCCCATAGGTGGTGTCAATAGAGAGTAAGTAAGAGTCCTCACACAGAAACCTTGGAGGTGACAGCCATAAGCTGTCCTGAAGAGCGGCAGGTGACACAGCTCTGGTCCCACAGTCAGCTGGGTTGAGTTCAGTGGGAACGTGATGCCATTGACTTGGTAGAGAGAATCTCTTGATACGTTCAACCCTGTTGCTGACGTACACATAAAATTGTTTTGTTTGGTTGTTTATGTAACCAAGTTCTACCTTACTGTCTGTATAGAAGGTGAAAGAATCAATTGTAGTGTCCATTTCACTTCGTATGACCTCTGCAATTTCTACTGCTAGCACGGCTGCACAAAGTTCAAGTCTTGGTATGGTATGTGCAGGCTTGGGAGTGAGTTTTGCCTTGCCTAGGACAAAACTACAGTGTGATTCTCCATTCAGTTCAGAGGTCTTCAAATAGGCTACTGCAGCAATAGCTTCAACTGATGCATCAGAGAAAATATGAATCTCTCTCCGGTTAGCAGTTGAAATGGAACCTTGAATGGTAACTGGAGCAAGGAAACCCAGTGGGTCATAGATGCTATTCACCACGAACAGGACTCCTCTCTTAGTGAAGGGTTTGTCACAAGTTGACACTTGAAAGGTGAATTTGTCTTGTTTGATGTTCCACAACAAACACAGACTTCGCTGTACTGGAGGCACATCTGTACCTAAGTCAAGGTTTTTTAGACTAGTGGCATAGTCCTCAGAGTGAAAGGCATTCATAAGTTCCTGGCTGTTGGATATAATCTTGTGCAGTCTAAGGTTTGCTACAGACAGCATCTCCTTTGTTCTGGTGAGAAGATCAATTGCTTCTTTAGCAGTTGGAAAGGACTTAAGTGCGTCGTCAACGTAGAAGTTTCTTTCAACAAATTGACGGGCATCAAATCCATATTCAACTTCTCCAGTCTGAGCTGTTTTCCTTAGCCCATAAGTTGCCACTGCTGGGGAAGGACTGTTACCGAAGACATGTACCTTCATGCGATAATCTATAACTTCCTTGTTGAGGTCATTGTCCTTGTGCCATAGAAACCTGAGGTAGTTTCTGTTGTCTTCTCTGACGATGAAGCAGTGAAACATCTGTTGAATGTCGGCCATTACTGCTACAGGCTCTTGTCTGAAACTAATCAAGACTCCTATTAGACCGTTGTTCAAGTTGGGTCCCGTAAGGAGCATGTTGTTAAGAGAAACACCTTCGTGCTGAGCACTGGAATCAAAGACAACTCTGATTTGGTCTGGTTTGCGTGGGTGATACACGCCAAAGGATGGAAGGTACCAGCATTCTTCTCCCTCCTTTAGTGGGGGAGCAGGCTCTGCATGATCTCTGTCAAATACATTTTGCATAAAGTCCACAAAGTGCTTTTGCATCTCTGGTTTCCTGCTTAAGTTTCGCTTTAAGGAGGAGAATCTACTGATGGCCTGCTGTAAGTTGTTGGGCAATCTCTCTCTTGGGAGACGAAAGGGTAGGGGTGCTACCCAGTTATTGGAGTCATCTTGAAAGAACTCATTGTCCATTACCTTGATGAATTCTTTGTCTTCCGGGAGATAGACGTGCTTTGGAGGAGCTCCGCTAGGCCCGACGGAATCAATAGCCATCCTAAGCCAGCGCCCTACGACCAGGCCACCAAATCCTCCATCCCGACTCCTGGGCTTCCCCTCATCAGATCCCTACCTGACTTGGGTCTCTGGGTGAGCCGAGTGCTCTGCATTCCGAGCCGGGCCGGCTCCATCCCCTGGTGATCCGCCGCCATCTTGCGGCCTGCGAGGCCTCTGAGGCCTCTGGATCCACCGCGCTAAAGTACCGCGGCCGCGGGACGAACGGCGACCCTTCCGGAACCCATCTAAGGCAGCCTTCCAAGCCCAGAGGAGAACGGAGAGGAGTCGACAGCCGGCGGAGGCACCCTGCTGAAGACGGCGCTCTGTGTAAAGAGGTGAGCGGCGGCCATCTTGATCCACCCAAAGCCCCTCAATAGCCTTAGTAGCCTTACCATCCTTCCTGGGCAAGGATCAACCACCACATCCTCCGTCCCAGCCCTCAGTGTGTGCTCCGGACCCTAACCGCAGACTGATAGTCACCCCCGAAGGCCTGCAGGGTATCTGGTGGTTCCTGGCCTACTGTACGGCGGCCATCTTGCTCCACCCTACTGAGGTTCCACGGCCTGTTTCTAGCCCTCGGGTCTCGCCACGCACATAATCCCTCAACTTACAGCCACTGGTGCTTACCCACATGCTACCCGCTGTCCGCAGTGCTTGGCGGTACCCCCTGTTTGAGTACTGTGGACCAGATTTAGCCCTGTGCTAGGCGGCCATCTTGCTGCACCCTAGAGTCCATCCTAAAGTATCTCCTCCATCAAATTGCCTCTGGAAGCCTAGGTGCGTTGGCTGGCCGGGCAATGGCCCCTGAACTAGAATGCTGCATATGCTGACTCTTTCTATGTACTAAACCCACAGCCCAGGGGGGCAGTCACGCAGAGTCGGGGATGATTACAGCTTGATCTCCCTGCTTTGCGCCGTCGGACCACACAAACTCGGCGAATAAGGCACATCTTGCTTCCTGACGCCACCACTCCAGCTCTCTGAACGACGAACAGTACCTGATATTACCTATGTACAATACACCCCGGAGCCGGCAGCGCTACCGCTCACAGCAGAAGGCCTCTCCTGCAGGGGGGAAAGGGAAGGGGAAGGGCAAAATGGCGCCCGAACCTCCGGAGCCAGATGACTCCACTCAGCATTCTGAGGACAGCCTACACCAGTTCCCCTCCAACTTGGTAAGCCCCACTGACGCTGGCTCTGATGCCTTGCTCCAGAAGTTCCGCGGTATAGTCCGAGACGAAATAAATTCTGCCTCCCGTAAGCTCTCAGCGGAACTGGTGAGGGGGCTTAAGGAAATAGGCCACCGCACCAATCAATTGGAGCAGCGGATGGACTTGACAACAACAGTCCTGGAGGGTCACGAGGACGAGGTCGAGAGGCTGAATGCTGAATTGTTGAGCCTACAGGATAAATTAGAGGACTCTGAGAATAGAGCTCGCAGGGATAACCTCCGCATCCGTGGGCTCCCAGAGACCATCACTGACTTGCAGGGGACGGCCACGGCTTTCTTTCAGGAGCTGGCGCCTGATGTCCCTCCGGAGCGCTTGGAATTCGACCGCATACACAGGTCCCTTGCTCCCAAACCCACAGAAGGTCCCCCCAGAGACGTCATCATTAAATTTCACTTTTACAGGACTAAGGAGCGGCTCCTGCAGGCTGCACGAGATCTCCCTAACCTCTCCCACCAGGGTAATCCCCTCCAATTATTTGCAGACCTCTCTCCGGTCACCATAGCCAAGAGGCGGAGTCTGAAGCCTTATCTGCAGATTCTACAAGCTCGGGGCATCCGTTATAGATGGGGGTTCCCCTTTAAGCTCTCCTTCTACCACCTTGGCCGCCAGTTTCATGCCTCCTCTTTGCCTGACTTACGGCGACATTTTCAGGATCTGCAGTTTGATCTCCCTCCCTCCCAACCGGAGTCTTCCTCGGCCCAACCAAGGCCATCCCGGTCACCTCACGGATCCTCGCAGAGGTCTCAGCAGGGCTCCCAGGCTCTTCGATCACTGCAAGCACAGCGATTCCAGGATGTCCCTAAGGGAGGTCAGCATTAATTCTCTTTCGACGCTCCAAAGAGGAAACCTGCCCGTTATTCTGAACTGATGGATATGTCTTACCTTGAACACCAAGTATGAATCTAAATTTCACTCTTGTTTATTCATTGCATAGACCCGGTTGCAACGCATGGGCATTCCTGTCTCTAGGCCAATAAGACATCTGGACCCTCTCTCCTCCCCTTTTTTATATAATTTTTTTTTTTTTTTTACCCAGGTGAAGACTTTTATGATTTGATGCTCTGGGGAACTATCCTTGTGCTGCTCTGCACATTCCCACTAGTGTCGTGGGTGTGTGCTGTTCATCACAGACTGCAGTTATGGCCCTGGCGTGTGGGTCATGGGCAATGCATTTGCTGTGGACCGGCTTCGTGTCCTGGACTTCCCGTACTTTCACTGGGGGCTCCGGAGCGCGAGGTTGGCCATAGCCTACAGTTTACCGTTTACAGGTTAAGTCGATATGTTATATAAATTTGGTTAAGATTGCTTTAATCTTTGTTTCGGTGGGGTTTATGGGACATGTTCTGTTATACCCTGTGCCGTAGTTGATCTCAATATTCAGACTACATTGAAATCCAGCCGAGTGGTTTCCGACGGACCACTGCTCCCCCTCGGCTCGGAAGTTGACCGGAACAAGAGTTTTGGCTAACTTCCGATCCTCCAGTGGGATTCCAGTCCCACTACCAATTGCAACCTTGATGATTGGAATGTTTTTACTCCGAGCTCTACTCTGACTTTTTGTTTTTCTTGATCTAATTTTTTTAACTTTCTCTCTTTTTGACTCTCAGGTCTTTTATCCTTTTTTTCCCTCCACTAGGTCCGCGGGGAGTGTGCTTTGGGGAATGGTCTTCTATTTCTTGTTAGTTTTACTATGACGTTTAATTGGCTATCCCTGAATGTTCAGGGTATGAATTCTCCTCAGAAAAGGGTGAAGGTCTTCAAGTATCTTAGAAAGCAACAGATTGACATTGCCTGCTTACAGGAAACCCATTTTTCGGCAACTTCCTGCCCTAAATACTTTGACGCACAGTTTCCTCAGGTGTTTTTGGCTGCTGCTCCAACCAAGCAAAAGGGGGTGCTCATAGCTTTCCGCAAGTCGGTCTCATTTAGTTGCATCAGACAGATCGCAGACCCCGAGGGCAGATATTTATTGCTACAAGGCACTATCCAAGGAAAGGAGGTCACCATTATGACCTACTATGCACCAAATTCTAATCCAGGACCCTTCTTGTCTCACGTCTGCACCCTGCTAGCATCCCACCACAAGGGTACCCTCTTTCTTGCGGGTGATTCGAATTTAGTTTTGAATCCCTCGTTTGATAAATACCCCTCGGAGCACATTGCTACCTCCCCTGACGCAAAAAAATTTGCTCGCTCTCTACAATCACATGATCTGGTCGACCTTTGGAGGGAATGCCATCCTCAGGGTAAGGACTATACGTTTTACTCCCACCCTCATCATTCTCACTCCAGAATCGATCATATGTTCATGCTACGTCGCCACCTTCCCATGGTGGTTAGGGCCTCTATCCTGGCTGTTCCGTGGTCTGATCACGACCCTGTTTTGGTGGTCTGCCACTCTGTTTTGGACAGACCCCAGTTCTCGCCCTGGGTGATGAACGATTCGCTTTTATCGCTTAAAGAGGTCCGGGAAGATATTTTCAAGGCCTCAGAGGACTACTTCCGCGAAAATCTAGGCTCGGTAGAGTCACCTGTAACGCTTTGGGAGGCTTATAAGGCGGTACTTCCTGGCCACATTATCAGGGTGGCGTCGACCCGTAAGCGAGAGCGGGGTCTGAAACAAAGGGCCCTGGAGACACGTCTGGAGGCATTATCAGGGCTTTTCAAACAATCCCCCACCTCTAGCAACCGCAAACTCTTGGAGCAGGCCCGTTCGGAGCTAGATCTTAGTCTCACCGAGGGGGCTGAACGTATCTTACGGTGGTCCCGCCAGAGATGGTATACCAGGGCGAACAAGCCAAATCGAACGCTGGCCAACAGACTCCGGACTTTCGCTCCTAAACCCGCCCCCATCACACTGCGCAACCGGCACAATGTCCTTACGGGTAACCCATTGCGCGTATTGGAGGAGTTTAGTTTTCGCCTTACTAAATTATACTCTGACCCAGAGCAGTTTAATGCTCACGACACTGCTGATTTCCTCAGCCGTCTCCCTCTCCCGGCCTTGACGGACGCGCATGTTGCCCTTATGGACCGGGACATACAAGTCTCGGAGGTCCTCCAAGGTATAAAAGATCTAAAAGTAGGAAAGCGACCGGGGCCGGATGGATTTACGGCACTTTACTACAGGAAGCTGGCCGCTGTGGTAGCTCCGCATTTAACGGCCATGTATAACTCTGTTAAAAATGGTCGCTCCCTTACCCCGGACCTCCTAAAGGCTAACATAGTGATGATTCCTAAGCCGGATCGAGACCACTCCTCTTGGGCCAACTTTAGGCCTATCTCCCTAATCAATATCGATATGAAAATTTTGACCAAAATTCTGGCTAATCGCCTAAACTCTTTTCTCCCTCGGTTAATCGGGAAAGACCAGGTCGGTTTCATACCTCAGAGGCAGGCTGGTGATGCTATTCGACGTATATTGCAACTCCAACACATAGCCCATACCCGCTCGCTGGAAACTATGTTTTTGTCCCTGGACGTCCACAAGGCCTTTGACACTCTGTCGTGGCCTTACCTCATGTCAGTTCTTCGGCATTATGGCTTTGGGTCTTCGTTTATGCACTGGATGTCTGCCTTATATGACTCTCCCCGGGCAAAAATCAAGTATTATGGGTTCGAGTCTCCTCTTTTTAATATCAAGAGGGGCACTCGCCAGGGATGCCCCCTATCGCCTCTTCTTTTTGTATTGGCTCTGGAACCCCTGGCGGAGGCGATTCGTTCGCATCCCAACATACAAGGCATCGAAATAGCGGGTTGCCCCCATAAAGTTTCCCTATTTGCCGATGATATCCTTCTTACTTTGACCTCCCCCAGAATTTCTTTACCAAATTTACAATCCCTTTTGGACACCTTTGCTGCCCTTTTGGGGCTCCGGGTTAATCCCTCCAAATCAAAAGCATTGTCGGTTAACCTCTCTCCTGGTTTGTTGGAGGATCTACAGTCGGCGTTCTCCTTCCAGTGGGTCTCCTCGCTACCCTACTTGGGAATCCACCTCACCCCTACGTACTCCGGATTGTATCAGGCTAACTTTCCGCCCTTGTTCAAAAGCCTAACGGACAAGCTGTTATCTTGGTCTCATTTGCCTTTGTCTTGGTTCGGCAGAATAACAGCTGTTCGTATGTCCTATCTCCCGAAACTACTGTACTTTTTTCGTGTTTTGCCTGTTCGGGTTCCCCCACATATCCTACGCATACATCAGCGAAGAATTATGCAATTTATATGGGGTTCGACCCACCCCCGAATCAGCAAACAGGTTTTATTTGCTAAGCGAATTAATGGTGGTCTTTCGGTACCCAATTTACGGGCTTATTACATAGCCGCTAACATAGCCCCACTTTCGTGTCTTCATAAGACCTATCAGCTTCCGCTTTGGGCTATGCTTGATCTGGTCGACATCGACCCTATTCCAATCTCCTCATTGCCCTGGCTTCCTCCTGTGCACCGTCCGGCGGTTATGGGGCCTTGCTTAGCCCACTCCCTGCGAATATGGGACTCGGTAAAATACTCTGCGGGGTTGATCTCTTCTCACCTCCCACTCTTGCGACTCTTGCACTGCCCGCTATTCCCTCCAGGTTGTGACAATGCCTCCCAGTTCTCATGGTGGACCACGAATGGGTTCACAGATGTGCACTCACTGTTGCGGCCAACTAGGATTTTGGCATTTGACGCCTTACGCTCCTCTCACGATATTCCCTTGCGAGAGCACTATCGTTATTTACAACTTCGCCATTTTCTTCAGAGTCTTATTAAGTCTCAATCCACCCCTTATACCTTGACCCCCTTTGAGAGCCGTTGTAGAGCCAGGCCCCACTCACCGGGCCTAATTTCACTGATATATTCGGCTGTGATATCTACTAGGAGGCCCCTATTGAGGCCTTACCACCTGCAATGGGAGAAAGAGTTGGGGAAGCAGTTGGACCCTGCGGATTGGCAGGCAATGACACTAACTCTGTCCAAATGCTCACGTAACGTGTTAATCTTGGAAAATGCCTATAAGGTATTGTATAGGTGGTACTACACACCGGCGAGACTGGCTCGCTTTATTCCAAATTATTCCCCGCTTTGTTTTAGAGGGTGTTCTCAGGAGGGCTCTATGGCACACATTTGGTGGTCATGCCCGCGGGCGTGCAGACTGTGGATTAGGGTATTTACTCTCATCCGCAATCTATTTCAGATTAATATCAAGAGGGACCCTTATGTAGCTCTCCTTGGTAAGCCCATCGTGGAACTACTGCGTCCAGAAAGGCAACTAGCCCAGCATCTTTTTACTGCAACTAGGATGACAATTGCGAGAGCATGGAAAACCCCCGCACTCAGCTTTGAGGCAGTCAAAAATCGCCTGAACGATGTCATGGTTAATGAGAAACTGACGGCAATCCTTTTGGATACGCATGACAAGTTTCTTGAGGTCTGGCAACCCTGGGTCACATACTACCACCCTTCTAGGTTTGACGCTACATTACTATCACTTTAGGACTCCCCTTGCGTACACCCCGTGGACCTCCTACTTCCCTCTTCTTTCTCTCCTTCTTCACATCCTATTGCTCTTCTTGTTCTGCTCCATCTCCCTTTTTTTTATTTCTCTTCCTCTCTTTCTTTTCCTTTTTAGGCTCTTATTTTACTGTTAACCCTGCATATCCTTTCTTGAGGATGCTAGCTATCAGGTTCTATTGTGTGTTGTTCACTCACTCTACAGGTTTGCAGACAGCCGGGCATGACCCGGGTCCTGGACCATGAGGTCCTAATGATTGTTTACATTTCTCCTTTATATTTGTGTATAGCATAAGATCACGACTCATGCCTCCTCTCTGCAGGTGAAGACTTCAAGCCCGGATTTGCCATGTATGATACATGCTATAACGCTCTATTGTAAACCTGTACTGTTGATTTATATGACAATAAAACTTTTTGTAAAAGAATTCTTTGTCTTCCATTGAAGGAGCCAGTATGTCATCTTCACTGGTTACATTAAACACTGTAGAGCCGAAGTCGCCATCATGGCAGGAGAAAGGGCTTGTGTCACCTGAGATACCATGTTGCCATTCGTGGCTGGCTATCTTCTCTTTCACCCAGTAGTGATGTGGGCATGGCTCAAAGTAAGTGTTGCGGCCATTTGGCAGAACATTTGTCTTGAATGACGAAATGTTGGTAGGTCTTTTCATTTTGCCTATGCAGACATTGCCTATGATGACCCACCCTAGATCCGTGCGCTGGGCAAATGGGGCATCTGGGGGTCCACTGACTTGTCTGTGTACCTTGTGAACTCTTAGAATGTCTCTTCCTAACAGAAGAAGGATCTGAGCATCTTTGTCAAGCGGCGGTATCTCATTTGCTATTACCTTGAGGTGAGGGTGATGGAAAGCAGCAGCTGGAGTAGGGATTTCTTCCCTGTTAGCAGGTATCTGATTGCACTCAACAAGTGTAGGTAAGGGTAATTGCAAGTTACCTTTGAGAGAAGATACCATGAGTCCATGAGCCCTTCTTCCAGAAACCTCTATAGTTCCACTACAGGTACCCAAGGTGTAAGGATGAGCTTCGCCTTTTATTTCAAATAGATTGAACAATTCCGATTTTGCAAGTGATCGATTGCTCTGATCGTCTAAGATAGCATATGCCTATAGAGACTTTTCTGGTCGATCCTTGTGGTATATGTTCACCAAGCATATCTTAGCACAGGACTTACCACAGCGGTCTTCTCCACAAACTTCTGTGCAGGATGAAGAAATGATGGTAGAATTAGGCACTTGGTCTGTATTCTCCCCGCCATGCGTTAACCTGGGAGGAGTGTTGGCAGGTTGTGCAGAGCTGGGCTCAAGTGGATGGAGGGCTTGCACATGTTCTTCAGAGCCACACTCTATGCACTTGATGGACACATTACAGTCCCTTGCAAAAT
Source organism: Rana muscosa (assembly GCA_029206835.1). Classification (NCBI taxonomy): domain Eukaryota; kingdom Metazoa; phylum Chordata; class Amphibia; order Anura; family Ranidae; genus Rana; species Rana muscosa. Next base: position 670,223,034 of record CM055118.1, read on the forward strand.
GTTCTGTAGAAGCACAGCACCTGAAACATACCCTAAATGTCTTTAAAAGCTCCTTGCGCTCTTCCAGAGGCTTTTTCCTAAAGCCGATACATTTAATGAGGGGGTGTGGCTTCTTGTGTATGGGACACTCTCTGTTAGGGTTTTCAATCTTCCTACTCTGTTTGTTCGTGGCCAGAACTGTGGTAGGAGTGGGAAGGATGTCAGTCTTTTTCACGGACACTGGGCCTCTATGGTTTCTATAGTTGCCCTGAAGACTGGTACTCTTAGGAAAGGGTGAGAAGAGGCTGTACTCACCGTAGAAAAAACTTGGATCGTTCTTGGTCTCTGCAATTTTCCGGATGAATTCACAGAAGAAAGAGAAAGAAAGGAAGGAAACCTTGTTCTCTCTTTTGTATGATGACCCTAGTGCAGTCCATTTCTCTTGCAAACCATACGGGAGCTTGGAGACAATGGGGTTTACCCCTCTTGGAGTGTCAAGGTAACTGAGTCCAGGTAGTTTTGGGTCTGTCTTGGCTAGCTGAAGCTCAAGGAAAAGGTCACTCAGTCTCTGGAACTCCTTGTTGTCCTTACCGGATATCTTTGGGAAAGTTTCCAGACGCATGAACAAAGCATTTTCTATAGCTTCTGGACTGCCATAACTTTGCTCTAGTCGCTCCCATGCAGCTGTGAGGCCTGCAGTAGGATTGTCCATGAAAACCGATCTTAATGGCTTAACACGTGCAGCAGATAGAGGACCAAGCCATTTGATCAGCAGATTCAATTCTTGATCAGCTGTAATGCCAATATTGCTGATTGTAGTTCTGAAGGCACATTTCCAACTTCTGTAGTTCTCAGGTTGGTCATCAAAACTTGTAAGACCAGTCTTTGTGAGCTCTCTGCGAAGCATGTACCTCACAAACTCTTCTGTCTCAGTTGTCTCCGCCTTTATGTGAGATGCTGTTGGCTGTATGGTGCTGATTGCGTTATCTTTGACATTGTTGTTAAAGGACACAGGGAAATATGGTGCAGCAGATGCATCCAGGTGAGTTGCTTGCTTGAAGTCAGTTGTTCCAATGGTACGTTGATTCAAGGCTGTACCAATGACTGGAGATTGATGACTTGCTTGAAGCTTGCGCTGATGCTCTGTGACGTATGAAGGCAGGCAAGGTAGGCAGGTAGGAAATGCAGTGGAGTGATTTTGAGTGCAGGAAGTTGCTGGAACCTCTTTAACTTGAAGCTGTGAAGGAGTCTCTATGTAGTCGGGAGCATTGGAGACAATGGAGTGTGCACTGCAGTGGCTTAGGACATAGTCTTTAGTGCGTTTGAGGGGGTCTTCCATATCTGCTATGTTTAGGTTAATGCTGTCTTTCTCACTTGCACCTTCGTCTGCACTGATAGCTTGCTGTAGGACCCTTAGCTTTGCCATAGCTGCGTCATGTTTACACTGTTCATTTAAGGTTTCCATTGTTGCTCTTTGTCGTGCTGACTGCGCTTCCAACTCTGCCCTTTGACGTGCTGACTGCGCTTCCAACTCTGCTCTTTTTTCTGCATATGCCACCTGCACTTTGCTGGCTTCCACTTCAGCGCGGGCATTAATAAGTCGCTCACTGAGTGTTGAGTATCTTGAACTATGGGATCTTGACGAGTTTTTAGAACGTCTGGTGGAAACAGATCTGTGAGATGCAGTGTCCTGTAACAGCTTTATTTTTGCTTCTGCCTTTAATCTGGTTTGCTGGATAAAACTGTCTCTTTCAATATTGAGAGCATTGACGCGCTTTAATTGCATCATCGCACTTTCTGACTTCATGTTTTGTAAGACATTAGTGAATTTGATGCTGGTAAGCTGATAAAGCTCATATGAGGCAGAAAGTTGTTTAATGGCGCCCTCTAGTGTCAGTAGTTCACGTTCAACAGACACTGTATTGGCTTCAGCAAGGATTTTCTCCCAGACTAATTCCAAGCTATTTGACAATTCAGTCCTTGAAGCTTCATAATTCTCCATTACTTTCCAAGTGGGTTTAACTGAGCGTTTGGGTAACTCAGTTTCTTCAGGAACTTGTGGGGAGGTAGATGTGAGTTCACATGCAGAAGCTTGGTCACTCATGATAGCAGACTGACTGTGAAAGCAGGCAGGATCTGTGTGCTGAAATATGACACTGTGCAGATTGTCTCAGGCTATAAGGCTGCCATGTGCTGCTCTGTCCCTTCTGTCTTGCTATGAGGGCAGTAAATCTTGTCTGTTTCAGTACTGACATGCAGAAATCTTGTAATTAGGCTGTGAAACGCAGTTTTTCTACTGTTATGTCTCAACTACAAAGCGATAAAGTTCATCTCCAGGTTTAAGTAGGCCTTACTCAAGCTGGTTTGATATTCATCCCTTGCATCGATACAGGCAGTTTAACTCAATGAATAAACTCACAGTTAGGACGACAGACGATGAATCCTTTCGAATGTTCCGTTTAATGATGGATATTCATAGGTAGAAAAACGTTGCAGTTGTAAGCCACATGTAAGATGTTTAGCATGGAAGATATACAGGAGTAATGACCAGAATCAGGAAGTGGAGGAGATATATAAAGAACTACGGTGAGAGAGAGTTCAGCTAGAAAGAAGGGGACAGATCTTAAAGACACAGAGCAAGAATAATCACATAGTGTAACACAATACCCACGCTTTTTTTTTATCTTTTATCAATGACTTTTGTATGTATTGCCGGGAGCCGACAATTCATTAATAGCCGCGAGTGAGTTTTAAATGACTTTTTTTCTTTCAAAAATGACATTTTTTGCAGGGACAGTTCTAAGCACGGGAAACATGCGCCACTTTACATGCATATCATACACACCCCCCAGGTATGAAATTTAAAGGAATATTTCACTTTTATTTTTTCATTTTAAGCATTATTAAAATCACTGCTCCCGAAAAAACGGCAGTTTTTAAAACTTTTTTTTGCATTGATACATGTCCCCTGGGGCAGGACCCGGGTCCCCAAACACTTTTTAGGACAATAACTTGCATATTAGCCTTTATAATTAACACTTTAGATTTCGAACGTTCGAGTCTATTGTATTTTTTTTTTTTTTTTTTTTTATCCAACAAAGTTTTATTATCAATTTGCAGAGGTACATGGCATACAGACACCCCTCAACATAGCAGGGCAAGAAGTCATTACAACATACATTTCAAAACAAATCCGAACTAGGAGCCAGCCGGTCCTCAAATTTATATACCCACTCATCTAAATCACCTCTCATCCTATATTGATGCCTAGCAATCTATCAGCCACCAGATCCACCGGGGCTAGGCCCGGTACATCCAGCCATTTTGCCCATATCTTCTCGAATTTTTGAGCACTCCCCCTATGCTGATAGGTTATCTTCTCCATCCTCAACACCATCCCAATATTATTAATCCATTCCTTCAATGTCGGCGGAGCCTCCGCTTTCCAGTGTACCATGATGAGCTTCCTCGCCTGAAATAAAGTCCTATGAACAGCTTCTCCACAGTCCTTGTCCCACTCGTATTCCTCCAAAGCACCCAAGAGACAGGCTCTCGGGTCCTGTGGAAGAGACACGCCAAACACTGAATTGATAGTAGACACCACACCCGCCCAGTACATGTGGAGTTTGGGACATCTCCACAACATATGGACTAGATCTCCGTGGTCCCTCTTGCATCTTGTACACGTGGGGTCAAGCTGTGGATTCATCAAGTGCAGTCTGTGAGGTGTGAAATAAGTACGCAACAGTATGTACAACTGGGTAAGCCTATGGGATACATTCAGTGAACACCTACCCACAGCCTGAAAAATTTCCTTCCACTGTTCGCCATCCAGCTGGCCAACATCTGCCTCCCACTTCTCCCTTATCTTCAGAGGGTGCTGCCTCATCACGGACTGTAACAGTATGGCATAGCATTGTGAAATAAAGCCCTTTGACGACCCAGCATCCCCAAGAAGACTAAACACCGGGGTTGGCGACAAGTGCCACTCCGAGGAGCGACCCTGAGCCGCCACCGCATGGAGCAATTGCAAATAACAAAAGTACATTGATTGCGGGAGACCGTAAGATTCCCTTAGGTCACTAAAAGGGCGCAATACTCCATTACAGAATATGTGTTTGAGATGCGTAATCCCATACTGCTTCCATCTGGTCCCAGACTGCAATTTGGCCAGTTCAGTATACGTATCATTTTGCCATATAGGACTATATTCTGTATAACCATCTGCATTCTGAATGTATTTAACTTTGTTCCAAACCTTCTGTATTAAGCTATAAGTTGGAAACTTTTTATGTGGTTTAGCGAAGGCTTGAGCCTCCAGTGCCACGGGAACCGGTTCTCTGCGCACAGTACGCAGCATCAGTTTATGAGCCGAGGTTTGCAAGGTGGGCGCCCTCTCTGCCTCCAATGGAAACATGCCTATAAGGTGCTGTAGCTGGGCAGCTAAGTAATATAGCCAAGGGTTTGGCAACGCCAAGCCCCCGCAGTCTTTGGGCCGTTGTAAATGCTCCAACTTGATCCTAGGGAGCCCATCTCTCCATATGAGGCTGCGAAAGATACTATTTACCGTACGGAATGTCTTGAGGGGGATAACCATAGGAGTGTTATGAAGGAAATATAGTAGCTGTGGCATGAGTATCATCTTTATGAGGTTCACCCTACCTGCCACAGACAGGAGAAGAGCCTTCCAGGTTTTGACTTTGTCCCTAAACCTTAGTAACAGGGGGGAGATATTAAGATGGATAAAATCCCGTGGCCTGGCTGTGATCTGAACCCCCAAGTACTTGAAAGCCGTGGTGATGGGAATGGGGCAGGAAGGGTTAATCACCTGTGTGTCGTCCCCATCCAACAGGAGCAACGCCGATTTTGACCAGTTTATATGTAAACCGGAAAATCCTCCAAACTTGGATACGGTCGACATAGCTTCCCTAAGGGAAGAATCCGTGTCTCCCAGAAGAAGCAAAGTGTCATCGGCATATAGCATGACTTTTTCCTGCACTTCACCGTAGCAGAAACCAGTAATGCCAGGATTTGCCCGAATGTCCATGGCCAATGGCTCAATAGCCAAAGCAAAGAGGAGGGGCGACAGGGGGCACCCCTGTCGAGTCCCCCTCCTCAATGCAAAGCTCCCAGACAATGAACCAAAGGTCCTTATGGCGGCCTGCGGCTGACTATATAGCAACTTCACCCAGGATATATAAATTGGGCCAAACCCGAACCTCTGCAGCACCGACCAGAGATAATTCCAATCTATGCTGTCGAACGCCTTTGTGGCGTCCAGGGACAGGAGTGCCCTGCCTCCCACGTTATCTGCCCTGGCTTGTACGTTCAGGAACAACCTCCGCAAGTTAACCGCTGTAGATTTGTTTGGCATAAAGCCAGCCTGGTCCCCATGTACAATTGAAGTAATCATCCCATTCAGCCGAATGGCCAGTACCTTGGCTAAAATCTTGATGTCGCTTTGCAGCAAGGAGATGGGGCGATACGCCCCTGGGTCTACCGGATCCTTACCCGGTTTAAGCAGTAATACTATGTTTGCTTTAGACATTGAGGGTGGAAGGGTCTCTCTCTCCCTGGCATTATTAAAGACTCTCAGTAGCTGGGGCAGTATTTCTTCTGAGTATTGCTTATACACCTCCATGGGCAACCCATCCTCCCCCGGGGCCTTACAATTAGGAAATGCACCCACAGCCCCCCGGAGCTCCCCGACAGTAAGCGGCGCCTCCAACTGTGTCCGCTGACTCTCGGACAGCGAAGAGAAGGCCAATCGGGCCAGGTACAACTCCAGATCCTCCTGGGCGTACGGCGCTCCAGGACTGTACAGGGTCTCATAGAAACCCGCCAGCTCCTCCATAATCAACTCTGGTTGGGAGACTACACTTCCTGTCTTGGACCTAATGGCTCCTATAGCAGGCGAGCGTTGATGAGAGTTCGCAATCCGTGCCAAAAGGCGGCCGGTCTTCTCCCCCTCCTCAAAGAACGCCTGTTTCTTAAAGAACCTTTTCTTCTCAGCCGAGGAAGAAAGTAACTGTTGATAGGCCGATTGAGCGGCCACCCATGCTTCTCTGGTCAGATCAGAGGGATCCGTCACATACACCCTCTCTAATTCCTGAACCCTAGCTTCTACTTCTAACAGGAGCCCGGATGAGGCTCTTTTAACTGTGTTCATTTCTCCTATCAGGAGGCCCCGGAGATGCGCCTTAAAGGCGTCACAGTGCAGCACATTAAACTCTGCTCCGCCCCCGTCATCAAAAAACCTCCGTATATCCCCCATTATCCCTTCATGGGACCGAAACAATTTCAACCAAAACGCATTAAACTTCCAAGGCGCCCTAGTTAATTTTGCTGGTGGAGCCACCAGTAACTGTACCACTATAGCAGAGTGGTCCGATACACTACGGGGTCTATGTGTAATGTCAGCTACAAATGGGAGTATGCTCAGGTTCCCCACCCCCAGATCAATCCTAGACAGGCAACCATGGGACTTCGAAAAGCAAGTAAATTGTCTGTCACCCAGATTTCGGTGCCGCCAGATATCCACCCAGCCCACCTCTTGCAACAACCGCGCCAAGGGAGTACTCCTGGTGAGGGCAGAGGGCCTAGGGCTCGGGTGTCTATCCGCCACCTGGTCCGAGCAGCAGTTAAAGTCCCCAATCACTAACAGCGGCACATCCGGCCTACCATCCAAAAATGCAAGGAGGAGCCGGAGCACCGCCGCCGTGAACGGCGGTGGGATATATATGCATGCCAGCACACATATCAATGTACCAAACCTGCAGTGAAGAAATACATATCGCCCCTCCTGATCTATGATACTGTCAAACTCCTGGAAATCCAAGGCCGCGTGCACCAGTACACTCACCCCCCTAGAAAAGGAGGTGTGTGTAGAGTGATAAGCCCTCCCCACTCATGCATATCGTAAACAACATACTGTCTCTGCCGTTAAGTGAGTCTCTTGGAAACAGATTACCCCAGGAAGGAATTTCTTCAAACACATAGTAAGCATCGTACGTTTCAAGGGGGAGTGCATACCCCTCACATTCCAAGAAACAACAGGAACCTTAGCCATGAGTATCCGCGATTAAAGATAAATGGTCGGATATTCGTGGGTAAAAAAGACAATATAGCCCCCGGAGCAGGGGTGGCAGCACCTCTCCCATACCACTCCTGTACCCCGCTTCACGGCTCTTTAAGAGTATTAAGTCACCTCTGCTGCAATGCACCTCTTTGAAGTTGTAACTGCTGAAAAAGGAAAAGTTAGTAAGAACAGTGGACCTAACGGGTCCTGGAGTTACATAATCCACCAACAGGGCAGCAGCAACTCTTTGCACGACCGAACATCGCCATATTTCAGTCAATTGTACCATCCGCTTATTGTACAACGTGGTGTAAATCGCTCTCCTTGCGTTTTATAGCCATATAATGTCCCCCAGCCATAAAACAGTAGCCACAAACAATAATAGGGGATCCCCCCTGGATAAGGTAAACGCAAGGTGTCTTTGAGCAGTATACAATATGTGCCATCTGGCACAATCAGAAGTTAGGCCTTATTCTCCCTCCTCCCGCTCTCGTCGCTGAAGTGATTGTTCGTTCCGATCCAGCCAGGTTAGGGCCTCCTTGGCAGACTCAAAGAATTGTGCCTGACCCCGCACCACTATGCGGAGGTTTGCAGGATAAAGCATAGCATATGGAAGTTGCAGAAGTCGCAGGCGTTGTTTCACATCATTAAATTTGGCCCTACGTCTCTGGACCTCTGCCGAAAAGTCCGGATAGAAGGACACTCTGGTGCCATTGTACTGCACATTTGCTCGTTCCCGAGCTTGGCGTAGCACTGCCTCCCTGTCCCGGTAATGCAATAGTTTCGCAAGGATGGATCTGGGAGGACCCCCCTGTTGAGGCGGGCGAGAGGGCACTCTGTGCGCACGCTCCACCGCAAAAAATGGTGAAAATGAATTTTTGCCAAAAATTTCAATCAGCCAGTTCTCCACATAAGTAGTGGGATCCCTGCCCTCCACCCTCTCCGGGAGACCCACTATGCGAACGTTGTTCCTTCTGAGGCGGTTCTCCAAATCTTCTGCGTGATCATACGCATCTCTAGCCATCTGCAGGGCTGCTCTTGTGTCCTGGGCTATAGGCTGCAATTGATCCTCCACCTCACTAACTCTGCTCTCCACAGCCGTGGTACGTTCACGGATCTTCTGCATGTCGTGCCTCAGCAAGCCAAACTGCTCCTTTAAAGTATCAACAGAGGCTGTGCATTTGTTCACAGCCCTAAGTATGTCAGCCAGAGTAGGTTGCACTGCATCCTGTGAGCCTGGGGCTGAAGTGTCCTGCATCACAGAGCCTGCCTGGCCCCCCTCCTCCTCTCCCCACTGATCTGGGGCAGCGTCTGCTTGTATGTCAGGCAGCAAGTGCGTGGGGTCCCCTGATTGGGCAGGCATCTCTGTCCCCATAGCCCCAGACATCTTCTGGGCATAATATAGTATGTCCTTAGGAGGTTCTTTGGGGGTTTTGGGTGGCTTACTTGGCTTTGGGCCTAACTTGTCCTGGCCGCGCGGCGTCCCCTTCACTGTAGACGCGGCGGCGCCATCTTGGAGCTCCGGCCCCGCGATCTCCGCTTGTCCTTTGCGGGTCATCCCCCTGGTACAGAGAGCCGGTGGTGGTACCTCGGTGGTCCCTGGATCGCAGGCTGTAAGCATAGGTGACCGTCGGACCGATTGAGTCTATTGTATTTAATAGGGTTCTAAATTTCACACGAACATTTTGTCTGTTCGCAGGTTCTGGTGTGAACCGAACAGGGGGGTGTTCGGCTCATCCCTGATGCTGAGCTTAAAATATGCCTCTAAACGTCCTAATGTGCATGGACACATAGGATAACATTGAGCTGCTTCTACAGGCAGGAGAAAAGAATGCAAAACTCCAGTAGAAGCACTGTTTTTTTTATGCCCAGTGTGCATGGATCAAAAACGTGGAGTAGAAGGAGTACAGAAAGAAGTAGAAGGGTATAGAAAGTTAGCTTTGATTAGGAATTTGGCTGAAACTTGTCTCAAACTTGTTGTTCACATAGCTGCTCAAGATTGCTTGCATTTTTATGAAAAATGGAGGTACTATTAAAGCCTAGTTAAAATATTTTTTTCCCAATGCAGTGGGGCTGTGCCTACACTGCATGGGTTAACTGATCGTTTTCTCTAGGGGTGAACACAGAGCCTATACTCACCCAGTCCTTTGATCCTTCAGAAAACAGTGCTCTCCCACATCCTGAGGTTGACTGTTCCTAATAGTTTCATTTCCAGAGCTGGTCTATGGGCGTGATGACATCAGGAACATTCCACCACACAAGGCCGCTTGGAGGACAAAAGCCGTAGGGACCGGTCTTATGCTGAGGATTAGGTGAGCATATCTCGGCTCTCCAATCCACCAGACAAAAGCAAGCAGTTAAAAGTGTTACTAAACCCACAACAGTAAAATCAGTCTGTATAAGCAGTAGAGCATGCTTGTTGTACTCACTGTGGAACCTTAGGGGTTAATCCTCTGCTTTATGTAAAAAGGCAGTTTGATCCTGTCTTCTCTGATCCTCTCTTTCCTTTACTGTCCCCAATCCATCTCCTTATAGAACAGAGCCTTTGGAATCACTCTGCACATGCTCAGTTTTGTGTGTTTTGCTAGAGAGTTTTTTTATTTTTTGTAAGGGTGCATGTGATCGGCACAGGGCCAATCAGCACTGCCCAGGCAGAGGGTCAGGGGTTCTGCAGCATCATGGGAAAGTCAGAGGAGAATGAAAACTCCTCCTGCAACCTTTAACCAGACAGTGATAGATATCACAAGACTGCTATATACTGCTGATAAGAAAAGGTATTTAGCAGTTTATATTTACTCAAATAATTGCGTTTCCATATTCTGTGTACTGTGGGAGACCAGATATAGTTAATGTAGGGTCCTGGGTTTAGTAACACTTTAACCCATGCACTGCGGGCACAGCCCCACTGCATGGAACAAAAATGCCCAGAGTTCAGCTTTAAGTATTAAGGATCATAAATGCAGCCCTCAAAATTTGCACTCGCCTGCTCGCATTTGGCGAGTGAATTTATGAGCAGTGCGAGTATGGACAGGGCTGTTCTGCATAAGGTATATAACCAGTTCTCATCCCGCCGCTCACACACTCGCAGTACGGCCAGTTCAATATGTATTATACAGAACGAGCTTTGCAAAGAAGTGGTATACCAGCCAGCGCCACCCGCTCCACCTTCCACACATTGCCGCTTGGGACCACCCCTCTCCACCTCCCCGCACTGCACAGGCTAGCAGCAAAGCAGAGCTTTGCAAGGAAGTGTACAAGCCAGCGCCACCCCTCTCCATCTATCTCCGTCCCGCACAGGCTAGCAGCAAATTTGTGAAAATAAATATACCAGCCGGCGCCGCTTGGGACCTTCCCTCTCCACCTCCGCTTGGGGCCGCCCCTCTCCACCTCCCACAGGCTAGCAGCTTTGCAACAAGTGTACCAGCCGCCTGGGACTGCCCCTCTCCTCCTTCCACCTCCCAAACATCCAAGGAGTGCACCGATGCCTGACCCCCATGGCTGCAGGACAATGGTATGTGATAATGTGACAGTCTGTTGTGATGTTCTGGAGGCATTGGGGGATTGAACAAGAAGTTTGCTGGGAGTAAGGGGGGGTTGAGAGAACATATGTGCTGGATTGGGGGGGTTAATTGGAGGCATAGGTCTGAATCATCCCCCCAATTCATTATACATATGCCTCCATCTCTGCCCCCTACTGGGGGAGGCGTTGGAGGTAGAGGCGTACTGGGGGAGGCGTTGGAGGTAGAGGTGTACTGGGGGAGGCGTTGGAGGTAGAGGTGTACTGGGGGAGGTGTTGGAGGTAGAGGTGTACTGGGGGAGGCGTTGGTGGTAGAGGCGTACTGGGGGAGGCGTTGGTGGTAGAGGCGTACTGGGGGAGGCGTTGGAGGTAGAGGCGTATTGGGGGAGGTGTTGAAGGTAGATGTGTACTGGGGGAGGCGTTGGAGGTAGAGGTGTACTGGGGGAGGCATCGGAGGTAGAGGTGTTCTGGGGGAGGTGTTGGAGGTAGAGGTGTACTGGGGGAGGCGTTGGAAGTAGAGGTGTACTGGGGGAGGCGTTGGAGGTAGAGGCGTACTGGGGGACATGTTGGAGGTAGAGGCGTACTGGGGGAGGTGTTGAAGGTAGAGGTGTACTGGGGGAGGCGTTGGAGGTAGAGGCGTACTGGGGGACGTGTTGGAGGTAGAGGTGTACTGGGGGAGTGAAAGACGAATGCAGCTATGTACAGGGACATCCTTGATGAAAACCTGCTCCAGAGCGCTCTGGACCTTAGACTGGGGCGAAGGTTCATCTTCCAACAGGACAACTACCCTAAGCACACAGCCAAGATAACAAAAGGAGTGGCTATGGGACAACTGTGAATGTCCTTGAGTGGCCCAGCCAGAGCCCAGACTTGAACCCAATTGAACATCTCTGGAGGTCTGCCAAGCTTGTAGCATCATACTCAAAAAGACTTGAGGCTGTAATTGGTGCCAAAGGTGCTTCAACAAAGTATTGAACAAAGGCTGTGAATACTTATGTACATGTGATTTTCCTCATGTTTTATTTTTAATACATTTGCAAAGATTTCAAACAAACTTCTTTTAACATTGTCATTATGGGGTATTGCTTGTAGAATTTTGAGAAAAATAATGAATTTATTCAATTTTGAAATAAGGCTGTAACACAGTGTTTCTCAACTCCAGTCCTCAAAGCGCCCCAACAGGTCATGTTTTCACACTCCTTATTATTTTGCACAGGTGATTTAATCAGTTTCACTGCATTTGTAATTATCACAACCGTTTCATTTGAGGGAAATCCTAAAAACATGACCTGTTGGGGCGCCTTGAGGACTGGAGTTGACAAACACTGCTGTAAATAACAAAATGTGGAACACTGTGAATACTTTCTGGATGCACTGTATAAACAACAAAGCTCAATTTACACAATCATTATAAATCATGTGCAGAAAAAAGTAAACAATGTGAAAACAATCCCATACATTGTACAAATAGGTTGTAAGTAAGTACACTGTTAGTGGGTATACACTTGGTGAATTTATACATAATTTTTGAGTGAAGGTTCATAACAGCCTAACTTTCTCTTCTGTCTACTGTCTCCTCTATCTTCCCAACAAGCAGCTCAGAGGAAAAACAGTAACAGCATGGGACATTTGAAAGGGTAAAGTCCCTGAAAGAGACATATATAAAGAAGGGAGGAATACAACGTAACATACTGATACAGAAAAATGATCTTGGCTCAGAAGCTGGAGAAGAAAGAGGTAATTCTAAAAGAAGTAGATCTACATAATTATGTATTAGGTGATTAAATATATAAAGCTTAATGAAGAGCTCCACCCAAAAGGGGAAGTTCCACTTTAAGTACTCCTCCCTGCAATTTTTTTTTGGTTGGGGGGGGGAGCGGATACCTAGTTTTCACAGGTACCCGCTTCCAATTCATCTAGGTGATCCGAGCGGAAGTTCTCCTCCTCCATTCGCAATCGGCACGCAACTGTGAAGCCGCAAGCTGTCACAGCTGGGTGCTCACAGTTGAGATACCGACACCGGAAGAGAAGAGACGGCTCGGGTGAGCACATCGCTGGATCCTAGGTCAGGTGAGTGTGTGTTTATTAAAAGTCAATAGCTACAGATTTTGTAGCTGCTGACTTTTTAATAAACACAAAAAAATGACTGGAGCTCCTCTTTAAATACAGGTCAGTGTTTAATGCCGCGTACACACGATCATTTTTCACGTCGTGAAAAATGAAATGTTTTGTTTTCAACAAGAAAAACGACCGTGTGTGGTCTTTTTGTCATTTTTCACGACGTGAAAAACGGCATTAAAAACGACGAGAAAAATTAGAACATGTTCTAATTTTTCTCGTCGTTTTTCCTGACATTTCTTCCGCAGCAGTGTTTCCCATAGGGTTTTTTAACCGCCGTGAATAATGATCGTGTGTACGCGGCATAAGGGTCTCATTTATGATGATTGACAACCTGAAAACCTGATTGCTGCATGTACTTGTTCCTGTGCCCTTTCCTTTACCTAGCAATGGAGGATCAGCTGTAATGGCGCGTACACACGATCGATTTTTTCGACGGTGAAAACACAGTCGAGAAAATCGACGTTAAAAACGAGGAACAGCTTGTTCCCCCCACACACGGCCGTTTTAAATGTCATTTTTTTTTTGGTTGAAAAAAAGACCGTGTGTGGGCTCCGCGGCAGTGTTTCCCTATGGGAAACACTGCCGCGGAAAACATGTCGAAAAAAACGACGAGAAAAATTAGAACATGTTCTAATTTTTCTCGTCGTTTTTCCTGACATTTCTTCCGCAGCAGTGTTTCCCATAGGGTTTTTTAACCGCCGTGAATAATGATCGTGTGTACGCGGCATAAGGGTCTCATTTATGATGATTGACAACCTGAAAACCTGATTGCTGCATGTACTTGTTCCTGTGCCCTTTCCTTTACCTAGCAATGGAGGATCAGCTGTAATGGCGCGTACACACGATCGATTTTTTCGACGGTGAAAACACAGTCGAGAAAATCGACGTTAAAAACGAGGAACAAGAAAGGGAGCAACCGCTCAGGTGTAGCTGATAAATGCTTCACAGGGTCCTAGAGCCGTGGGTGCAGGCAGTGCATATCACAATGCAGAAAACAGGAAAAAATGCTTGGACAGCCGCACTCCAAAAATGGTTGTTTATTAAAACAAAAATGTGAAAAACATATCACAGCATGGAAAGCAGCAAACAGGAGCTTTAGCTCCTGTTTGCTGCTTTCCATGCTGTGATATGTTTTTCACATTTTTGTTTTAATAAACAACCATTTTTGGAGTGCGGCTGTCCAAGCATTTTTTCCTGTTTTCTGCAAAAACGAGGAACAGCTTGTTCCCCCCACACACGGCCGTTTTAAATGTCATTTTTTTTTGGTTGAAAAAAAGACCGTGTGTGGGCTCCGCGGCAGTGTTTCCCTATGGGAAACACTGCCGCGGAAAACATGTCGAAAAAAACGACGAGAAAAATTAGAACATGTTCTAATTTTTCTCGTTGTTTTTAATGCCGTTTTTCTCGTCGAAAAAAAACGGCAGAAAGCCCACAGACGATCGCTTTTCTCGTCAAAAGGAAAAAAAATCGTTTTTCTCGACGAGAAAAACGGCCGTGTGTACGCGGCATAACACTAGCAAGTAGAAGCCTTTTAAAGGCTCACAGAGTTCTATTTGTCTTTGATCTGTAGAAATATTGTTCATAAATTCCATACAATTTATTTGTTATATTATATTCTTAAAGCGGAGCTCCGCCGGAAAAAAAAATTTCAAAAGCCAGCAGCTACAGCTACAGCAGCTGCTGGCTTTTAATATTTGGACACTTACCTGTCCTGGAGTCCAGCGACGTCCGCAGCAGAGGACGAGCGACCGCTCGTCGCTCTGCTGCTCCCTCCGCCATCCTTGCTGAGGGAACCAGGAAGTGAAGCCCTGCGGCTTCATGCCCAGTTCCCTACGGCGCATGCGCGAGTCGCGCTGCGCCGTTCTGATTGGTGCCCCTGTGTTCTGGGAGCCGAGTGTCTCCCAGAACACTACGGGAAGTCTGGGGGAAGTGACGTCACTCCCGCAGATTCCTGGAGAGAGGACTCCCGGATGTGGGTGAAAATACCTGTCTTAGACAGGTATCTTCACCCCCCTCCCCCCTGAAAGGTGTCAATTGTGACACCGGAGGGGGGGAGGGTTCCAAATAGCAAAAGTTGCTATTTAGGGTGGAGCTCCACTTTAAGTAACCTTTATTTATTACTGGGAAATAAAAATTCTGCTTTTACAGTGCAATTAAATTAAATCATCTAATATACAGAAGCAAAGTGATGTTTGTTGAGCTCTTGTGTATTGTATATCTTTGGGACTTGAGTTTTTTCTTTTTATCCAAAGGAAGTTGTGAGAGTTCTTTATAATTCTTTGTGTTCTTGATCAGAGATAATATGCTGGGGTTTAAACTTTAATCATTATTGTCTGTTTGTAATATCATATAATCTTAGAGTTCTAAAAATATAGATTTTTCCTTCTGGGGCGTTGTAGTACATTATTATTTTTTATAGAAGTCTGAATCTGTCAACACTATAGGGAAAGAAACACTCTGGCTTGATAGCTTCAGTAACTCTTGCCCTGTGCCCCAGGGGATCTTTAGCCGTCTTCATTATAGACAGCATTTCGACCATCTGTTCTTTGGTACTTCTTTTTATTATTTTGTTTTAAACAAAGCTTCTTTGAATTGTGTAGTTCACACTCTCATGGACATTGCACGTGGCAACATTTACATTGTGTGACAGATGGATGTACTTTCATGTGTTCATTGAGTCCTTTTCAAAGGCTTTAGAACAACCATAGCAGCCCATATGACTACTGGGGGCCAATGGGAAGGGGGACCCAGTACACAGAAAAATCAAAAGAGAAAATCAATATTATTTTTTTTTTGTATTTCCAGAATTTTAAGCATTGTTTTTTAAGCTGTACATTGTATTACAGTGTATTGAAAATAAATAAAGTAATAATATATAATTATAATAAAGACCAGTTCCCCTCTTCAACTAACTGCTGGTATGAAAAAACAAAACCATCCAAATGCTAATTTTACTTGCCTGAAACCATGGTCACATTGATGACGGTTTTCCAACCACATGGACTCTTTTTCCCTTTCCCCTTCTAGCTTATTCAGGAGCTGGTCTACCCTCTTTGTTTTTGTGGATAGGAAACACAGAGACAAGTGCCCAGTAATGTGATTTTTTTTTTGCCAACAACTGGCATGCTAGTGGTGCAGCCACATCTGTACCAATTGAATCTGTACCGATTCAAGTAATTTTTAAAGTGCTAAGTGAAATATACAAAGGAACCACTATTTCTTTAACAATCCTCACCTTGCCTGTACACTCATTTTACAGGTGTAACGCTTACCACTGAAGGAGCTGCTAATGTACGGGTTCCCTAATTCCAGATGGCAACAACCCATTCCATTGCCACACCCTCTGACACACCAAGGCTGAAGAAGGAAAATTCAGGCTATACACCCAATGAGACAAAAAACAAACAAACAGTAACAGCAGTAAATAGTCACAAAGTAAAGCAAATCTGCACCGTATAACAATAACAATACATGAACCAAGTATTTCTGGACCTGTCAGGGTGATGTTCAGAATGAAGGTATGCATGTGCGAAGATGAAGGCCTGGCACATACGCCAGCACTCTGCATGGCTGCGGCCGTTTGCACAAATACATGTGCTGGACATGCATTGGTGCGTGATGACGCACGTACATGCAATGGAGCATGCCCACACAAGCCCACTTCCAGAACTGGTGCCAAAAACTGTGACTTGGGAAGGAAGGAGTGACTTGCTGGATGATTTTCAGTTGACCCTTGCAATTCTTGTCCTCACCTCCAGGGGTGCCTGGAGCTTAAAGACACAAAACTATTCTCCTGTGATTGGGTGCTAGGTCTACAGGTGTATGATGCAGTCAGCCCTTTAGTATGGAATGTCAAAGATCTTGCTGCCCTCCTCAGAACAATGGGTGTCCTTGGAAATGAAACAAAAAAAAAAGGGAGGGCGCACCGACCTTGTGCATTGCCAATTAGTAACGATAGGCTTTAAAGCCTCACTTACAGAGAGTGATTGTTTGATTTAGAGCTTTTTAAAAAACATTCATACTGCTTTTCACATGTAGTATGAGGCTACAGTAATCTACCCATACGCATAAACTGTCATTTAGTGCTTCCAGGGAGAATGTTCTGGAAGAGGAGCAGGGCACAAGACTGGAGTGACAGGGAGCTGGCAGGGGGCAGGCCTCCCATATAAGCTCAGGTCCAGCCCACTGGAGGAGAGTTGTCGGCTGAGAGAGGTGGAGAATAGAGTGCTACATAGCAGCAGGGGCCCATCCCCATGTGGGGGAGGGATGCGCGGCCCATCGGAGGAGCCCGGGAAAGCTGGGTGGGAGCCTCATCCTTACACGGTCATGGAGGAGGTGACCTTGAACAGAAGGGCTGGAGAAGCTATTGGAACGCATGTCCAGTTCAAGTTCTCCATCATGGACTCAGCGCAGGAGAAGGTCGGTGAGTGTGACACAGTGGATTTCTAGAGGAGGCATGCCAGGGGAGCTGGGTGCGAGGCCAGAGGAGAGACTGTGGGGTTTTTGTCAAATCGATTTGGCCTGTGGGTGCAGGATTTGCAAGTTGGGCTGGCTGGGATCAGTATTCCATCAACTAATACACGCTGCTAAACTACTAGGCTGCCGGGGAGGGGTGCCGTACTGCAGACCCCTGGCCTAGTAACAACACAGCAAATTACAGCCAGCTTCTGGGATTATTCAGAGTGATCTCTTTTGTGAAGTAAAGATGATGGGACAGGAAGACTAATGCCGCGTACACACGACCGAGTTTCTCAGCGGTGAAAACACCGCCGTGAAACCCGACGGGAAAAACGAGGACCGGCTTGGTCCCCTTTTCCCAGTCTACACACGGCCGTTTTTCACGACATGTTTTCTCTTGGTCGAGAAAACCGCCCGTGTGTAGGCTCCCTAGCAGTGTTTCCCTATGGGAAAACTGCAGAGGAAAAAAATGCTGCGATTCGCGACGAGAAAAATTAGTGCATGTTCTAATTTTTCCCGTTGTGATTCTCGACGGTTTTTCTCGTCCAAGTGAAAAAATGACAGTTTTCCCGACGAGAAAAATGGTCGTGTGTACGCGGCATAATAGTTTACAGTGGAAGTTTTGTGCAGGAGGAGAGAAGTCCTGGGAGCAACAGTCTGCAGGAGTTGATGCAGAGGAGGAGCAATAGTCTGCATGGGTTATGCAGGGGAAGTGACTGTAAATGTTAGAGTCCATCAGTTCTTCAAGGCTCAATCTATTCTTTCAATTACTTAAATATGATGGCAAAGCAATTCGTTCTATGGGCATCCCATATTCCCTTTCCCCAAACCAAGTTATATCCCCCAATAAACAAAAACAAAACAACGCAAATGACTGTTCATTGTCTCTAAGGTGATAGATGGAGGTCTGACAACAGGGTGATATGGTGGATTTTAGTAACTAGTAGCAACCATCCGCTACAATTGTAGCTGTTAATCATGGACTTAGTGCCTTTATGGATTACTGCCAATCATGGACTCTAAATCAAGGTGACAAGATTTTTAAAATGAAATCTGGGGACATATTTATTTTTTTACTAGAAATGGTGGCAATCAACGACTCTCTGCCCTCCGCCTCACAGCCTGTCAAGTCTTACTCTCTGGGCCCCGGCTACTACTGGGTGGGGAGCGGAGGAAGATCACTCCGCCAGGGAAGGCAAGAAGATAAGCAGGCAGGCGGCTGGCCGGGACTTGAGCCAAGGCAGAAGAACATGCGAGCGGAGCTAAATGGGCATGCACCCGAAACTGAAGAAATATTCCCTCTGCTCCGACCAGCACATGATCATCAGAAAGGGGAACAGATAATGAAAAAAAATACACCCCCCTAAGCTAGTAGGTGTGGTGGAGCGGGGGTGTGTAATTCAGATTTTTTTTTTTTTCTGCACTGACTGTCTTTGAAATTGCCTCAGCCCCTGTTCAAATCCAAACCGGGGACAAAACCGGGGACAGACTTGGTCCGAGGACAGTGTCCTCAATCCTGGGACTGTCCCCGGAAACCAGGGATGTCTGGTCACCCTTCTCTAAAGACTCTTCCATTAAAAGGGATTGCTTTATGGATTTGCCTTGTGTATAAGGTATTATGGGATGTTAGAACAGCTGTGTACAGGAACTGTGTTGAAATCACTTTGTGAGAACTGTACTGTGATCAGCAACTGCCTCAATAAAGGATCCTGTGTGTTTACTTTCTTTGCCTGGTCTGAAGTCTCTTAAAGTGGTGCATGCACAGTGCATCAAAATGTAAAAGGCAACAAGAGAACTAAGCTACAGGAAAATGCAATACATTGTTCTAACACACAGAGTACTGTTCAGAGGAAGTTGAATGTGTTGTTGCTAAGGACTACGGTATTTGTGCAATATGCAAGGGAGTCAACTGCCAGGAGACAGGTGACTAGCAGGGGTGAAGGTTCCTCTGGTAGTGGAGGGGGCTAAGCAGGGGAGGGCTGGCAGCCTTAGGCCTGGGGGGCAAGTCCAGCCAGGTGGCTCACTGAACACTGACCCACAGGCCAGCAGCCAGGAGGACCCACAGGCCAGCGGCCAGGAGGACCCCAGCGGCCAGCAGGACCCACAGGTCAGTTGGCGGCCAGCAGGACCCACAAGTTGGCTGGCAACCAGCAGGACCCACAGGTCGGCTGGCGGCCAGCAGGACCCACAGGTCAGTGGCTTGCTCCCAGCAGGACCCACAAGCAATGGCCAGCTCCCAGCAGGACCCACAGCCCATTGGAGTTACTACCAAACTTCCAGTGCTGCAAATCAAATGTACAGTGCACTTAAAACAAGCAGTCCATCAGAGAGCAACTGCTCTTGTGCACATTGCTGGACGAAGATGGGGCTCAAGCAAGTGGCTGACAGATTCCTCCTTCCACACAAGTGGGTGGATGTGGTAATCCCCCCTTACTGTTATGTTATAACCCTGACGAAGGAGAAAAACGTTATTTCTGAAAAGCGTCAGCTTACAGGAATTCATATTCTCCATTGCAATTTTTTATTGTATCCACGTTTACCGTATTTATCGGCGTATAACACGCACAGGCGTATAACACGCACCCTAACTTTAAGAGGGAAGTTTCAGGAAAAAAACTTTCCACAGCCCCCTGCGTATAACACGCAGGCACAGTTTACCCTCTATTTTCAGGGTAAAAAAGTGAATGTTATACGCCAATAAATACGGTATGTGTTATATTTATGTGTTGTTTCAATAAATACCTTTTGTAATTTCTATATTCTACTATTTTTGCGGTAGTGCTTCCAAAGTCCCACTCTAGGGGTTTCCTCTCTTTTTCGATATATCTTTGGGATGTAGCACACCTATTTTAGTTCTATTTATCAGATCCCTCTCTTTATTTCTGCTATAGGGGAAGAACACTGCTTCCAACTATAGTGCCTGGCCACCTATGCTAGGGGTAGGCGTGACAGATTAAATTTTTTTGCCACAAGTTCTTGGCTTTGGCGTCCCCCTATATCACCAGGCAGGACACCGTTATGCGGGAAGCCATCACTGTTGAGCAGAGGCTAGTTGCTACGTTGCGTTACCTGGCAACAGGGAGAAGCTTGCAGGACCTCAAGTTCTCGACAGGCATCTCCCCCCAGGCTCTGGGCCTCATTATCCCAGAAACCTGTTCTGCCATAATCCAAGTCCTGCAGGAGGACTATATTAAGGTAAGTTTTGTCCTTTAACCTCACATTCTATGTATTTATTTTTTATTTATTTTATTTATGCCTGAACCTGCCTCCTTGTCAAATTCTCTATTTCCAACTTTCCTATCAAGTTTCTACGCAAGCAAAATAAACCTTTCTTTATTGGGTTTAATACTGTCTGGACAATGGCCTTATTGAATACAAGGATAGAATAGACTTTACCCTACACTCTAGGGGAGAGAACCAACGGAAGGAGGTAACTCGCTGCAGGACCCAAAAACAGATAACACCGCTCACCCTCTTTTATCAGGAGGATATTGGGCTTGTGGCATGGTGTGTCCCATTCTGCTTGTGGAGGTAAGCAGGGTAAAGGATCTGTGTGCTACACTTGTTTGACTACACAGTTCCCTTCTACGCTACAGGAATGGCAGAATGTGGCATCTGAGTTTTCACAGCGTTGGAACTTTCCCAACTGTGGAGGAGCCATTGATGGCAAGCACGTCCGCATCGTGCCACCACCCTGTTCGGGATCCTATTATTTTAATTATAAAGGGTTCCACAGTATCGTGCTGATGGCGGTGGTGTCTGCCAATTATGAATTCCTTTTTGTGGTTGTGGGGAAAAATGGGCGGATGTCTGACGGCGGAGTTTTTACCCAGACGGAGTTCGCCCAACGGTTACAATCAGATGACCTGGCATTGCCACCTGCGGCAGAGAATGAAGAGGGACTACCCTTTGTTTTCATTGCAGATGTGGCGTTTGCGCTCGGTCCACATCTGATAAGGCCTTTTCCCCAAAGGACCCTCACCCTGAGGGGAGGGTGTTTAATTTCAGGCTGGCCAGAGCCAGAAGGGTGGTTGAAAATGCCTTTGGCATCATGGCCAGCCGTTTCCGCCTCTTTCTGACCTCAATAAATATGGCGGAGTACAAGTGGAATCACATTGTAATGTGCTGTTGCGTCCTTCATAATTAAAAAAAATAAAATTCTCCTAATTATTTCGCTTCTGTTGGGCCTGAGTCCACACTACATTCAGAACTTGCATTGCTGGCCCAGGAATCTGGCCCTACAGGCTTGGCCCCCCAAAGTGGCCGTGATGTGCGGCAACAGTATTTGGAGTATTTTATGGGTAGGGGGGCCATTGCAATGCCTGATGACATTTGAATGTTTTCTTTAAATAAAAATATAATTTCTACTGAAAACATCTTTTTTTTTTTTTGCTTTGGGTTCCTTTTATTTTTCTCCTAGGTTATCCTAGTGCACTTGTAGTGTCATGTGTATTTTCCTTTAGTAAATAACCATCATTGTCAGTGTAAACATCCCAAAAAAATTTTTTTTTATTTAAAAATTCGTTTTTTTTTATTTTAGGCAACATTGATATAAGAAGCCATACATTGTTGAGTATAAAATCTTTTTAATTGTTGCACATTTTAAATGTGTTTTTTTTTGGTAAAAAAATTGAAAATGGTATATTATTTTTTTGGGGGTATTTATCTTGCTAAAACGCATGAACTATGTAACTTGTAAAATTCAACATGTACAATTGTACTAAAAACAATTAAAACATTAAAACCAAACAATCAAAACAACAAACAAAATTTAAATTTAAATTTTTTGGCATATTCAATTTTTAAACCCTCCCAAGCACATCTATGATATTTTTTATTCTTTGCTCCACCTGCTTGGTCTTTTGCCTGATCTGGAGCAAGTTTTGGTTGATGCGATCCAGGTCACGAGAGCAGACCATGATTTCGTTGATTACCATCTGGGCACTGTGACTGGTGAATCTTTCTTGCTCCACAGGGAGAAAAGCACCTAAAATTTAGAAACACACCATGTATTATAAATATGCAGGCCTATCTTTCTGTTAAAAAAAAAAAATGCAGGCCTACATCTATTACCTGAATCTGTGGTGTATGACACTGACCTGTTGTGGTGCCATTTTCCATTTCCTCCACTTCTTCCTCCACATCCCACGGTTCTTGGTTTGGAGGTGTGGGGTTCCTGGGCTCCCGTCTCAAAGCTCTTTGAAGCCCTATGAGATTGAAACAAATTAAAAAAAGATTTGAGGCCTGAAAGAGGAATATGAATCATTCTTTGGAAGTGTGGTACAATTGTCTGTTTTGTCAATAGTTCTAAGCTGAACACATGATTGTATCCATTACCAAAGCTGATACATTTATCTATTTTGGTCAAGTTTTACACATGGAAACACACCAAGTATCCACTGGATCACCTGTGTGTGACACCCTAAAAAGGTTGTTCTTGTGGCCCACACTTGTGCTACTGACAGGGCCGTTTGAAGGAATTTGGGGGCCCCAAGCAGATTGAGAATTTGGGGCCCCCGGGGGGGGGGGGGGTAGGGTTGCCACCTTTTCGTCAAGCCAAACCCGAACGCTTAAGTAGCGCACGCCATTTTATTTTTTTATTTTTTTGTAGTACATTAAATTCATTACCTCTGTACAAAGCAATGCACAGCAATTTTGCTATGTAGTATACACTATACATATATTTTTGTGATTAAATAACGTTTCTAATCATATGGAATTAATCACAAGAGTCTCCCTTTACATCAGAGTCAACAGAGTTCCCCTTTAGATCTGAATCCGCAGAGTCCCCCTTTACATCTGAATTCACAGGGTTTGTTCCCCTTTACATCTGATTCTGCAGGAGAGAAGTGCAGAGGGTATGATGGGGGCAGTACGTACAGGAGAGGAGTGTGGAGGGTATGATGGGGGCAGTATGTAGAGGAGGGGACTGTGGTGGGTATGATGGGGGCAGTATGTACAGGAGAGGACTGTGGTGGGTATGATAGGGGCAGTATGTACAGGAGAGGACTGTGGTGGGTATGATGGGGGCAGTATGTACAGGAGAGGACTGTGGTGGGTATGATGGGGATAGTATGTAGAGGAGAGGACTGTGGTGGGTATGATGGGGGCAGTATGTACAGGAGAGGAGTGTGGAGGGTATGACGGGGGCAGTATGTAAATATGAGGAGTGTGGAGGGTATGATGGGGGCAGTATGTAGAGGAGGGGACTGTGGTGGGTATGATGGGGGCAGTATGTACAGGGGAGGACTGTGGTGGGTATGATGTGGGCAGTATGTAGAGGAGAGGACTGTGGTGGGTATGATGGGGGCAGTATGTAGAGGAGAGGACTGTGGAGGGTATGATGGGGGCAGTATGTAGAGGAGAGGACTGTGGAGGGTATGATGGGGGCAGTATGTAGAGCAGAGGACTGTGGAGGGTATGATGGGGGCAGTATGTAAAGGAGAGGGCTGTGGTGGGTATGATGGGGGCAGTATGTAGAGGAGAGGACTGTGGTGGGTTTGATGGGGGCAGTATGTAGAGGAGAGGACTGTGGAGGGTATGATGGGGGCAGTATGTAGAGGAGAGGACTGTGGAGGGTATAATGGGGCAGCTGTAGAGGAGAGGACTGTGGAGGGTATGATGGGGGCAGTATGTAGAGGAGAAGACTGTGGAGGCAGGGCCGTCTTTAATATTGATTGGACCCTGGGCAAACATTTTCTTGGGGCCCCCATGCAATGTTGCCCCCCCATCATTACACAGGACTCCCTCCCCCATACTACCCAAATCACTACATAGGACCCCATTCCCCATACTACCCCCATAATTACAGGACCCTCCTCCCACATCATTGCACAGGACCCTCTTCCCAATACTACGCCCATCACTAAACAGGATCCCTCCCCATAATACCTCCATGATTACACAGTGTGGGGGGCTCCATACTACATTGTCACTTATTAACTATCAGCACGCTGCTGTTTCTGCAGAAAGGAGAGGTATTACTCTAGGGGGAGAAGCAGGGAAGGGGTTATTGTTAGGGATAGAGAGGCAGGGATTGGGGTTATTGCTGGGGGTGGAGAGGCAGGGATTGGGGTTATTGTTGGGGGTGGAGAGGCAGGGATTGGGGTTATTGTTGGGGGTGGAGAGGCAGGGATTGGGGTTATTGTTGGGGGTGGAGAGGCAGGGATTGGGGTTATTGTTGGGGGTGGAGAGGCAGGGATTGGGGTTATTGTTGGGGGTGGAGAGGCAGGGATTGGGGTTATTGTTGGGGGTGGAGAGGCAGGGATTGGGGTTATTGTTGGGGGTGGAGAGGCAGGGATTGGGGTTATTGTTGGTGGTGGAGAGGCAGGGATTGGGGTTATTGTTGGTGGTGGAGAGGCAGGGAGAAGGGGTTTATTGTTGAAGTGAAGAAGCGGGGAGGGGGGTTATTGTTGAGGGTGGAAAAGCGGGGAGGGGGGTTATTATTGAGGGTGGAAAAGCGGGGAGGGGGGTTATTATTATTATTATTATTATTATAATACAGGATTTATATAGCGCCAACAGATTACGCAGCACTTTACAATATAAAAAGGGAGACAATACAGTTACAATACAATAAAATACAAGAGGATTAAGAGGGCCCTGCTCAGAAGAGCTTACAATCTAATAGCTATTGAGGGCGGAGAAGCGGGGAGGGGGGTTATTGCTGAGGGTGAAAAGGCGGAGAGGGGGGTTATTATTAAGGGTGGAGAAGCGGGAGGGGGGGTTATTGCTGAGGGTGGAGAAGCGGGAGGGGGTTTTTTATTAAGGGTTAAGAAGCGGAGAGGGGGGTTATTGCTGAGGGTGGAGAAGCGGGGAGAGGGGTTATTGCTGAGGGTGGAGAAGCGGGGAGGGGGGTTATTGCTGAGGGTGGTAAAGCAGGGAAGGGGATTATTATTGGGGGTGGAGAAGCAGGGAGGGGTTTATCGTTGAGCACACAGCTGTCAATCACTGCCCTGCACTACAACACTTAGCAGCCCTGCCCTCCAAGAAGTTCTGCAGCAGCCAAACTCTGCCATGCACTACAACTCCCAGCAGGCAGCAGCCCCCCCTCCAAGACGTTCTGCAGCAGCCAAACACTGCCCTGCAATACAACTCCCAGCAGCCCTGCCCTGCCACCCCAAGAAGTTCTGCAGCATCTGAGACTCCCTGAAAAGTTATCAGAGGTGATGGGAGGGGGAACCTGGCTCAGGACAGCACACAGTGTCTCAGAGGGAGACAGTTTACTCACTTTGCAGAGCGATGTCATCGGCAGCCGCCCGCAGAGGAGGGATAGGAGGGGCGGAATGCAGCACATCGCCCGGGCAGAGGCTCAGTCCACTCAGACTGAGATAAGGGGAAGGGGCGGGGTCAGTAGAAGAGACACTGCAGGGACATGACTTCACTTAACCCGTGCCGAGCTGGATAGAATGGAGGAGAAAACAAATGCACTTGGTTTATCAGCGTTTGGGGCCCTCCAACAATGAATAGGCCCTGGGCAGATGACCCATTTGCCCTGCATTAAAGACGGCCCTGCTCCCCGCGCCTGAATGGGAGGGGGGCGCCGATCGCGGGAGGGGGGCCGCTCTGCTGGGGCCCCAAGCAGTTGCTTGGTTTGCCTCTCCTGTTCCGACGGCCCTGGCTACTGAGTCCAGATGTGTAACCAGCTGCTAAGCATACTCTCCTTACCGTACACTGAATCCAGTTAGATTAGTTAAATATAGTTACCAACACATCTACACAACCATGTTCCAAAAATATTCTCACATAAATAGTTCAAGATGTAAAGTTTCATGTTCTTGGGCACAATAATCAGTCGTAGAAATCATCGTTCAATCGCTCACTAATAAAATTACGATGTAGGCGCCATAGGCGCCATAGGCATGGTCAAATTTAGTTAACACTGTATCAGACAAAATAATCGTATTATTATTAGTGAGCGAATGAACGATGATTCCTACGACCGATTATTGTGCCCGCGAACATGAAACTTTACATCTTGAACTGTACTACATTAAAGAAAAAGCACATGCAGCACCATGCTAGTAATAATAATCAGAGTAACACAAGAAAATTACTTACTTTTCCTAATAACTTTTTTAATTTTGTGGTATTGCTCCAGCTCCCTCAACTTGATGTCAGACCATCTTTTGCAAAACTGTTCTTTTGATCTGCGCACCCCAAATTTAATTTGCAGAGTTTTAACCACTTTGTCCATTATTTTGGCCTTGACCTGATTAGGCTTTTTGTATGGGCCATGTTTTGCATCATAATCCTCCCTCCTCAATATTACCACCATTTCAACCATCTCCTCGAACGCCATGTTTGTGGCCTTGTATCTCCGGGATCTGGTCTGTGGTTCCACCTGAATTTCCTCCTCGGTTGAGGTTGCCACTTGCAGAGTGTCCGCCATGTTGTCTTGCATTACGACGAGTGAGAAGGGGCGGGGAAAGTAGTATAACGAACATCAGGGGCGGGGAAAGCATGCAGAGCTTCACGCATGCGCAGTGTATATAACGGGAATCCGCATGGGTCAAAACGATGTTCAGTGTGTGGAAGAAGGTCAGAAGCAACGAACGTGTAGATCGAGGGTACGTAACATTTTTTGGACTTGACTGATCAGTAGATGAGTTTGTGGCCTATATATGGTGAGAAAGATTAGTAGTATAGACTTGACTGACATTAGTCTTTTTGTCTGGTTTTTGACTTGCAGAAATCATGCAGGTCTTCAAAGATACTGAGTTTATGGCAAAATTCCTGCAAAGGTGGAAGAATCTTCCAGTTTTATGGCAGACCAAAAGTAAGACAAATAAAAATAAAGAAGCCAGGAAGATAGCACTGGAGAGCATGCTTGAATTTATGAAAACCCAGATCCCCACAGCAACAATCGAGGATGTCAAGAAGAAAATTGCGACCATTAGGGGCACATATTGTACTGAACGTAACAAAGTAATCAAATCAATGAGGTCAGGAGCAGATGCAGACCAAATTTACAAGCATAATCTGTGGTACTTCAGTCAGCTAAACTTCCTTGATGACCACCTGGAAGCAAGGGAATCCCTTTCAAGCCTTCCCCCCAGAAGTAGCTTCAGCCTTCCCTGCAGCCAACCCTTCAGTCTTCCCTGCAGCCAACCCTCCAGCCTTCCCTGCAGCCAACCCTCCAGCCTTCCCTGCAGCCAAGTACCTTCTTCTGAGGAACAACCTGAATTCCTGGAGGAGCCTGATTTGACCATATGGAGCCAGGTATAGTATTTAGCTAAAGATTTCTTGTACTAAAAGTATAATGATGTAAAATAGATGTTACTAGTGCGAAAAATTTAATGATTGAACACAAAGTGTTTGACATATCAATAGACAGTAGTGGCCAAAAATGATGGGGACAAGAATGAAAAATGCAGGGGTCAGAATGATTGTCTTTAATATTTATTAGCATTCAATTTGCAATTGTCATGAGGTGACAAATGTGTGTGATAGATGAAGACCAAAATGTAACTATGTACCTTTTTGATAAACAGACAGAACAAAGTCAGGATGAGGGGGGAGAAAATGTGAGCCAGGAGGAGGCAGGCCCCAGTGGGACCCAGGAGGAGGCAGGCCCCAGTGGGACACGGCGTAACACCAGGTCCCAGATACCTTCTCTCTGCATTCCACCAAAAAGAGCCAGGAGGCTTATACAGATGGAGAGCTGGAGAAGGAAACACAGGCCCTAATTAGGGAGGCTACCGTGGCCCTCAGAGTGCCCCCCACCGCTGCAGAGGGATTTGCTGCCCTTATTGGTCACAAACTGCCAACAATGGACATGGGCCAGCGTCTCACATGTGAAACCATCATATTGAAGGCGGTCAACATGGGCATGATGGGGAAGCTCACAGATTATATAGACCTTGTGGAGATTGCTCCTGTTCCTGCTCCTGCTCCAGTTCCTGCTCCTGTTCCTGGTCCTGCTCCAGTTCCTGCTCCTGTTCCTGCTCCTGCTCCAGTTCCTGCTCCTGCTCCTGCCACAAGCTCTCCTCCAGGGACACAGCCTCCGAAGACACGGTTAGCAAAGGCTGCAGAGAAGGCTGCAAGGAAGGTTGCAAAGAAGGCTACAAAGAAGACCAAAAAATAATGCTAGGATATGTGCTTCTCATGGTCCCAATTTTGTTCTTGACATCCTTGGTTGTTTGCTGTGGTGAGCTGTGTCTGCACTAATTCAAGCAGGGTCTCCAGTGCTGCCTTCCTGGCTTCTTTGTTTTTATTACCCGTTTTTGGTTTGCCTTCACCTTTAATTTTTTTTTAACCAGAATAAATGGATTTTTGGTTTACAGGCAAAAATTGACAATGTGTTTTTATTCAAAATAGAGAGTTTGCTAGTGAGTAGGCAGGGACATTTCAAAAAAACATTTTCAAATTAACAAGGGACACTAACCTCCTTGAGGGTAAATAATACTAAATAATAATGTTGTTGTGGTAACTTGACATACACAAA
The DNA here is from genome assembly GCA_029206835.1 of Rana muscosa. NCBI lineage: Eukaryota > Metazoa > Chordata > Amphibia > Anura > Ranidae > Rana > Rana muscosa. Next base: position 670,251,633 of record CM055118.1, read on the forward strand.
AATACCCCAAAAAATGGAAATCAGTCTAAAATATTATCCAATTAATAACCAAAAAATAACATCTTTGTTAAAAGATTGTAAAAATTAATAAAACATTTTTTGGGGAGATCTGGCTTACAAAAAATAAAGATTATTCATGAGATCACGATAAATAATAAAGAAACAAGTTTGTCATGAGAATATCAGCAGCAAAAGAATTTGATTATTGTAGCATTATAAAGAAGAAAAGAATGCGCTGCATTAAACGATGCAATAATTTACAGCATGACGAATGTGCTACCTCCATTACGAACGCTATTTTTACCAGAACGAGCGCTCCCGTCTCATAACTTGCTTCTGAGCATGCAAGTTTTTTTCCCGTCATTAAAGCGTACACACGGCCATTTTTCACAATGAGAAAAACGACGACGTGAAAAACGACGAGAAAAAATAGAGCATGTTCTAAATTTTCTCGTCGAGAAAAATGCTCTGGAGCCTACACATGATCGTTTTTAATGATTTGTGCAGTGGATTTGCACAGAGCAGTCCAGAGCCTCCTTCTTTCGGGTCCCTCTTTGGCGCTCCTGGCCCCTCCCTCCTGTTGAGTGCCCCCACAGCAAGCAGCTCCTGATTGGCTAGAAGACTTTGATTGACAGCAGCAAGAGCCAATGGCGCTGCTGCTGTATCTCAGCCAATCAGGAGGGAGACACTTGTGGACATCACTGGACAGAGATGGGGCTCAGGTAAGTATTAGGGGGACTGAGGGGGGCTGCTGCACACAGAAGGCTTTTTATCCTAATGCATTAAGATAAAAAGCCTTCTGACCTTACAAATCCCTTTAACCACTTACGAACCACCCACCATCGTTATAAATCGGCTCTTTAAAGAGGAATATCGTTATGGCAGCAGATAGCTGCCATAACCCCGGTATCCTCTTCTCCAGCGGGCGGTCAGCTTTCAGATGAAAATGGTCTTTGCCGCAAGATCACTTTTATCGGGGGGGGGGGGGGGGCGAGAGAGGGCCCCCCCCCCCCGCCGTGCTCTGGGGCTCTCTGCCGCTTACGGGACCCGCCGGTAGCCCCGGAGATGATCGCGTCTGCTCTCCTCTGAGGCTGGCTGCCGAGTGAGGGAAAGATGGCCCCCACTCGGCTCCATAGCTTTAACTGGCAAAAGCAACGTAAAACGTTACTTTCGCCCAATGCTCTTAACCACTTCCCGCCCGGCCTATAGCAGATTGATGGCCGGGAAATGGTTCTGTTATCCTGACTGGGCATCATATGACGTCCAGCAGGATAACATGCCGGCGCGCGCCCACAGGGTCGCACAGCACGGCGATCGTGAGTGTGGCATGTCAGTCTGACACGCCGCATCTCCGATCATGGTAAGAAGCCTCTGACAGAGGCTTCTACCACGTGATCAACTGTGACCAATCACAGCTGATCTTCGCGTGAACCCGGAAGTGCGGTAAACAATCAGGGGTTCTCCCTGTCAGAGGGGGGTCTGTGCATTGATTATGAGCACAGCCCCCATAAGATGTACCCATCAGCTGCCAATCGGTGCCCAGCAGCTGCCAGTCAGTGCCCCATCATAACCTCCTGTCAGTGCCCAATAAAGTGCCAATCAGTGCCCACCACAATGCAAATCAGTGCCCACCATAGTGCCAATCAGTGTCTATCACAGCGCCAATCAGTGCCCAGCATTAACACCTGTCAGTACCTGCCCAATCAGTGTTGCCCATCAGTGCCATCTATTAGTGTCCATCAATTCCACCTGTCAGTGCCAATCAGTGCCGTCTATCAGTGCCCATCAATGCCACCTGCCAGTGCCCATCAATGCCGCCTGTTAGTGCCCATAAGTGCCGCCTGTCAGTGCCCATCAGTGTCGCCTGTCAGTGCCCATCAGTGCTACATATCAGTGCCACCTATCAGTGCTGCATATCAGTGCCACCTATCAGTTCCCATCAATTCTACATATCATTGCCTCCTCATCAGTGCCCATCAGTGCCACCTTATCAGTGCCAACTCATCAGTGCCCATCGGTGCTGCCTCATCAGTGCCCAACAGTGCCGCCTCATCAGTGCCTGTCAGTGAAGGAGAAAACAAAATATTATAACAGAAACAAAGAAAAACATATTTTTTTTCAAAAATTTCTGGGTTTTTTAGTTTGTTTAGCAAAAAATAAAAACCCCAAAGGTGATCAAATACCACCAAAAGAAAGCTCTATTTGTGGGAACAAAATGATAAAAATTTAGTTTGGGTACAGAGTTGCATGACTGCGCAATTGTCATTCAAAGTGCGACAGCGCTGAAAGCTCAAACTTGTCCTTGGCAGGAAGGGGCGAAAGTGCCCGGTATTGAAGTGGTTAACCACTTAAGGACCGCCGCCTGTACATATACATTGGCAGAATGGCACGGCTGCGCACAAGCACGTACAGGTACGTCCTCTTTAAGAAGCCCAGCCGTGGGTCGCGCGCGCGCTGCCGGCGGCGCACTTGCGACCCGGTCCTGAGCTCCGTGACGGCACTCGCGGGAACCGCGGACCCGATCGCCGCCGGTGTCCCGCGATCGGGTCACAGAGCTGAAGAACGGGTAGAGGTAAGTGTAAACAAACCTCTCCCTGTACTTCCTAGTGAGACTGTCACTGATTGTCTGTTCCCTGTCATAGGGAACGACGATCAGTGACGTCACATGCCAAGCCACACCCCCACACAGTAATAATCACACATTAGGTCACATTTAACCCCTTCAGTGCCCCCTACAGGTTAACCGCTTCACTGCTAGTGTCATTTTCACAGTAATCAGTGCATTTTTATAGCACTGATTGCTGTAAAAATGACAATGGTCCCAAAATAGTGTCAAAAGTGTCCGATGTGTCCGTCATAATGTCGCAGTCACAATAAAAATCACTGATCGCCGCCATTACTAGTAAAAAAAATTATTAATAAAAATGCCATAAAACTATCCCCTATTTTGTAGACGCTATAACTTTTGCGCAAACCAATCAATAAACGCTTATTGCGATTTTTTTACCAAAAATATGTAGAAGAATGCCTAAACTGAGGGAAAAAATTGTTTTTTTTATATATTTTTTGGGGAGATTTATTATAGCAAAAAGTAAAAAATATTTAATTTTTTTCAAAATTGTTGCTCTATTTTTGTTTATAGCGCAAAAAATAAAAACCGCAGAGGTGATCAAAAACCACCAAAAGAAAGCTCTATTTGTGGGAAATATCTCAAATTTAGGAGGTCCTGTAATGCTTTTTTTTTCTATTACAAGGGATGTTTACATTCCTTGTAATAGGAATAAAAGTGACCCAATTTTTTTTTTTTTTTAAAGGACAATGTAAAATAAATAAATAAAGAAAAAATATAATTTTTTTAAAGCGCCCAGTGCTGCTGAGCTTGCGCGCAGAAGCAAACACATACGTGAGTAGCGCATGCATATGAAAACGGTGTTCAAACCACACATGTGATGTATCACCGTGATCGTAATGCCGCGTACAGACGATCGAACATTCCGACAACAAAACCGTGGATTTTTTTTTGACAGATGTTGGCTCAAACTTGTCTTGCATACACACGGTCACACAAATGTTGTTGGAAATTGCGAACGTCAAGAACGCGGTGACGTACAACACGTACGACGAGCCGAGAAAAATTAAGTTCAATAGCCAGTGCGGCTCTTCTGCTTGATTCCGAGCATGCGTGGAATTTTGTGCGTCGGAATTGTGTACACACGCTCGGAATTTCTGACAACAAGTTTTGTTTTTCGGAAAATTTGAGAACCAGCTCTCAAATTTTTGTTGGCGGAAATTCCGACAGCAAATGTCCGATGGAGCCTACACACGGTCGGAATTTCCGATAACAAGCTCCCATCGAACATTTGTTGTCGGAAATTCTGAGTATGTGTACGCGGCATTAGAGCGAGAACAATAATTCTAGCCCTAGACATCCTCTGTTACTCAAAACTGGTAACCTGTACGAATTTTTAAACATCGCCTACGGAGATTCATAAGGGTAAAAGTTTTTCCTGGTGCCTCCATGGCAGCATACCTGTGATAGAGCTCCGCCTCGACTCCTCCTTCAGGACTAGTGAATAGCATAAATTAAAGGCATAGCCCCTCCCCCAACATTCTCCTTTTTTTCCTCATACCTTCTTGTGCTGGTGAAGAGTAGCAGTATGTCTATACCTCTGCAGTCGGCAGCGTCCGCCGGGTTTAGCCTTTCCCGTGCGCAGTCCCTGTTCTTGGGCCGCTCACAGCGCTGATAAGACTGGGAACCCCTCTGTGGATCTGTTGGGGTCATTTTGCAGAGTTTCCTCACAGGAACGCAGTCTGCTATCACATCCATGATGAATGCAGTGGAAGTCGCAAAAGGATCAGCTCCATCTTCCCAGGCTGGTGGTTTCCATTTTTTTATTACAGGCATTTGTGTTTTTCCCCTTTCTTTTCCTCTCTTCTCCTCCCCTCCCCTTTCCTTTGCTTGTTAGGCGCCTTTAAAATGATTGTTGTCTTACTTTTTTATTCCTTGTGCAACTGTGCAACTGGATAGGGCAGGTGTCTCTCTGTGCAACAACATTGTGGTGCTTATTTCCGGGTTCAGGGGGGCTACAGGTGCTCTGTAGGTCCGCCAGGTAGGAGAGTGTCACGGCGCAGCGTCCTCGCCGCCGTCTGCGCATGCGCGATTCGGGAGTGATACAGAGCCGTAGTTTCTCGGCTCTCTGTACTGGGCGACGCTGGATCTTCTGCGATTGCACATGCACAGACGCTTGGTTCAGTGGCGGCCATCTTGGATTCTGGAAAGAAGGCTAGATTTGCCCTTTTTTTCAATCAATTCCAAATGGTGGTTTATGGGATTAGTCCACGCACCTTGAGCCTAATTAGGTTCAGATTCAGGGATGGCTGTCAGTCTCCTCAGCTGTGCCCTGCTAGGTCTCTCTGATGCTGCTTTGTGGTAGGTACTTTTTATTTTCTCCAAAAAAAAAAAAAAAAAATGTTGCCGATCAGAAATGTTTATGTTAAAAAAAAAAAAAAAAAGTGCGCATGCGCGGGGACTCGGAGAAGGACGTGTGCTGACCGAGCTCCCGGCACCCCGACCCACCAGAGCTAACGATAGCGCAGGCACTGAGGTCCGTGAGCCAGGACCGATCCCACACCAGCCCCGAAGTGGCGATGAACCGTAGGGCACAGGGGCAGCCGCGGAAAGGACACGATACGCAAACTACAGCCCAGAAGAGAGCAGGGCCTTCCCCTACAGCACAGCCGCGATCCAAGATGGCGCCGGGTAAGCCAGACACACGAGGCAGCACGGCAGCAGCCAGATCCGACGGCGCTACACAGAGAGGAGACCGGCAGCTAAATCTGGAGCCAACTAGGGATCCATTCTCCTCACAATCCTCGGGAGAGGTGGAGACCGGACAGCGGGGTGAGTCACTATCACATCCCCCATCCCCAGCCATATACGCTGATAGACATGACTCTCCAAACTCCCCTGCCTCCCCTGCCTCCTCCATGGATAGGAACATGGCAGACTTAGCAGAAGTCCTCATTAGCCAATCCAGCCAATCCAGCCAGGATATGCCAATTCCCCAGCTCTCACACTATTCCCCTGATGCTGTACTGTTGGGCAGATTCTCCACCATGCTGCAGCAGGAGCTCTCTAAGGCCTGCACATTAATCACCACTGACCTGAAAAAAGACATCCATAGCTTGGGAGAGCGTTTTGAGCTAATTGAAACCAAAGTGGATGGAGCCATCAAAAGGGTCAACCAGAACTCAGCCATGGTGACAGACCTCCAGGATAGATTAGAAGAGGCATTCACAAAAATTGAAGATTTGGAGAATCGTTCTCGTAGGTACAATGTCCGCGTGCGTGGCCTCCCTGAAACTCACACAGATCTAGAGGGGGCTGTAAAAGACCTGATGAAAACCCTTATCCCTGATATAGCCAACCACCACATGGAAGTTGATCGCGTTCACCGAGCACTGACAGCCCCAAGGGCCGACGGCCTACCACGAGACATTATTGTTAAGCCACATCACTACCGCATTAAGGATAAGATGATGCTTGCGGCTCGCAACAGGCCGGACCTGTCGCTATTTGGAACACCAATACAGCTCTTTACAGATTTGGCGCCATCAACGGTCCAGAAACGCAGAAACCTACGGCCATTACTCCAGCAACTTATGGCCAAACAGATTAAGTATCGATGGTCGTTCCCTTTTAAGTTATCATTCACTTACAACGGAAAGTCCCACTCCTTTTCCACGTTCCAAGCAGGCGAGGACCTACTGCTTAGTCTCGGCATCATTGCACGGGACTCTCCGACTCCGATTTCATCTCCCCCTTGTCTGGATCATCGTCCCCTCTCCCCGATATGGCAGGATCGCACACGCTCACAGGCCAGAAATGCTCGCCGGAATACCTGAGTATTATTGCTCTTCTCTCTTTTTGCTTTTTTGCCCCCTTTTGGGAACTGTTAGTGCTTGATTGCACGGATATGGCCTGGGCCCATGGTGGACTATGGGCCTGATGGGGCCATCGTTACCGTTCACAGTTCACAGGTTACAAAGTCACGGGTTACAAAGTTACTGGAGTTCCTGGTTCTTCGGACTGGCTGCCAGCCGAATATTTTACAACCCCGACGGGCCCAACCTGGTCGAAGAAATTTTGCTTTTTGCTTTTTAGCAGTCTGGGGGCCTTAGTCGGACCGCAATGTGTTCCCCTGTTGGGCTGTGGCTCGGGGGCCGGAACGACCGATGGGGACCCTTCCGGCCACGGCGCCACTGGCCTTGGGAATGCATGTTCCTATAGACAGCCTGTTATGTTAAAACTGTATTGATTGATTTTGTCATTTCCGATATGACCTCGAATAGCCTGCTCGTACAGAGTGTAATCATATTTGGGTCGGGGTGGTCATGCTTGCCACCCAACTGCAAGACTACCTATCCTACGACAAGGATGGTACCCTTGCACCTAATTTGCCGGATGTTGTCTCCGGCAGGGGTTATTCCCCATTCCTTCATTCATCAGCTAGGATTGAGTTATATTGGTTGTTTGGGCCTAAGGCCTATGTATATGTTTTTTTGCTTTTATTTTTGTTTCTCTTCTTCTCTAATGCCTTTTCCTTCTCTCCCTTCCCCCTCTTTCTTCGGAGCCTCGGTTCAGCGCCCTTCCCTTATGTCATGGTCTGAGAGGTCACATAGCCAAACAGTCATCATCATCGGGACCCTTCTCGCTTCATTCATTATGCAAGGTAAGAGTGCTCTGCCCTACCACGATGGCCACCACATATAACACAGACTATTCGATAGTTAGCCACAATGTACATGGATTTAACTCCCCTACTAAAAGAACTAAGGCTTTCCAGTTTTATCATAAACAGAAGGCTGAAGTCCTGCTATTGCAGGAAACTCATTTCTCCAATGTCTCAGCGCCCCGTTACCTCAATGGGAAGTATCCACAGTTTTACTTGGCAGGGGGTCGGGAAAAGAAGGGCGGTGTAGCCATCTGCTTTTCGAAACGGACCCCCTTTACCCCCATCGCTATCGTTAAGGACAAGAGAGGTAGATATATTATGGCAGTGGGGCGGCTCCATGACCAGGAGGTGTCCTTTATATCATACTATGCCCCGAATACTGGACAGCCGGAATTCTTTAGCAAAATGCTGAAGATTCTTATGCCCAAAGTCCAGGGTCAGGTCATTATGGGAGGCGATAGTAATATTCCCTTGGACAGAATTATGGATAAATCGGACTCCTCTAGACCAACATTGAAACGCCCACCGACTGGAAGCAGCAAGGTTGCACGTCTGTTTCATTTCTATGACCTTATCGACGCCTGGCGAGAAAATAACCCTACGGTCAGAGACTTTACACACTTTTCACAAGCCCATCATACTTACTCGAGGATAGACCACGTTCTAGTACGTACGCCTTTGCTACCATTTATTAAGTCGGTTAAGATTTTATCTACCCCTTGGTCTGATCATTCCCCGATAAAACTCTCTACTTCAGGGCTATGGACTAAATCTAGACCCTCCCCGTGGAGACTTAATGTGAGCTTGCTGAATGACCCTACAATCTTTTTAGAGATTCAAAAGGAAATACAGGAATACTTTAGACTTAATAAGGCATCGGACACATCCCCCGCAATTAACTGGGTAGCTCATAAAGCAGCGATTAGGGGCATATTGTTACAAGTGGCAGCCAGGATTAAACGCAATAGGGAACAGGCAAATAAGATTCTGGAAACTAACTTAGATAACTTACTTAGTGAACAGCACAGAAATCCCCTGGTAGATATAAGGCATAAAATTGACGAGGCTCGACTAGCATTAAATCTTAGCTTGACTACTCAAGCGGAGAAACATATTAGTTGGTCTAAGCACAGGTTCTATATGATGGGTGATAAACCTACCACAATGTTAGCTAGAAAACTGGTTCCTCGACCGTACACACCGACTTTGCCTAAACTACGACTATCCACGGGCCTAACCTCCCAGAACCCCGAACGGATAATTGGAGAATTTCACAAATTTTATGCTAAGCTGTATGGAGTGCAGGACAAGTTCGATTCATCTGAAGCGAGCACATTCTTTCGCGACTTACAGCTGCCTAAATTGACACAAGCCCATGCGGAACTGATGGACGGTGCTCTTACAGAGCCTGAAGTCAGGGCTGCAATCAAAACCCTACACCCTACCAAGGCCCCTGGGCCAGATGGATTCCCGGGTCACTACTATAGGAAATATCACGATCTTCTGGCCCCACATCTCTGTACTTACTTTAATGACCTGAGAAGCGGCAGCAAGCTCCCCAGCCATGAAAATGTAGCCTATATAAGTGTTATCCCGAAACCAGGAAAGGACCATACAGACTGTTCCAATTATCGCCCAATTTCTCTGATCAATACGGATCTTAAGATTCTAACCAAAATACTGGCCCAGAGACTTAATACTTTTCTTCAGTGTTATATCCATCCTGACCAAGCAGGTTTTGTCCCGACAAGACAGGCATCGGACCAAACCCGCCGGATAATTAACCTTATCTCGGCAGTTCGGTCTGATTGGGATGGAAAGGGGACTAGGAGGGGAATGTTACTTTCATTGGATATCCAGAGGGCGTTCGATTCTATCTCCTGGGACTATCTTTTTGATGTTCTCACACGCTTTGGATTTGGGAGACGCTTTCTGGATCTCCTTCACATATTATATGATTCCCCCAGTGCCTCGCTAATGCTCAGAGGATATACATCCCAAACATTTCCTATCAGGAGAGGAACTAGACAGGGCTGCCCGTTGTCGCCACTATTATTCGCCCTGGCGATTGAACCACTAGCGCTCAAAATTCGCGCCTGCAGAGATATACAGGGCATTTATTGCGGAGACTATGAACACAAATGTTTACTCTTTGCGGACGACTTGTTGCTGACCTTGACCTCACCGATCACATCCCTACCTAACTTGTATGCTATTTTGCAGCCTTTCTCCAACATTTCCGGGTTGGCAATTAATCATAGTAAGTCAAGAGCACTGAACTTATCTTTGCTAAGCTCCACTCAGGCTACGCTTGAAAAATCATTTCAATTCCGATGGGAATCCACAGCTCTCCCTTATTTAGGCATACAGCTGACCTCATCTATTGGTGAGTTGTACAAAGAGAATTATCCAGCCCTTTTCAAACGGCTAACAGCTGACATGGCTAAGTGGCAGGTTCACCCGCCATCGTGGTTTGGCAGACTTCACTCAATTAAAATGAATGTTCTACCTCGATTATTGTATTTCTTCCGTACCTTGCCAGTTTCATTGGCCCGTGATGACCTTAAACGATTCCAGAATAAAGTACTACAGTTTATTTGGGGTGATAAGAGACCCAGGGTGAATAGGAGCACTCTATACACGTTGAAGCGGAGAGGAGGACTTGGTCTTCCAGACTTATTAAAATATTTTTATGCTGCCCAGATAGCACAACTTACAAGGTTTCACTCCCAACAGGCACAGGCCATTTGGATGGCTATGGAATCTTATTCCTGCCGTCCCAAACCTATTTCTTATATTTTATGGCTCCCTACCAAGGAGCGACCTCCTATACTTTGCCCTACTTTATCCATGTCACTGGAACTATGGGACAGACTCTCCAGATCTCACAAATTCAAATCTCCTCATTCTCCACTGACACCTCTGCTTCAAAATAAAGCATTCACCCCGGGTCTCACTCCACTAGCGTTCGAATGGTGGACTAATAAGGGTTTTAAGTGTATTGCTGACTTGTGCGATCATAGAGGTATGCTGACCGAACGGACTATGGCTGACAGGCATCAAATGCCTCCAGCGGAGGGTTATAGGTTCGCCCAAATCTCACATTATGTACAAACCCTGGCTCGCAAGAGCAACCTAGCAACCCAAACTCCCATGGAACATCTATGCAAAAATTATGATAAAATTAAAGGACATTTATCTGCTATATATTCGATATTGCTGAGTGTATCGACAAAGCTGACTTATATGGTCCAATGGGAGACCGACTTGCAGGAAACCCTGGATCTGGACGAATGGCATAGGATAGCCGAGACAGCATCTCGTTCGCTCGTCAATACTTCAATAATTGAGGCCAATTATAAGGTTCTACTGAGGTGGTATATGGTGCCGGTCAGACTGGCAACTTTTGTCTCAGGAGCTACCCCGTTGTGCTTTAGAGGATGTGGCCAGATGGGCACCACCTATCATATTTGGTGGACATGCCCAAAGGTCCGGAGGTTTTGGATCAGGGTGTATAATTTAGTTTACTCCCTTACCCAACTAAACCTAACTAAATCAGCTAAGCAAGCACTACTGGGGGGAGGAGATGTGGAAGCCTCCAAGTCCTGCAAGAGGCTCTTGACATTTATTTTTATTTCAGCCAAAATCACTATTGCTAGGAACTGGAAATCGGCAGCTCTACCATTCGATCAGCTTAAAGGCAAATTGTCTTGGTTGATGCTAAACGAACGCTTGACCGCTCTGGCCCAAGATAAAATGAAACTGTTTCATGGAGTTTGGGACCCATGGCTTCGTTACCTAACTAATGACCCGGGGATGTTTACAGCATAGCCTAGGGGATTAGGTTGAGATGTCTGGATGCTGAATCGGGGCTCCTCCCCCCCTCCCTCCCCCCATTCCCCCCTCCTCAACTGTCCTTTCCTTACTCTGTCTCCTTCCTTCTATTCTTTGTCACTGTCCTCTTTCCTCTCTTTTGAAATTTGTTTATTGTTTATTTTTGGAGTCAGATCCAGACCTTAGAGGTTTGTGCTGCTCCCTGTTTTCTCAGCTCCTACGGGACCATTGTCAGTCTGATCAGACCTCTGGGCTGCCCACACGGCCGGCTGAGTTGCGCCCCCCCCGATAGATGGATGGGGGGGCGGCTCATCTGGGTGGACGGTTCAGATATGATCTGCGATGCTAATAGGGGTTAACGGCTTTACGGAGCTTCGGACTACTCCAAGGACCCCTACACTTGGTGATCTTCATTGTGTTACCCCAAATGTTGATTGTGACTGTACAATGTTATGTGGCGACTTTTATACATTTTGTATGACAAAACTTGAATAAAAAGATTGAAACACAAAAAAAAGATCACAATATAAAAATGTTTATGTTTAAAAAATAAAATAAAAAATAAAAACAGATGACGATATAAAAATGTTTATTTAAAAAAAAAAAAAAAAAAAAGTGACGCCAAAAACTCCTGATTCTTTTCCCTTTCTTACTATATTTCTGGAGCTGATCCTTGTGCCCAACTCTGCAATGAGTCATTCATCTCGCAGCAAAGATCCTCACACTTCTATTAGGTATGTGACCAACTATACGTGAGTATAAAAAAAAAAAAAGTGCGCTCACTGGTCTAGCGTGAGTTCCTTACACCGTAGCCCTACCCACTCCAAGCGGTCCCACTCATCAAGGCGTAGGACCCATTCTTCACGTCGTAGATCAGAGAGGTCAAGATCCAGAGGACGTGATCGACCCCCCTCTCCTAGGACCTATAGGAAGAAGAGATGCTGGATATGTGGGGCTACACCGCTACCAGACAGAGTGGTCTGTAAGGACTGTTTTACGGACTATGCGTCCAACCGCGAGCTAGAAAATCAGCACGCTGTAGATCTGCTCAAGCGAACAATGAAGGACTCCTTCTCTGAGCTTTTGGCTTCGGTCCCCGCTCAACCACTTCAGCAGATATCCCTGGTTCAGGATATAGAACCTAATCTCCCTGGTCCGTCAGCAGTCAGTACACCTCTGCCGCCGTCAGGCCGACCAGCTAGAGATTCACCACCTGAAGACTCTTCAGGGGACTCTTGAGAAGAGTCAGAACCTTCTGGCTTCAGTCTCTCCTTGGTAAAGCCATTCATCCAGGCAGTCAAAACTGAAATCGCCTGGAAAGACGCAGAATAGCCTCCCCAAGAGTCTACAAGCTACTTCCCATTCCTCAAAAGGAAGCAGGTTCTTTTCCCGTTGATGGGCAAGATTAGTCAAGTCATTCAGAAGGAATGGTCAAAGACTGATAAAAAAAATAATAATTTTGGGGTCGGTTCAATAAACTATATACCCCTTACCAGAGTCGGGAACGCAGTCACTAAACTCCATGCCAGTGGTAGACGCGTCCGTGGTGCGACTCGCAAAAAAACTTACTCTACCAATGGAGGATTCCGCTTCCTTCAAAGACCCTCTAAACAGGCGAATCGACCTGGAGCTGAAGAGGAGCTACTTAGCCGCGGAAGCAGCATGTAAGCCAGCTATTTCCCTCACATCAGTATCAAATGCCATAAGATCTTGGACAGATAATATTGAGATGGCTTTGCATCAGGATGTCCCCATGGAGGATATAATTAAGGCCTTAGAAGAGCTTAGATTGTCGGCAGACTTTGTCTGCGTAGCGGCCATTGACACGATCAGGTGCTCGGCATGATCCATGTTGCATTCAGTGATGGCGAAGAGGGCCTTGTGGCTGAAACCCTGGATGGCTGACTTATCCTCCAAACAAAATTGGTGCAAAATCCCGTTTGATGGGAAAGCACTATTCGGAGACAAAATGGATAAAGCTATCTCCAGGCTGTCAGGAGGGAAGTCTGGTATGCTTCCACAGGACAGAAGTATGCGAAGATTCAGAGGTGGTTCCTCTAGGTTCCGCCAGTCAAACCCAAGGGATTTTAGGCAGTCGAGACAGCCCAGAGACAACAAAAGACCTTGGAAAGGTACTCGGGGATCCTTTTTGAACAGGAAGATGAAAGCCCTTCCGGCTCCACAGGAGCAGAAGCAGTCTTTTTGACGCCAGAGGAACCCAGGCACTCCCGGTGGGAGCCAGGCTAAAGTTTTTTTACCCCAGTCTGGGCCACCTGCTGCCACAACCCCTGGGTTCTGTCAACAATTCAATGGGGGCACTTTTGGAATTTTTCTCACCCTCCACCTCGGAACTCTTTCAAAGGAACAGAGATTCCATCCTCTCCACTGAAGGCTCAAGCTCTGAAAAACTTCCTAACGTCACTCCAGCTTCAGGGGGCGGCTGTTCCGGCTCCCTTGGCAGAGCGCTTCGCAGGCTTATACTCCACCCTATTTCTGGTCCCAAAGAGGACAGAGGGGTGGAGGCCTGTGATAGACCTAAAGAGGCTCAACCGGTATATCCGCCCCGAAAGCTTCAAAATGGAGTCCCTGCAGACGATTATTCAGGCAGTCCAGCCATCAGATTGGATGATTTTGGTCGATCTGCAGGATGCGTACCTACATGTTCCAATTCTACCTGCATTTCAAAAATACCTGAGATTTGCAGTGGGACGGACCCACCTACAGTTTCAAGCCCTGCCTTTCGGTCTGTGCACCTCTCCCAGGGTGTTCACCAAGATACTAATATCTGCTTTAGTTCCCCTGCGGGAGAGGGGCTTGAGGATATACCACTACTTGGACGACATCCTACTCCTAGCAAGCAATCCGGATCAGTTGGTATGTCACCGGGACATTCTTCTACAGTCCCTAAAAGAGCTAGGTTGGCTGGTGAATTCCGACAAGAGTCAACTAATGCCAACACAGCAGATAATCTATGCACAATGTTCGACACTCAGGAGGGGACAGTGTCATTACCACCGCCGAAGGCAAGGATTGTCATCCAGAGAATGATCAAAGTCATCCAGAGCCCGTATCTGACGGCTTCACAATGCCTGAGCCTCATTGGCACAATGTCTTCCTGTATACCCATGGTTCCTTGGGCACATTGGCACTTGAGGTATTTCCAGACTGGTTTCTTGGCACAGTGGAAGAAACAACGACTATCTCAGACGATCCTGCTGATGGGAAAAATACGCAGGAGCCTTCACTGGTGGACAGTTCCGGAAAACCTCTCCAAGCCTCATCACCTGGGCTCCCTTCCTTGGATCACAATTACGTCCGATGCAAGCAGACAGGGCTGGGGAGCCCATTGCGGGCAAACCAGAATACAGGGGAGATGGGCATGCACCACCCAGGGAGTGGTATCCAACATCTTGGAGATGAGGGCAGCCTTCTTGGCACTGACCTCTTTGGCACCCCAAATCAGAGGCCAAAGAATACTCCTACGCCTAGACAACAGAACAGCTGTCGCTTATCTGCAGAAGCAGGGAGGCACTCGCTGCAGGTCACTCCTCAAGGAGGTAGAGGCGATCATGCTCTGGGCGGAGCAGAACCTCCTGGACCTCAGAGCGATGTATCTGCCAGGCAGGTTGAACACGGAAGCAGACACTTTATCCAGAAACTTCCTGGACAATGAGTGGGCTCTCCACCCCCATGTCTTCCTTCAGATTGCCAACATATGGGATCCCCCTCAGGTAGATCTGTTCACCTCCCCGAAGAACGCCAAGCTGGACAGGTTCTTCTCTCGGCTGCCGCATCCACAAGTCGAGGCAGTGGATGCCCTGTCATGTCCCTGGAGGTTCACCACGGCATATGCCTTTCCTCGCAGGCCATTAATATTCAAATTCCTCCTGAGGCTCCTCAGGGAGCCAGTCCAGATGGTGGCAGTACTTCCGTATTGTGCCTCAGTGTGGGCTCTCCAATCAAGATCCCTCCTTTCCCTCAACTTCTGTCGCAGAGCAGTCTAGTTCATCCAAACCCTCAGAAGTTGAATCTTCGAATCTGGAGGTTGAGAGGCGAAGGTTCGAGTCCATAGGGTGTTCTCCAGGAGTCATATCAACCCTTCTAAAAGCTAGGAAGCCAGCAACTAATGCCATATATTCAAGAATATGGGACAAGTTCTTGTCATTTGTTTCCGAAAATGGATTTCATCCAATCCTTCCTTCTACATCTCATGTTCTAGGATTCCTTCAGACAGGACTTGATCTGGGACTTGGTCTGAGCTCTCTCAAAGTGCAGGTAGCAGTAATCTCTGCTGCAACAAATAAGAGATGGGCGGAGGATCCTTCAGTAGTCACTTTCCTCAGAGGTTCATTGAAGATTCGCCCTCCTGTCAGACGATCATTTCCTAAGTGGGATCTGTCCCTAGTCCTGGAAGTTCTATCTGACCATCCCTTTGCTCCAGTGGAACAAGTAACAATATGGAACCTGACACTAAAGACGTCTTTCCTGCTAGCCATTACATCTGGCAGAAGAATCTCGGAACTTCACTCTTTAGGGATAGGTGACGACCACATCTCCTTCTTCACAGACAGAGTGGAACTTCGTCCCCTTCGGGGGTTCACACCAAAGGTTGCTACTCCAAGCCACCTGTTGGAACCCTGGGCACTACCAGTGTTTACAGACATGGATTCAGAGTCTTGTCACGAACTGGATGTATCCAGAGTGCTCAGGGCCTACCTAGAAGCCACCGGCCCCTTCAGAAATGCTGAGAGACTTTTCATCGTACCGTTCGGTAAATACAGGGGCAAAGAAGCTTCCATCAGAACTCTGGCATCTTGGGTTGTAAAGTTAATCCAGAAGGCCTACAGGGTGAAGAATATGGAGCCTCCATCCCGAGTGAATGCTCATTCTACAAGGGCAGTCTCAGCTTCCTGGGCAGCAAGGGCTAATGTTTCATTGGAGACGGTGTGCAGGGCCGCCACCTGGTCTTCTCACCATACGTTCCTCAGACACTACCATATTGATCCAGGAGCGCTCACGTTGAGTTTGGAAGGAGGGCAGTTCAGGCTGCTATGTCCTCTTATAATTAAACATTTATTGTTAAGCAATTATCCCACCCATGTCAGCTAGTTAGTTATCACAGGTATGCTGCCATGGAGGCACCAGGAAAACGGAAAATTGTATCATACTTACCAGTAATTTTCCTTTCCTGGTGCCTATCCATGGCAGCATACGCTCCCACCCTCGGTATTCTATATTACAGAGAATGTTGGGGGAGGGGCTATGCCTTTAATTTATGCTATTCACTAGTCCTGAAGGAGGAGTCGAGGCGGAGCTCTATCACAGGTATGCTGCCATGGATAGGCACCAGGAAAGGAAAATTACTGGTAAGTATGATACAATTTTCCGTTATCGTCATTCCATGAGCTGACGCAATTTCTAAGCGTGACATGATGGGTATCAATTTACTCGCCATAACATTATCTTTTTTTAACATAAAGTCGGCATAACATCATCTTTCACAATATGAAAAAAACTGAGCTAACTTTACTGTTGTCTTATTTTTTAATTCAAGGTGTATTTTTTCCTTTTAAGACCGCTGCGCAAATACGGTGTAACATAAAGTATTGCAACGACTGCCATTTTATTCTCTAGGGTGTTCGAAAAAAATATATATAATGTTTGGGGTTCTAAGTAATTTTCTAGGAAAACAAAACTGATTTTAACTTGTAAATCATTTAAACCCTATAAAAGCCATCAATGGGAACTAGTGAACCACATCAGAAATGGACCAGATATACTGTAGGCAGATATGACATCGCCATCTATACAAACTATGTTCCCTTATTATCCTATGGGCTGGATTCTTATAGCAAAAAGAACTGGAAATGAACGCGAAATAATTAGTCTCTTACTGTGCTTGTAAATCATATATACATTTTTGGAAGTGATCCCATCAAAAGAAATTAAAGAGAGAGAGAAACTGGCTAGTAGCCAGGACAGCATTTAATAAATACCATAACCATCATAAGCCCACTGAATTAAACACTGACCTTTCAACAGCCTTTGCATTCCATTTTGTTGATTCTGTATTTGCATGCATTTTCCTAGGTCAATTAAGACAGCAGTTTTCCACAATAATCAGACTTATGCCATGTACACACGATAGGATTTTCCGTCAAAAAAAAGTTGGATGTGAGCTTTTGGTCGGATATTCCGACCGTGTGTATGGTCCATCCAACATTTTCTGTCAGAATTTCCGCCAGCAAAAGATTGAGAGCAGGTTCTCTATTTTTCCAACGGAAAAAGTTCCTGTCGGAAATTCCGCTCGTCTGTATGCAATTCCGATGCGGAAAAAAACACGCATGCTCAGAATCAAGCAGAAGAGCCGAACTGCCTATTGAACTTCATTGATCTCGGCTCGTCATACGTCTTGTACGTCACCGCGTTCTTGACGGTCGGAATTTCAGACAAGATTCGTGTGACCGTGTGTATGCAACACAAGTTTGAGCCAACATTCCGTCAGAAAAAATCCACGGTTTTCTTGTCGGAATTTCCGATCGTGTGTATGGGGCATTAACCTTTATAAAATTAGAACTAAATGATGTTTTGTTTTGGATAGAGTGGCGAAGCGTTATAACCTCAGTCAGTTTTTTTTTTCCCGTCCCTGTTGAAGAGATTTCATTTGACTTCCCGTCCCAAAGACACAACAGAAATGAAGAGGAATGTGATTCTTTTGACAGCTGTCATCAAAAGAGAGGTCTTTTTCAGGCAGAACATGCTGGTACGGCATTCTAGCACCTCCGCCAAAAGACACTGTAAGAGAGCAGGTATTTTTTTCCATCTGGTTTGTGGTGGGCGCCAGCGGTGGAGTGAGCAGATGGCCGCATAATCCGACACACCTCCTGTAGTTCCGGCTGCAGCCTTTAGAGAGCAGAAGGTGGAGTGACATCAACTGCACCTCTTCCTGTATCAGACTACATCCTCCTTTGTTTTGGCACCAGTCAGAGCTGTGAAGAAGAGCTGCACTGCAGTGTTGTGTCCTAGCTTGTCCCGCTGAGTACATTGTTTTCGGTAATTTCATTGTCAATGTTTCTGGAAGAGGGCTGTTTGTTGTTGCTGGATATGGTGGACTATCTATTGTTGGATATGGGGAGGATGTCTAATGTTGCTGGATACCAAGGGCTGCTTACTGTTTCTGGATGGGGGGGTGCTGTATATTGTTGCTGGATATGGTGGGGTGTCTATTGTTGCTGGGAGGATCTATTCTTGCTGTAGGGGGTCTACTTCTACTACAATATTGTACTCTAAGGGCTTATGCACATGGGCGCTTAGAGCTGTACAGTAGTGATGAGCTTATCATGATACAAGTCTGAACCTGCCGGAGCTATCTGGCCAGGAAGCTGTCAAAGCTGAGAGCCAATCATAGGTGGTGGAGGCATTCCACATAGTCACATGTTTACAAGGGAAGTGTATATGTGTGGCTTCAGGGCAGAGAATGTATCTGCCACCTATGACTGGCAGTCCACAGTGACAGCTTCCTGGCAGGATAGCTTGAGTGGGTTCAGACACACATGAGCTCATTTCTACTGTAGAATGTAAAAACAGGGCTTCTTTTGGTCTCCGTAATTCACAGGTCTTGTGTACAGCTAGTTGCCAGTAGAAATCAATGGCAAGCTGAAATAAATTGTTGCTGAGCACATATTATGATGCATATCCCTATGTATGTGTCCAGGAATATATGCCTTGAACACAGTCTGTATTTGGGGCATACACTCAGTCTGTACGCATCTGCAAGTACCACTGGGATGCATGTAAATATGTATACAGGTTTTGTGTATTTCAGCCTGGTATTGATTTCTACAGGATGCTGGCAACTCACTGTACCTGTGGCTTGCATGCACCAAAATAAGCTGTATTGTTTAAAGTGCATAAACCCTTAAAGGGGTTGTAAATGTACAATTTACAAATCCTCACTTCCTGTTATTCTGTCTGTTTCTCCACACAGTAATGCAAGGCTTTCTTCCTGGTGTGGAGTTTCATGCCCCTCCCTTGGACTACAGGAGAGTCAGGACACTCTCTACATTGCAGATAGAGAAAGGAGATGTGTGTTATTGGGCGTCCTGACTCTCCTGTAGTCCAAGGGAGGGGGCGAGCATGACACTCCACACCAGGAAAAAAGCCTCCCGTTACTGTGTGGAGTTACAGACAGAAGAACAGGAAGTGAGGATTTCTCAGAAGAAATAAGGACATATAAAAGCAAAATCGAAGGATGAGGTAAGTGAAGGAGGACTGCACTAAGGTAAAGGAAGCTATTTAGGAAAAAAAATTGTACCTTTACAACCCCTTTAAATGGAGGTTCACCCAAATCACAACACTATCTTCACCGCATCATTGGACAACTAGGATAGACAATTGGCACATTTTTATTTATTTTTTGACATGTAAATACCTTTATAATGAACAATTCCTGGATTTCCCTCCCGCGGGAGTAGGCGTCTCCCCGGCGCCGCAGTGTTGTCTGGGAGCTCACCGCAGTGTGTACTGGGAGCACAGTGTCGTTCTTCCAAAGATACACAGCGAACGGCCTCCTTCGTAATCCCGCAATATTTGCTAGGAAGAAGCGACACATGACTACGGTCACGTGACGGGGGCATAGCTGATATCGCCATTTTAGAGAAGGGCATGCAGGTGAATGCCATCACAACGGGGCGTGTACTTTCTATGACGCCGCCCGTTGTGATGGCAACCAGGAAGTTTACGGCTCAGGTCGCCGTAAACAGTGCGCATGCACGGGAAAGAGCGGTGAATGCCGGGAGATGAGCATTCACCGCTTCCAGGAAGTAAGTGCTTGTGGGCTTCACTCTGCCCACAAGCAAAATGGGAAATGTCTAGATCGGATTTTATAAGTTTATCTTTTCAAAGAAAAGGGACTGGGGATGTTTACAGTCACCTAACAAGTGAGTACTACATTGTGATCTAAAACACCATTGAATAAACACAAAAAAAAAAAAACGATTGGTCGTGGAACCTCCGCTTTAACACCATGTAGCGGATGGTTGCTACTAGTTACTAACATCCACCATATCACCCTGCTGCCAGACCTCCATCTATCACCTCAGAAACAATGAACAGTTATTTGCGTTGTTTTGTTTTTGTTTATTGGGGGATATAACTTGGTTGGGGGAAAGGGAATATGGGATGCCCATAGAACAAGTTGCTTTGCCATAATATTTACGTAGTTGAAAGAATAGTTTGAGCCTTGAAGAACTGATGAACTCTAATATTTACAGTCACTTCCCCTGCATAACCCATGCAGACTATTGCTTCTCCTCTGCATCAACTTCTGCAGACTGTTGCTCCCAGAACTTCTCTCCTCCTGCACAAAACTTCCACTGTAAACTATTAGTCTTCCTGTCCCATCATCTTCACTTGACAAAAGAGATCACTCTGAATAATCCCAGATTTCTGGCTGTAATTTGCTGTGTGGTTACTAGGCCAGAGGTCTGCAGTACCTCTCCCGGCGGCCTAGTAATTTAGCAGCTTGTATTAGTTGGTGGACTACTGATTCCAGCTAGCCCGACCTGCAAATTCTGCGCCCGCAGGCCACATCGATTTGACACGAATCCCACAGTCTCTCTTCTGGCCTCGCACCCAGCTCCCCTGGCAAGCCTCTTCCAGAAATTCACTGTGTCACACTCACCGACCTTCACCTGCCCCGAGTCCATGATGGAGAACTTTAACTGGACATGCGTTCCAATAGCTTCTCCAGCCCCTCTGTTCCAGGACACCTCCTCCATGACTGTGTAAGGACGAGGCTCACTTCCAGCTCTCCCAGGCTCCTCCGCTGGGCCGCGCACCCCCTAGATGGGGATGGGGCCCCTGCTGCTATCTAGCACTCTATTCTCCACGTCTCCTGGCCGAAAACTCCCCTCTAGTGTGCTGGACCTGAGCTTAAGTAGGAGGCCTGCCCCCTGCCAATTCCAAGTGGGGATTGGTCAGGGCTCCTCACACAAGCTCTCTGTCACTCCAGTTCTGTGCCCTGCCCCTCTTCCAGAACATTCTCCCTGGAAGCAGGGGAGGCGCCCCAGAACTAAAGAACAGGTGGTTACACCCACTGCTACACTAACCACTCCCTGCCCCCAGATCAAAACAAGCAGGCCTAGCCTGAAGCATAGGCCTGCCTAAATTTACCTGCGCTGGCAGCTACCTCACAAAAATCCTCACTCTAGCACCTACCTATGGTACATCCATTTTAACTACACAGCATGGATCAATAGTGCACACCACAATAAACTTCCAGCATGCATTGGAGCTCATCTGAAGGTGCATAAATTGGGGCTAATCTGCCAAAATGTGAAATTGTGCAATTTGTTTGTTATATTCTTTAGGATCCTTGTAATCAGAGGCCTGCCAGCAGCCTACAGTTTTCATGCCCACCTAACTCCTACATACCATTATCACTCATGCATTAAAGTAATTGAGTGTAACCTGCCTAGCAGTAGAACTAAGAGTGGAATAATTGAAAAGTAGTACTATGGTGCGCTATTGTTTTCTGGCACTTCGGTTATCTAATGCTTGTAGAAATGGCATTGGGAGCCATATTAGAGATGGATGGAGGCAACATGTCATGAGTATTTGAAAGCCTTTCAGTTCAAGAGTGTTGATGTTTCCTGGTTGATGTTTCCCTGACTGGCCCTGTTTTTCATGTTTGGCACTCCAGCATTAGATTACATCATTTGGTGGTGCTTCGTTTGGGCTCTTCTCCCCATTATACTACCCCTCCAGGCAGGCACATGATTGTTGTGTGGTCTCTGGATGTTCGTCCTCTGCTGTGGATTTCTCTGTTACTGGCACTGATGTATCCTGCATATGTATCAGCTCACCAATAACTTCTCCTGACAAAGCACGATCTGTGAAACCCGCTGAGAATCCACATGCAGTTGTAACATTGTGTCAATGATTTATCTCACATTTTCCATGTCTGGAAGGCTATAATATGTTATATATTTATAAGAGGTTACCGAATGTGTAATAGTATCGGATACCTAAAGTGTTACTAAACCCACAACAGTAAAATCTGTTTGTATATGCAGCATAGCATGTTTGTTATACTCACTGTGGAACTTAAGGGGTTAATCCTCTGCATTGTGTAAAAAGGCTGATTTTATCTTGTATGCACAGATCCTCCCCTCCTGCACTGTCTATCTGGGGAAAGCCAGCTAAGACCGGCAAAGTAGCCAACCTGCACATGCTCAGTTGTGTCTTTTATGCTGGAGAGAATATTTTTTTGTTGATCAGAGCTAGCCAGGTCACATGATATTGGCATCACACATGTGGATGTGTATACAGGCTGCAGTGGAAATCTCAGACATCCCAACCTACAAAAACTAATTTCATGGAGGTGGCAAACTCATTTCAGGAAGGTGACGCTTGACGCTTCGCTCCGGCGCCGACCCCCCCCCAATGAAATACAGCCTTACCAGTGCCAATTCAATTAAATGCATCCTATCAGTGTCCATCCTTGCCACTTCATCAGTGCCTACCAGTGCAGCCCATCAGTGTCCATCAGTGTCCTTCAGTGCCACCTTATCAGTGCCCACCAGTGCAGCCTATCAGTGTCAATCAGTGTCCTTCAGTGCCACCTCATCAGTGCCCACCAGTGCAGCCTATCAGTGTCCATCAGTGCCACCTCATCAGTGTCCATCAGTGCAGCCCATCAGTGCCACCTCATCAGTGCCCACCAGTGCAGCCTATCAATGCCACCTCATCAGTGCCCACCAGTGCAGCCTATCAGTGCCATCTCATCAGTGCCCACCAGTGCAGCCTATCTTTGTCAATCAGTGTCCTTTAGTGCTGTTATTACAAGCTGTGGGAGGGGACATCCCCCCTCCTGCTACCTTCTGCGGCTCGCCCAGGCTCTCCCATCCCACCGGGAGGCACGTCTGATGGCTGGCCAGAGACCCGAACAAATCCAAAGACGGCTTTGATCGGGTCTCAAATCTAGTAATCCAGAAGCGATGTCATGACATCACTTCCGGTTAAAGGGAGCCTTAAAGGCGCCAGATTGAAAGAAAAAAAAAATCAGTACTCAAAACAGCCAAACTTTGCATTTTGAATGCTTTTTAAGTTCAAAAGGAGGTATTTGGGGTCTTATAGACCCCAGATCCCTCCATAAAGAGTACCTGTCCCTGCCTATTACTGTCACAAGGGATGTTTATATTCCTTGTGACAGCAAGAAAAGCGATCAAAAGATTTTTTACATTTAAAGGGACAGTGTAAAAAATAAATAAATATGATTTTTTTTAAAGCGCCCCATCCCTCCGTGCTTGTGCGCAGAAGCGAACGCATACGTAAGTCACACTCGCAAATGTAAACCGTGTTCAAACCACACATGTGAGGTATCGCCGCAATCGTTAGAGTGAGTGCAATAATTCTAGCACTAGACCTTCTCTGTAACTCTAAACTGGTTTACCATTACACATTTTTAGAGCGTCGTCTATGGAGATTTTTAAGTCTTGTAGTTTGTCGCCATTCCATGAGTGTGCGCAATTTTAAAGAATGACATGTTAGGTATCTATTTAATTGGCATAACATAATTTTTCACATTATACAAACAAATTGGGCTAACTTTACTGTTTTGTCTTAATTCATAAAAGTGCATTTTTTTCAAAACAATTGCATTTGAAAGACCGTTGCGCAAATACCGTGTGACATAAAATATTGCAATGACCGCCCTTTTATTATTGGGGGTTCTAAGTAATTTTCTAGGAAAAAATTCAGATTTTAACTTGTAAGAAACAAGTGTCAGGAAAAGGCTTAAGCGTGAAGGGGCAATATGCTGTTCATGATGCAGATATTCTTTTCTTTTATCATATTTAACATTTAATAAAATGTGGTGATTTTATATTCAGTGTGTTGACCATTCCTGAATTCAATATTGCACCTAAAAAAGTCCCATAATCTCGTTGTTGTGATAGTTTTAAAAGTAGGACAGGAAACAGAACAGTCAGCAGCTTATTCATGTGTTTCTTTACCACTTGAATTGGATTATGTGCCTTCTTAGGAAGTTCTTTCTGCCTTCTACTTCAGACACACTCAATGATCCTTCTTGTATTGATCCAGATTGTCTTGAAAGTCCTGAAACTGACTGGCCAAACTGCTGGACTTTGTAACAAAATACAATTTTTGCAGGAAGTACCACTGGCTTGACATCCATAATAGGAAGCTTGGGTGCAAGGTGTGCCAAAATGTCAGTACTCTTGGAGTAGAAAAAAAAAACTGGCATGAAGATGTCTAAGTAATAGGCAAATGATGAGGTAACCAGCACAAAACAATCACAGCAGCTCAGTTCTTACAAAAATAAAAATACATTTTGACCACAAAGAAGGTGCTGCAAACAAGATTGCCCTAAAATTATTTTAGAACAAAAAAATTAACATCTTGAAACAATTTGTTTAAAAAACTTGGCTCAAGAGAAGGAAAATCTTTCTCACCACATACAAAATAGCAAAAGAAAACCAGTTGTTCAATAGTTTTTCCTCTGAAATTGATTTTCAGGAGTTAAATGTGTTAATATACACCGCACTCTTCACTTAACAAAGACCTGCATTAATAATGTGAATTACATCGCACAAGTGATGAGTAAAAACTCGGTCAAGAAAACCATACGATTAGAAAGTAAAACTGCCCTTATAACCCGTAAGTCAACCAACTGAGCCAAAAATCTACACTGATTGTATATGTTCGATTTGTTCTCACACACAGTGCAATGGATTCCCCAATAAATTTCTCTCTTGACTTAGTTTAGCTTGACAGTATTATTGTGAAAGGAATTTGCACATCTCTTCTTAACTGCCTACACTCTTACATTCCAACCTTCCTTTGGGATATTGGGCGAGTACTTAAGACAACACTTGATCAGGGTTACATGTGATTGTGATGCTAGGAAATTAGAGCAGAGATGGGAAATTATTGAAGGAGAAATTTCCTTTAATTATTCTGTGGTACTGTGCTAGCCACAGATTAGAATTGTCAGTTCAGGATAAGGTCAAACAAATTTCAAGGATTAAAAGATTTGGTGCCAGTTCACACTAATGCGCTCTGCGAGATCGCATGTTATTCCCACTGCACTGCAGTGCAAATCACATGCGATGTCCGTGCGGTGCGATTTCTGCCATACAAATATTATGGCTGATATCGCATCGCATTTGGATCAAACTCGCACAGGACCCTGTTTTTGGTCCAAACCAGATTCATGTCCGAAATGACAGTTCACAGTGTGATATGCATGCTGAAATGGAGGTGTCATTAACAATGTATTGACACTCCTGGCAGTTCGCATATGGCAGTGTGACCTGCTGTGCGAGTCAGGTGTGATGCGGGAACCCGCAGTGGATTCGCAGGGTTCCCGCATCGCACAAGTGGGAACCGAGGCTTAAGTGAATAGTAAAGTGAAGCAGCGCTATATACTATAACCAGTAACAAAACAATATAAAGTGCTATGTATGAAATAAAGTGCAAATGCAATTAACAAATCCTATATCAATGTGCAAAAGTGAAATCATATGTAGAGCCCTGCTCATATTGGGTAGGCGCTAGTGTAAATTTAGTTGTCTGAGCTGTCGTTTAGCTCAGAATGATTGTACCAAATTATTGGTCTCTGTTCCAGTTTAGCTGGGCTGCACATTTTCCACCTGACTGTAGGTGTCGTTGTCACCACAGGTCAAGGTTGGAAATACAGTAGGCTGGATGTATTGGGTACCTCTTGCCCAGAAGCAGCTCAATGGGATTGGTCACCCCGCTGTGCATTCTGGGAGAGGGTAATTAAGGAGCAGACACCGTGTTTGCGGGGTCTTCCGATCCTGACCTGACGGCCCTCCTGGCCTCAGGGATGTGTTAGCTGTTTTCTGCGGTTTTTCTCGGCCTGCAGATCCCAGAGGCTCCGGTACTGAGAGTAGGCCCAGGAGTTTCTGGGGCCTGCTGATCCGGGGATGGTCCTGTGTCGCCTTGCCTGCGGGAAGGGACCGAGCAATTCAGGACTCAATTGGAGGACGCATCCGGATGGAAATTTACCTCACAGTGCTGCCGGCCTGGCTGAAAGATTCTGCTACTGTGTGCTATGTGTTCAGAACTTTACCAAGTGTGTGGTTATTCAAGTCTGTGGCAGAAACTTTTGAACGAGCTTGCACTGCCTGCTAGGTCAGTGAGAGAGGCCTACCCGGTGGTGGCTATATCCAGTGTGTAAGCTGTTTGTCCTCTGGATTAGGAAAATACCCGTGATCCGCAAGCAAGGTACCTGAATCTCCCCTAACCCTCCATCCCTCCGTCTGGAAGTTCTTTAATAAAACCCTTGAGAAAAAGAGACTAAAGCCCTGTACACACGGCCGAGAATCCCGTCAGGAAAAAAACGTTGTTTTTCCTGACAAGATTCCTGGCAAGCTTTTCTTGCCAAGCCGTGCATACAAACAGCAATTCAAAAGACCTGCCGCTCTTTTGAATGGCAAGAACGTGGTGACATCATCGACTACAACAAGAATGCGCTCATCACATTCGATGCCGTCGCCGCCATCTTGCTCCTCCCTACACTACCCTTGTAAGCTACCGCGCATGCGTCGAAGTCTCATCGAGCATGCGCGGGCTTACTGGAGGACAGGTAAGCTTGTAGCCGCATACACACACACAGTTTTCTCGTTGGGGAAACAGGCCGACGAGAATCTTGACGAGAAAATAGAGAGCAGCCTCGTACACACGGTCTTTTTTTCTCGGCAAGAAAACTGCTGGCAGAGCTTTTTGCAGAGAAAACCGGTCGTGTGTATGTTTTCTCGTCGAGAAAACTGCCGGGAATCTCGACGAGAAAAATAGAGAACCTGCTCTCTATTTTCTCGTCGGGATTCTCGTCGGCCTGTTTCCTGACGAGTAAACTGTGTGTGTGTGTGTGCGGCTACAAGCTTACCTGTCCTCCGGTAAGCCCGCGCATGCTCGATGAGACTTCGCCGCATGCGCGGTAGCTTACAAGGGTAGTGTAGGGTGAAGCAAGATGGCGGCGACGGCATCGAATGTGACGAGCGCATGATCGTCGTAGTCAATGACGTCACCGCGTTCTTGCCATTCAAAAGAACGGCGGTTCTTTCTTTTTCGTACATCACGGGACACAGAGCGACTTAGTCATTACTAATGGGTTATATAGATTACCTTCAGGTGTTGGCACTGGCCAATTCCAAACCGGAAGTACCCTCCCCTATATAAGCCCCTCCCACCCGGGAGCACCTCAGTTTTTTGCCAGTGTCTAAGGTGTTGGCCAAAGAGTAACATGTGTTTTCACTGGGCTTGCGTACAGGTTCTTTGGGCCTTAGTAAGCTGTTCCGGATCCCACCAAAAAAGCTTCATAGCTAAACGGTCGGTACCCGGGCCTTGCAGCAGAAGAGCAAGGTTTTGCCTGTAATGCTTCTCTTAGGAGGGCTGGACCCTGGGATCCAGAGCTCTGGTCATACCCACGACCAAGATGTTGTCTGTGCAGGGTGCTATACAGGTCCAGGGGAGTGGAATCCTTGGGAACCCGGTCCCTGAAGGTTTAATTACAATGCCTGCCGTGATAGGTGAAGTTTGGGCTTCTGTGGACCAAACAAAGTCCTGCGGCGGGGATCAGGTAAGTGGGGGCCCCCAGGAACTTGGTTCTATTGGGGGACCCCCAAGCCTAATTTGTCTTTCTGTCTGTTACCTAACGGTATTCCCGCTAATATCTGTGTTTGCCTGTAACTACTGAAAATGTAAAATTTTAATAGTAGTCAAGAAAAAAAAAAAAAAAAGGGACCGCGGTACCTGGGTTAAACCACTAGAGGCCGCTGTAGTCCATTTTTCTTGTCATGTGGATCTTTGGTTTTCTCAAGTCAAAAGATCCAGGCAGCTGGTAAGTTTCTCTGTGGGAATCCACTTCCTCTGCCCTGTTGCTGCGCTCATCCACCGCAGGCCCTCCGGCAAAAAGGGCCCTGGCTCCTAGTCCCCTGTTTGATTTTGAAAAGGGCGCCAATGGCGCACGGGCGCGCGCGCGGGCGCGTGCACGCGCCTCCTATGAAAAAAAGGGGCGGGGCGGGTGGATGACGCTCGATGCGCGCCACGGCGCTTCTGCGCATGTGCGGGCGTCCCAGCATGGTTAAAAGACACAGTACAAGTGTCAGCTGGATGCAAACAGAGCTAGCAACAAACAGTGGCACACAGAGGCGGTTGATGCAGGCATCCCCATAGAAAGGCACTTTAGTGGACACCAGCTGGTATATAGCAGCAACTTTGTTAGACTATTACCAGCAAAATTGGTGTATGACGACGGGAATACCTCAGCTTTGTGCTTAAAGGATATGTCGTCCAGACGCTCTGGAAATAGATCTTCCAGGAAGCCAAAGGGGTCTCCATCGGGCTTTGAGGATATTGGGCATGCTTGTACTGCACCAATCTCCCCTGAGAATTCAGAGGTCAGTAGCCGTAGAAACCCCGCAGGAATGCCTGGTGCTGCGGCTGTCCCCAGTCCACCTGCTCCTGTATATATAACAGAGGAGGTTTTATCCTCAACTCTGGGAGGATTGGAAGAGAGATTAACAGCATTGATCGCTGCTTCCCTGTCACAGGAAAAGCGCGTCCGATCTCCGTCTCCTCCTTCAGAGTGCCTGTTAGTGGAGGAACAGCCCCACACAGAGATCGACCTACCTGAAGGGGATCAGGATGAGGTTGATTCAGTTATGGAGGAATCAACAGTGGAAGAACCTTTCTCAGCATCTCAGGCTGAAAGATTATGGGTTCAGTCTCTGACTAACATGGTCCGATCAGCATTTAAAATGCCTCTGGCGGAACCATCAACCACTACGGTTTCCTCGCTGGGGTCGCTGAAAGCTCCCCAGACTGTCTGTTCTTTTCCACTTCACCCTTTATTAGAAGGGCTTATTTACCAGGATTGGGAGCATCCTGATAAAATATTTGCTCCCCCCAAGAGATTTCCGGTGATCTATCCCATGGAGGATAAGTTCATAAAAAAATGGAGGGTCCCTACAGTGGAAGCAGCCATCTCTTCTGTGAACAAATCACTGACATGTCCAGTAGATAATGTTCCAATGTTCAAAGACCCAATAGATAAAAAATTGGAGTCTTTACTAAAATCTGCTTTCTCTACAGCAAGCATGGTGACACAACCTGCGGTAGCAGCGATTGGAGTCTGCCAAGCAGTGAAAGATCAGTTGAAGCAAGTCTTAAGGGACTTACCAGATCAGCAGGCTCTTGCCCTAGCTGACCTGCCTAGAGCCTTGTGTTTTGCGGTGGACGCCATAAAGGATACAATCCAACAGGCCTCCCGCTTTACGCTGTCTATAGTACATATGCGTAGGCTTCTGTGGCTCAAAAACTGGTCTGCTGAAGCTCCCTGTAAAAAACTGCTGGTTAGCTTCCCATTTCATGGAGAACGCTTATTTGGAGAAGATCTGGACAAATATATCCAGAAAATTTCTGCCGGTAAAAGTTCACTCTTACCGGTTAAGAACAAGGGTAGAAGTCCTTCTTTTAAGAGGCCTACTTCTCCAGTCCCTGGCACATCGGCTGTGAAGCAGTTCCGACGGCCTCCGCGGTCAAATTCAGGGGGCAGAAATCAGGGACAATCACAGGGTAACAAGAAACCCTGGGTCAAGAGAGGTACAAAACCTCCCCCCAAGTTATGAAGCGTTGCCCCCACTCAATCGGGTGGGGGGAAGGCTTCAGTTGTTCACAAAGACCTGGCGGGACACCATCAGAGACAGATGGGTGCTCTCCGCAGTAAGTCTGGGATACAAGCTGGAGTTAAAAGGCACTCCTCCTGCCCAATTTATGAGGTCAAACGTGCCAAGAGATCCCCAGAAGAGAGGATCCCTCCTTCTGGCACTAGAACAACTATTGCTCCAAGGTGTAATCATGAAGGTTCCCCTGGAAGAAAGCGGATTCGGGTTTTACTCGAACCTTTTCACGGTCCCCAAACCAAATGGGGACGTGAGGCCCATATTAAATCTAAAAGGGCTAAACAAGTTCCTAAATATCAGGACTTTTCGGATGGAGTCGATCCGATCGGTGGCCACCGCCCTACAAGGGCAGGAATGGTTAGCCTCGATCGACATAAGGGATGCTTATCTGCATATTCCCATCTTTCCGGCCCACCAGAAATTTCTACGCTTTGCAGTAGAAGGGCGCCATTTTCAGTTCAGAGCCTTACCTTTCGGTCTGGCCACAGCACCACGAGTGTTCACAAAAATTCTGGCCCCACTATTGGCCAATCTAAGAACACAGGGTGTAACGATAATGGCATATCTAGACGACCTGCTACTAATAGACCACTCAGTGGAAAAGCTGGAAGTAGCTATTCACAAGACAATCAAGTATCTGGAATATCACGGTTGGATTATCAACCGGGACAAGTCAGCTCTAAGACCAGTCAAAAGTCTGGAATACTTAGGGCTAAGGCTGGATTCAAATCAGAGAAAGATTTTCTTACCTCCAGAGAAGGTGTCGTCTTTGAAAAATTTGACCCACTTAGTGGGTACAAAAAGAAAACCATCCATACGCCTGTGCATGAGGCTGCTGGGAAAGATGGTGGCTTCGTTCGAAGCGGTACCCTACGGTCAATTCCATTCAAGGAATTTGCAAAGGGCCATACTGTCAGCCTGGGACAAAAAAGTTCAGGCTTTAGACTTACCAATGTCCCTGTCCCCTTCCGTTCGCAAGAGCCTCCATTGGTGGTTGGTGCCCCAGAATCTGGAAAAAGGGAAACCCTTCAGTCCGGTTTCTTGGAAGGTAGTCACTACAGATGCCAGCCTCATAGGCTGGGGGGCAGTACTGGAGCAATGGTCTCTCCAGGGCAAGTGGTCAGAAGCAGAAAAGGCCCTGCCCATCAATCTCTTAGAGATACGAGCAGCCCGGTATGCCCTAGTAGCATGGACATCCAAACTCCAAGGGTCCCCTGTCAGAATTCAATCAGACAATGCCACGGCAGTGGCATATATCAATCACCAGGGTGGCACCAGGAGTCGTGCAGCCCAGAGGGAAGCAAATTGCATCCTGGAGTGGGCAGAAAGATATGTCCCAGCCATATCCGCGGTTTTCATCCCAGGAGTGGAAAATTGGAGAGCGGACTTTCTAAGTCGCCAACAATTATGCCCAGGGGAATGGTCTCTTCACCCCGAGGTTTTCCAGGCAATATGCCAGCGGTGGGGAACACCGGATGTAGATCTGCTAGCATCCAGATTCAACGCAAAGGTGGACAGATTTGTGTCTCGCACAAGGGATCCCCTAGCTTGCGGCTCGGATGCCCTAGTGTTCCCTTGGGATCAGTTCAAGCTGATATATGCATTCCCACCGCCACAATTGTTACCGCGATTACTCCGCAGAATCAGGGTAGAAAAGAAACCAGTGATTCTGGTGGCTCCAGCGTGGCCCCGAAGGGCATGGTACGCGGAGATTGTAAAAATGTCAGTGAGGAGTCCTTGGACCCTCCCACATCGTCCGGACCTGCTGTCGCAGGGACCGTTATACCACCGTTCCTTACCAGCCCTAGGTTTGACCGCCTGGCTATTGAAGCCCACATTCTGAAAAAGAGAGGGCTCTCTAATTCTGTGGTATCTACCATGATCAATGCCAGGAAGCCGGTATCCAGGCAGATCTATTATAGGATCTGGAAAGCGTACATTACGTGGTGTGAGGCCAAGAAATGGCATCCACGTAAGTACGTGATAGGGAGGATTTTGGACTTCCTACAGTGGGCTGTAGATAGGAAGCTTGCCTTGAGTACTATCAAGGGTCAGATTTCGGCCTTGTCAATATTTTTTCAAAGGCCCTTGGCTTCGCATTCACTAGTCAAAGCCTTTATACAAGGAGTGATGCGTATTAGCCCTCCGGTTAGTATTCCCATATGTCCTTGGGACTTAAACCTGGTTCTGTCGGTTCTACAGAAACAACCGTTTGAACCATTGCAGCACATTTCCCTGGTTCTTCTCACCAGGAAATTGATTTTCTTAGTAGCCGTTTGTTCGGCTAAAAGAGTATCGGAATTCGCCGCCTTGTCCTGTAAGGAGCCATATCTGGTTGTCCATAAGGACAGAGTAGTATTACGTCCTCATCCAGCCTTTCTTCCCAAGGTGGTATCGAGGTTTCATTTGAACCAAGATGTGGTTCTTCCTTCTTTTTTCCCCAAACCTAGTTCGGTAGAGGAAAAGTTATTACATTCTTTGGATGTAGTAAGAGCAGTTAAAGCTTATCTAAAAGCCACTGCTCAGATTCGCAGAACGGATACTTTGTTTATTCTGCCGGAAGGCCCCAGAAAGGGTCAGGCAGCATCAAAATCTACTTTAGCCAAGTGGATTCGACAGGTCATAATACAAGCCTATGGCTTGAGAAAGAGACCGCCTCCGTTCAAAGTTAGGGCGCACTCCACAAGAGCAGTTGGAACTTCATGGGCAGTGCATCACCAGGCCTCCCTGGCTCAAGTATGTAAGGCCGCAACATGGTCTTCAGTACACACGTTTACTAGATTCTACCAGGTGGACGTTAGAAGTCAGGAGGATGTCGCCTTTGGGCGCAGTGTGTTGCAGGCCGCAAAAGATCCTCATGCCTGATGGCGCCCAGCTTATGTATCCCTCCCCTCATTTGGCATTGCTTTGGGACGTCCCATTAGTAATGACTAAGTCGCTCTGTGTCCCGTGATGTACGAAAAAGAAAAAGGGATTTTTATAACAGCTTACCTGTAAAATCCTTTTCTTGGAGTACATCACGGGACACAGAGCTCCCGCCCCTCTTTGGGGACACTTATTGCTTTGCTACAAAACTGAGGTGCTCCCGGATGGGAGGGGCTTATATAGGGGAGGGTACTTCCGGTTTTGGAAGTTGCCAGTGCCAGCACCTGAAGGTATCTATATAACCCATTAGTAATGACTAAGTCGCTCTGTGTCCCGTGATGTACTCCAAGAAAAGGATTTTACAGGTAAGCTGTTATAAAAATCCCTTTTTTGAATTGCTATGTGTAAAAAAGGTATTTCCGCGCTACTATGAGGTATTCTAATGGTGATTCCACTGCTACAAAGCACTGGAAAGAGGCAAAACCATAACCTAATTAAGAAATGTATATAAAAAGTAGTGCTGAGCTGTTGTGAATGACTCTGCGGTCAAAAAATGCAATGTGGAAAAACTGCGTGATGCTAGAAAAACAGTAATCCAAATAGTGTACTGGCAGTACTAAATAAACAATGGAAATAAAGTGCAAATGTGCAAGAAGCTTGTGACATCAAACAGATTTAAAACAATTCAAAATCTTAATATACAGGTTGTATTAGTAAGGTATCTTTGCACTTTACCATTGCTTCAGTACTTGCTGGCTAGCAAGATACCTTACTAATACAACCTGTATATTAAGGTTTTGGATTGTTTTAAATCTGTTTGTCACAAGCGTCTTGCACATTTGCACTTTATTTCCATTGTTTATTTAGTACTGCCAGTACACTATTTGGATTATTGCTTTTCTAGCATCACGCAGTTTTTGCACATTGCATTTTTTGACTGCAGAGTCATTCACAACAGCTCAGCACTACTTTTTATATACATTTCTTTTGAATTGCTGTCTGTATGCACGGCTTGGCAAGAAAAGCTTGCCAGGAATCTAGTCAGGAAAACCAACGTTTTTTCCTGACGGGATTCTCGGCCGTGTGTACAGGGATAGCAGGTTCTCTATTTTTCTCGTTGAGATTCCTGGCAGTTTTCTCGACGAGAAAACATACACGGTTTTCTCGGCAAAAAGCTCTGCCAGCAGTTTTCTTGCCGAGAAAACCAGCCGTGTGTACGAGGCTTGAATGTTTGGTGCAGACATTTGTGAAACAACTCTTCAAGGAAGACCCCTAGGAGGGACGTGGTGAACAGTAAGGTAACGGCAGACCCAAATCTTAAACCAGCGGCCCCTGCGGGGGTATTGCTACACGTATATCATCAAGAAATAGTCCAAATGACAAAAAAAATTTCATAAATATCAAAATGATTGAAAGTCTCTTCAATTGTGCAATATAGGTGCAAAAAACATGAGGGGGGAAGGGAGAGGAGAAAAAAGTGCAAATCAACAGGATACGATATGATGATAGCCTGTAGATAACCTCCAACAATCCACACCCCTTGTGTTTTAGCTTCTCACTTCAAGGTTAGACCCCAATGGGTCTAGTCATGCATCAAGATGTTGGATCCTGGTGAACTGTGCTGTCTTCCTCCTCAATGGAAATATCCCAGCAGGATAAGGAATCACTGCAGCCACTGCAGCCTCAATGGCTCCTGCCATCCAGGGCTGCACTCTTCTCCCCCCACAGCCAGTGTTTGCCTCGCGGTTTACGTCTCCCCATAGACCCGGGGGCCCCCAGCCCAGCTCCCCCAGCCCACCAGCGCGCCGCCACCCGCCGCCATCTGGGTACTTCTCCTTAACCACTGCGGCCTAGCTCCGGCCATCCAGGAATTCTTTTACTCCGCATCCTCGCCTCCCAAAACTGCTACGGTAGCTGCCTGGTCCATCAGGACAGACCGCGGCTCTGGCCTAGCTCCGGCCGCGGAGGCCATCTTGGTCCACCCAGCCTCAGGACCTTCCCACCGACCCCCCTAAGTCATCTGCCGGATAAAAACTACAGGACTTCACCGGTTTACCGGCCGACTGCCTGTAAACCCCCACCGGGCCACCCACTATCGTCAGCCCGAAGGACGAACCAGGGATCCGGCCTGGTAAGGAGTGGCCATCTTGGTACACCCGAGCGCTCTTACCACTAGGACCTGTCATCCAAAAAAAAATAAAAATAAACCTTCAACTCTTTAAAACATCAAACATCATCTTCATCATCATCATCATCTGCATCCTCAGCCTCATCATCATCCTCATCCTTATTCTCATCCTCATCATCATCCTTATCATCTTCATTATCATTAGCCTCAACCTCATCTTCGTCATCATCGTCATCCGTTCACTATCTCAATCTCATCAGCTCATCGGCTCACCATCATCATCCTCATCCTCTTTAGCTTATCATCCTGACAAACTAGGTAAGTATAACCGGGCACAAATCAATTACAGGATTTGATCCAGGGTAGACCCCATCGCCTCTCGGGGGATCAGCTGGGGTTTTTCGCCTTCCTCTGGATCAACTGGGGGGGGGTAGATTAGATTGGGTATACGGGACTCTCGGCGCCATCAACAGCAACAGCAACACCAACTTCAACATCATCATCACCAGGACACCTCAGCATCATCTCATCTCATTTCTCATCGTCATCATCATCGACCTCATCCCCGTCATCATCGTCATTCGTTCACCATTTCAATCTCATTAGCTCATCGCACCGGCTCACCATCATCATCATCATCCTCATCCTCATCCTCATCATCATCAGCCTATCATCCTGACAAACTAGGTAAGTATAACCTGGGCTAATTTCTCATTGTCATCATCATCGGCAGCGCCACCACCATCATCATCATCATTGTTGTCGACATCACCATCTCATCTCATCATCATCATCTTCATCATCATCTCATCACCATCAGCATTTTCCCACCATGTTCAGCATCAAATACTCAGCTGACACCCTAAGCAGCATAAGGAATACTGCCTCAACACTACCAACCTCCACCCAAAAAATACTACGAAAAGAACAACTTCTGATAATCGACAATCGACTGCCAAATACAGGATTGCACCGCTTCAACTACAACACCTATCATGCGCCCTGATCAACACCAGATCTGCAGTCAAGCACAAACAGGAAATTCATGACTTCATCACTCAACACAACACAGATTGCCTCTTTATCACGGAAAGCTGGCTAACACCTGACTGTAACACCATCCTAGCAGAATTAGTGCCTGAGAACTATTGCATCCTAACTGAGCATAGAATAGGGCAAAGAGGAGGCAGCCTAGCAGTGATCTACAAATCTTACCTCTCTCTCACCAAACCAACTCTACAGAACTCATTGCCTTTCATGGAAACACTCACTCTGCAACTTCAAACAACACCTGAGGAAACCGTCCACATACTGCTATGCTACAGAACACCGGGACCAAAGACAGACCTCTTCACACCTTTCACCGAATTCATCTCTACATACACCTTGAAAACAAAAAACCTCCTACTGCTCGCAGACTTCAACTTCTGGGCTAACTCCTCCCAGGACCCCATTGCCACCACCTGCATCAACCAACTGGAAGAACTAGGTCTGCAGCAACTGATAAATGCTCCCACGCTTGTTTCGGGTCACACCCTCGACCTCCTCTTCAAACAAAATATGGACATCAACATACTGGACAACACGCCTTTACCATGGACGGACCACCACGCCATCAAATTAAAAATAACTACTAACACCATCTTCCAAAAACCTACACACTCAAAAACAACACACTGGACAAGATCACAGAAGAAACTACACTCGCAACTCTTCAAAACTACACTATCCAACAAAATAGCAATGCTAAATTAAAACCACTCAACGTAAGAAACACTCAACTCCCTTAACAAAGCATTACTACAGACAGCAGACACAGTCCCTCCAAGACGCAGAGCACTCATCCGCAAAAATTATTCGGGCTGGTTCAATGACGCTCTTACATTACTGAAGCAAGAACGCAGAAGAGCTGAAGGAGCCTGGAGAAGGAACTCAACAAAGGAAAACCACACAAACTACAAATTACTCACCAAGAAATACCACAAAGCAATCTTCAAAGCAAAAAAAGAACACTTCTCTAACACCATCTCAAAAGCCCTAAACTGTCCCCGCGAACTTTTCAAACTAGTCGCTCAGACTATGAACTCCACCTGCCTAGAACCTCCAGCAAACAAAACACAAGAATTCTGCAATAAACTATCTGACTTTTTTATTGACAAAATCGAAAACATTCGTGAAATAATTAAGCAGAAAAAAACAACTAACCTCACCCGGCCAGAGCAAGAAGAAAAAAGCCACATAAATACTCTACAATCAACAAAATGTATTCTGGTCCCAATCACCATGTCATGGTTATGCAGTAATGTTTGTCTCTCAGCCTACCTCTCCTCCATGTGTCCTGCTTTATAGGCCAGCCACTCTCACCTGGCTGCTTAAGTAATCTCTCCTCTAAGCATGGCTCCACCCCAGGCCCTATC
This sequence comes from Rana muscosa, assembly GCA_029206835.1. Lineage (NCBI taxonomy): Eukaryota > Metazoa > Chordata > Amphibia > Anura > Ranidae > Rana > Rana muscosa. The sequence continues at coordinate 670,288,843 of CM055118.1, forward strand.
AGGGAACACTATATTAACCTGTGCACTGCAAGCCAGCCGTGCTGATCAACGTTGTTCGTTAAGCTATTGTGTGTTTGGGTTCCTGTTTGCCGTGTGCTACGTCTGTCTCTGTTTTACCGATCTTGGCTTGTTCTCGACTATCCCTGTCTGCTTGTGACCTTGACCTTTGGCGTGTCCTTTGTTTATCCTTGTCTGCTAGTTGCCCCGACCTTTGGCTTATCCCCTCACTATCTCTTGTATCCTGAGCTACTGCTTCCCCTCTATCATCCATAGCCTACTGTGAGCGTGAGCTGGGGGACTCTGGGGGCCGCGACCTGGATCCAGTTGCAGCCCAGTCCATCCTCACCAATAGAGGCTCTGGTGAACACCTGCTGGATCTTAGACTCCGCGCCCTTGGGAATCGTAGGCTCTAGCTCCCTGTGGGATCCCTGTTAGTGCTCCAGTGGACCTGCCTTCCTTTACCACCCAGAGTTCCATCCACAACAGTCAGCCATAGGGTTCACTACCTTAGCGGTGCACTCCTGACCCCAACGGTGTGCATCTGTCACCTGGCTTCAGGTGACCTGACACACCATCGACACCACCAAAATCATCATCAGAAGCCTCTGAGACAGCACATCACCAAATTACATTATTTCTACAAAACTTCTTAAAGAATGCACCGACATACTGGCACCCGCCATAACACAGGATCTCATAAATCAATCGTTCAAAGAAGGTATTGTTCCGATCTCCCTCAAGCAAGGCATAATTAAACCCCTCCTAAAGAAAGCCAACCTCGACCCAAAAGACCCAAACTACCGCAAACCAACAACAAGCCTTAACACCATCTCCAAGATCATGGAGAAAGCAGTAGTACAACAGCTACAACTCCATTTGGACACCTACAAACTCCTGGACCCACTACAATCAGGTTTCCGCCCAGGCCACAGGACAGAAACTGCACTTCTCAAAATCTGGGATGACGCCCTCGAAGCAGCAGATGACGGAGAATCATGTCTCCTGGTGCTGCTGGACCTCAGCGCAGCTTTCGACACAGTAGACCACAAAACTCTGCTCACTTGTCTTACAGAAGTAGCCGGAGTCTCCGACTCTGATCTACCTTGGTTCGCATCCTTCCTAGAGAATCGATCCAAGACAGTGAAACTAGGAACCTTCACTTCGGAAGCAAGCACAATTACATGAGTCCCTCAAGGATCACCCCTGTCGCCCATGCTCTTCAACATCTACTTCCGCCCACTTCTCAAAATCATCAGCAAACAGGACCTGCTCTATCACTCCTATGCGGATGACACTCAACTCTACCTTCGCATCACCGGAAAAAAAAAACAATACCACGCACTAGAAAATTGCCTCTTATTGATCGATAATTGGATGACGGAGAGCTCCCTCAAACTTAATGGATCCAAAACAGAACTTCTCTTTCTCCACGCAAACCGAAAGTAAAACTCTAGGACAACAGGCACACCACCCACCATCCTTGGACAAACCATCACCCCAAGCACTAAAATCAAAAGCCTTGGAGTCATCTTTGACTCAGACATGACTATGGACGCACAAATAGGATCAGTAGTCAGCGGATCTCACCATCTTCTCTGCCTGCTACGTAGACTCATCCCCTTAATCCTGGAAGAGGACACAGCAGTAGTAGTTGGAACACTCATTAATTCCCAACTCCACTACGCAAACTACCTCTACCTCGGACTACCCAAATACCAGATTTTGCATCTACAAGTCATCCAGAACACAGCAGCCAGACTGGTAACGGGAAAAAAACCTTGGGAATCAATCACCCCGTCCCCTGAGGTCCCTACATTGGCTAGCCGTAAAGGATCGGGTTATATTCAAGACCCTCTGCCTCACTCACAAATGCACACAAGGAAACGCTCCTCAATACCTATGCGAGAAAATAAAACACTACAACCCTAGTCGCGCCCTCCGGTCAACTAACCAAAACCTCCTCCACATCCCCAAGACCCGCTACAAATCTAAAGGAGAACGAAGATTTGCAGTCCAAGGACCACGGTTATGGAATGCTCTACCCACGAACATCCGCATGGAAGAAAACCATTGCGCCTTCAGGAAAAAACTTAAGACCCACCTCTTCTGAAGGATCAGGACGACACTGGATGCAAGCGCCTTGAGGCGATTTAGTTCGCATTTATAGCGCTATATAAGTTACTCACTCACTCAAAGGATGGATGGATGATGTCCCATACATTTCACGCTCCACAAACAACTCTTCAGAAATTATCTCCAGATCCAGGATGTTACATAAAGGATAAAAGAGCCTCCATAGTGTAATAATTTAAAAAAAATCGTAGGTCTTTTATTTAAAATAGACAAAAAGAAGCATCTAAAAATGGCAAAGCCAGCAGCATACAAACACAAAAGTTTTTTATAAAATATAACACATTTTTTATAAAATGTTAGATAGTGTCTTTTCTTTTTTGCAAATAACTTAATATGATGTATTTTCTAGATGTGCTCATCCCCTGAGGAAGATTTGGACTATTATAATCGAAACGCGTTGGATCCTTTCTTGGCAGTAATACAAGTTTGAAAATTTCTATGAACTATGTTTTCTGCCAGTAGAATAGGGACATCTTTTGTTGTTGAGGTTATGCATACCAGAGCTCATGTTTTATTCCAGCTATGTTGAAATTTTAACAAACATTTTGTATCAATAATTTTTTTTTTCTATGTATCATTTTGGATTAGTCTGACTTTATTTTGCTGCCTTAAAGCCCTTGGGAGCATTTTTTGTCTTGTTTTGTTTAAGATTTAGGGCAAGCAGCATCATCTTTACCCATGTGGGCGGGTATTGTTTATGTTGAAAGCTGTATGTACTCTATCTTGCATCTCCCAAAAACCGCAGAGAACTGCAAGGCTATGCTATTTTTGTGGAGGCGTAGCTGTTGAAAATAGGAAGAGTTCTTAGTACAAGATGGGTGGCATCTAGTTTTCATTCTGTCTTAGTAGTGTTGGTTCATCAATTTGAAGAAGCAAAGCAAGATATCGCCCAGGACAAGAATGAAAGGTACATGTATGAAGGCCTATTCAAAAAAATAACCAGCACAAACTTTGTATTGGAGTTGGAACTCATGTGATGCTCTTCTAGAGTTGTCTGAGTTATGCTTGGAGGTGCAGGAGCACAAAATAAATATGTACAGGGCAAATTAAAAAATACAAATTGTTGTACAAATCTTTTAAGAGCCCTAATTGGATGAAGCAATGCACCTGACCGCTTTTTTTTTTTTTTGCAAATATCATTTTTATTAAACCCCAAATAGGCCATATCATTACATCAACAATAACACGGAGATATTGGAGACTTCAATCACATAACTTATACAGGCAGTCCCCGAGTTACGAACAACTCCTACTTACGAACGGAATCAAATGCCGGCCACTTGTGCTCCACGCTGCTCCCTGATACCTTCGAACACCTCTGGACACATCCCACACTGCCGTACTATGCCCCAGATAACATAATAAGCGCCCGGAACATCCCACATCCATGCACAGGCGGCAGTTACACTTACGAACACTTACGAATGCAGTGTCCCGACCGGAAGTTACACTTACACATGCAGTGTTGCGACTAACGAACAACTTCGACTTACGAACAAACCTACAGTCCTTATTGTGTTCGTAACTCGGGGACTCCCTGTAACATGCCCAACAAGTATGCAGAGGACATAGGTATAGAAATCTTGAGTAGGCAACGGTAAAGGACATTTTAAACTGGCTCCTTTATTGATTCAGTGACTAAAGTGTGACTACTTCTGAGAGAGGAATGCGGCTCCCCAATTCTAATTTCCCTTTTCCAGTAGTAATCGTAGATAGAAGGAAAGAAAGATAAGATAGAAAGGGATATAGGGGAAAGGGGGGGTAAGGGGAGGGCAGGAGGGGAGGATGGGATGACGATGGCGCAGGACAACAAGGACAATTAGCTAATTTAACCTGTCCTAATACCTATGATCAAAAAAGGGCCTATCCCTCATCAGAATAAACAAATAGATTCCAAAGCCCCCAGGTCTTCATATATTTCTCATGTTTATGTTGAGCTGTAAGGATCAAGTCTTCCATCCTATTTATATCCTCCACTTTTCGCAGCCAGTTTTCTATAGTAGGAGGGTGTTGTTGTTTCCAGTGAAGAGGGATGCAGGACTTGGCGGCATTCAGCAGGTGACGCACAATGGACTTTTTATATGTTTTAGCAGGGACATTTGAAACCAGCAACAAGAAAAAGGCTGGATCATCAGGTATCTTCTCTTTAGGTACATTTCTGAGTAATTGTTTGAATTTCCGTCTAAAATTTGTCAACTTAGGGCAGGACCAAAATATATAAAGCATTATTCCTCTGCTTTCCTGGCATCGCCAGCAATGGTTCAGAGGTTGCAGGGTAGCACTTACGTAACCTAAGAGGTGTAAGATACCATCTGGTTAGCACCTTAAAATTAGTTTCCTGTATTTTGGTATATATCGATGATTTGAGGGAAAATCTGATAATTCTTTGTTTTTGGCTTACTGTAAAAGTGCGATCTAGATCTGTTTCCCATTTTGCTATACAGGGCAGATGTGGCTGTTCAGAAGGAGTGTTCAGTAAAGTATATGTTTTTGAGAGAACTTGGGGCAGAGGTCCCGTATCAGAGCAGTACTCTTTAAAGGTTGTTAATTGACGGCTAAATCCCTGGGGGTTTGAGAGGGAGCGTAGGAAGTGGTGCAATTGTAGGGGATTCCAGAATGAGAGTTGGAAGGGGCCCGATCTGCTCATCAATGCCGCTATGGAAGGCCACTTGCCCGCTGCTAGGAATATGGAGGCTTGGTCGCAACTCGAGTGACGTAGGGTTTTAAACTCAGAGGAAATTGTGGGTTCCCTAAGATTGGGAACAAAGGGGATTCTCATGTGGTAAGAGAAGCCTGTATGGAGGCCTGGGAACAGAGGAGGAGCGTAGTGCCTAATAGAGGATGTGATTTGAGCTCCGGAGCCAAAGAATCATAGCACCATAATGCATTCTTCAGGGGTATTTCTGTTTGAGCCTGCTCCACTTATGCCCAAAGTTTAGGGCCAAAATTACAGTGCCATTCAAAAGCTCTACCCAGATGAATCGCCTGATAGTACTTCCGGACATCAAGAAGTGCCAAGCCCCCATATTGTTTAGGTAGAGATAATTGAATGCGGGGGAGGCGGGATTTTTTGTGAGCCCAAACAAAGTGGGTAAAGAAGGACTGGACTTGTTTAAAATAAGGAGAGGGTATCTTAATGGGTAAGGCTTGAAATATGTATAGATATTTTGGCAAAATACACATTTTTAAAAGGTTGCATCTGCCGAACCAGGAGTGTAGGCCTTTATGCCAACTCTCCAGCAAGGTGCGGGTTTTAGCCAATAAAGGCGGAATATTGAATGAAGTACGTGAGATATCAGAAGGGATATACTGTATGTACCCAGGTATTTTAGCACTGTGTTCGTCCATTTAAAGTGTAAGCTTGATTTTAAAGTTGGTAAGAGGTGGGGAGATGGCACAACTCCCATTGCTTCTGAATTAGAGAAATGTATTTGTCCCATAGAGATCAAATTCTCGAAGAAGATTTGAGAGCGATATCGGTGGGTTTGTTAAAGAGAAGAGTAAGTCATCTGCATAAGCAGATGTATTATGTTGGACATCTTCGACCAATAACCCCCGAATATCCGGATTTAATCAGATTTTACAGAGAAATGGCTCAAAAGAGAGAGCGAAGAGGAGGGGGGATAATGGGCATCCCTGGAATTATCGCTTCCCAATGGGAAAGGGGTCAAAGAGGATTCCATTAGCTTTTACTTTGGCTGTGGGATTGGAGTAGATCTTGGCTATCCACTTGATCATAGTGTCTCCCATGCCAATATGATGGAGCACTGAGAACATAAAGTTCCAGTTTTCTCGTCAAATGCCTTTTCAGCATCAGTACTGAGAAAAACACATGGGGTACGAGTGGAGGTGGCTACGTGAAGAAGGTTCAGTACTTTGGTCGTGTTGTCTCTGGTGTTGTCTGGTGTTGTCTCTGGTCTCTCTGGTGGGGATAAAGCCCACCTGGTCAAGGTGGACCAAAGCTTGTAGGTGCAGAGCCAACCAGTTAGCAATTTTTTTTTAAATAGCTTAAGGTCGATATTTAGAAGCGAGATGGGTCTGTAACTGCCACAAGAGGTGGGGTCCATACCGTCTTTATGGATAACAGAAACATATACCTTTTAAGGTATCTCTAGGAAAGACCGTATCTGACCCAACTGCATTGAAAAGCTTTACCATGTAAGGGCTGAGGATCGGAAGAAGAATCTTGTAGTATTGTAAAGTAAAGCCATATCCGGTCCTGGGGCTTTACCCAGGTTTCGCCACGCCCACTGCTTGTTGGAGTTCCTCTAACGTTATTGGGAAATTTAATTCTTCCTGTACCTCAATAGGAAGGGAAGGAAGTTGAGATGACAAAATGTAGTCTTCCATAGCAGCCTGAGAGGGCAATTGATCTGGTAAGTTGTAGAGAGAGGAATAGAAGTCTCCAAATTACTACGTGATCTGTTTGGGTAGTACAGCTTTCCAGCTGCTTGAGGCTATGATTTGAGGGATACATGTTGACAATCTATGGTCCCTGACCAATCTAGCCAATAGTTTCCCACATTTATCGCCCAACTCGTATCCCAGTTTTCGGCTGGATTGTAGGGCCGCTTTGGCTTTAAAATGTAATAAGTCTGTGATTTGTTTGCGGAGTGACATAAGTTCTATTTCTAAGGTAGAGGAGGGAGCATGTTTGTGTCGGGATTCAATAGCGTAAAGTTTGTCAAGGAGCAAAGTAAGTTGTTTACCGTGTTCCTTTTTTATTTGCAAACTACGTTTGATGAGTACGCCTCTGATAACTGTTTTGTGTGCTTCCCAGAGAGACCCTGGGTCACAATCTGACTGGTCATTAATTTGGAAGTAAAAATTCAATTCCCTAGATACGTATGCTAAAACCTCAGGTACCTGTAAGAGGCTTTCATTTAGTCGCCAAAATCATATGCTAGAGGAAGACGTTTCTGAGAGTGCATACACCAGGGTGATGGGAGCATGATCAGACCATGTTATGGTACCAATTGAGGAATCACGAACTGCATGGAGCTGACCAATAGGAATTAAGTAATCTATTCTGGTATACACTTTATGCGGGGAGGAGTAAAACGTGTAGTCCTGTTCACCTGAGTGCTGCAGTCGCCAAACATCAACCAATTGAGCTCTATGCATAGATTGTGCTATCCACTTTCGGGAGCCAGGAGAGACAGAGGATAGGCCTGACGAAGTGTCCACCGAGGGGAGCAGAGGGACATTGAAATCTCCACCTAAAATCAGCTGGCCTTCAGTAAATTCCAGAAGTTTTGCCCCCTTTTTTTAAATTGTCAGTCGCAGTTTTTCTGACTGTGACACTGTTGTTCCCCCTATTTTGTTTATTTAATATTTTTATACCGTATATACTCGAGTATAAGCCGACCCGAATATAAGCCGAGGCACCTAATTTTACCACAAAAAAATGGGAAAACGTATTGACTCGAGTATAAGCCTAGGGTGTCCATTTGCATGCCTCACTGTGCCTCACTGTGTCTCACTTTGCCTCACTGTGTCCATGTGCATGCCTCACTGTGTCCATGCCTCACTGTGCCCCTGCCTCACTGTGCCCATGCCTCACTGTGTCCATGCCTCACTGTGCCTATGCCTCACTGTGTCCATGACTAGACTGACGTTTAACATGGGAGTCTATGGAAGGGGTGCCTGGCTTTGAAAAATCGGTGCTCCCCGGCTGTAGGTCCCCCAGACAACAAACGTTGCACACTTTTAGAGGAGAAATGGGGCTATATGTGTGCCAAGTTTTGGGTCCAGGGGACCTACGACCGGTCGGTACTGGGTCCCCAAAGTCATCAGAGAAATGACCGTTTAACATGGGAGTCCATGGAAGGGGTGCCCGCCTTTGAAAAATCGTTTTTCCCCAGCCGTAGGTCCCCCGGACAACAAACTTTGCACACTTGTAGAGGAAGAGTGGGGCTATATGTGTGCCAAGTACCGGGTCCTCAAAATCCGGGAGATTAGGCGCAAAAAGGTGACTCGTGTATAAGCCGAGGGGGGCATTTTAAGCACAAAAAAATGTGCTGAAAAACTCGGCTTATACTCGAGTATATATGTTAGTTATTATATTTCGTTCAGTGGCAGACCTCAATTTAAAGTGCACCAAACACCACTTTTTTATTTAATAAAGGGCATCCAATTACACATCTCCCATAAATTTTGGTAATAAACCTCCATCATGTCTGGGAGGCCAACAAGAAGCGGCAGACGTTCCCATGCCACTATGAGGGGGCCAGCAGTGTCTGTGTCCACGGGCAAAGGTGGATGTGGTCTGTCCTTAGGCAGGGCACATTTTTCTCTGTTTAGTGATATTGCTCATGCTATCCAACCACAGCATTCAGAGGAGGTGGTGGACTGGCTTGCTAAACCATCCTCATACTCCTCATTCTCTATCACCCAAGATGAGACTAGTGCACAGTCCACCGCAGCCGCCAGAGCGGCTTGTTCTGCCTGTCCACAGCTATTCCTGCCATAGCTCCAGCATCATGCATGAAAGAGTCAGCTGAATTATTTGAACACAGCGTCAGCCACTTGCTTCTTGACTATGCACAGGCATTACTTGCTTGAGGAAGGGGGTAACATGAGCCTACAGAGAGGGGAGAACACTGATAAACAACAAATTGGCAGTCATGTTCCCCCAGCCGCAGCGTATTGCCAAGTTGGCTCCAGTGATGATGAGGATGGAGGGGATGATGATGATGATAAGGGCGTGACTTGGGTCCCGGACAGAGCAGAGAAGAAAAGTGAGGGGGAGGCACAACCCCAACGAGGCAGGATGTCCTCCAGGGCCAGCCATCATGGAACAATAGAGAGCAGCAACCGTATTCCATCAGATTGTGGAGCTGTTATCTCCCAGGCCACTTTCCACAGCTCAGCTGTGTGGGCCTTTTTTAGCACATGTGGAGCCAATCGCACTGTTGCAATTTGCAAACTCTGCCGCAAGCAGATCAAGCGTGGCAAAAACACCAGCCATTTGGATACCACAAGTTTCCAAAGGCATTTACCCTCCCACCACTCAGCCCATTGGCAAGAGCACCTGAAAGCCACACAAAAGAGACACAATTCTTCCCCTCCTCACTCCTCATCTTTCATGTCTACCCCCGCTATATCTCATAAACTCTCAGCAGCCTCCACGGACAGGGATGATAGTGTAGCAAAGGGTGTCACGGGTCCTTGCAACATGTCTGCCAGCAGCAAACCACCAGCTGTAGAGTATAGCAGACAAATTTCTCTGCCCCAGCTGCTGCATCGGAAAAAAAATACACTCCCTGCCACCCACATGCCCAGCGTCTAAATTTCAGCTTGTCCAAATTGCTGGTTTTATAACTCCTGCCTTTCTCTCTGGTGGATTCTACCCCTTTTTGTGAATTTGCAGAATGTGCTGTACCACAATGGCAGATCCCCAGTTGGTATTTCTTTGCACGTAAGGCCATTCCAGCTCTGTACAATTACATGGAAGGCAATATTTTGGCATTGTTGGGCAAGGCAGTCAGCAGCAAGATCCATCTTACTGCTGACATGTGGTCCAGCAAGCATTGTCAGGCACAATATATTTCGTTCACAGCACACTGGGTAACTCTGCTTGCAACTAGAAAGGATGCTGGACAGGGCTCAGTGCTGGAGCTTTTTTTGCCACCACGTCTTCATACAGCTGGTGGCGATGATGTGAGATTTGTCAGTTCCACCGCTCCTCCTTCTCTTACTTCTCGATGCCTTCCTCTGCTGAATTGTCCTATGAACCACCAGTACCCCCTAAGCCAGGGGTCCTCAAACTTTTTTTGCAACGTCACAGAACACACAAGAGGGGAGGGAGGAGGAGGAGGATTCTGGCAGTTTTGGAGGCATTGAAGCAGAGGAAGACTTACGTCAAAACTTAAGAGATTTTTTTCAGTCCCCAGAAACCTTGGGAGTAGTACATGGCTGGGAGGAAGCAGTACCAGATAGTGTAATCCTCAGTGACCCCAAGGACTCTGCTTCTCATGTCTCCGCAAACTTGCAGTGCATGGGCTCCCTGATTCTTCAAAACCTGCGAAAGGATCTGAGAATACTTGGCATCAAGGAGAAGGATCATTATTGGTTGGCAACCCTCCTTGACCACCGTTACAAGGGGAAAGTCTCGGAACTCATCCAGCCTTCGCAGTGGGATCACAGGATGAAATATCTTGAGGACACCTTAAAGAGGAGTTTATGTAACACCTTTCCAGAGTCTGGTAGGTTACAATCTCATGGAAAATTTATTTTTGCGGCTAAGTGATGCATTAAAAACATTTTTAGTCCTCGGCACCCAGGGCTGTCAGCTTTAACATTGGCAGCGTTTATATTTTTTACGACTCCTTAGGAAGAATGGCTTGGGAAGGAAGGTACTAGAGACCTTCTATCGCTCTACCATTGAGAGTACATTAACATATTGTATTCTTTTTTTTTTTTTCACAAGAAAAAAACATATTGTATTCTAGTTTGGTATCCTATTTGTACGCAGCCAGATAAAAATGCTCTAAAGAGAGTGGTTCGAACAGCGCAGAAAATTGTAGGGTGTGAACTTGTTTCTCTAGAAGAAATATATGAGACTCGTTGCCTTTCTAGAGCAGGAAAAATAGTGAGAGACCAGACTCATCCTGGTTGTCATTTCTTTGAATTATTGCTATCTGGGAGACGTTTTAGGGTGATTTAGGCCGGGTTCACACTGGGGCGACAAACGCTCAGACATTGGGAGCTCATGTCGCATGACGTGTAAAAATCAATGTTTCCCTATGGGAGCCGTCTTAACTGGTCCGACACATGTCGGTCCGACTTTGAAAATGCTCCCTGTACTACTTTGGTCCGACTTTGATCCGACTTCAGCCCATTGACTATCATTGAAGTCGGATCAAAGTCGGACCGCAGTCTTGCATGATCCGACTTTGGCATGCGACTTGTGCTCTGCTGCTCTTGAGGGGGAACTCCACGCCAAATTTTAAATAAAAAAAAGGCATGGGTTCCCCCTCCAAGAGCACACCAGGCCCTTGGGTCTGGTATGGATTTTAAGGGGAACCCCTACGCCGAAAAAACGGAGTGGGGGTCCCCCCAAAATCCAAACCAGACCCTTATCCGAGCACGCAACCTGGCAGGCCACAGGGGAAGAGGGGGGGCCGAGAGAGTGGCCCCCCCTTCCTCCTGAACCATACCAGGCCGCATGCCCTCAACATGGGGGGGTTTGGTGCTCTGGGGCAGGGGGGCGACCTGCGGCCCCCCCACCCCAAAGCACCCTGTCCCCATGTTGATGAGGACAGGGCCTCTTCCCGACAACCCTGGCCGTTGGTTGTCGGGGTCTGCGGGCGGGGGGCTTATCGGAATCCGGGAGCCCCCCTTTAATAAGGGGGCCCCCAGATTCCAGCCTCCCACCCTATGTGAATGAGTATGGGGTACATCGTACCCCTACCCATTCACCTGGTGAAAAAAAATGTCAATAAAAAAACACACACAGCTTTTTAAAGTAATTTATTACACAGCTTCCAACAATTTATTACGCAGACCCCGACAACCAACGGACAGGGTTGTCGGGAAGAAGCCCTGTCCTCATCAACATGGGGACAGGGTGCTTTGGGGTGGGGGGGCCACAGGTCGCCCCCCTGCCCCAGAGCACCAAACCCCCCCCCATGTTGAGGGCATGCGGCCTGGTACGGTTCAGGAGGGAGGGGGGCCGCTCTCTCGTCCCCCCTCTTCCCCTGCGGCCTGCCAGGTTGCGTGCTCAGGTAAGGGTCTGGTTTGGATTTTGGGGGGACCCCCACGCTGTTTTTTCGGCGTAGGGGTTCCCCTTAAAATCCATACCTGGTATGCTCCTGAAGGGGGAACCCATGCCGATTTTTTATTTAAAATTTGGCGTGGAGTTCCCGCTCAGGTTTCATACCAAACACAGTGCCTGGTATTGGCGGGGATCCAAGTCGGATCCCCGTTCATTGAAAGTCGGACATATGTCGGCTTCATGTCGCAGGGCAAAGTCGGATCCAAAGTAGGACGGCTGTCGTGTCGCACTAGTGTGAACCCAGCCTTAAACTAGGACAAATAGATTGAGGCTGGGTTCACACTGGTCCGACAAACGCTTCGACATTGGGAGCTCATGTCGCATGACGTGTGAAAATCAATGTTTCCCTATGAGAGCTGTCTTAACTGGTCCGACACAAGTCGGTCCGACTTTGAAAATGCTCCCTGTACTAGTTTGGTCCGACTTTGATCCTACTTCAGCCCATTAAATATCATTGAAGTCGGATCAAAGTAGGATCCTTGTCCTAACCATCTGACATTTGACATCCGACATGGTGATTACAGCAGCAGTAAAAGGAATTTGGCTGGGTTCACACTGGTCCGACAAACGCTCCGACATTGGGAGCTCATGTCGCATGACGTGTGAAAATCAATGTTTCCCTATGAGAGCTGTCTTAACTGGTCCGACACAAGTCGGTCCGACTTTGAAAATGCTCCCTGCACTACTTTGGTCCGACTTTAATCCTACTTCAGCCCATTGAATATCATTGAAGTCGGATCAAAGTAGGATCCTTGTCCTAACCATCTGACTTTTAACATCCGACATGGTCATTACAGCAGCAGTAAAAGGAATTTATCTCACCCTGGGAATGTTTTGATTGGTCAAAGGACAAGTCAGACTAGCACAAAGTCGGATCAAAGTAGTATCCTGTTCATGAATGTCGGATGGATGTCGGACCAATGTAGGATCAATGTAGGACTGATGTCGCAGAGCAAAGTAGGATGAAAGTCAATGCCTTCATATTTGTGTTCCCTAGAGCCCCTTTAAAAACTATGTGTTCCACATATGATATTTCTCTTCAGAATGCATTATAAAAGATCAACATAAAAAAATAACAAATAAGGAAAAAGTTAAAGAAAAAAGGGATAGACAGCAAAACAAGCAAGTGGGAAAGAAAGAAATGTACAGGCAGTTTCCAGGTTATGAACAAGATTCTTTAGGTTTGTTCTTAAAGCGGAGTTTCACCCAAAAGTGGAAGCTCCACTTATCTGCCTCCTCCCCCCCTCTGGTGCCACATTTTTCACCTTTCAGGGGGAGGGGGGAGCGGGCACCTGTTTGACAGGTACCCGTCCCCAATTCCGAGAGATCTTGCTGCAGCGAGATCACTTGTAAGTTCAGCCCCCCTCCTCCTTCCCCTGCCGCCGGCCATTCAGAAAGCATAGCGCATTTCACGCATGCAAAGTAGGGAACTGCCGGTTTCACTGAAAGGCTTCACTGCTAGTTTCCCTTACCATGAATGGCAGCGGCAGCACCCGAGAGCCGATGGAAACATCAGCTGGGGTGACGACATTGCTGGATTCCAGGACAGTTAAGTGTCCTAATATTAAAAGTTAGCAGCTACAGTATGTGTAGCTGCTGACTTAAACATTTTTGCTGGGGGGGAACTCCGCTTTAAGTTGAATTTGAATGTAAGTTGAAACAGTTAAATTTTTTAAGTGTAACTCCAGCCAAACTTTTCTTGCATTTTGGATAGCATAGGGAAGGGTTAACTGGCCATGCAGTGATGTGGGATTGCTGACAGGTCCGCCCGACAGTATGTGGTAGCATGCGGTGTGCAGCAAGATGGCTGCCCGGCGGTTTCCGGGACCAGCATGGCATCATGCTGCCTCTGTTCTTAAGTATGAGTCTTGTAAGTCGGATGTTTGTAACATGGGGACTGCCTGTAATAAACCATATAACTACTAAAACCTAGTCTAAAGAATATTTTTCTTTCACTTACTCAAGTAAGCACCTAGATAAGGACTCCTTACTGTGTGCAAGGGTTCCAAGGGCTGTAAAATAAGTGCCAAAGGACCACATGTAGAGGCATCTGTAGAGGCATCTTTCAGTAACATGATGAGACATGTGAAAACCTGCGTCACAATAAACCAAAGTCTTTGGGAACACACACTTTTTACTTTGGTACACCAATCACAGCAGCACCATGGCACATTGCACATTATCATTTCTTTAGTTAATGAAAAGGGACACTTGGTTGCATCTACCCCCAGGCAAAAGATTTCCAGTCCTCCCCTGGGGTCACCTGCTCCCAGGCAATTATTTTTTTTGCAAGTGTAGCGGCCTCCTCACTCCCCTCTTTGCATCAGCTTGTCTTTCTCTTGTCTAGGGGTACCTTAGAGGGGAGAGAGCGGGGTCACCATGCCAAGCCTTCACCACAGATGTCTGTGCGGTGTAAGCAAAGTTCTTTCTCTACCTTCAGGTCAGTGTTGTGCACCTGGAGTTACCTTGAACAATGTCCACCAGAAAAGAGCCCCACACCATTAAAGTCCAACACTCCTTTATTCTTCTCGAGTGAACAGCACAATCAGTTACACTCCCTTAAAGAACAGAACAAACAAGGAGGTGTGGATGCGAGTAGGCCCAGACACAATGAACTCTCCACTTTCCTCCATGAAAGTGGGCTGAGGTCTCCGAGCGGGGGGGGGGGGGGGTTTCCTTCCAGGCAGTCTCCAATGGGAGGCTCACCTGTCACTGGCAATCTGCTGCACCCGGTCTTCAAGTGAGTATCTCCCCTCGGTCCATTACGCCTTCCGGATTCGGGTACCCAATCCCTGGGTTCCCTAGGACCTCCTTCCCTTGCGGAACTCAGTGGTGGGCACTGAGCTCCAGACCTCCATCCGAGTACCTCACCCCAGGCTAAAGGTGCCTGGGATGGAACACGACCTCCGGATGTCCTCTAGGTCTAGGCCGCCTAGAGGACCGACACGAACCACCGCCCTCAGGCTAAAGGTGCCTGGGACTCGACCCCGTGACAAAGATGGCCGGCACCTTTATACCCTCTCCCAGCAAGCACGGCGGGTTCCCCGCCCCACCATACCGCTGCCGAGGGAGGACAAAAAGGAGGCATGGCACACAGCAATGGTTCAACCCCAGCCCAGGGCGACAGCGCCACCTGCTGGGCCGCAAGGAACTGCACATCGCTGGTGTCTCTGGCAATTTTAAATAGAGAGGAAAGTGTATACCCGCTACACTCTCCCCCTGGTGGTTTGACACTGGTCCCCAGTGTCTGGAACAAACTATGCCCTCAACGGCTGACATAGCCCAGTCCAGAAACCAACTATAAATTGTACAGAAATAAAACTTTTTTTTTTTTTTGGAAAAAAACTTGATCAACTGGAGCAATTGTGTCTGAGCCCTATATAAAAGGGAAGGGAGACAACAACATTTAACCATAACTTTTTGAATCACATATTCATATTATACTCAGTGGTCTTGATGGGATGCTCTCCTGCAGAGAGAAAAGAAAGAAAATTAACACACACAAACCCTGACACATGTATTCGTGTGAGAGAAAAGAAACTTCTCCGGGAAGAAATCCCTTTTCTCCAAAGAGTGAGTGTGTGAAAAGTGTTAACGGTGCGCAACACTGCCACCTGGTGACAGCATCACGGTTACTGCACTCATGGAACTCTTCTTCTTCTTCTTCTCTTGAGCCCTATCTACCCCAGTGTCTGTGATCTCTTGCTGGAAAGTGAAGAAAAACAGGAACAGTCCTTCATTCCTCTGGGTAACAAGGACAACGGGCCCCAGAAAGTTCAGCAGCATACAACAAGAACTGAGTCTTTTCTCTCCTACAGGTAGAAGCGGGGATGTGGCAGAACAAGTGGCTTCAAGTGCTGGTCCATGGTCTCCAGATGATATTCTACATCTTCTCCTTCCTTGCGCCGGATCAGCACCTTGTCTGCATGGATGTGTCGTCCCAACATCCACTCTGCCTTGCAGTCCTTAAAACGCTGAGAGGCCTTGGGAGAACATGCCAGGTACCTGCGGGCGTGTGGAATCTGAAGGTGAGTCCACACAAAGTCATTGTACCAGCGCTCCCGGCACACTTCCACCTCATAGAGCAGCTCCTTGGACAAGTATGGATACTCCCATCCGTACTCTGCAGCAACCTTCTGGCCAAATAGGCGTTGTAGTCTGGCCAAAGGAGGCATAGTAGCTCTGTCCCCTTCGCCAGGAAAAATGATTGAGTCCGGGTGGCGAGGGACCTTGATCACATCTGATCTGGGCATAGGTGCCCGCAACAGCAGTCTCTTTTCTCCGGTCTTCAGTATAGGTGATACCGGGGATGTAGAGGCAGGCTGGGGACGGGACCCCTCTTCAGGCGCTGGTGCCTCCACCCGGGGTGTACTATCCCCTGTAGACATGGGTGGATCCCTGGTTCTGCGGGATGAGGCGAGAGGTACTTTGTCCCAGCCCTTCTCTGCAAACAGTTCGTCAATAGCAACGTCGTCTCCCATATCCGTGAGCGACTCCAGGTCAGAGGTGTCACACTCCTCCGCGGGCAGGTACCCTGTAGTGGAGACTGAGTTTTCACCTCTTCCCACACACCAAATCTCTCCGCCTGGCTTACCTCTGCCTTTACTTGAAGTGGGACGTCCGGGACTCCTGCCGACGGATCCATCCGGGCCGGGCGTAAGCGGGCGAGATGGTCCACCACAACCGCTGGTCGGGGCTACCATACCGGTCTTTCTCTTCGGTGGTGGACGCTGCGAGACAGTGGTGACCGAGTTAGCATCCTCGGATTTCTCCCGTTGAGTTTTCACGACCTCCTCCGCGGTCGCTGCAGTGTGCGCAGGGATGGCTGTCAAAGCAGTGATTCCTCCTCTTTGAGTGGTGTTGCCTGCAGCACGGCCAGGGTAAATGGTTCTCGGCTTCTCAACCGCTGGATCCACTTCAAAAAGGAACTCCCCACAGGCCTTGCATCGCCCGAACGGCTTCAGTTGGCACACCAGTCCCGAACAGCCGGGACAAATCACACCCAGGGCCTCAACGTACATGCATGAATACAGGGCGAATCGTCCCCTTGGCTTTAGCCGGATCCCCGTATCTGTTACCGGAGCAGCAGCAGTCAGTGTCGTGGTAGAAGGGTGAACCGGAGTCCACGATGTATGTCCATGGTGACCTGTTGCTGATCCATCGCACACTGCAAGGTTTTTGCGCTAACGTCTCACGTGTAGTCCTTCACACGTATTGGACTCCTCCCTTTTGCTCTAGTTCGCTGGCTTTTCTTCTTTTTTCCTTCTGAGTCACGCCCACGAACTAAGCGGTGGGGGTGTGCCTGGTGGCGCAGTACAAATAGAAGCCCCCACGTGTAGTCCTTCACACGGCTGAGCTCCCCCCTTTCCTCGCTCTCTTCTGCGCGGGCCTTTCCCTTTTTGGGTCATGTCCACGACTTTGAGCAGGGATGCACTTCGGCCAATGAAGGCCTGCCTACTCGTAACTCCTCCGGGCAGACAGGTTACCTTGAACAATGTCCACCAGAAAAGAGCCCCACACCATTAAAGTCCAACACTCCTTTATTCTTCTCGAGTGAACAGCACAATCAGTTACACTCCCTTAAAGAACAGAACAAACAAGGAGGTGTGGATGCGAGTAGGCCCAGACACAATGAACTCTCCACTTTCCTCCATGAAAGTGGACTGAGGTCTCCGAGCGGGGGGGGTTTCCTTCCAGGCGGTCTCCAATGGGAGGCTCACCTGTCACTGGCAATCTGCTGCACCCGGTCTTCAAGTGAGTATCTCCCCTCGGTCCATTACGCCTTCCGGATTCGGGTACCCAATCCCTGGGTTCCCTAGGACCTCCTTCCCTCGTGGAACTCAGTGGTGGGCACTGAGCTCCAGACCTCTATCCGAGTACCTCACCCCAGGCTAAAGGTGCCTGGGATGGAACACGACCTCCGGACGTCCTCTAGGCCTAGGCCGCCTAGAGCAGTGTTTCTCAACTCCAGTCCTCAAGGCGCACCAACAGGTCATGTTTTCAGGCTTTCCATTATTTTGCACAGGTGATTTAATCAGTTACACTGCCTTAGTAATTACCACAGCTGTTTTCCTCTGAGGGAAATCCTGAAAACATGACCTGTTGGGGCGCCTTGAGGACTGGAGTTGAGAAACACTGGCCTAGAGGACCGACACGAACCACCGCCCTCTGGCTGAAGGTGCCTGGGACTCGACCCCGTGACAAAGATGGCCGGCCCCTTTATACCCTCTCCCAGCAAGCACGGCTGGTTCCCCGCCCCACCATACCGCTGCCGAGGGAGGACAAAAAGGAGGCACGGCACACAGCAATGGTTCAACCCCAGCCCAGGGCGACAGCGCCACCTGCTGGGCCGCAAGGAACTGCACACCGCTGGTGTCTCTGACAGTTTTAAATAGAGAGAAAAGTGTATACCCGCTACACAAGTTTTTGGGTTAGAACATCTTGTGGCAAAAATAGGAAGGTGCAGCTCATTTTCTTCCTCCACCCAGCCTCTCTTTGAAGCTCTTCTTTTCCTCAATCCTCACCTAGGAAATACATGGCTGAGACCTGGCTGGAAGACATCAGGAAGTCACAGATCACTACCAAATCCAAGATGGCGGTGCTGGAGAGCTAAAGCCCATCAAAGAACTGACTGCATAAAAGACAGCACTGGATTCCATGGACTGTCTCTTAAAATCAGCAGCTACAGTATTTGGCTTTTAATTTTTTTTACACCCCTGGTGAAGTTCCTCTTTAGTTATATTCAGAAGCCAACCATCAAAATATTTTATTCAGCCTAGGGATCTTTCAGATGTGCACTATACACTGCCATGAATCAGGTTTTCATTAAGGTACATGACAGCAATCCAGCTCTTTGGGTTGGGTCTACTGGGGTCTAAGATGAGAGAACGAATAATAAAAAAAAAAAAAATTCTTACGATGTAAGTCTATGTAAACTTCTTAAACAGAATATTACACATCTTGGCCACTATCGGAGACTTCTGTAATACATACAGTATGTCAAAATGTATATAGAATCTATAAAGTGTGATATCTAACATCATACTGACTATATTGCAGAGCCGACATATATAAAGGAGAGAAAAGGTGAGAAAATGTGAAGAAAAATGGAAATAAGTATAGGCAGGGGTATTATTGTGATCAGTCCTTGCTTCACTGTCACTGCCATGAAAAATTGCAGGGACAAAACAAAAGTAGCTATTATTCACGAAGATGAGAATATTGATTTAATGCTGTTTGTACTTTTAAATACATTTCAGCTTATCCAAACCTTTCAACAATGGTCAGATTTATTTTGGACGCCTACCATGAATTTCTCCATTTTCCTGATGTGCTCTGTTTCTTTATACCACTTGCTGTTGTGGGTGCATTTGTCCATTTCTAGTGTCTGGGGATGAGAAGCTGGGCAACTATCTGTAGGTGTCTTGCCAAAGGCCCAAGTAGAACCTCTCATCATATGAATTAACATAATCGCTAGGGCCAGTTGTCCACAGTAAATCAAGTAATCTCTTTTAATTTCATAGATCTATTCCCATAAGCAGTCATATACTGTATATGTATATATATATATATATATATATATATATATATATATATATATATATATATATATATATATATACACACATTCCCACCAAATATGTGTCATCATCCTTTTCTGTTTAGAGCATTTCCAGGAATGTTCTGAGGTGTGCAAGAAAATCCTACTCTCTCAGACATTCTGTGCCAATAAGAAATGTGTTTAAAAACTTTTTTTTGGACTTTGATGAAACTTCCTAATACGGTTGGGTGTTGTGACCACTGGGGACCTTGTAAAGCAATGCATGTACCCTGCATAGAGAGCATATAATGTTCCCTGCCTGCTAATACCACTTGAATAAATTAAATGTTACATAATGTTTGTACAGAAAAATGCTCCATCACTAACAGGCTAAGGGGGATCGTGGGCAGCCTTGTGTGTCCCAGTACATGTGTACTGAACACATGGCCTGCAATGGCATGTTTATATTTTGTAGAAAAATGGGACATTTACCATTAGCAGATGCATTCACCATATACAACTGGGGAACTTATAAACTTCCCTGGTGCTGCTGCACAGGGTAAATGCAAATAAAGATTTAAGCTTATAAATGCTGACAGGATGTCATAAACAGGAGTGAGAACTTTCAGCCATTTATAGAAAAAAAATAGGTAAATCTTTAAAGCGGAGTTCCAGCCTTTTTATGTTTATTAAAAGTCAGCAGCTACAAAAAGTGTAGCTGCTGACTCTTAATAAACAGACACTTACCTGCTCCACGGTCCAGCGATGCGGCCAACCAGAGCGTCGCTCCTCTCCCCTCCTCTCCACCGGCGCCTCCATTCAGACTGTGGGCACCCGGCCGTGACAGCTTTCGGCTTCACGACCGGGCATGCACTGCGCACTGTATGAGTGGACAGGCGATCTCCTGGGACCTGTCACGTGTCCCAGGGGATCGCTTAGAGGGGGTAAAAATTCCTTCCTGATCCCCCGAGAGGCAATTGGATATTGGATATTTCCTATTGGATATTTCATGGATCAACTTTACCTATAAATGTGAGTAACCAGTTATATTTTGTACATTTAGGAAAGAATTCAGGCCTTTTTTAAAGCAATTTACTGAGCTGGCCAGAACCACCTCTGGAGGGAGTCTATTCCACATTTTCAAAGCTCTTACTGTGAAGAAACCTTTCTGTATTTGGAGATGAAATTGTCAGGGCTGGGCTCTCAGCCCTTCCTCCTCTATGCTCAGGTTGCGCAGCTGTCGGTTAATTGCCAGAACTCATCGTTCCACAGTGGCTCACCTGTTGATCATCACCTGCTCGTCAGTCAAGCCCACAGCCAGTCCCTCCTGGCTATTTAAACTGCCTGGTTCATTTCATCAATTGCCTCTGCCTCGGTCAAACATATCTAGAGACTCTCTGCTGTGTTCATGTTGAAGACTTGTCTGGCTGACATTCCTTCTGGTTCCTGATCCTGTCTGCTGCCTCTGACTACGCTGATCTAGGGTTCCCCAATTTCCTGGCTTGTTCTGACTACCCGATTTGGCTACCGAACCCTGGCTATGTTTTGACTACGTTCACCAGTTGTACCATTTTTACTGTTTTATTAAAAGGTGTGATTTTTACTGCATTTTCTGTCTCTGTCTGTTTCATGGTTCCTGACAGAAATCTATTTTCTTCTAGACACAAAGAGTGCCCCCTTGTCCTCTGTGATGACCTTAAAATTAATATCTCAACACCAAGTTCACAAGTACAGGAGGATATTAAGGGACACAGGGTTGTGCTGCTGCCTTCAACAGAACAGAGAGGAATGAAAGAACTCACAGGGCCACTTGAAGAACCTTATGGCTGAAATTGGTGTCAGAAGTGGCCTGGTCATCCACCTGGTAAAACTGCCAGAACAGAAGAACAGGAAGCAGATGCTGTGTTGAAAAGCCCATGAAGCACTAACTGATTTAGTGGAATGGAGTTTGAGAGGAAAAGGAGGAACCTTATCCCTATCCTGATAGACTTGAAAGATTCTCTGTTGACTACACCTAGGAATAGTGGAACAAGAGGCATGTTGTCACTAATAGGAACCCTCAAGAAAAAAATTAAAAATAAAATCACTTATCCTAAATAGTGTGTACCACATCTGGACAATGGAGTGAACACTCCTTGGGATATTTGGGAGCAGGACATGGGAATGGGAGAACAATGTCCTGATTAGGGTGAAAGGAGGAAACCACCTTCAGATAAAAGAGATTTTTGGCCTGAACACAATCATGTCATTTTGTGATTTACAAGATAAGACTTTTACAGATGTAGCGACCTCACCCCTCTCACCCCTTCTATCTTTAAGAGTTCATTGAGGGGTCTGGCAATCCCTTCTTCAGACACTATGTGCCCTAGATAATTGACTGATGACTGGTAGAACTGGCATTTTTCTGGCGAAAGCTTGAGTCCCTCTTCGCTGAGCCTTCTCAGGACTTTTTCCAGTCTTTCCTCATGTTCTTCTAGAGTCTTCCCAAAGACGATGATGTCATCCAAGTACACAAGAACTTCGATGAGGTTCATGTCTCCTACGGTTTTCTCCATGAGGCGTTGAAAGGTGGCAGGGG
Organism: Rana muscosa; assembly: GCA_029206835.1. Lineage (NCBI taxonomy): Eukaryota > Metazoa > Chordata > Amphibia > Anura > Ranidae > Rana > Rana muscosa. The sequence goes on from CM055118.1 coordinate 670,310,872, forward strand.
CTCCAGACAGACCTTGGGGCATCCGGTCAAATTCAAAGAATCCCACAGGGGTTATAAAAGCTGTCTTCTCCTTGTCTTCTGGATGCATAGGGATCTGGTAGTATCCACTCTTTAGGTCCATGACACTGAACCACCTGGCTCCAGACAAACTCTGTAGGGCATCCTCTATCCTCGAGGTGGTATACTGTTCGGGTATCGTCCTCCTGTTGAGAGTCCTGTAGTCTATACACAACCTCAACGACCCATTCTTCTTCCTGACCACCACTATTGGGGAGGCATAGGGGCTCCTAGATTCCCGGATTACACCGGTTCGCTTGAGCTCGGCGAGCTGTTCTCTCAGGTCTTCAAGGTCGGCTAGAGGAATTCGCCGGACCCTCTCCCTGAAAGGCTTGTCTTCCTGGAGGCAGATTCGATGGGTGGCACTCTTCGCACACCCTACAGCGAACTCATCCTTAGAGAAAATCTTCCTCCATCTGGTCAACTGGGCCTTTGCTCTCTCCTTCCAGGCCCTTGGCAGGTTCGGGTTCTCCATGCAGAGCTTCTCCCAAACAGTCCTGTCTCCTTCTGTCTTCTCCACATCTGATAAGACAATTGGGGCAGCAGGGCTCACCTGGCCCAGCAGCATCCTGGCAGGGATCTCCATGGGGACACCCGTGGTATTCCTGACACTCACCGGCACCTTACAGTGTGCCTTCTTCAAAGCTCTCACCGGAACCATTTCTGGGATTACTTCTAAGCCTGAGTATCCTTCCCGGGGGTCTGGTTCCAACATAACAAAGGGGCCAGGTTGACCCCAAGTAAGCTTCACAGTGGCTCTGAGACAGGTTACCTCACCGGGCTGCAATACTATTCCTTTCTTCGCCAGTCTCCAGACTTTACCCACCCCCTCTTCCAGGGCCTTCTGTTCTAAGACTAGTCGCTGATAGGCTGTCTTTAACATTGGGTGGGTTCTAGTGACTGTCGGATTCTTTCCTCCTGCTAGGGGGGCCAAAAGCCTCCGGACCAGGTCCGTGTTTGTCCCTATTATTAAGGAGTTCCTGTTGGCTCCAGGCGGTCGGGGGAAACACCACTGCCAGGGTATCGAACACTTCAGCCTTCCCGGCTACTGAGGGGTCGAAGGTCAGTTTGATGGGCAAGTAACCATCGTAGGGGAAACTCTGTGTTCCGATTCTCCATATTTCCAAATCTTCAATTCTCTGGATGGGTAGGTGACTCAGGTGTTTATCATAGAAGTCCCGATATAACAAGGTCACCTGCGCCCCAGTATCTAAGATGGCTCTCGTGTAGACTCCCTCCACTTGAATAGGTACCACGGGGGAGGGGCCTACCAGTTCTTCTGGATGAGACTTCAGAGGGGTCTTTTTCTGTTGATCCCTACATTTTCCTTTGAAGTTCTCCTTCTTGTGTTTGGTTATTGGTTTTTGTCCCTCTTGGGCTCGGTATGCATTGATCTCCCTCCTCTGTTTGGGTGTATATTCCCGCTGAGGAACACTGTTCTTCTTCTGAGGGGGTTTGCCCCCTTTTCTTCTGGGCTTCTCATTCAGTTTGGGTCCAATGGAGCTCACTAGAGATGATGGGCACCCGGTTGACTCCTTCACCGGGGCCCTCTGGAGTTTTCCGCCGGCTTGCGATTGTTTTTTATTTATTTTTTCTTGGGACTGGAACATACTTTTGCTATATGGCCAACTCCTCCGCAGTTAAAACAGACCACATTCCCCCAATCTTGTAGGGAAGTGGGTGCTGAGGTATCTGGGAACAACTCCTTCTTTGGTCCCTCATTTTCTATGACCCTTGGATCCTTTGCCATCAAAGAGGTCAGCATCTTCAACACCTGAGACATCTGTGACTTCAGGGTATCTACTTCTGAGTCTCTTTCAGGGGTCATGGCTGACCTGACCATTACCGGTGTAGAAGAGGTATGCGCCTTGATCGCTTGCTGATCTTTCTGCAGGGCCTCCTCATCTCTAATGATCTTTACCAGATCAGGGTAATTCAGTAACATGCCTCCTCCAGAGGTTTTCAGGTGAAGCCAGACTGGATCCGAGCGTACCGCTCCCTTTAAGATCTGCTTCATCCTTGCCGCATCTATGGCTTGGGGTACCATCCCTTTTTTTAGCACGATTTGGCAAAGCATCTTGTTCAGTCTTCTGACATACTCCGACAGCTTTTCTCCTGGTTGCTCAAAGGTGTGTTCGAACTGATACACCAGTTCCGTTACTTTTTCTAACTGACCGAACTCTTCTTGTAGCATGGCTAGGCAGTCATAAGCCGTGCAGGCAGCATTTCCAAACCGGAGACTTTTCACAGCTTCCGCAGCCGCACCTTTCAGACTTTCCATCACGCGCTGCTTCTTCTGCGCTTCAGGCACCTCCCATGCCTCTACTGCTGACAAGGCCTGTTCGATCCAGCTATCGAAGTCTTCCTCCCCTACAGGGACGGGCAGCCTCCCCGAAAATTTTCTCAGCTTCCTGTAGCTGGCCTCGATGTGTACCGTGTTTGTTTTCTGACACTTTGTGAGCAGATCCCCCAAGGCATTTAAAAGCTCTGGCCCTATGGCTGTAATGGGTGTCACCAGGGATGTCATCCTTCTCTGCCTCTCTGCTGCATGGGGTATTCCTGGCGGTGATCCCGTTGGGAATGGCGGAGGTGACTCCGTCTTCACAGTTATTGCGTGCGCCAGACCATAAGTTTTGTTATCCAGCGTCTGCACACTTTGCCCTTTAAAGTTCCCCGGTACTCCATCCATCCACTCTATCAGTGCATACTGGAATGAGGTGTCTGGGGCTGATTTCAGGTCTATCACCCATGGTGTATTATTTGGGGATAGTGACACTGCGAGTTGCTCCACCGCGCTTACTGACCATTCTTCTCCCGGGAGACTAATGACCACTGACGTGTCTGGGTTTGTTCTGGCTGCTTTGCACCACGCTTTCACTTCTAGCAGGTCCATGCCGGTACTTTTGGTGTGTCTGTTTGCCATATACAGGATCCCGGACCGATGCCCCCACGTGTAGCGATACCCCCAAACTAAAGGGAGCCGCTGGTTTGCTTTTGGGCCCTGTACACAGCACAGCCAACCCCCGGCAATCTACTCAACCCTTCTCTGGCACAGCTAGTCTAGGGGTGGTGTTTTTGTATAGCTCTATACCAGTTCATGTACAATCCCCCCAATACTTTTCTAACAGTGATAAGATAGATTAATAGACTCCAACACCAGGTTGATCAACTGTAAAAAAGGTTTACTTGTGAATAAAGGGGTTAACAATCAATATCACATATAACACATGCATGCAGAGCCCTGCAGTAATACTAACACTGGTTAACTATAGTGCACAAATAGTTCTATCTCACACTGACATATAGATAGAGTCCCGTTAGCAATATGGCGCCCAGCAATACTATCAACTTCCAGTCAGGCCTGACTCAGTTAAAGCTCAGTCTTTTAGACAAGGAATCTTCGCATGCAAGATGATCGGTGGTGCACATACAGGAACAATATTTGTAATCCAATAATGGCCTGAGGTAATGGAAGCAACTCCCCGGAGACTATGTAACTCAGTCCCACAACTAGTCTTCTGACAGGAAAAAGGGAAAATATAACCTGATGGGCCAAGGCAGTCAATAGGCCTAATAAAGTACTCGGTTATAGTTGTGAGCAGGTGCTCTCTCACCCCTCCGGACTCGATCCCAGTCCGGGACTCCCACCGCTGTGTCCACACACACAGGAACTGCCACCGCCTGATCTCCGGTCCACTGACGTCCCTGAAGCAGGTAGATGTCTGCAGCCGCACAGGCTCCGCAGCGAGGTAGAAGGCTCTCTGGAAGTGCGCAAGGCCCAAGCCTCGGGCCTTGCACTCGCAGCAGGTCCGCACAGGAAGTCCTCTTGCCAGCCGCGCGGTGTCGAAAGAGGCCGGACTTAGCCTTGCCCTTCCCTTTTATACCCCACCCATGAGTCTCTGCGGCAGCCCAATGCACCCTGGGTGCCAAACGGGGTTCTGGGTAACGTAGTCTATGGAGCCTCAACGGAGACCCCTCTACACAGATAAAGCCTCCAACTCAGAAATATGCCTTGCAACGAAGATGGCAATGAGCAAGGCCACCTTGTGAGTAAGGCCCCTTTCACACAGGGTGGATCCGCTCAGCGGAGTTCGCCAGCTCAGCGAGAGATCACTCCGTTGATCTCTGCTCACTGAACAGGGAGGGACCTGTCAGAGCCCTGCTGATCTCTATTGGGAGATCTGACGAAAACGGACAGCATGTCCTTTTTCATCAGATCTCATCTGATAAAAATCAGCCTAGATGGATGGCAGACGTATCACCATACAATATATATATATAAACAAACGTGCTCAATGCCAATATAGTGCAAAATGACTGCAATCAATAAAGTCCATAAAAACATGAAATGTTCAGGTGACTGTCTGTGCTCCCCTCCTGGGTCCCCACTCACCAGATGGAAATGGTATATGTTAGGTTGTGAACAAGCAAGCTATCGCTTGCGAAACGCGTCTACTATTGCCTGTATCTGTCTGATCCTTTTGACAATAAAGATGACATCAAGATAAGTTGGAGTTCCAGTGTACGACCAATTTCTTGTTTTATTCGTCTTCCACGGTGGTGAGCAGAGGTCTGCACCTGTGATCTACCTTGCACCTGATTCTGCCTGGAGCGGTGTGCTTCTTCTTTGTTCTCTGCAAATGGTATATGTGCCTGTATTGAGGTGGTTGTCACGGAAAGTTTTGAAGTTGTCATGGAAAGTCACTTGAATATTTGAACTTGTCACCGGCTCAATATTTCATGTTTTATATATATATATATTGTAATTGATAGGAGCAGCGCTAATTTAATTTCTTGTTTCAAACCTCTGGGGTACTTACCTTATACTTTAGCAGCAGCCCTAATTATTCATTTATTGTTTGGACACATAACCATAGCGCGGGTTTGTTTAATTTTTCTTTATATGTATCACCATACATCTGTCTTGAACAGATCGGATGAAAGGCAGATGTCAGCGGACACATCTCCGCTGACACCCACCTGCCCATAGGAGTCAATAGATGGCCCGCTCAGATCCGCCTGAAAAATGGACAGGCGGATCTGAGCAGGCTTATCGTGTGAAAGGGGCCTAAGGGAAGACAAAGAAAGAATATCCCTGAAAGGATTGAAGGGTGCCCACTGAATAACTGGTAGAACCAGGTTAAGATCAAACGGAGAGGGGATTTTACAGGAGGGGCAATATGAGTAATATTGAACAAAAGCCCTCACTAAGGAAAGAGATGTGACCAGGAAGAGAATTGCCATGGCTGAGATTTGAAGGCTCAGGGTGCTAGCCCCTCTGTAGCCAGGTCCCCCATCGCTGCTTCACATGATCAAACTTTGTAGCTGGGGCCTCACCTGTAAAGAGAGCTAGCCAGGCACACTCTGTAATCTGTATCCACCCAAGCCCACACAGACTCACACCTCTGCCACCGTGTGTACGAATGCTGGTTTGAGACCGGCTCACCCCATCCCAGAGATAAAAGTTCATAACAACCCCATTTGCCCATGTCAGGTGTGAGCCCAAGTCACCTGGTACGTGTGTCATGAGAGTGTTCTCCCTCACCACCAGAAAGATAACTCCTTTTATCACCACCTGCTCTTGAGTCGATCAGGTTTGCACAAATATTTACATTTACTCTTTATCCCAGGTTTTGGCTTTGTATACTAATTCACACTTCTTGTCCTTGCAGGCTTTTTAGTCACAAAAGAGCCATTAAAGTGGCTTTTCTTTGAACTGTACTAAAATATTAAAAAGTGGTACAAATGATTCCACAAGGCTTGTAATACAGTCCATTATACATGAAAGATTGGTTCCAAATGATGGCAGAAGGTGCATAACATGTATTTCTGTCTGGCTCTAACAGAAATAAAGTCCCATTAACTACACAGAAGGGGTTGCTGTGGTGCTACTTACTACATACAGTCCCCACATCTCAAGATGGGGAGGGGAGGAGACCACATCCCAAGAAGAAACATCTGCTTACACACCTATTGCAGTATACATTCTGCAGTGTAGAAAATTGGAACATCCTCTTTAAGGACTCCTGACCCCCTGACATGCCACATTTTTTTTTGGGGGGGGGGGAGCGGGTTCCTAGTTTTGACAGGTACCCAACTCCCACTTCTGCTCGGGCCATCCTAGGGGACTCGAGCAGAAGTTCTCCTCCCCCTTTCCTCCCCGCAATCTTCTGAGACACGTCACAGGTCCCAGAAGACTGCTCGGCAATTCAGGACACGCAGTGCACACCCAGCTGTGAAGCCGCAAGCTCTCACAGCCAGGTGCCCACACTAATGATGCCAACGCTGGGGAGATGCGGGGGAGACAACCAAGGCTTTGGGCGGCCCCATTGCTGGATCGTGGGACAGGTGAATGTGTGTTTATTAAAAGTCAGCAGCTACACTTTTTGTAGCTGCTGACTTTTAATAAACACAGAAATGGCTGGAACTCCGCTTTGATCTGGCGCTTGGGGCACTATTTCTTCCACTGACACCAGCAAGGGAATGCTATTCCTTCCACTGACACTAAGAAGAGGGCACCATTCCTTTCACTGACACCAACAGTGGGGAACCATTCCTTTCATCAACACCAACACTAGGGCATTTTTCCTTCCACTGACACCAGCAATGGGGCACTATTCCTTCCACTAATATCAATGATGGGGCACTATTCCTCCTTCTACCGACTACAGGCACTATTTTATTTTTTATTTTTACTCCCACTGAAGCTGGAGCAGTTTCTACTTCCACTGGCCACTTTAGCCCCCCTAAAGTCTGAAGGACAGTAAACCAGCCCTTTGTTTAGAAAGGTTGGAGACCCCTGATCTAAATTAATATATAAATGGGTCATATGATGCACTGTCTGCCATTACACTATCATTACTAAAGTTTCTCATTAAACTTCATTCATGCCTTAAAGTGACCCTGCCATTACAGGGACAGTCCTTGGTTGTGATATTGAAGCAGTAATTAAAGTTACCCTGCCCCCGCAGGTCAGTCCTTGGTTGTGATATTGAAGCAGTAATTAAAGCGACCCTATCACCACTCAAAAGCCATTCTGTATAAGACAAAGCTCTATGCTTACCTTTCTGGTGGTTCATTTTGGGAAACACTGCTGCCACTGTAGCCACTGTAGCTATTCAACATGTCCGATGTGCCGTATATGTCTTGTTGTGACATACAAACCGGCAGAAGGAGCCACAGCCTGTGGCAGGGATGAGTTATTCTGCACATGTGGAAGTGTGGCATACCTGCTGCAGACAGGAAATAAGTGAAGTGGTGGCATTTTAACATACAAGCTGTCAGAAAGTTAGGTATATTGCATCATCTTTTACAGGATGGTGTTTGAATAAAAGTGACCCTGTGATGACAAAGTCACTTTAAACACTGCCTTAAAAAAGGGATGTCCTGACTCCAAGAAATGTTGACCCCTTCCTGTGCGGAACCCCTTCCTGTGCGGTACTGCAGCACATTAAGTAGTTCTGGCACAACATACTGTATGTGGGGAAAGTGTAAGAAATGGTAGGCCTGCTGACATCAGATGGGAATGCCAATCCATAGGCATGCCTCTAATTTTTTACATTTTTAGATACCCTATTGTAGGAAAGAAGTAAATAATCAGCGTTTGGCATGAAGTTAAACTCATGCCTCGTACACACGGCCGAGAATCTCGTCGTTAAAAACATGTCGTTTTTTTCGACGAGATCCTTGGACAAGAAACTTGTCCCGGCCGAGTGTACACACGCTCATTTCAAAGAACCCGCAGTTCTTTGAATGGAGCGTACGTGGTGACGTCATCGAATACGACGAGCATGCGCTCGTCACATTCGATGCCATCGCCGCCATCTTGGTTCACCCTACCTATGCCTAGGAAGCTACCGCGCATGCGTCAAAGTCATTTCGAGCATGCGCGGGCTTCCCGGCGAACAGGTAAGTGTACACACACACAATTTTCTCGTCGAGAAACAGGCTGACGAGAATCTCGACGAGAAAATAGAGAGCAGGTTCTCTATTTTCTCGTCGAGATTCTTGTCGCTTTTCTTGACGAGAAACCATACACACGAACGAATTTCTCGGCAAGAAATCTCTGCCAGCAAGTTTCTTGCTGGTTTTTGCCGAGAAACTCGGTCGTGTGTACGAGGCTTAAGGCTTGAAACTTTTCGGCAAACAATATTTTTGGAACTTAAAACAAATCTACTTCCACTAGAGGGCACTACAGACAAATGTTTCTAGTTAGTGTAAAACACCTGCAGAACAATATCACTCTGAAGCTGCGTTTTCCAAATCTCATTGGAAGCGACATTGTATCTTTAGCTGTTTTCTGTATTTATACTAGAACAATACTTTTTTTCGAAAAATCTCAAAATTCCTTTAAAGGAGTTCTCTACTTTTAACATATACAGTAAATGTAAAAGCCTTCTTCTTGCATTCCAACATGTGTCGCCCCACTCTGGCTCTGTATAAAAGCTGCTAGAACAATAAAGCCCTGTACACACGATCGGATTTCCTATGGATTCTAATCCAATGGATTTTTCCATCGGAAATCCGATGAAGCTGACTTCCATCAGTCTTGCCTACACACCATCAGTCAAAAATCCGACTGTCCCAAACGCGTAAAACATTCCGACGAGCCGAGAAAAATGAAGTTCAATGCTTCTGAGCGTGCGTCGACTTGATTCTGAGCATGCGTGGGTTTTTTCTCCGATGGAGTTCCACACAGACGATCGGAATTTGCTATCGTTTTTTTTCCCATCGGATAAATTTAAAACATGTTCTATTTTTTCTCACCGATAGAAAAAAGACCGATGGGGCACCATACACAATCGGTTTGTCCGATGAGAAAAGTCCATCGGACAAGAACTTTGTACTGCCTAAAGCAATCAGACTCTTATAATATTATTCACATTTTATAGTGCAAATCAGAAAATGACATTACTGATGTTTATGGACAAAATTTTTCCTTAAACCACTTTGATACACAAATTATACATATGTTTGTTGTATTTGCTAGAAGCTAAATTTACAATACATTGTAGGATATGCATAACCGCTTGCCGCCCTGCTACAATACATTTACTGCAGCATGGCAGCACGGGCAGGCTGGATCACGTACATCATCCAGCCTGTTCCAGGTTAGGGGCGCGCGCATGCTAATCTACGCTGTCACTGGCTACAGTGAGATTTCGTCAGCGAGATTTTGTCAGCAGTATAAAAACAGGGCTCTGTGCTGTGATTAGCCGAGACTTGCTGATTAGCTGTAGCCAATCACAGCACAGAGCCCTGTGTTTATATACACACAGAGCTCTGTACACAGATCAGCTATCTAGCTGTTTTTTCCCTGCAAATGTCCTTTATAAAACTTTTTTAATTATTACATTTTTTGTTGGTGTTAATATTTGGTTTGAATTTTTATATATTTTCATATGTATTGCTTTAAGATGGAAACTTTTTTTAAAACTAAAATGTCACCAAAGGCAGAGTGCTCTTACTTATAATATATTATATTATATTATAACATAAGGTGATGAAAACTGTATAGTTCCCTAAGGGACAATATTTAAAAAAAAGTAATCTGAGTGAAATGAGTGAGTGTGAAAAAAATTCATTCTGCCAGATTATTTTATTCAAGGCTATTTAACTGTCATTTAGGAAGGTAATGTTTTAACCTATTACAACCATCCAGAATTCAATCTACGGAAATCAGATCACTTAATAATAAATGTTGATTGGTTGTTAGGGATTACCGCATATTACTCATTCTTTTATAGAGTAAGTCAATCTGTATGAGAAGAAGCTAGAACTCACTGAAGTAGCATTGATTAAAAGGGGATTGCTTACATGTTCTCTGCCTTATGAACTGCTTTATTTATATTTCCTCACATTTGTGCTTTAGAAAATAATGTTCTGTAAAAAAAATCAGCTAAAATAGCCTGTCTCTGTCACATTTATTTTGCAAAGTGACCTCATTGTGGTGGCGACTTCTGACTGTTGTCTCATATTGGTGTTATTCTCAATGATGTAACCATGGACACTGTGCTGTCTGTGTGCTAGAAGCCAGTGATGCCATTGGTTGCCAGAATGCCTGATCAGTCTTTGGTTATTATTGTGCACCATAACAACCATTGACAATGTGCAAAAAAAAAAAAAAAACATGAGGCAGGATTCCCCTAAAACCTATACCCTCGACTTGTGGGGTTATCTTGCAAGGGGCCACATCTGGCAAAGCACCTTGTCTCCATGTTGATGGGGACAAGGGCCTTTTCTCCACATCCGTGGCCTGATAAATGTGGGGGCCTGCGGTTGGGAACGTTTCGGAATATGGAAGCCTTCTTTAAGACAAAGAGGCCTTCAGATATCAGCACCCTCTATATGAGTAAAGGGGACATAGTTCCCCTGGTTACTCATTCACACAAAATTAGATAGAAAATAAACACCATAATAACAAGCTTAATTTAAAAAAATATATATCCCGCAATGTAATTTCATTGTGAAACCAATCATCTAGTAATGTAGATCCAAAAAATGACGATGAGTGACACCTTCCAAAGATGTTCCGCTCATATCAGACACCTCTAACTCTGCAGTTGCTCTGGAAGCTTCTTTGGTGGGCTCCTACAAAGCCCTGCGGAACTTTTTCGGGTGTCAAGGCCCCCCACCCTCTAACAATTTCCATGAAGACGGTATTCAGAGCATGGGTTTCGGTAACTCACTATGTTAGAAATGGCTACAGACACTACATTCTCTAAAAATACTCCATTATGGCTGAATCCTTCTTTACCGGAATTCCTCTCCATCGCAGACCCCTCTCTGTGGGCTTATTGTGGTGTCCGTTATTTGTCCCATGTCTGTGGGGGTGGCACATTGCAGACGTTTGACCAGCTTAAGCACAAATTTGCTTTACCCAACTCCTACTTTTTCCGGTTCCTCCAGATCCACCACGCCTTTACTGCACAGTTTGGAACCTCTTCATTGACTATACATCAATCTGATATAGAGTTGCTCCATCGGGAGGAATCTCTTACAAAAATATTATCATCAATCTACAAGGCACTGCAACCGACTGTGCACCATGATTTGGATAACCTACATACCTTTTGGATGGCGGAGCTCCCGGAGCTGGACACTGAGGACTGGGAGGACATATGGGAACTTCCTTTCTCTCACCTCATATCTTCCAGGGATCATCTGATCCAGTTTAAAATACTACATAAGCATCATTTTATGCCATATAGACTGCATAAGATGCACCCTAATTGCCCACCGAAGTCGTTGGTCAACTCAGTCATCCCCTTGTACAAGGAAACCTATTTGAACAGGGGCTGCCACCAATAATTTAGTAAGGTAAAGGATGTCTGTTTGGAGTCTGATACCACTACTCAGTGGTGGTGCGTCCATTAACCGCTTGCCGCCTGGCGCATGCAGATATACGTCTGCAGAATGGCACGGGCAGGCAGAAGGATGTATATATACGTCCCTTTTAAGAAGCGGTTGTTGTGGACGCAAGCGCGCCGCGATCTCGGTGGGCCCGACCCACAATCGTCTCACGGAGAGATAGAGCGGGGAGATGTTAGTGTAAACAACACTCACAACACTCCCCGTTCTGCCTAGTGACTTTGTCACTGATCGTGTTCCCTGTCATCAGGAACATGATCAGTGTCGTGTCACAGCAAGTCACGTCCCTTAACAGTAAGAATCACTCCCTGGGTTACACTTAACCCCTACAGCGCCACCTAGTGGTTAACCCCTTCACTGCCAGTGTCATTTTTACAGTAATCAGTGCATTTTTATAGCACTGATCGCTGTAAAAATGACAATGGTCCCAAAATGGTGTCAAAAGTGTCCGATATGTCCGCCATAATGTCGCAGTCACGATTAAAATCGCTGATCGCCGCCATTACTAGTAAAAAAAAAATATTAGTTAAAATGCCATAAAACTATCCCCTATTTTGTAGACGCTATAACTTTTGCGCAAACCAATCAATAAACGCTTATTGCAATTTTTTTGACCAAAAATATGTAGAAGAATACGTATCGGCCTAAACTGAGGAAAAAAATATGTTTTTTATATATTTTTTGGGGATATTTATTAAAGCAAAAAGTAAAAAATATTGAATTTTTTTCAAAATTGTCACTCTATTTTTGTTTATAGCGCAAAAAATAAAAATCGCAGAGGTGATCAAATACCACCAAAAGAAAGCTCTATTTGTGGGAAAAAATGGACGTCAATTTTGTTTGGGAGCCACGTCGCACTACCGCGCAATTGTCAGTTAAAGCGACGCAGTGTCGAATGGCAAAAAGTGGCCTGGTCATTTAGCAACAAAATGGTCTGGGGCTTAAGTGGTTAAGGGCGCAGGAGTGCCGCCCCCTCACTCCTGTCACCCCTCTATCACCATGGATAGATTCATGCATTGCATGAATCTATCTATGGTCGTCGCTGCCACCCCCTATTCAGGTGTCCGGCCCCTTGTCAGGCACCGGGCGTCTGAATTACAGCGCCATAGGCGCTAATAGGCTTCCAAAATGGTAAATAGTGGGCGCAATGCTGTGCGTTCGCTGTTTACTTAGTGTTGTGTTAGGGAAGCAAATAAATCGCTTTCCTAACACTGACCCGCCTCTCAGCTAATCAGGTGTTCGGGTCTGGTTACCTGTCACCTGATTGGCTGAAGCGACAGGCGATGTGATTGGACGCCTATCAGGCGTCCAATCATAGCAGAGGATGGGAAGAGGATGGGAGAAGACATTGAGGACACGGAGCGTGGAGGACAGCGCCGTGACCCGAGACAGGTAAGTGCCGGGCGGGGGATGTACACTGGCAGCATTTGATGGGGCACAGTAGCGGCAATTGATGGGCACACTGGCAGCAATTTATGGGGCACAGTAGCAGCAACTGATGGGGCACAGTAGCGGCAATTGATGGGCACACTGGCAGCAATTGATGGGGCACAGTGGCAGCAATTGATGGGCACACTGGTAGAAATTGATGGGGCACAGTAGCGCCAATTGATGGGCACAGTGGCAGCAATTGAGGGCACACTGGTAGAAATTGATGGGGCACAGTAGCTGCAATTGATGGGGCACAGTAGCGGCAATTGATGGGCACACTGGCAGTAATTTATGGGGCACAGTAGCGGAAATTGATGGGGCACAGTAGCGGCAACTGATGGGGCACAGTAGCGGCAATTATTGGGGCACAGTAGCGGAAATTGATGGGCACACTGGCAGCAATTGATGGGCACAGTGGCAGCAATTGATGGGCACACTGGCAGCAATTGATGGGTACAGTACCTGCGTTTGATGGCACAGTGGCGGAAATTTATGGGTACAGAGAATGCGTTTGATGGCACAGTGGCTGCGTTTGATGGCACAGTGGCGGCAATTTATGGGTACAGAGAATGCGTTTGATGGCACAGTGGCTGCGTTTGATGGCACAGTGGCTGCGCTTGATGGGCACAGTGGCTGCGCTTAATGGGCACAGTGGCTGCGCTTGATGGGCACAGTGGCTATGTTTGATGGGCACAGTGGCTGCGTTTGATGGGCACAGGGGCTGCGTTTGATGGGCACAGGGGCTGCGTTTAATGGGTACAGTGGCTGCGTTTGATGGGCACAGTGGCTGCGTTTGATGGGCACAGTGGCTGCAATTGATGTTTTTTCTCCAGTTTGTTTGCGCCCCCCCCCCCAAAAAAAAAATTTGGAGCACCAGCCGCCACTGCCACTACTACAGGGCAGGATAGCCCTGCGGATAGCCCATCTTAAATTTTTTGACTCTTACCCGGTTTCAGCCAGTTAAATAGTGTTGATGTGGTTGATGCATTGTATTGTCTGTCAAGATATTTCAGCTTCCTTAAGCCTCTTGGCTACTGTTGATGTAGAGACGAACAACCATTGATAGTGCTGATGATCTGATCATCATCCCCATTGATAATACTTCCTGTGTGCTCGAGCACTTACATTCCCCTTTCTTAGCAGCAAGCTTTGGGATGTTAAGCTTTAGTTAGTTGTTTTTCTTGGTATGTGTTTTGTGTTTTTCTTTTGTTTTTATGAGCGGGGGGGGTATGCCCGGAAGCTCTGTTTTGTATCTCTTATACTTTCAAATAATAAAAAGAATTTGCAAAAAAAAAGATGTTCCGCTCATGAAAGTCTCTTGCCACGAATGACATTTCTTAAGTTGGCCGCTGTATTTAAAACATAGGGATGTGGGATGCTGGTTGACCTCATTGATTTTTATTGGCGTTTTACTTTTCAGCTGGTTTATTGCATTTATTGCAGGAGCATGACTTTCTCTTTCTTTCTCATTGATAGAAGTTGTGCGCTGGGGTAACCTCCCATTATGTTTTAGGATATGTACAGCTATTACTAATCCATAAGAGGACATTGCTTCTGGTTTATTCTAGCATTTATCTCCTAACCGGTGTTAAGACATACATAAGGATTGGTGCTAATACATAGGATATTACTCTGTAAATAAGTAAATATTGTCTATTATAATGCAGAATATTAGGTTGATAAATACTGTATGTATTAGTAAATGTTAAAGGAAAAAGTTGCAACAAAGGTATTAGTGATGTATAAGTACTCCCCTAGATACGCTTTTATCTGTAATTTGACAGCTTGTTCTCTAGGCAGAGGAGGAGATTAGCTAACAGCCAGGCAGGTAGAGCGAGACATTCCACTAGTCATTTCTGTGATCCTGTGATACTGTACACACACAACACAAGCTCTCAGGTGAACATGGCGAAAGTACGACTCCTCTTCTTTCTGCTGGGAGTTATAGGTCCTGGTAAGTGCAGTCTTTCCTATTTAAAATCAATACAATCAGTATTGACTGTTTCTTTAAGTGACATCTGTTTATAATATAAAACTGATAACAAGGAACTCAATTTGGTTATATTTTAATGTGTGACTGAATACTGAAGTATCAATCACAATCTTTTTTTCTTGATATTTTTGACAAATTGGAAGATATGGAACGGAAACTTTGTTCTATAAAAAATAGCTGTATGTAAAATTAGAAAGGGACAATGCAAATTTTTGTGTGTCAGGCATAAGAAAAGGCATGTAAGTAAAAGTGAAACACCTCGTAATTTTGTACAGAATGGGCAGTCAGCTGGTGAATAAAGAGCAGTGGTACGTATAACTGGTCCCCTTGATATCATGGTCCTATAACAGTGCATCTTGTGTACCTCCTTAGTAGTTAAATTAATAGAAATGTCCCATTATCAGAGTAAAATAGGGCTCTATGTGTTTATATGGCAAAGCTTATCTTTTTAGATCAGCCTTTCTAAACTAGATTTCTTCCAGAGGTTGCCAGGCCCCCCTTGAACAGTAGCAAATAGATTTTCCATCTATCCTGACCACTAAAGCTAGAGTGCAATTTTTCACTAACCAATGTAAGCAGTCACTTTTATACTGATCACTAATGTTAGGGTATATCAAAATTTTCACTGACCACCAGGAGCTGTAGAAACAGTATGCTAAAGTTTAGCAGGGGTTCCCTAATACCTGAAAATTATTTTAAGGGTTCTTTGGAGGTAACAAAGTTAAGAAAGACTGCCCTAGACTTTTCAGACAAATTAAAAATGTATGTTAATAAAACAATATGAGCATTTTTTTTAAATGACTGATTTGTATTACCGTATATACTCGAGTATAAGCCGACCCGAATATAAGCCGAGGCACCTAATTTTACCACAAAAACTGGGAAAACGTATTGACTCGAGTATAAGCCTAGGGTGTGCCTCACTTTGCCTCACTGTGTCCATGCCTCACTGTGTCCATGACTAGACTGACATTTAACATTGGAGTCTATGGAAGGGGTGCCCGGCTTTGAAAAATCAGTGCTCCCCGGCCGTAGGTTTCCCGGACAAGAAACTTTGCAAACCTGTAGAGAAAGAGTCGGGCTATATGTGTGCCAAGTTTGGGGTCCAGAGAATCTACGACTGGCCGGTACCGGGTCCCCAAAGTCACCAGAGAAATTACCGTTTAACATGGGAGTCTATGGAAGGGGTGCCCGGTTCTAAAAAATCGGTGCTCCTCGACCGTAGGTCTCCCGGACAAGAAACTTTGCACACTTATAGAGGAAGAGTGGGGCTATATGTGTGCCAAGTTTGGGGTCCAGGGGACCTACGGCCGACCGGTACCGGCTCCCCAAAGTCCGGGAGATCAGGCGCAAAAAGGTGACTCGAGTATAAGCCGAGGGGGGCACTTTCAGCACAAAAAATTGTGCTTAAAAACTCGGCTTATACTCGAGTATATACGGTAAGTAGAATTTGTGAAAATTAGTAACATTTCAGTAAACTTTTGTTTTAAGTGAGATTAGGTTGATTAATGGTGAAACGATTTTAGTGGTCAAAGAGTTTTTTTTTTCTGTTTTATGCTGGTGATTTTTATATACACAAAATCTTTAGCAAGGCTGCACCTACCACTCAGATCTCTAGTTCTCCAGGATCATAGCGGGTGGAGCAATTGATGACATTTTTAATGCATACTGGAAATCTAGTTTAGATGCAATGGTAATCTTTCAATGACCAACCCAATTAAAAATGGAGGCAGACTATAGGCTTTGTAGATTGGGCCCTTTACAATATTAGTCCATTTTACAGTTATATCTCTGTTACAGTTCTGTCATTAGTACTTAGACTAGTTAGCATCTACATTTTCTTTTGAAGTAACTTCTGAAGCCTCTGTTTGCACATAACATAGTACTAATTTCTTTTAGTGTACCCGCTAGGTAGATTTTGTATTTTTCTGATTTGTTAGCTGCTTATCTTGTTCTTGCCTGTTACCACATTAAAATGAATATGTTAATTTGCTTTGAAAAAATCTTCACTAGAGTATGCATTTGTGATTCCCTGGTAGAGGCATTCGATTTTAAGTTACATTCAATCAGGGTGTGGTGGTAATGGTTATCTAATAGCTATATAAAAAAATAATACATTTTAAAACAATAAACTTTGATTTCACATTTTAACAGTTTTTTCTTCTAGATATTTTATTTTATTGCAGAATGCAAGGAGTAGAAAAGAGGCCACAAGGATTGGTCTTTGAGTGGGTCATAGAAATACATACACATTTTAACATGAAATTGTAATAACAGAAAAACATTCAATATTTATTGTTTGGTTGCCCGGTCAGTGGCTGTATCAGGCAGGTACAGCATCTAACTATATAAAGAGGGGCAGAGGACTCATATATTAGGGATAAATTAGGGGCTTGCCGTTCTTAATGGAGGATCAATTGCAGGATCATTCGCAATGATTCTAGTTAGGTACCATTTATTCTTTAAATTCAGTGGTAAGGGTTGGAATATATGAGTTTTTAAACCTGGATTTTTTGTGTAGAGGGGCCTCAGAAAGGATGACTTTTCTAGAAAAATTAAATAGATGGGGCTCAGGGGTATATGTAAATTCATCTTCTTTCGATACTAGGGGAGATAATAGTGAAAAGCTTTTGCAGCTTTTGGAAGTCTTGATTCCAGGAATGGCTGTAATGCCAAAGAGTTTTCACTTAGGGATTATTGGTAGATAAATTACTAGAATATCATACAAATGTGGTCTAGAACTGTTTAATTTTAGGACATGTCCAAAAAGTATGGAAAAGGTCCACATCTATTTGGCAAGTGGAGCTTAGGCCCATTAAGTAAGACCAGCATGGAGATATGCATTAATGGTGATAGAATCTAACATTTAAAACGTATAAACTAAACGTCCACGTGAGTCTGCACAATGACAATGACAATGCTCACAATATTATGGTCCATAAACAGCTTTAGAATGTAATACAGCATTTAAAAAAAAATAAAGATTTATATAATGATTTTTGTAAAAAAAAATAAAAAAATACAGAGTACAAAAAAAAGAAAATCTAACTAATACAGAGAGAAACACCCTAAGCTGTTTCTCAATGCTTCACAAGTCAAATTAGAATAGTAATACAGATGAAATAACAAATGGTCGTATTAAATAACAGGTCATAGTACAAAGCATAGAAATACAATTAGTAACTGTCTGGAGGCACAGAGGCAAGAATAAGGAGTATAGAAAGCCTAATATGGCATATTTAGTGATGTGGGGAAGTTAAGAATTGCAAGGCTTCCCCATTGAAACACAGATGAGATTGAGATTTGCCAAGAATACCGTGACCCTGGTTAACAGTATACTTATTTGAGAGAAGCTGTATTCTTTTAATGATTTGTGTGCTCAAGTGGTTATTAGAGAATTATAATAGTAGGTGATGGGTACAAAAAATGGCCTCCTATTGTGTATAAAAAGTGTTTAAAGGAAGAACTGTATGTGTCACAGTATGTGTATTCTTACAGCAGAAGCAAAAATACATTTCCCCTTTGTATTATGTGAGAAGAAAGCAAGAGTATAGTTGGCTGCTGTGGGGTAATAGACAGTCAGAGATACTTCTTACTTCACACACATTTATGAATCAGGCCCACTTCATATTCACCGGTGTAAAAGCAATATTGTTCAGGGTTCAACATGACTTTTCTTTTGGAAGTGTTAACACTATTTTGGTATTTATTTCATATGTATTGCTTTAAGAGTGAAAAATACTTTAAAACTAAAATTTCACCAAAGGCAGAATGTACTTATCTTTATTATTTGAGGTGGTAATAATGGCTTTCTTAAGGGCGATATAAAAAAGTGTCCTGGGGACAAATAACTAAAATCCAACTGGGTTGTATTATACATAGCTATTTTATTGTCATTTATAGGCTAATGAATTAACGTATAACAACCATCCAGATTTTAATGTACTGAAATCCGATCACTAAATGGGAAATTCTGATTGTTGTGCTGCATAAATTGTTGGCGCTACATAATTACCTGTAATAAATAATTAATGATCGTATTTTGGCTGGGTCTTCTGACTGCTGTCTTATATCTTTGTTTTTCACATTTCTGTAGTCTGCCAATTCAAAAGTGTATTGGGCACCAACATTATCAACATTATCAAAGATTTTTACTTAAATAAGGACATTTTACAGCATAAGCAGAAATCTTTACATTAATATTATATTTAAGGTGATACATATCAAGATATTTGTTTGCCTTTAAGGCTTCCACTGTCTACCTGAGATCCGTGAATCCTCTACATTTGTGTGAGGCTTATGCTCTGTATATGAGGACCTGTGAATCATTTCCATTCGTATGAGGCTTACATTGTGTACATGGGGATCTGTGAATTCTCTCTGTTTTTATGAGGCTTACACTCTGTACATTGGGATCTTGATTTCTCTCTAATGTTATAAGATTTTTCACTTTCTACACAGAGATCTGTGAATTCTTTCCAACTCTGTGAGGATTACAGTGTATACACAAGGACTTGAAGAATCTCAATTTGTATGAGGCCTACACCCTGTACATTGGGAGTTGTGAATCCTCTCCATTTGTGCGAGGGTTACACTGTGTACCCATTTGTGTGATTCTTTTTTTTTTCATTCAAGTTTTAGTTTATTATCTGAATAGAGTCAGTACAATCTTTACAGAAAAAAGTACAATGTAGTATCACAATATAATATGCAAGCGAACAAGTTAAATATCAGTAGATTTCAAAATACAATATTACCATGTTGGAATACATCAATGCAAAAATACCATAAAAACTGAAAATATTGAAATATATTTATCAAAAATAGGAGTAACCCCCTACCTCTATACCCCCTCATTCTAACCTTCCCTTCTTCGAAAGTAAGTAGCAATGATGGCCTATTAAATATCTCAAAATATATGTATATAGTTACCAGAAGATGAGGAGATCCTCCATTCCCCCAGACACCCCTAAAGGGAACATACTGTGCCTGAGAAGGCAAGAGGAGCTCCCCCCTCCTAAGCAACCCAAAAACTTTTTTTTTTTTCCATTTGTGTGATTCTTACTCCCTGTACACCAAAATATATGAATATTCTTCATTTGCATGAGGCCTACATTCTCTAAAATGTGGTACCCAGCTGCTGCTCAAAAAGTGCTCCCCCCTTTCTGCACTTACTATAATGTGTAAAAATAAATATGATCTGCGCTTCAAATCTCAAGAAAATACTAAAATGATTTGGAATTTTTTGTATATTTTCAGATTTAAAGATTTTATATTTATTTTTACACAATATCTTCCATTCGTCCGTGGCTTACACTGTCTACAGGGGGGGGGGGGGGGATCTGTGGAAATCTTTTACTTGTGCGACTCTTACAATTCGTACACAGGGATCTGTGGATAACTTCATTTGTGTGAGGCAAGGTTCACACTGTCTTCACAGGGATCTTCAACTCCTCTCCATTGGTATATAGAGGAATCAGTAAATCCTCCTTAATTTTCCTTAGGTTTATGCCGCGTACACACAACCATTTTTCTCATCGGGAAAAATTTAATTACTCTTTCGTCCATGGACCGACACAGCTTCTCTATTGACAAAGTGGGTATTATCCGTTAATTAGGAGTGACTAGGCAGAAAAACTTGTAAAAAGTGTTGCATCACACCTTCTACAGTACTGCCCAGGGGGCGGACCCTCTGGGTATACCCTCTCAGTCTGCATCTTCGCAGATCAGTTTTTTTCTGTCTAGCAAGGAGTAGGGCATGGCTCCCTTCGGGCCCATTGGTCCGGGGAAAAAAGATATATATATATATATATATTTTTATTTTTTTTTGCTACATTTGTTGTTTCCTGCGATCTTCGATCAACTGCCGACTGGGTGACAGGCTGGATCCTTGATCCTTGTAGTCTCCCCAGTTTCGGCCATCGAGCGTGTGCCGACCCTAGCTACGTGCTGGGTTTTCCACGACATGCCCGTCGCTCCACGGGTGGCCGGTGAGCTTACGCTCCAGGGCCTGCATCGGACCGCTCAGCTTCGGCTGACCTTACGGCCGAGTCGCAGCAGCCTGGCCGGTGAGCTTACGCTCCAAGGCTTGCATCGGACCGCTCAGCTTCGGCTGACCTTACGGCTGAGTCGCAGCAGCCTGTCCGGTGAGCGTCATGCTCCAGGGCATACATATGATCGTCCCTTCTGGGTCCAATCACAGCATGCCTGGCCAACAGTCACCTTCCGTGCGCGGATGATGATCTGTTTGGAATGTCTTCCAGCAGAATACATGCAGGATAGGTAAGTAAAACTCCCCTGCCTCGGCTGGGTGATTTAGCTGGACATTCCTGGAGAGATCAAGTAAGTGGTTGTGGCCCCTTTCTTCCCTCTCTCCCTGCCTTTCCCTCCTCCCTGGGCTTCTAGCTAAAGGTTGCTGGGTGCTGGGGGTCACCTAGGGGGTCCCACTGGAGCGGGGCTGGCTGTAACTAACATTTAAAAGAAATGTCATTTTTTCTTACCTGTGTTTGTGTCCTTCCTCCTCTATGCTGTCGGCGGCCATTTTGAGGTGGTCCATGCCAAGTTTGGCCTCTTGTGACTGCCCGGCGGCCATCTTCCTGTGGTTCGGCCACACCCACTGGCCCCTATCAGCTGATCGGTGGCCATGTTTGTCCACCCTGTATGCAGATATTGCCGTTCGGCGGCCATCTTTTTGTGGGCTATGGCTGCTTGACCTCTATCTTCTGTCGGCGGCCATTTTCTTAGAGCCCACATTATCTTCCATACTGACGTTTTTGGCAACCATTTTTCGAGAGCCTCCGGCCTCTAGGGTGCATTACACTGGCGCGAAAATTCACACAGGAAGTGCTGATAAAAGCAAGCAGACTGACACAGCAGCAGGGGGACAGCATCACAGGCGCAGCATAGCAGTACCTATCCAGGGTGGTGAGTCCTCTGGGTGACCTGGCCTCTCTGCAGCACAGGAGGGTGGCCTATTGATATCTTGCCTGGAGCCCTGTGAGTGTCAGCGTGTGGTCAGCATGGCATCTGAGCCAGATGTTTTCTCCCCTGAAACACCAGATTTAGCAGCTGGTGCCCCTGAGGTGTCTATGAACGCTATGACTGCAATCCTAGAGGCGTTTGCTGCCAGGGTGGAAGCAGCACACGGGAATACAGGGGGTAGTAAACGCCCCATCCCCTGCAAGCTTCTGGGGATAATTCTGGTGCAGAACCAGGTCCAGCTACGGCTCGGGGCCCAGATTCTGACGCATCAGAGACTGCAGACCGTGACCGGACAGTGAGAATGACTCAAAGTCCAGGTCAGTACGCGAGACGGCTTTGGTATCTGACCTTATTACTGCAGTGCGGGATATGCTAAAATTGGAAAATACTGCAGAAGCAGCAGAGACTCCGGTCCACTTGGGTTTCATAGACCTGCCCGCACTGCTAAGGTGTTCCCTTGTGTGTCTTTTGATAAACTCTTATACAAGGAATGGGAGAACCCACTGAGGGTCTTTACAGCCCCAAAGAGGTTTGCGGTACGGTACCCCTTTTGAGGAGAGTTTTCTGAAAAAATGGACCTCTCCCCCCTATAGTGGACCCTCCGGTGTCCAGACTTAATAGAGCCACCACAATTCCTGTAGAAGGGGCTCCTGTTTTCAAGGACCCTGTGGATAAGAAGGCTGAAGCACTCGCTTGCTACCTATACTCAGTGGTAGGCTCGGCAGTACGCCCGGCATTGGCGGGGGCCCTAGTGTCTCACACACTTACTGAATGGGCAAGATTGCTACTCCAGGGGTTAAGGAGCGAGATGCTCCTCCTGATGAGATAACATTGGCCGACCTGTTGGTCCAGGGCCTTAGGTTTGTCTGCGAGTCAGACATGAATACTATTCCCCTGCTGTCTAAAACTTTGATTTATGCAGTAGCAATACGCCGCCTGATCTGGCTAAAAGGCTGGTCTGCGGACCAGACTTCCAAGAAAGCCCTGTTGGATCTGCCTTTTAAGGGCGACAGACTTTTTGGGGCTTCTCTGGATGACATCATCAAGGATGCCACAGGAAGTAAAAGCACTTTGCTTCCCCAAATTAGCAAGGGTAAGGGGCCACGCCAAGGGCAAGGGCCCTCCTTTACTGCACACAAGTGGTTTTTTCATCCCCTTAGGGCGACAGGGAAAAGACCCCAGGCCGATAAAGCGCCTGCCCAAGGACAAAAGCGTCCCTGGTCCCGCATACCCAATAAGCCTGCGGACAAATTTGCGTCCGCATGAAGGTCCACCCCCACCCAGCTCTCGGGTGGGGAGACGTCTTCGCAAATTTGCGACTCAGTGGACAGCACTAATCTCCGACAGGTGGGTTTGTGAAGTAATCTCCTCAGGCTACAAGATAGAGTTTCTCTCTTGTCCACCGGACAGATTCAACACCTCCAATCTCCAGCTACTACCGACCCGTCGGGAGGCCCTGTATGGGGCGGTCCAGGGTCTACTGGAACGCGGGGTAGTTATTCCAGTTCCAGAACTGGAACGGGGTTTTTACTCAAATCTGTTCATTGTGCCAAAGAAGGAGGGGGTTCGTCCAAGCTTGGATCTCAGAGCCCTCAATTGCTTTGTGAACGTACAAAGTTTTCGGATGGAGTCGGTTCGATCTGTAGTCACGGCTCTCCATCCGGGGGACTTTCTGGCCTCCTTGGACATCAAGGACGCATACCTGCATGTCCCCATATACTCCAGACACCAGAGGTTTCTGCGATTTGCTATCGGGAAGGACCACTACCAGTTTGTGGCCCTCCCGTTGGGCCTTGCCTCAGCACCCAGGACGTTCACCAAGGTGCTCGCTCCGATTCTGGCACTTCTAAGACAGAGGGGTATCGCTTTCACAGGCTACTTATACGACCTTCTGCTGAAGGCCCCTTCAAGCTCAGAATTAGAGGTAAGCGTGTCCATTACCTGTCAGACTCTTCGAGACTGTGGTTGGATACTAAACACGCAAAAGTCAGTATTGGTGCCCACTCAACGCCTAGGGTACCTGGGGTTGATTCTGGATTCTTCAGAGGCAAAGGCATTCCTCCCTGTGGAGAAGTTGCAGACCCTCCGGGCTGCAGTACGGCAGCTGACTTCCAGGAATTGGTCGTCACTCCGTTTTTTGCATGCGAGTGTTGGGCCTCAGGGTAGCCTCCTTCGAGGCGGTTCCATATGCTCAATACCACACTCGAGTGTTACAGAAGGAAGTTCTGTCCAGATGGAACAGATGTCCATCATCTCTGGATTATCAAATCCGAGTGAGCCACATAGTCAGGAGATCCCTGGTATGGTGGCTGACAGCACCGGCTATAATGGCCGGGAAGTCATTTCTTCCGGTTTACTGGATAGTGATCACGACGGACGCCAGCCTTACAGGTTGGGGGGGAGTCTGGGGTGTTCAGTCGGCGCAAGGTCGCTGGACCCCAGAGGAAGCCCTCCTGCCGATCAATGTCCTGGTAATCCGGGCGATCAGGCTGTGCCTCTTCAAATGGTCTCAGAGGCTGCAAGGGCGTCCAGTCAGGATCCAGTCAGACAACGCCACAGCAGTGGCATATGTCAATCATCAAGGAGGAACAAGAAGCTCAGCTGCAACATCGGAGATCGCTCGCATCCTAAAGTGGGCAGAGAGGAGCGTACCGGCACTGTCGGCCGTGTACATTCAGGGTGTGGAAAACTGGCAGGCGGACTACCTGAGCCGCCAGATGCTGGACCAGGGAGAAAGGTCCTTACACCCGGAGGTGTTCCAACTCCTCTGCCAAAGATGGGGCACACCAGACGTAGATCTTCTGGCTTCCCGACTCAATCGGAAGGTATTGAGATTTGTGGCCCGGTCAAGAGACCCATGGGCAGACGCAACGGACGCGTTGGTAGCATCGTGGGGTCAGTATCGGCTAATCTATGCCTTCCCTCCCTTAAGGCTTCTTCCTCTTCTGCACCGCAGAGTGGAGGCAGAGGGAATTCCAATGATCCTAATCGCTCCAGATTGGCCTCAGCGTCCTTGGTACGACGATCTAGTACGTCTGGTAGCAGACGTCCCCTGGCGCCTACCACTACAGAAGGACCTGCTATCGCAAGGTCCCATATTCCATCCTGCTTTACAGTCATTGGCTTTAACGGCATGGCTGTTGAGAACCAGGTACTGAGAGACCGGGGCCTGTCAGACTCAGTAATCTCTACTATGAGAAGTGCTCGAAAACCGTCCTCTAGGAAGGTCTATCACCGCACTTGGAGGGCCTACATCTCCATGTGTGAGGAAATGAAATGGCATCCGCGTACCTATTTGGTTTCCAGAATCCTGCTGTTTTTACAGCATGGGGTGGACCAAGGGCTTGCCCTAAGTACGATTTAAGGGACAGATATCTGCCCTGGCTGTCTTTTTTCAGCGACCCCTGGCGACTCACTCTCTCGTGAGTACATTTGTGCAGGGGGTCCGACATGTGGCCCCTCCGGTCCGTCCCCCATTACCTCCGTGGGACTTGAACCTGGTCCTCTCGGTGCTTCAGAAGGCACCGTTTGAGAATATTAGAGATATTCCCCTGTTGACACTTTCTCAGAAAGTGGTCTTTTTGGTGGCTGTTACGTCAGTTAGACGAGTCTCTGAGCTGGCAGCCTTGTCCTGCAAGGCTCCCTATTTGATTTTCCACAAGGATAAGGTGGTGCTGCGGCCGCAGCCTTCCTTTTTTCCGAAAGTCGTTTCGGCTTTTCATCTCAACGAAGACATTGTACTTCCATCCTTGTGTCCTCAGCCGTCGAATCCTAAGGAGTCGGCGTTGCATTCCTTGGACGTTGTCCGAGCTTTGAGAGTATACCTATCTGCTACTTCCCTGTTCCGGAAGTCAGACTCACGGTTTGTTTCGGTGGCTGGTCCCAAGAAGGGCCAAGCAGTCTCATCGGCCACCTTCTCTAGGTGGATCCGACAGATAGTAATCCAGGCTTACGCCTTAAAGGGTCAGGCGCCCCCCTTTCCTGTCACGGCGCATTTGACCAGGGCAATAGGTGCCTCTTGGGCTTTCCGACATCAAGCGTCTGTTTCCCAATTATGTAAAGCGGCGACTTGGTCGTCCGCTCACACTTTCACAAAATTCTACAAAATTGATGTAGGTGCATCTTCGGATGCCTCTTTTGGCCGCAAGGTTTTGCAAGCGGCTGTTTAGAGTTGCAACTCCTCCGTTGGAGGAGTGCTGTTTTGTGTTTGGGGTGAAGTTTATTTTTATGCTGTTACCACCCCTCGTTTTTTCTCTGACACTGCTTTGGGACGTCCCACTTTGTCAATAGAGAAGCTGTGTCGGTCCATGGACGAAAGAGTAAATAGGATTTTTTACTCACCGTAAAATCCTTTTCTCTGAGTCCATGGACCGACACAGCACCCACCCCTCCTTTTAAGTTTGTACTGCTTTTTGACGAACTGATCTGCGAAGATGCAGACTGAGAGGGTATACCCAGAGGGTCCGCCCCCTGGGCGGTACTGTAAAAGGTGTGATGCAACACTTTTTACAAGTTTTTCTGCCTAGTCACTCCTAATTAACGGATAATACCCACTTTGTCAATAGAGAAGCTGTGTCGGTCCATGGACTCAGAGAAAAGGATTTTACGGTGAGTAAAAAATCCTATTTTTTTCTCTTTGACGAGAAAAACGACCGTGTGTTCATCATTTTTCCTGACGAGAAAAACGGCATGAATCACGACGAGAAAAATTAGAACATGCTCTAATTTTTCTCGTCGTGATTCACGGCATTTTTTTCCGCGGCAGTTTTCCCATAGGGAAACACTGCCAGGGAGCCTACACACGGTCGTTTTTCTCAACCAAGAGAAAAAATGTCAGGAAAAACGGCCGTGTGTAGGGGAACAGGCCGTTCCTCGTTTTTCCCATCGATTTTCTCGACGGTGTTTTCACAGTCGAGAAAATCGATCGTGTGTACACGGCATTAGGTCGGCCATAGAGGTTTGAACCATTAATGGGCAGGCTGAATGTACCAAGCGGATTCCCCTGTCAGCACTGTCTGCGTTGATGGGGGAATCGTGCAAATTTCTTTCCTGCAACCCATGGAGGAAAGAAATTGCAGGAAAGAAATTCGCACCATCTATGGTCGGCCTAAGGCTGGCCACACATTTTATAGGTTTCTTGTACAATGTCCCTGTAGATTTACCAAAACTATATAATAATATGTCAAACCTAAGCACTTTCAATTTGGGTGCAATCAGGCAAGCCCTTGCACTACATAGTTGAAGGTAAATCTAAAGGAAATTTAATAAGAAAATTGTATAATGTATGACTAGCTTCTTTTTTTTTTTTTTTTATCAAAACTTTTTTTATTGACAAGGAAGACAATAAAATACTTGTACAATATAGATTTGGAAAGCATAGATGTCAACCATCAACATTTGCATTGAATATAAAATATAGGACCAGGTACAAAGCATCACATCATATGTAAGGCATATCCAAAACTTTTTTTTTTGAAAACACAAAAACAATAAAAAAGAAAAACATAAGACAAAACAAACTAAAGCAAAACAGCCCGAGTTTATTGTTGGACCTTTACTCAGAAGTCTTATGACCAGCTTTACAGTCACCTATTTGGGGACCTGTGAGTACTTTCTATTTGTGGGAAGTTATGAGTGTTGACTGTTGACTTTGCCATAAGCATTATACTACGGTAAGAAAATGAAAATGTATTCACTTTATTGTATCCTGTACTAATATATTGTATCCATTGTAGTTGCCATTATGCATTAGTTCAGCGTATATATACTGTATGTTGAGCTACTAGCAGTACAAAAAGAAAAAGTGTTATGGAAATAATGACAACTCAAAGTTGCATGTCCTGATTCCATACGTATTCCTATTTCAACAAATGACAAATTTAATTTAATGGCAGCTTTAGTTCTCTTTACAAAGACTGACAAGGGTGAAATCAACTTTCTTAGTGTGTACAGCTTTAGAAACAACATATGTTTGCATATAACTATCTAATACTGTATATTGTATCACAGCAGCAGAGAAGAAGACTATAGCTTTCATTCATTGCAACCACTTGTAGCATAAGTAGTAGTGAAGTATGCACAAGCAACATGTCACTTCAGCGTCATGCTTAGGCAACAGTATTCATCTGAAATATGTGGGTGTTTTACTTGCTTTCAAATACAGTCATACTTCCTAGAAAACATTCAGCAAACTAGGTTTTAAGAAAAAAGCAGGTTCCACCTCCGAGTGTACTGATTGGTGGTCGAAATCAGGAGTTGAGCCTTATATTTAGACCCCCCTCAAGCTGCAAAAGCAGCCATATACACACACTACGGGCACAAAGCATTGCATTGCGGCACAGAAAAAATTGTCTGCCCCTGTCGTGTTCAAGCAAATGGGGCCACACTGCAGTCATTTTCAACACCTGCAGTTGCAGCACAGTGCTGCGGGTTTTTAGGGGTTAAAACAGGCAGTGAGATGGCAACATAATGCCTCCTTACTGCCTGTCAAATGCCCTCTGAAAGCGATCCACAGCAAATAACTCTTCAGAGGACAGCAAGTATAAACAAGCCCTTTTCGTAACGTTATTTAGAAACCATCCTGACCTCTGCAGCATGTGGGAGTAACCACTCCACTCTTTCATGTACACCTGCAAGATAACAAAGACCTAATTGCACAAAGTCAGGATGTTGAATTGCGCCATAGTTAGGATAGTGGTATGTTCTTACTTTCCTCATGAGAAAACCAATTAGGAAAAACCTGGGTCGGGACGGGAGTATTCAGGGATACTGGTAGCAGTAAACCCAATGTGGGTAAATACATTATAATGGTACCTTTAATTAATCCTGCACTATTGGGCTCCTTTCGTATGACTCCCCAGAGTTTCCAGTTGATTACCTTTTAAAGCACCATTGGGGAAGTCTGCAAAACAGGGAAAGTGAGGGGCCATAGTGGCCATTCAGGATAGCTACATGGGGAACAATGCTCCACATGGATTTAATATGCTCTGACCATCTAGAGGGGACACTTTTGGAACTGTTTGCACCCACATGGACTTCCTATGAGTTATCTTTACCTGTATTCCATGTGTGTTACAAATGATACCCCAAGGAGAATAAAAATGTACTAACTGTGACACAATTCATCATAAAAAGAGGATTTATATTCTGTATCGAGACAGGACAAAAATTTGTCAACCAAATGCTGTCTTACATCTATAAGAGATCAGAGTGGTTACTCTTACATGCTGCAGAAGTCAGGCAGGATGGTTCATGATTAGTGTGGTACAAAGGCCTCTTGTACACAGAGCGTTATAAATGCCACTTTTAGGGGCGTTTTGTTTTTTTGTTTTTCTCTAAATGCCCCTGTATGTTAGCCTATATGTCGATGCACACATAGGCGTTTACAGGCATTTGTAGGCAGGAAAAAAAATTAGGGTGTGTATACTCAGGAGAGGAGCATTTTAGCGTCGAGAAACGCTTGACACACCTAAATGAGTATAAAACACATCTAAATGCGCTTTGGTGCTAGACGTGTTTAGGTGGGTCAAGCACTTGGGCATTCATTCCAATGGCCAGAATAAAATATTATTTTGGCCAATGGAATGGATTTAAGCCCAAGCAATTGATGTGTGTACATGCAAAGCATTGCTTTAAGCATGTTTTTAATGCTGCTTTTTGCTCTCCTGGAGCATAGGCGTCAAAGAAAAAAAATGTCCTGTGTACATGGGGCCAAGGGGTGTATTTATAAAATATTTGCATAGAAATTTGTCCAGCGAAAGTTAATTGTACATTCGTTCTGTGCAAATGTGAAACAAATGTTATTCAGCTATTTTCTAAATGTTTTTCATTGATTTTTTTTCATCAACTTCATTGATTTAAAAATATCTAATTTGCCCATTAGATGGCTATAGGTCAGTGGTTCTCTACCTGGGGGACGGGACCCCCTCGGGGGTCGAATGATGATTTGCCAGGGGTCACCAAATCCTGGGCTGTTCCTGAAGCCCGCACCACTCTCTCAGCCTTTTCACGGCCATCCAGCAGGGCTGTTCCTGGAGCCCGTGGCTGCCCAATCAGCCTCTTCCCAGCCAGCCACCCATTCAGTTCACGGCAAGGGGCAGAGACTAGAGGTCAACTGACTGGTGAGGAATGTGACGTGGGAGGGGCTGGAGGAGACCCCATCTCCTGATTTCGGCATAGGTGTCACTGCTGCGAGACACCACAGAGCTGGAGACACAGTGAGTAACACTACCTGTGATTAGAGTTGCCATTAAAAGTCCCCACTACAGTTCTCAGATCAGCAGATGACCTTGATCAAGACCACCTAAGTTGTCCGATCAGAACTCCCCCCAGCTTTGCCACTCATCCCACCCCCCACCAAGGAGTAAGAGAAGGAATAAAAATAGAGAATACATAGAAGAGAGAGGAAAAGAGGGGGAGGAACAAAGAAAAAGGGAGAGAAAGAATAAGAGAGAGAACAAGAAAGGCGGCTATACAGGGATGGGGGGAAAAACAAGAAATTAGGATAGAGAGGGATAAAAGGGAAAGAAGGGAGAACAAAGTGAAAGAGTGGTACATCCTAAAATGTACCATAAGGGGTTTTACTGTAATACTGTACGAGTGGAAGGGACTCGGGGAGCGCTAAATTTCCGTGGGTTAGGGGCGCAAATTACTTGTCTTGCCTTGGGTGCTGACAAGGCAAAGCAATTTTACTGTTAGGGGTCCCCACAACTTGGGAAATTTTATCAAGGGGCCACTGCACTAGAAAGGTTCAGAACCACTGCTCTAGGTAGAAAGGTAGGTATAAAATTTCTATGATGCTTAGGAAGTCAAAAGATGAAAATGTAGGTGGAGGACAATCCTGAGTTCAGAATCAAAATCAGCAGTCAAAACTAACCAAGGAGTAAAGAAAAATCTAGGCCCAATAAATAGACTCACAGTGGATATCAGGATGCTATAGCAGAACAAGGCAAGTACAAGGAGTAACTAAAGTTCTGTAAGCAAGGGCCCAAGGAAGACTCCAGCCTACATAGAGTGCATTTGAACAATTGGCCCCTCGTGTTTTCCTTGATGCATGCTAGTGTGAAAGAAAATGTGCTCTTGTTTGAGAATGAGTACGCTTGTCTATCTGACATACCCTAAAACCAAGTTGAATTTCTTTACAACCCCAATTCCAAAAATGTTGGCACGTTGTATAAAATCTACATGAAAAACAGAATGATTTGCAAATCTTATAAACCCATATTTTATTCACAATAGAAAACAGAAAACATAACCAATGTTTAAATTTAGAAAATATACCATTTTAATAAATAAATAATGTAATTTAGAATTTTTTTTATCAGTAACACATCTCAAAAAAGTTTGGACAGGGCAAAAAAATCTGGCAAAGTAAGTGGTGCTAACAAGGAAGAGCAGGAAGAACATTTTGCAACTAATTAGGTTAACCACTTAAGGACTGCCGCACGCCGATGTACTTCGGCAGAATGGCACGGCTGGGCAGAAGGGCGTACAGGTACGTCCCCTTTAAGAGCCCAGCCGTGGGCGAGCTCGCGACCCGGTCCTCTTCTCCGTGACCGTCCCCGTGGGAACAGCGGACCGACTGCTGCCGGTGTCCCGCGATCGGGTCACAGAGAGGAAAAACGGGGAGAGGGAAGTGTAAACAAACCTCTCCCCGTGCTTCCTAGTGAGCCTGTCACTGATCGTCTGACATAGGGAACGACGATCAGTGATGTCACACGCTAAGCCACGCCCCACCCCCACAGTAAGAAACACACATTAGGGCACACTTAACCCCTACAGCGCCCCCTCCTGGTTAACCTCTTTACTGCCAGTGTAATTTTTACAGTAACCAGTGCATTTTTATAGCACTGTTCGCTGTAAAAATTACAATGGTCCCAAAATAGTGTCAAAAGTGTCCGATGTGTCCGTCATAATGTCGCAGTCACGATAAAAATCGCTGATCGTCGCCATTACTAGGAAAAAATAATTATTAATAAAAATGCAATAAAACTATCCCCTGTTTGGAAGACGCTATAAATTTTGCGCAAACCAATCAATAAATGCTTATTGTGATTTTTTTTACCAAAAATATGTAGAAGAATACGTATCGGCCTAAACTGAGGAAAAAAAATGTTTTTTTATATATTTTTTGGGGATATTTATTATAGCAAAAAGTAAAAGATATTGCATTTTTTTCGAAATTGTCGCTCTATTTTTGTTTATAGCGCAAAAACTTAAAACCGCAAAGGTGATCAAATACCACGTTTGGGAGCCATTTTGCACGACCGCGCAATTGATAGTTAAATTGCCGCAATGCCGAATCGCAATAAGTGGCCAGGTCTTTAAGCTGCATAATGGTCCGGGTCTTAAGTGGTTAATTGGCAACAGGTCAGTAACATGATTGGGTATAAAAAAAAAGCATCCTAGAGAGTCAGAGTGTCTCAGAAATAAAGATGGGTAAAGATTCACCAATCTGTAAAAAGTTGCATCTAAAAATTGTCAAACAATTTTAGAATAATGTTCCATAAATTCAAAAGAATTTAAATATATCATTATCAACAGTACATAATGTCATCAAAAGATTCAGAGAATCTGGAGAAATCTCTGTGCCCAAGGGGATAGGTCAAAACGCAATATTGGATGCCTGTGATCTTCGGGCCCTCAGACGGCACTGCATTAAAAACAGTCATAATTCTGTGATGGACATCACTGCATGGGCTCAGGAATACTTCCACAAATCATGTGAACGCAGTTCCCCATGCCATCCAAAAATGTAAGATAAAGCTCTATCATGCAAAGTAGCCATATCTAAATGTAGTGGACCCCCCCAATAATAGGGGTCGCTATGCCTAGATTTAGAGGGTAGCCTGAGCTAATAGTTGGGCTCAGGCTGTTGAATTCTTCAAACTGGCTTCTGCCCTAAGGTAATGTTGCCTGGCAGTGCAGTTCCCTGTGGCCTGTGGGTGGCACTGTTGCCCCGAGCTCGGGTTGAACCACGAGTAACGTTGCAGCATTATTGGGTGTCCTCTCTCGGTGCCCGTTCAGTGGGCGTGGTCTTCCCGCTGTGTATGCCAGGAGAGGGTACTTAAGGGGCAGATGCCATTAGGCGGGGAGTTCGGAGGTGATCCAGAGGACCCCTTGGTCCTAGACGCATACCCCTCCTTCAGTGGCCCTCATGGCCAGGGGTACGTGCATGTGTATTCAGTTCCGGGCACCTTTAGCCCGAGGCTACATCGTTCCAGGTAGGCCCAGCACCTTTAGCTGAGGCCTACATTAGAAGAGGTGTCCCAGGGTGCTCAAGTAGGGGTAACCCGCTCTGAAGGAGAGGAAACCAGGGGAGGACCTATCCAAGGGGATCGGTGAAGGAAGTCACTGTCTCGGGAGAGGCCTGGTTACCTATCAGAGGGAAGGACTCCATAATCCGCCACAAACCTTGTAATGTGCCCCATTGGCACCTAAGGACTTAGATATTACAAGGTTCATTTACCATTTGTTGCAAAGTGGAAACTGTTCTGTGGTTAGACAAATCAAAATTTAAGACTCTCTTTGGCAACCTTCGGACTGAAGAAGAAAGGGATCTTTCGGCTTGTTATCAACGTTCAGTTCGAAGGCCTCTGATGGTGTGGGGGTGCATTAGTATATAAGAAATGGGCAGGTTGCACAACAGGAAAGGCATTTTGAATGCTGCAAAACATATCCACGTTTTAGAGCAGCATATGCTCCCATCCAGGTGACGTCTTTTTCAGGGAAGGCCTTGCATATTTCTGCAGGACAATGCTAAACTGCATACTACATCCATGACAACAGCATGGCTTCATAGTGGAAGAGTCCGGGTGCTTAACTGGCCCGCTTGCAGTCCAGACCTTCATAAATAAATTAGGGCTGTGGAAATTAACTATTAATTCCTCGATTAATCGATTAATTGTTTTGATCGATCAAAATTCTTTTGATCGATCAAAATTCTTTTGATCGATCAAAATTCTTTTGATCGATCAAAATTCTTTGGGCTTGTCGTGTCCATTAGAAGAGCTCCTTTGCTGTGCCTTCATATCTGCATGCCGGCGGGACCTTACTATCTGCCACACGCAAGGGCTGTTACACTTCCCTCTATCACTTCCCTCTATCAACCTGGGATTCTACAGCCATCCACTGGGAGTTGTGATAGTTCCCTTCACGGGACATCTACATGCCGATGGACTGATGTTAGCCCCTTCTCATCTGGATTCAGCAGTGGTATTGTTGTACACATTTTTATACGAGTATCATACTTAGCTACATGTTTTTATGACTGCTTTTGCTACCGTTTGGTATTATTTTTACAGTTTATGTAGCTACATCGATTTTATCTCCAGTGAAATATTTATTTTGTTACCCACTTGAAGACTATAAAAGTTTTAATGCTATTCCCATCGAGCGCTGCCTTTGTGTGTTTTTTGTATCCTGCTATCCATTTTTCCAGTGGTTGGTAGCTGCATTGGGATTTGGCCTGCAAGGAGATCAGCTAAAAGTAGTTGGATCTGTATGTGCGTTCTAATTAATCGAAATTAGTCGATTAATCGATTTTAAAAAAAATCGATTAATCGAACACAAAAATTTTAATCAGTAACAGCCCTAAAATAAATACAACAAAGAAGACCCAGGACTGTTGAGCAGTCAGAATCCTATATTCGGCAAAAACTCCAGCAACTGGTCTCCTTAGTTCCCAGATGTTTACAGAGTGTTGTTAAAAGAAGAGCGGATGCTAATCCATGGTAAACATGGCCCTGTCCCAACTTTTTTGACACTTGTTACCAACATCAATTACAAAATAACATTTTTTTTTTAAATGGTACATTTTCTTAGTTTAAACATTTTCTACGTTTTCTATTTTCTATTGTGAATAAAATATGGGTTTATGAGATTTGCAAATCATTGCATTCTGTTTTATGTACACTGCCTTGAAAAAGTATTCATAACCCTTGAAATTTTCCACATTTTGTCATGTTACAACCAAAAAAGTAAATTAATTTTATTGGGATTTTATGTGATTGACCAACAT
Source organism: Rana muscosa (assembly GCA_029206835.1). Classification (NCBI taxonomy): domain Eukaryota; kingdom Metazoa; phylum Chordata; class Amphibia; order Anura; family Ranidae; genus Rana; species Rana muscosa. The sequence goes on from CM055118.1 coordinate 670,345,722, forward strand.
AAATAATAAATGGTTTTCAACATTTTTTACAAATAAATATGTGAAAAGTGTGGCGTGCATTTGTATTCAGCCCCCGAGTCAATACTTTGTAGAACCACCTTTCACTGCAATTACAGCTGCAAGTCTTTTTGGGGATGTCTCTACCAGCTTTGCACATCTAGAGAGTGACATTTTTTTCCATTTGTCTTTGCGAAATAGCTCAAGCTCTGTCAGATTGGATAGAGAGCGTCTGTGAACACCAATTGTTCAGTCTTGCCACAGATTCTCAATTGGATTTAGGTCTGGACTTTGATTGGGCCATTGTAACACATGAATATGCTTTGATCTAATCCATTCCATTGTAGCTCTGGCTGTATGTTTAGGGTCATTGTCCTGCTGGAAGGTGAACCTCCACCCCAGTCTCTAGTCTTTTGCAGACTCTAATGCCGCGTACACACGATCGGAAAATCCGACAAGAAAACCGTGGATTTTATTCCGACGGAATCTTGCCTCGAACTTGTCTTGCATACACACGGTCACACCAAATTCCGACCGTCAAGAACATGGTGACGTACAACACTACAACGAGCCGAGAAAAATTAAGTTTAATGATTCCGAGCATGCGTCAAATTGATTCCGGGCAATTGCACGTCGGAATTGCATACAGACGATCGGAATTTCTGAGCAGTACTTTTGTTGTCGGAAAATTTGAGAACCAGCTCTCAAATTTTTCTTGGCGGAAATGCTGACAGAAAAATTCCAATGGAGCTTACACACGGTTGGAATTTCCAACCAAAAGCTCACATCAGACTTTTCTTGACGGAATTTCCGATCGTGTGTACACGGCATAACAGGTTTTCTTCTAAGATTGCCCTGTATTTGGCTTCATCCATCTTCCCATCAACTCTGACCAGCATCTCTGTCCCTACTGAAAAAAAGCAGCTATACAGCCACTAGATGACTTTTACAGGCGTCTCCCATTTGACCAGGGATGAAACAGGTGGCACCCGGTTCCAGGCACACAGCAAGAGGAACTGTTGTTGTTCCTCCCACTGTGTGACATCAGAAACCAGAAATGACGAGAATTTCGTCACTTCTGGTTTCTGTTTTATGTAAACAAGGCATTACCGACTTGTGAAAGCATCAGATCAAACCGATCTCGGTTTGATCTGAAGCTTTGGAGGCCAGAGGAGAGGTCTGGGGTTTATTAGCCCACAGATATTTCCATAAAGAGGACCTCTCCTGGACCATGCTATCACAAGGGATGTTGTTCATCCCTTGTGATAGCAATAAAGTTATTAAAAAAACATTTAAAGGTACAGTGTTAAAAAATGTAATAAAATAAATAATAATAACGATTTTATTTTTTTTAAGTGTCCCTGTCCCCCCATATTCACTTGCAAAGGCAATAGTATGCATCGGTCCCACATGCATATGTAAATGGTGATCACACCACACATGTGAAGTATCTCTGCGAGTGTCAGAGGGACAGCAATAATTCTAGCGCCAGACCTCCTGTGTAATTCTAAAGTGATAACCGGTAAAAGCTTTTAAAGCAGTGGTTCTCAACCTGGGGTCGGGACCCCTCTCGGGGGTCAAATGATGATTTGCCAGGGGTCACCGAACTCTGGGCTGTTTCTGAAGCTCCCAGCCTTTTCGTGGCCGCCCAGCAGAGCTGTCCCTGACGCCCGCGCCCGCCCACTCAGCCCCTTTGCAGTCGCCCATTCAGTTCACGGCATTGCTAGGGGGCAGAGACTAGAGGTCAGCTGACTGGTGAGGAATGTGAAGGGGGAGGGGCTGGAGGAGACCCTATCTCCTGATTTTGACATAGGTGTCACTGCTACGAGACACCACAAAGTCAGAGACACATTGAAGCCGGAGACACAGTAACACTTCATGTGATTATAGTTGCCATTACAGTTCTCAGATCAGCAGATGACCTTGATCAAGAGTACCTAAGTTGGCTGATCAGAACTCCCTCCAGCACTGCCACTCATCACCCCCATCCAGCACTGCCACTCACCCCAACTCCCTGCCACTCATCCCATCCCATCCCCCCCCCCCCCCCACCAAGAGAAGGAGTAAAAATAGAGAATACATGGAAGGGAGAGGAAAAGAGGGTGAGGAACAAAGAAAAATGGAGAGAAAGAATAAGAGAAAGAACAAGAAAGATGGCTAGAGAAAGGGATGGGGGGAAAAAAACAAGAAATTAGGATAGAGAGAGATAAAAGAAGAGCAATTAGAAAGAGTGGTACATCCTAGAATGTACCATAAGGGGTTTAAATACTGTACAAGTGGAAGGCACTCAGGGAGCGCTAAATGTCTGTGGGTTAGGGGCGCAAATTACCTGTCTTGCCTTGGGTGCTGACAACCCACGCTATGAAAATAATTTTACTGTTAGGGGTCCCCACAACTTGGGAAATTTTATCAAGGGGTCACGGCACTAGAAGGTTGAGAATCACTGTTTTAAAGCATCACGGAGATTGATTGATCTGGAGATTTGTAGGTACCATAGTTTGTTGCCTTTCCACAGGTGTGCGCAATTTTACAGTGTTTGTACACTGTTTGGTATGTATTTACTTGGCATAACATCATATTTTATATTTTACCAAACAATCAGGTATTATATTGTGTTTTTGAGCATTAAAATTCATTAAAAAGTGTATTTTTTTTAAAATTGTGTTTGAAAAAACCGCTGCGAAAATATTGTGTGACATAAAAATATGCAATACCCACCATTTTATTGTCTAGGGCCTCAACTTAAATAATTTCTAAGTCGCTTCCTAGTAACAAAATATAAAAATGCAGATTTTTACATGTAGGAGAGGAATATCAGAACTGGCCTGGACTGGAAGTGGTTAGTCTTTTATTTTTCCTCTTCCTTATTTTGGAATGTAAGCACTGTGAACTTAATAGTTTGGTATTATCCACGTTGCACCTTTATTGTTTTCAGACTTTTGCATTTCTTGGCTGATTGACAAATGCTGATTTACCGCAGCCTAGTGTGAAATCACATATATAATAAAACAATGGTGGAAGTTTTGTATACTACAATCTTGAAGCATAATTCCCGCCAACACTGAAAATCTGTTTTCCTGACAGACTCCATGGCAGCCTACGTGTGGGTTAATCCCGCCCCTCATACCTCATAGGACCCTTCTCCCATAAATCTTTGCTCTGGGCCAGAGGCCGTGTTCCTTTTTTTGTCCTCCTCCTAGGACCAAGATATAGTCTTACCTTTTCATGAAGTTTTCCTGTAATCCAGGCCTGGCGGTGTGCACGGCGATACGTTGGTGGTTAGCGGTGATCCTCTCTGCAGTCCAGCAATCCTAGCTATTAGCAGGTGGACATGGGCGATATGATGTGATACCATGAAGAGCTTACTAACCTGGCCATTGGCAGGCAAGCGGCAATATGGCCAAACGTCCCAGCTATTAGCGGGAGGCTTTGTAAACGCCCGATCGTGCGGTGGGTCGAGCGAACAGCTCCCCAGTCCCAGGTTCTGGTCCGGATCGTGCCGTGGTGGTGGTAATGTACAAAGATATTCCTTTTATATGGCAGCCGTATCTCTGTGTTTTGTGTGTCTCCTTATTTTCTATCTAGCTCCAGTGAGTGGCCACGGTGGCTGGAGCGCAGCTGCGTTCCAGCTCGCCGTTTCAGGAAGTCGCTGCGCATCCACAAGCCGCGAACGAAGATTCCGTGCTTGGTTCGTGCAGGCGCAGTTTCGCCAAAATGGCGGCGGCGGTCGCGCATGCGATTGGCCGCCATCGGATGGCAGCCGCTATGGGGCGGTGACATCGTTAACGGTGGCAGATTTAAATAGCTGTCAAAGCAGCTATTACTTGGGATGACTTGCAGGCTTATGCGGTATTTACCCAGGCACTGGGCTCTGGTTTACAAGGCAAATTGTTTGCTGCAGGCTCCCTGGGTGCTGGCTATGTTTTATTATGTGCTCTCTCATGCCTGTTGTCACTCCTGTTTCTCATAACGCTTTAATGATTCATTTCACTTTCAAACTGCCTTGCCATGGATCTGTCACCGCCCTCTTGTGGCCAACCCTTGCGCTGCAGGTAGGATTTATTTATTTTCTACCTGAGATGCTTGGGTTCACTCATTCAGGAGCTCTTAACCCTTTCTTTTTCACTCAGCTCTTCTAGGTCTGAACACCAAAGCACGGCAAAGACCGTCCTAGGTCTCAACGTTGTCACTCCTCTTCAAGGTCCAGACGTCAGATCTTCCTTTTAGATCTAGGTACCACAGATAGGAGTCTAAAACCACCTCTGGGCGTCACTCTCACCGCCACTCCAGCCGCTCTGTGAGGAAAGCCTGCTGGGTATGCGGGGCCCAGGTTCCTGAAGGCAAATCGCTCTGCAAGCGATGCTTTTCTAAAGTCGCATAAGAAAGAGGGTGGAGACCAACAAGTGGAAGCACTGGTCAGAAAGGTGGTCCATGAGTCCCTGAGTAAAGGGGATTCTGGTCATACCCACAACCCTGCTGGCGACACTATGTCAGTCCCTATTAGGGATGATCTCAAGGCTCCAGGCCCTTCACAGCCGAGCCATTCCTCAATTGAAGCCTCCGACAGTGAGGTGGAGGTAGATGACCCTGGTGCAGGTTTTGAATTTGCCCTAGTACCACAGCTGGTCAAAAGCTGTCAAAGAAGCTTTGAGATGGAAGAGCCAGTGGAGGCACCCTCCAAATAGAGGAAATATTTTAAACACCTCAAAAAAAGAACACCCTAATTTCTCCTTTTTGGGTGAACTCAGCGCAATAATTACCGACGAATGGGGTGGTGTTGAAAGGAAGAATTGCCTGTTAATGAAGGTATCAAAAATGTACCCATTTAAAAGCAAGGATGTAAAACACCTGGAGTCGGCTCCTCTCATTGACTCAGCCCTAATGAGGATGGTGAGGCACGTCACACTCCCATTGTAGGATACTGTTTCCTTTAGGGATTGCCTGGAGTGGAAAATTTATACTGACCTCAAGCGGATCTACATTACAGCGGGTATGACCTGCAAACCAGCTCTAGCTCTCGCAGCCCTTTCTAAAGCGATGGAAGTCTGGGCAGATGACGTAGATGCTTCTCTGAGGAGCATCTCGGAAGAACTGGCCAGGAGCTCACCTATTCATGGGCTAAGGTTGACGTTGGCTTTGCTCGTGGGGCTTCCCTAGACATAATTCGCCTGGTGGCTCGGATCATGCTGACATCTGTCACGGCTAAGCGTGCCTTGTGGCTGCGCCCATGGGTAGCTGACCCTGCCTCCAAGCAGGCATGGTGCAGGATTCCATTTGGGGGTTCGTCCCTCTTTGGGAACATATCGGACAGTGCCATCACCCGTGCCACAGGGGGCAATTCGGGGTTCCTTCCCCAGGATCGCTGTCTGCTAAACCAGAAGAGAACACAGCCCAGGCAAAGTTCAGATCGAGCAAGGAATGCTCGCTACTATAGGCCTGGCCATGAGTTCAAGAAGACCTGGAAGAAAAAACAGCCTTCAGGCCAGAAGTTTTCAAAAGGGGCATCTTCCGGTGGACAAGAATCCCCTAAGTCTTTATGATATTGCACCTGCCTAAAACAGAGCGAGTTGGCATCCTTGCCTCTCTCGGAAGAGAAAAAGCGAATTCTCCTGTCTCTCTTGTGGCTCAGGGCGCTGCAATTCCAGTTCCAGATGACAAAAGGTTTTAAGGGGTCTACTCGCCCCTCTTCATGGTGTTGAAGAAAAACGTCTCCTGGAGGCCAGTTATAGACCTAACCCACTTGAATTCTTTTATCTAGTAGGAGAAGTTCAAGATGGAGACACTACTCATGATCAGTCAAGCAATCCAACCAGGCGATTGGCTTGTCTCTATAGACCTGAAGGACGCCTACTTCCATGTTCCGATAGCGTCAGAATTCCAGAAATACCTTCACTTTGCTGTCAATCAAATCCGTCTGCAGTTTACCTGTCTCCCCTTCGGGCTTACAACATCGCCTCGTGTGTTTTCAAAACTTGTTGGCTGTCGTGGCTCTGATCAGGACCAGAGGTATCCGTTTGTATCACTATCTAGACGACCTGCTGTTGTCTCGGGACAAGGAGCAGTTGCTAATCCACAGATCCCAGGTCATCTCCACTCTACTCGAGTTTGGTTGGCTTCTGAATCTGTAAAAGAGCCATCTGGATCCTACGCAGTCCCTGGTATTCCTCGGGGCACACTTCAACGCTATCAAGAGCACCATCTTGTTACCCCTAGAAAAATCCCAGTGATCCGGGACAGAGTTTGGCTTGCAATGTCGTCCTCATCTCCAAGCCTCTCAATGCCTAAAGTTCATTGGCACCATGGTGGCAACAACACCCATGGTAAAGTGGGCTGAGGAAAAATGCGGCCCTTCCAGAAGGGTTTCCTCCAGCAGTATAATCCAGGGCTTCGGGATCACTTTATCCAAATAACCTCATCCATGCGGGAGAGCTTTACTTGGTGGCTACAACAGAGGAACCTCCTCAATTGTCACTCCATCGCACCTGTGTCTTGGGTCACCATCACTACAGATGCCAGCAACAGGGGCTGACAGAAGTAGCCCAAGGCATATGGAATTTTCCCTCTCACAGGATAGTCTCCAATGTTCTGGAACTCCGGGCAGCGTTCTGCGCTCTGCAGGCCTTTCACCACTTAACAGCAGGAGACTCAGTCCTCCTAAGACTGGACAACACAACGGCAGTCGCATACATCAAGAGACAGGGGGGTACTCGCAGTCTCTCCCTGTCAAAGGAAATGGAGCCCATCATGATCTGGGCCCAGAAAAACCTGGCCAACCTGACAGCTGTCTATCTCCCTGGAGTCCCGAACGTTCAGGCAGATTTTCTGTTGAGTTTCTCTGGACAACGAGTGGACTTCCCCCCCGAAGTCTTCAGGTGGGTCCTGTCCCTGGGAGTCATTCCGGAAGTAGACTTGTTCGCCTCCCCATGCAACTTCAGACTAGAGAGATACTACACAAGGTCTTGGTATCCCCAGGCTTTTGGGTAGATGCCCTGACAGACCATTGGCGGTTCCACAGGGCCTATGCCTTTCCCCCGGTTCCTGTCATTCTCCGTTTTTTGTCGAGGCTCAGGATGGAAGAAGCAGAGATAGTGGCAATAGTCCCGTACTGGCCAAACAAGCCATGGTTTCCACTGCTGATGCAACTCAGCTTCCGGGACCCAGTTCCTCTACCCTCCAGACCAGATCTCCTATCACAAGGGGCATTTCTACATCCATGCCCGGCCCATCTACATCTTATGATCTGGTTCTTGAGAGGGGAAGGTTGGAGGCCTTAGGCTGTCCAAGTAGGGCCATCTCCACAATATTAAATGCCAGAAGAACAGGCACCAACAGGGTCTACCAGAGGATTTGGGAAAAGTTTTCAGACTACACCTCTTCCACTGCAGGTTCTTGCAATAACCCAAAGATACATGATATCCTGGGCTTCTTACAATCAGGATTGGATCTCTCATTGTCAGTCAGCTCGCTGCGAGTCCAAATCGCTGTAATCTCTGCCTTTACGGGTGTTTCCTGGGCTAGACACCCTCTTACTCAGTAGTTTTTCAGAGGAGCAATAAGGCTCAGACCTCAGAGCCAAGTTTTTCTAATTGGGATCTTCCCCTTGTCCTGGATTTTTTCTTAGGTAGAGAGTTGGAACATGAAGATCAATCTTCTGTCAAATGACTCTCTCTAATAGTAGTTTTCTTGGTGGCTATAACATCGGCCAAGAATGTCTCTGAAATCAGCTCTCAGGGATGCAAGGAGCCATTTCTAAACTTTTTAATTCCTATGTTGGGTTCAAACCCCAAAGTGGCATCTGTGTTTCATGACAATCAGGAGATTGCTCTTCCAACGTTCAGATCTACCAAGGATTCCAGTGTTTATCCCTTAGATGTTGGAAAAGCTCTGAGTCAGTATCTTGAAGCTACAGCTTCTTTCCGTCAGACCGACCACCTGCTCGTTCTTTTCACAGGAAGTATAAGGGAATGCGTGCCTCTTCCAGATCTATCGGAGCATGGATTGTTCAGGCCATTCAGTGGGCCTATAAAGCCAAGGGCTTGGCGCCTCCAGAAGCGGTGACTGCTCACTCAACTAGAAGTGTGTCTTCATCATGGGCGGCATCACGTCACGTGCCTCCAGAAGTTATTTGCAAGGTGGCCTTGTGGTCTTCAATTAACACGTTCATGGCACACTACTGCGTAGTGGTTTGCCTATCTTGTCTGTTGATGGTGCCAATTAAACCTTTTTTCTTTTGTCCAGCACTCTGCCCACCCGGGTGTGTATGGCTAGTTATTTCCCACACGTAGGCTGCCATGGAGTCTGTCAGGAAAACGGAAAATTTATATCAAATACTTACCGTAATTTTCCTTTCCTGATGGACTCCATGGCAGCAGGAGTTCCCTCCCAGTGGCTGGAGTAGGCTAAATTATGGAACACGGCCTCTGGCCCAGAGCAAAGATTTATGGGAGAAGGGTCCTATGAGGTATGAGGGGCGGGATTAACCCACACGTAGGCTGCCATGGAGTCCATCAGGAAAGGAAAATTACGGTAAGTATTTGATATAAATTTTCCGTTTTGAGACTGAATACATTATTGTTTAATTATCTCTGTGTTTTTTTATTTATATCTTCTCTGTCCATACTTATTCCACAATGTCCCTTCTGCTCATCCCATTACCATCATGTTCTGGTTTATACAGAATGCAGCAAATGTGCTGTTTTCCCAAAAGTCATATCTCAAACAACTTATATGTCCCACTTCCCACATCTCAAGAGCACTTTATAAGGAACATGTAATCAAAATGTCAACCATTATGGTTAGCCAGATAGTAAACAAATAACTGACCTTTTGTTGTACCTAACAAAAGCCCTGCCCAAGAATGGCTATGGTAACTGTTCCACTCACCTATAACAAAGAGACGCTGCCAAACCCCAATCTCCAGGATATTTTTTTTCTTTTTATGTTCAGTATTAATTATGGTTTAGGCTTAATGTACACAGGATGTGTCCGTTTTGCCGCGTTTGCCAAATTATTTTTTAACCACTTCCCGCCCGGTCAATAGGAGATTGACGTCTGGGAAGTGGTTCTATTATCCTGACTGGGCGTCATTTGACGTCCAGCTGGATAACAGCCGCTGCGCGCACGTGCTGGGGCGTGCATCGCGGCGATCGGTGGTGCGGTGTGTCAGTCTGACACACCGCAACACCGATCTCGGTAAAGAGCCTCCGACGGAGGCTCTTTACCACGTGATCAGCCGTGTCCAATCATGGCTGATCACGATGTAAACAGGAAGAGCCGTTGATCGGCTCTTCCTCACTCGCGTCTGACAGATGCGAGTAGATGAGAGCCGATCGGTGGCTCTCCTGACAGGGGGGCTGCGCTGATTGTTTATCAGCACAGCCCCCCCCAAGGATGCCCACACTGGACCACCAGGGAAGCCGCCAGGATCACCAGGGAAGGGGGCAACATGTGGATGGCCAGGTATGTACCCCATGGCCATCCACATAAGAAAAAATATTCACAATAGATGCCAATCAGTGTCCACAAATGGGCACGGACTGGCATAATTATGGACAAGATAAAAAAAGTGATGCCCAGCAATGCCACCCATCAGTATCATCAGTGCCACCAATCAGCGTCCATCAGTGCCACCTCTCAGTGCCCATCAGTGCCCATCTGTGCCGCCTATCAGTGCCACCCATAAGTATCCATCAGTGCCGCCTATGAGTGCCAATCAGTGCCGCCTATGAGTGCCCATCAGTGCCGCATACCAGTGCCACCTATCAGTGCCCATCAGTGCCGCCTATCAGTGACCATCATCAGTGTCCATCAGTGCCACCTCATCAGTGCTACCTCATTGGTGCCACCTCATCGGTGCCCATCGGTGCCACCTCATCAGTGCAGCCATATCAGTGGCCTTCATTGAAGAAGAAAACGTACTTATTTACAAAAAGATTTAACAGAAACAAAGAAACAAAGAAAAAATGTGCCGCCTATCAGTGCCACCCATAAGTACCCATCAGTGCCGCCTATGAGTGCCAATCAGTGCCGCCTATGAGTGCCCATCAGTGCCGCATACCAGTGCCACCTATCAGTGCCCATCAGTGCCGCCTATCAGTGCCCATCAGTGCCGCCTATCAGTGACCATCATCAGTGCCCATCAGTGCCACCTCATCAGTGCTACCTCATTGGTGCCACCTCATCGGTGCCCATCGGTGCCGCCTCATCAGTGCAGCCATATCAGTGCCCGTCATTGAAGAAGAAAACTTACTTATTTACAAAAAGATTTAACAGAAACAAAGAAAAATTTAATTTTTTTCAAAATTTTCAGTCTTTTTTTATTTGTTGCGCAAAAAATACAAATCGCAGAGGTGATCAAATACCACCAAAAGAAAGCTCTATTTGTGGGAACAAAATGATAAAAAAATGTTTTGGTACAGTGTAGCATGACCATGTAATTGTCATTCAAATTGCGACAGCGCTGAAAGCTGAAAATTGGCATGGGCAGGAAGGTGCGTAAGTGCCTGGTATTGAAGTGGTTAAATAGCCAAAAATTAAAACACCTGTAAACGAAATGTGGCTAAATGCGAGTTACGTTTACAAGTTGTTACAGGCGTTTGGTGTTTCAAATGCCTCTGAACATCTGTCCTGAAGAAATTTTTTTGCTTTCCAAAAAATGCTTCTACACTCAACTGCCTAGAAACGACTATAAACGACCCTGTGTACATGTACTGATAAGAAAACAGAGGAGAGTTCAGGGGCAGCTGAAAAAAATGTCCAACTGTACACACGACCGGTTTTCCCATCGGAAAAACTGCGATGAGAGCTTTTGGCCGGGAATTCCGACCTTGTGTATGCTGTGTGTATGCTCCCTTGCAGTTTTTCTGGCGGGAAAACTGCCGGGAAAAAAAAAGAGCAGGATCTCTTTTTTCCCGTCAGGAAAAAATCCTAGCAGGAAAACCATTCGTCTGTATGCTTTTCCGACGGGAAAAAAAACGCGCATGCTCGGAAACAAATCGATGCATGCTCAGAAGCATAGAACTTCATTTTGTCGGCTCGTCGTAGTCTTTTACGTCACTGCGTTCTTGGCAGTTAAAAGTTCACCGGACTTTTGTGTGACTGTGTGTATGCAAGGCAGGCTTGAGAGGAATCCCGTCGGGAAAACCATCAGTTTTTCTTCTGATGGGAAAACTGGTCGTGTGTACAGGGCATTAGACCCCACATCTCAAGAGGTCCAACAGCGCTTTAGAATGATAGATTCCACCTGGATAGATGGATAGCTCCAGGTCCCTCTCTCACAGTTGGATATGTCTCAGGCCTGTCACACTTCAGAACGGCGTGCCCGACACAGCCACTGGGTCGCTTCATATAAACTTGCCTCAGCAACCTTAACACATAGCCAGAAAGAAGCAAGGAAATCCCATAATGAGGTACAGTTAAAACAGAATTATTAATAAAATTGATGGGTACTCACAAGCAAAGCAATATCGGAGAGCATATCACACAGTCACCGGCTGTTTGATCAGAGGTGCTGATGTCACCGCTAGGCTCTGACCTACAAACGTTTCGTCCGATGGGACGTCTTCCAGGGGCAACATACATTACATTTTCAGACAGAGAGTGGCATGTTCGAAGTAACAGCAATGGTTTTCTAATACATGATGACAGCTGTTTTACAAAAAAACAGGTGAGATCAAACTACACATACACAAGTTGGAGGAGGAACTACACTCCCCTTATCTTAAAGATAATGTATAGTTTTGTTTGGGAAATTTTATATATTTAGGACTTTTTTTTTTTGAATCAAAAAGGTTTTTATTGAACACCAGATAGATCACAACAGTTTCCATTGTACAAAAAATAGCAAAGGTTTCCCTCTGCTGGCGAACTGTAAAACAACATATAAGATCACATCAAAAACAGCACCACAATCTTGCATGTATAAGCATATTAATCCTCGGCCGCTTGGTTTCAATTTTACTGCAAAAGTCGGGACATCACCAGCTCCCTGGGGCTCAGGCCAATATTTAGGACTTTAAAAATGGAAAATCATTTTACTAAATTTATTTTATTCAGGAAAATATGAAATAAAGCTTGTGAATTCTAAATCTTTTACATTTCCTGCCACAAAGGTTAGCGCTTTACACCTCTTCTATATTTGTAACCTGGAACCCTTGTATTTCCTATTCGTGACCCTGTTAAAAAAAAGTCTATTGTTCTCAGTACTTAATAGTGCAAATTTCACTTTTACATACACAACTGAATAATCAGAGGAGTGTCCCCCTCCCCTCTTCCTTGAGGTCTCTTCAGGTGGCCATACAGACTTTTAGTTTGATAGTGTAGTTTGAAAGAAAACATCTGCGTTTATGCTCTGTCTTTAAAAAGCCCACAATGCACTGTCATGGCTGCAGCCAATATTGCATTTTGATTTGTAAAATAAAGATTTTATAGAAATAAAAAATAAAAAATCTATAAAACATTGGTTTAAAAAGTTATATAACATGTTACTTACTTAAAAAAATGCAATACAGCATTTATGCAACAGTTAAGCCCTGTACACACGATCGGTTTTACCGATGAAAACAGTCCGATGGACTTTTTTCATCGGACAAACCGATCGTGTATGGGACCCATCCGTCTTTTTTCCGTCGGTTTTAAAAAATAGAACATGTTTTAAATTTTTCCGATGGATCAAAAACCGATAGCAAATTCCGATCGTCTATGGGCAAGTACATCGGATAAAAAAAACCACGCATGCTCAGAATCAAGTCGACGCATGCTCAGAAGCATTAAACTTCATTTTTCTCGGCTCATCGGAGTGTTTTACGTCACCGCAAGACTGATGGAAGTCAGCTTCATCGGATTTCCGATGGACAAAACCATCGGATTAGAATCCATAGGATATCCGATCGTGTGTACGAGGCTTCAGTGTCAAAGATACACTCTGTACTGGAGGTATATTTATTACAAAGATTTTATTAATGTATTTAAAAAAATATATATAAAACATCAGTTTATAAACTTGTAAGTAAAAAAAAAAACATTACATCCTTTGTACACGTGGCTGTCTAGGAGCCATGTGTCCCTCATGGTTTTTAGTGTGCCCGGGAGAGAGAGGTGCACTGTACTGCCCCACTGCATGCAGCCTGTCAAAATCTATGGCAGGCTGTGGCTGAACACTGCACCTTTATGAAGATATTTGCCAGCACACCACGGATCTTCAAGTTGAGTCCAAATAATTTTGGATCACATCACAAAACAAGAGAGTGCAACGTTTCGGAGTCACGCAGGACCCCTTCGCCAGGCATGTGAACACTGCACCTGTTGCCCCTAGGTGCACTACAATGCCAGGAAGAACACATTGCTCCTAGACAGCCTGTGCAAGGGGCCTTCTGCTTAGTTTTACTTGGAGAAGAAATGTGAACCCAAACATTTCAAGGTTGACTTGATCCTATAAGTATAACTACAGTGGGTATAGAAAAGAATCACCCCCCTTTGTCATAAAAAAATTAAAAAATTAAAAACAGAATCACCCACTGTAAAGGCAAAACTTGTTTTAGTTTTAAATACAGATTAGAACGATTGTCAATTTTGATTGCTGTCTGTGCCCTGTTATTGTGAAATTAAAAGAACATTTTGGGTTTTCCCCAGAAAATAGAGGAGAAATCTTCCAAAAGGGACACTAGTTCTTGTCACCTGGGGGTCCCCAAGCAATTCCCTTACTATGCAGGGATTTCCTCTCACTTCCTGTTTGGCTATGGGACAGGAAGTGAGGGGAAATCTTCACAACGGGACACAGATGACGAGAAAAAATATGACAGGGGTTATAACCCTCTCTTACTTTAACCAAAATGAAAAAATAAGTTTTGCCTATAGCTTAATCTTTTATGCTTTATATATATCCTGCTATAGAACTGTAGGAGCACAGTATTATGAACTTTGAATGAGTTAAAGTGATATTAAAGGCTTGGCTTTTAAAAAACAAACATGTTATACTTACCTGCTCTGTGCAGTGGTTTTGCACAGTGCAGCCCTGAGCCTCCTCTTCTAGGGTCCCCAAACACATATTAACTTCACAGGTTCTGTGGCTGATTGAGGTGGTAATTAAACTCACTTGGTGCCTTATCTGCATTAAATTAGCCTCAGAACCTGTGTAACCTGTGTAATTAATATGTGTTCGGGTTTAAAGAGATGAGGTGGCAACCATATCCTGGCCCCTCCCTCCTGACAAGTGTATCCCCAGAGCTAGCAGCTGGCTCTGGGGGCACCTGAGCAGGCTAACTCCTGAGCCGCTACACTGTGTGTCCATTCACACACAGAGCCGTGGCTCGGCCCTGCACCCTCTCTCTCCTAATTAGCTCACTGGCTGTGATTGACAGCAGCAGGAGCCAATAGCTTGATCTTATATATCAGGATATTGATGCTTTTGTACATTTTAGGAGATGTTTGCCCCCTGAAATATGTTTACCAAGATTATAGGCAGAATGACCAGACTGAAACCCAGTTTTCTGTACCAGTTTTTTTTTTTTTTTTTAAATATAGATTTTTTCAATATATTTTTATTGGATTCTCACAATACCTAAATATCATGGTACAAGATTACCGTATAACAAGCACCCCAAGTTTAGGAGGGAATTTTAAGGAAAAAAACTTTTAGAAGGGAAGTTCAAGGAAAAAAAACTTACATTTAAATGCAGCCTTGTCCATCCATCATTGCAGCCTTGCCCAGTGTCCATCTGCAGCCTTGCCCAGTGTCCATCTGCAGCCTTTGCCCAGTGTCCATCTGCAGCCTTGCCCAGTGTCCTTGCAGCCTTGCCCAGTGTCCTTGCAGCCTTGCTCAGTGTCCTTGCAGCCTTGCCCAGTGTCCTTGCAGCCTTGCCCAATGCATTTGCAGCCTTGCCCAATGCATTTGCAGCATTGCCCAGTGTCCTTGCAGCCTTGCCAGTCTCTTTCGATATTTGAAACTGGTGCCGATTTCCGCTGTGGAGAGGAGCGAGAGGAGCGAGCGTAGCCGAGGGTACTTCGGCTAGACTCGGCTCCTCTCGCAGTCCCGCCCATCTCCACTGATTACGCCGCTGACATACAGAAAGCCGAGTGTAGTTCAGCTAGACTCGGCTCTGCTCACAGTCAGGGGTGGGACTGCGAGAGGAGCCGAGACTAGCCGAAGTACACTCGGCTTTCTGTATGTCAGCGGCGTAATCAGTGGAGATGGGCGGGACTGCGAGAGGAGCCGAGTAAAGCCGAGTGTACTTCGGCTCCTCTCGCTCGTTTCAGCGGGGGATCGACGTATAACACGCACCCACGATTTCCCCCTGATTTTAAGGGGAAAAAAGTGCGTGTTATACGCCGATAAATACGGTAGATGCAATAAAAGGACAATCTCCAGCTGTACATGCATAACACACATAAATGAGTAGGCAGGCATTGTATCCCCAGTAGGGATGAGCTTCGTGTTCGAGTCGAACATACGTTCGACTCGAACATTGGCTGTTCGATCGTTCGACGAAGATCGAACGATTTGGGCCGTTCGCGCCAAATTCGAGTGACGCGAACGGCCCACAATGCACTACGCCATCGCAGTGTCATCCAGGCGCTGTGATTGGCCAAGCATGCACTGTGACCCCGCATGCTTGGCCAATCACAGCGCCGGCAGCGAGGAGAGCAATGATTGGCCACAGGCAGGATGCCTGTGGCCAATTATTGCTGAGGGTGTTTAGTACACGCCCCACACTATAAAAGGCCGCCAGCACGGCGGCCTAGTGTAGTGTGTTCCGGAGCAGGGATAGAGTAGCATAGGCAGGGACAGTGACTGTTATTTCTTTCTTGCTTAACCTGGATTCCTTTAGTTTAGGGAAAGAGAAGGATAGGTAGGGAGAGTGTCAGTGTGTTTTGTGCTTCTGCTATAGTGTGCTTAAAAAAAACATTTATTCTAGGGACAGAAAACTCTAGGTAGGGACAGTGTCAGTTTCTTTCACTCTGCAAGTCCTTGTTTCCAGGGACCTGTAAGGACAGTGAGTTAATTTTCCTTGTGCTATATTGTGATTAAAAAAAACATTTATTCTAGGGACAGAAAACTCTAGGTAGGGACAGTGTCAGTTTCTTTCACTCTGCAAGTCCTTGTTTCCAGGGACCTGTAAGGACAGTGAGTTAATTGTCCTTGTGCTATATTGTGCTTAAAAAAAACATTTATTCTAGGGACAGAAAACTCTAGGTAGGGACAGTGTCAGTTTCTTTCACTCTGCAAGTCCTTGTTTCCAGGGACCTGTAAGGACAGTGAGTTAATTTTCCTTGTGCTATATTGTGATTAAAAAAAACATTTATTCTAGGGACAGAAAACTCTAGGTAGGGACAGTGTCAGTTTCTTTCACTCTGCAAGTCCTTGTTTCCAGGGACCTGTAAGGACAGTGAGTTAATTTTCCTTGTGCTATATTGTGATTAAAAAAAACATTTTTTCTAGGGACAGAAAACTGTAGGTAGGGAGAGTGTTTTTTTTCTTTCACTCTGCAAGTCCTTGTTTCCAGGGACCTGTAAGGACAGTGAGTTAATTGTCCTTGTGCTATATTGTGCTTAAAAAAAACATTTATTCTAGGGACAGAAAACTCTAGGTAGGGACAGTGTCAGTTTCTTTCACTCTGCAAGTCCTTGTTTCCAGGGACCTGTAAGGACAGTGAGTTAATTTTCCTTGTGCTATATTGTGATTAAAAAAAAACATTTATTCTAGGGACAGAAAACTCTAGGTAGGGACAGTGTCAGTTTCTTTCACTCTGCAAGTCCTTGTTTCCAGGGACCTGTAAGGACAGTGAGTTAATTTTCCTTGTGCTATATTGTGATTAAAAAAAACATTTTTTCTAGGGACAGAAAACTGTAGGTAGGGAGAGTGTTTTTTTTCTTTCACTCTGCAAGTCCTTGTTTCCAGGGACCTGTAAGGACAGTGAGTTAATTTTCCTTGTGCTATATTGTGCTTAAAAAAAACATTTTTTCTAGGGACAGAAAACTGTAGGTAGGGAGAGTGTTTTTTTTCTTTCACTCTGCAAGTCCTTGTTTCCAGGGACCTGTAAGGACAGTGAGTTAATTGTCCTTGTGCTATATTGTGCTTAAAAAAAACATTTATTCTAGGGACAGAAAACTCTAGGTAGGGACAGTGTCAGTTTCTTTCACTCTGCAAGTCCTTGTTTCCAGGGACCTGTAAGGACAGTGAGTTAATTTTCCTTGTGCTATATTGTGATTAAAAAAAACATTTATTCTAGGGACAGAAAACTCTAGGTAGGGACAGTGTCAGTTTCTTTCACTCTGCAAGTCCTTGTTTCCAGGGACCTGTAAGGACAGTGAGTTAATTTTCCTTGTGCTATATTGTGATTAAAAAAAACATTTATTCTAGGGACAGAAAACTCTAGGTAGGGACAGTGTCAGTTTCTTTCACTCTGCAAGTCCTTGTTTCCAGGGACCTGTAAGGACAGTGAGTTAATTTTCCTTGTGCTATATTGTGATTAAAAAAAACATTTTTTCTAGGGACAGAAAACTGTAGGTAGGGAGAGTGTTTTTTTTCTTTCACTCTGCAAGTCCTTGTTTCCAGGGACCTGTAAGGACAGTGAGTTAATTTTCCTTGTGCTATATTGTGATTAAAAAAAACATTTTTTCTAGGGACAGAAAACTGTAGGTAGGGAGAGTGTTTTTTTTCTTTCACTCTGCAAGTCCTTGTTTCCAGGGACCTGTAAGGACAGTGAGTTAATTGTCCTTGTGCTATATTGTGCTTAAAAAAAACATTTATTCTAGGGACAGAAAACTCTAGGTAGGGACAGTGTCAGTTTCTTTCACTCTGCAAGTCCTTGTTTCCAGGGACCTGGAGAGACATTGAGTGAATTGTCCTTGTGCTATATTGTGATTAAAAAAAACATTTATTCTAGGGACAGAAAACTCTAGGTAGGGACAGTGTCAGTTTCTTTCACTCTGCAAGTCCTTGTTTCCAGGGACCTGTAAGGACAGTGAGTTAATTTTCCTTGTGCTATATTGTGATTAAAAAAAACATTTTTTCTAGGGACAGAAAACTGTAGGTAGGGAGAGTGTTTTTTTTCTTTCACTCTGCAAGTCCTTGTTTCCAGGGACCTGTAAGGACAGTGAGTTAATTGTCCTTGTGCTATATTGTGCTTAAAAAAAACATTTATTCTAGGGACAGAAAACTCTAGGTAGGGACAGTGTCAGTTTCTTTCACTCTGCAAGTCCTTGTTTCCAGGGACCTGTAAGGACAGTGAGTTAATTTTCCTTGTGCTATATTGTGATTAAAAAAAACATTTATTCTAGGGACAGAAAACTCTAGGTAGGGACAGTGTCAGTTTCTTTCACTCTGCAAGTCCTTGTTTCCAGGGACCTGTAAGGACAGTGAGTTAATTTTCCTTGTGCTATATTGTGATTAAAAAAAACATTTTTTCTAGGGACAGAAAACTGTAGGTAGGGAGAGTGTTTTTTTTCTTTCACTCTGCAAGTCCTTGTTTCCAGGGACCTGTAAGGACAGTGAGTTAATTTTCCTTGTGCTATATTGTGATTAAAAAAAACATTTTTTCTAGGGACAGAAAACTGTAGGTAGGGAGAGTGTTTTTTTTCTTTCACTCTGCAAGTCCTTGTTTCCAGGGACCTGTAAGGACAGTGAGTTAATTGTCCTTGTGCTATATTGTGCTTAAAAAAAACATTTTTTCTAGGGACAGAAAACTCTAGGTAGGGAGAGTGTTTTTTTTTTTTCACTCTGCAAGTCCTTGTTTCCAGGGACCTGTAAGGACAGTGAGTTAATTGTCCTTGTGCTATATTGTGCTTAAAAAAAACATTTATTCTAGGGACAGAAAACTCTAGGTAGGGACAGTGTCAGTTTCTTTCACTCTGCAAGTCCTTGTTTCCAGGGACCTGTAAGGACAGTGAGTTAATTTTCCTTGTGCTATATTGTGCTTAAAAAAAACATTTATTCTAGGGACAGAAAACTCTAGGTAGGGACAGTGTCAGTTTCTTTCACTCTGCAAGTCCTTGTTTCCAGGGACCTGGAGAGACATTGAGTGAATTGTCCTTGTGCTATATTGTGATTAAAAAAAACATTTATTCTAGGGACAGAAAACTCTAGGTAGGGACAGTGTCAGTTTCTTTCACTGTGAAAGTCCTTGTTTCAAGGGACAGAGAAGGACACCTGAAGGTAGCCCTTATTGCTTTTTTCCCATCTCCCTGCAGGCCATCTATTAGAATGTCTGGAAGGCAAACAAGGAGAGGCAGACAGTCAGGAGGCAATAAAAGAGGGCAAGCAGGCTCTGTGTCTGGGGGCAACAGTGCTGGTCGTGGACGCGGTGCATTGTCATCAGCACATGGCCATGGGACACGCTTGTCCTTCTTTTCGGCAGCTGGACATGTTGAGCCACATCATGCCGAAGACTTGGTAGAGTGGATGACCAAGCCCTCCTCCTCCTCCTCATCCTCTCTCACCCAGGCTCAGGGTACTGGAAAAGCAGCTGCCAAAGCGTCGTCTTCCCTGGTATCAATGTCAGACAAATCATCAGTCACTCCTTCCCTAGACCCACCATGTCCTCCTCCTGAGGAGTCCCCCGAACTGTTTCAGCACAGTGTTGGGTACATGCTCCAGGAGGATGCCCAGCGTTTCGAAGGGTCTGATGATGAAACCCAGCTAGAGGAAGGCAGTAGCGTGAGAGCAGACAGAGGGGATGCTCAAGAAGGACACCAATCTGGCAGTCATGTTCCAGCAGCTGCAGCATACTGCCAGATTGGCTCCAGTGATGAGGAGGGAGGGGATGATGAGGTCAATGACTCCACGTGGGTGCCTAATAGGAGAGAGGAGGAGGATGAGGAGGAGGCACATCTCCAACGAGGCAGGATGCCCTTTGGTGGCCAGCGTAAGGGCAGTACACCGACGGAATCACACCGCAGAGCTCCGCCTGTGCAGGGCGCTGCCTCTGCCCGTCATTCAAAAAGTTCTTTGGTGTGGGCCTTTTTTGAGGCTAGTGCATCAGATCGCACAGCTGCTGTTTGCAACATATGTCTCAAGCGTATATCGCGTGGCCAAAACATCAGCCGCTTGGGTACCACATGCCTGACCAGACATATGTTGACCTGCCATGCAGCTCGTTGGCAAGCCTACCTCAAAGACCCACACCAAAGAACAAAGCGGACCTCTCCTTGCACCGCATCAGCTGGGATCTCCAACCCCACTATAACTTCAGTCCTCTCTGAAACATGCACTGAGAGGAATGAAGGTGTAGAATTAGGTGTGTCACAGCCAAGTACTTGCGCCCACTCTGCTAGCAGTACACCGACGTCCGATTCTAGCAGGCAAATTTCCCTGCCCCAGCTGCTGGACCGTCGAAAGAAGTTCACTCCCAGCCATCCACATGCCCAGCGGTTGAATGCTAGCTTGGCTAAATTGCTAGCGCTTCAACTGCTGCCTTTTCAGTTGGTAGACTCGGCCCCCTTCCGTGAGTTTGTGCAATGTGCGGTTCCTCAGTGGCAGGTTCCCAAACGCCACTTTTTCTCACGGAAGGCTATTCCGGCTCTCTACCGGCATGTGGAAGGCAATGTCTTGGCCTCGCTGGACAGGGCGGTCAGCGGTAAGGTGCATATTACCGCTGACTCATGGTCCAGCAGGCATGGACAGGGACGTTACCTTTCTTTCACGGCCCATTGGGTCACTCTTTTGGCAGCTGGGAAGGATTCAGGACAAGGTGCAGTAGTGTTGGAGGTTGTCCCACCGCCACGCCTCCAAAATGCTACTACTGGTTGTGACACACCTCTCTCCTCCACCCCCTCCTCTTCTTCTTCCTCCATGGCCTCTTCCTGTGGTTTGTCCTATGAACCAGCGGTGCTCCGTAGCCGTTCACGGGGCTACGCAAGTACGCAGGCAAAAAGATGCCATGCCGTGCTTGCGCTGGTGTGTTTGGGGGACAGAAGCCACACTGGGGCAGAGGTCCTGTCTGCTCTGCAGGGCCAGGCCGAGAGGTGGTTGACGCCACGCCAGCTTAAGCCAGGAATGGTGGTTTGCGACAATGGCACCAACCTCCTCTCCGCCCTCCGACAGGGACAACTGACCCATGTGCCCTGTGTGGCTCACGTCCTTAACCTGGTGGTGCAGCGCTTCTTGGGCAGGTACCCGGGCTTACAGGATGTCCTGAGGCAGGCCAGGAAAGTCTGTGTGCATTTCCGCAGATCTTATAATGCCAGTGCTCGCCTGGCTGAGCTGCAAAAGGAGTTGAACCTGCCCAAGAACCGCCTTATATGTGACATGCCCACCAGGTGGAACTCAACGTTGGCCATGCTGCAGCGGCTGCACACGCAGCAGAGGGCCATCAATGAGTACCTGTGCGACTACGGCACCAGGACAGGGTCAGGGGAGCTTGGTTTTTTTTCTCCACGCCAGTGGGGCATGATCAGGGATGCATGCACTGTCCTGGCACCATTTGAGGAGGCCACGAGGATGGTGAGCAGTGACAGTGCATGCATCAGTGACACTGTACCTCTTGTCCACCTGTTGGAGCACACGCTGCGTGGAATAATGGACAGGGCACTTGAGGCAGAACAGAGGCAGGAAGAGGAGGACTTCCTTGCCTCTCAAGGCCCCCTTTACCCAGACAGTGTTCCTTCTGTCCCACCCATCGCACAGGAAGAGGAGGAGGAGGAGGAGGAGGAGGAGGAGGAGGAGGAGGATTGTGTCAGCATGGAGGTGGAGGCTGGCACTCAGCATCATCAGCAGCAGTCTTTTAGGGATGATTTACAGTCCCAAGAAACCAGTGGACTTGTACGTGGCTGGGAGGAGGTGGCTGCGGATCATGTCGTCCTTAGTGACCCAGAGGACTCCGGAGCGAATGCCTCAGCAAACCTACGCTGCATGGCCTCCCTGATCCTGCAAAGTCTGCGGAAGGATCCTCGTATTCTTCGGATCAAGGAGAGGGACCATTACTGGCTGGCCACTCTCCTTGATCCACGGTACAAGGGTAAGGTTGCGGACCTTATGTTACCGTCGCAGAGGGAGCAGAGGATGAGACAACTCCGGGAGGCCTTGCAGAAAGGTCTGTGCAACGCGTTCCCAGAGACTGGGAGGTTGCAAACTCCTGGTCCTGGACAACGAGTTGCTGAGGCTTCGGCCAGTCAAAGAAGGAGCGGTGGGGAAGGTGGCCGTCTGACCGATGCGTTCAGACAATTCTTTAGTCCGCAGCCCCAAAGTATGATCGGTTCCAGCAACCATCGCCAGCGTCTGATAAACATGGTGCAGGAATATCTAGGGGCAAGGTCAGACTTGGACACCTTCCCCACCGAAAATCCTCTGGCTTACTGGGTCTTGAGGATGGATCACTGGCCAGAGCTTGCACAGTATGCAATTGAGCTACTGGCCTGTCCTGCATCCAGCGTTCTTTCGGAACGCACATTCAGTGCTGCTGGAGGATTTGTCACGGATCACAGGGTGCGCCTGTCCACCGACTCGGTTGATCGACTGACTTTCATCAAGATGAACCAGTCTTGGATCACCACCAGCTACCACACACCTGATGCTGATATAACAGACTAATTGATTTTAAAATGTCACATCCCTTCAAGACTGATGCTGATGCTGAGTGCCTGTGCTGTTATGTTGACTGGCTATCCTCCTCCTCCGAGTCCTCAATGATACGATTGATGATGATAGCTTGGAAGATCATTTTTGTTTATGGGTGCCGCCACCAGTGCCTAACGCCCAATTTTTCAGCCCCTGTTTAACAGTGGCGTGTAATTACAATTTTTGAAGCAATACTTTGCAACAGGGCTCATTGCTGTGCTCCAAGTACAGTATCTGTGAGGAGTTGCAGTGTTGTGCCACCAGTGCCTAAGGCCCAATTTTTCAGCCCCTGTTTAACAGGGGCGTGTCATTACAATTTTTGAAGCAATACTTTGCAACAGGGCTCATTGCTGTGCTCCAAGTACAGTATCTGTGAAGGGTTGCAGTGTTGTGCCACCAGTGCCTAAGGCCCAATTTTTCAGCCCCTGTTCAACAGGGGCATGTAATTACAATTCTTGATCTAATAATTCACAGCAGGGCCCATTGCTGCACCCACCAAGAGTAACTGTCAGGGCTTACAGTGTTGTGGCACCAGCACCACCATCAAAGGCCCAATTTTTACTACCACTGTTCAACAATTATATGTAATTAAAATTCCTGATATAATAGTTGACAGCAGGGCGTTCCAGCACCAACCAAGAGTAACTGTGAGTGCTTACAGTGTTGTGCCAACACCAACAACTAAGGGGCCTATTTCTGCAGAGTATATACGGCAGGTCCCTACTTTCAAACATCCAACTTACAAACGACTCCTACTTGCAAACGCAAGAAGACAACAGGAAGTGAGAGGAAATCTACCACTAGGAAGGAAAATTCTCTCCTGTAAGAATAAATATGGGAGAAAGGTGTCTCCTCTGTACTGATGCTTTATCAGCAATCCTTGTTTCAAGAAAAACACCACATTTCAAAAACAGTTGTCATTAGGACGGAAAGTGAGGTGAAATGTTCTGAACAGGGGCACAGACAGCAAAACAAATGTTACAGGGGTGATAACCCTTACCTATGTTTTCCAAAAAGTTTAAAAATAGATTTTTGGTCTGGAGCTACACTTCAACAATGTACCTGTTCAAAATTACAAACAGATTCTACATAAGAACAAACCTACAGTCCCTGTCTTGTATGCACCGCCTGTATACGGCTGTTCAGAGTATATAGGGCCTTTTTTTATTTTATGTGCGGGGTTCCCCTTAATATCCATACAAGACCCAAAGGGGCTGGTAATGGGCTGGGGTAGGGGGGGGGGTCATGGGGTAGCTATGCCATTTTTCTTAAAGATTTTCATCCATATTACCGGGACCAGACATTACATTAAAGCCGCAAGCAGTTTTAAATGGCTTTTTTTTCCTTTAGAAGTGTCATTTTGTGCAGGGACAGTTCTAAACACGGGAAACACGTGGCACTTCACAGGCATACTTTAGACACCCCCCAGGTACGATATTTAAAGGAATATTTGACTTTTTTTTTTTCACTTTATGCATCATTAAAATGACTGCTCCCGGAAAACGACCGTTTTTAAAACTTATTTTTGCATTGATACATGTCCCCTGGTGCAGAACCCGGGTTCCCAAACCCTTTTTAGGACAATAACATGCATAATAGTTGTTATAATTAGCACTTTAGAATTCGAACGTTCGCATCCATTGTATTTAATAGGGTTCTAATGTTCGTTCGAACTTTCGGTCCGTTCGCGGGTTCTGGTGCGAACCGAACCCGGGGGTGTTCGGCTCATCACTAATCCCCAGCAACAGACAAGCAAACTATAAGGAGATTGAGATGAACAGCAAATGCAACACATAGCTAACCTTGATTAACTGTACCCAAGTATATATAGGAGATAGGACTAAGAAACAGCGTAGGAAAGAAAAGCTAGGAAAAAGGGTAGAAGTACGGGAGAGGGAAGGGGGGGAGGGGGTCAGGGGCATATAAGAAAAAGGAAGAGGAAGGCAGGAAAGAAGGCCAGTTGCCTGATTGGGGCAAACAAAGCAACAAAACAATTACATTTTATAATAATTACATGAGACCAAAAATCAAATAAAATTGATATCGCTCAAATGCCCCAATCCGTTATCCCAGCTGACTGGCCACAATGTTTGCAGGTGCTGGTCGGATTGAATACTGGCTCGTTAGACACATCGAGAACTATAACAAAATAGCGCCTGTCCACACAGACTGCCTCGGCATATAGTGAGCTCCTCTTAGTAAAAAATAATTTCAGCTTGGTATCCTACCCATGGAAGAACCCACTCTAACATGTTTCGCTTACGATTAAGCCCCTATTGTGGCGAAACGTGTTACAGGGGTTTCTCCCATGGGTAGGAGACCACGCTGAAGCCATTCTTTACAAAGTGGAGCTCACTATATGCTGAGGCAGTGTATGGATGAGTATCATTTTGTTGTTATTATAAGAGACATTCTTTAAAGGTAGGTTGGAGGAAATGTTTGATCCAAGGTGCCCAGATCTTGTCAAAGCTAACCATTCTGTCTAACCATTTCACTGTAAATTGTTCAAAAATCATGGTTTCTTTAATCCTGTTAAGGACCAGAGAACTTGATGCCCTACAGTAGTTTGTTTAGTGACTGTACAAATGAATACCAATAATTTAAACTGATGAGAGGAAATGTCAGTTGGTTTTTGGTCAAATAGTGCTTCTCGTGGGTCTGGGTTAAGAAAAAAAGCCTAAAAAGAAAACTAAGGCAGTCATTATTGTATGATTGTATTGTACATCATCACAGGGTGGAACTGGGGGTGCACAAAGAGTACAGCGTGCCATGTCCTATCTTACATATGAATAAAGGCAAAAAATAGGGAAACATGGACTTTGTAGGCACCCAAGAGATTAAAAGTATATATTTTATTGAACTACACATAGGATAAAAAATAATTTATATAAGCACAATTAAAAAGACACTTATTTCAAAACATCAGGCTTGGAAAGTGTTGTGTTGCAAGGGTCAGGTAAAGCCCAATTTAACAAATATTAGAATGATGGATGCTTGGGGTCCAGTGAGACCCAGACTGACTTGATGGAGTTCAGAACAGCCTGATGTATCTCAACATGTTTTGTGAGTGATTGCTTCTTCAGGAGCTTGAATATAGTTTCTAAATAGGTAAAATCACATATAATAAGTACTATAGACATATACATATAGCCTCACTAAGTGGGCAGTAACAAACAATATCAGACTTACAAAATATTCTTGGCAAAAATAGTAGAATAGGAGGGCGAAAAGTAGTTGTGGAATGACACAATGGCAGGTACCAATGCAGATGTGGGTACATAAAGGAGAACCATAGTCTAAGGATTACACATAGTACCTTATAATGCTATTGAATTGATACAAACAATACAGTTCTATTCAAAGCATATGTATGGTAATTTTACTCTCATAGTGCATATGCCTAAGGCTGGAACTGGCTGAGATTCGAACTGTGAATGGGCATGCTAAATGTACAAAGTTGATCGATCAATCAATTTGGGTACAACCAGCCTGACGAATTTACTTGTGAGTATCGCTAGCGGTCGCTATAGCCTCTAGCAATAATCACTGTCTTCTCCTGTCAAGGATGGCTTCCCCTGACCCCCCCCCCCCCACCCCCTGGCAGGAGAATATAATGTCTTAGTAGGAGGGATTCCCCTGTCAGCACTGCCTGTGTTAATGAGGGAATCATGCAAATTCTTTCTTGCCACCTGTGATCTTTGTCATGCCTATACAGCCCAACTTTCTTTAAAATAGCAAATACCACTTGTGTAATTTAGCCCAGGTTCACACTGGGCTGCGGGAGTGAAGCCGTGCGAGTTCAGCTGAACTCGCATGATTCCACTCCCGCCTGTCAGTCCCTATTTCGGCCGCGATTACAGAGACATCTGTGCAGGTTTCTGCACAGATGTCAATGTAAATCGCGGCCCGAAATCGCAAAAAGTAGTACAGAAACGACTTTTTGAAATCGGTGCAGCGCCGCAGATGCGACGTCGCACCGATTAGGACGGTGTCATTGCCGGAAATTTCCGGCAATTGCCGCCGATTTGACATGTCAAAACGCATGTCAAATCGCACCAGTGTGAACCAGGTAAAGAAGGTAAAATTTTAATTAATTTCTTTTGTTTAATTGTTTGGTTCTTTGCTACAGTAGCATTTATATCATGTATGAAAAGAAAATGTTTCAAATGCTGAGATTTACAATCCCATTATTAACCAATGGTATCACTTTAACTAAATACGCCGCTAAATGTGTGTATATATATATATATATATATATATATATATATATATATATATATATATATATTCTTTGTTTTCTTTTTTAACATTATGCTCATTTCTCTTCAAAGGTGGGGGAACACTGTTGTTTGATGGACTGCCTAACTCAACGACCGTTCAGGAAAACACCCCAGCTGGCACCAAGGTGTATTCATTCTCAGTCAATTCTACAGTGGGCTTATTTGTACCTCCTGAAATAATAAACACTAGTCCTCTCACTACAGCCTTTAGAGTTGATTCCAGTCCCCCCCTATATTATGTAAGTATTCCTGTGTAGCAGTTTCGACCTCTGTAACTAAAGCATAATGAGCTGATATTACTCATTCAATTATTTAAGCCATTGCTGATCCCCTTATAGACAATGTTTAACCTTTACATGTAAAAGCTATACCAAACTAGATGAGCTCAACACATGTTTTCAAAGTATTTGCCAGAAATTCCAATACTTATCGAGAAGCTCCTGAAACAAGAGTGTAGCTACATTCAAAACAGATCATCCGCAGTCCAATGGGGCTTGGGGAAGGGTGGAGGGGGGTATAGGTGTGTAGAGGTAAGGTGACTAACATTACTGACTGCTGAGATTCAGTTATCGGAAAATGACATTAAAGAGAGGTACACATTACAGTTTTTTTTGGGTTGCACGGAAAAAAAACTGTCAGCTCCGGTCGGAGACGAATGATCCGGCATTAGTGCAGCAATCTCTCCCGCTGAGCTGTTGTGTTCTGACAGGGGGACAACCCCCTGCTAGAACACTCCGATCAGCGCTCTCTGCCATTGGTGGAGAGCTCTGATTGGGTGGCGATCGACTGCTGGTTTTCCAGCATGCACGTCTGACAGAAGCCGGCTGAACAGCTGAATTCTATTGGACAGGCCGACATACACACAGGCCGAATGTCGGCCGTTTCTTTTTGAACCAGCCGATGTCTCTTGACATTCTGCCCGTGTGTTCCCGCCTTAAAGGTCACACGATTTTGTCTGTGCAATCAACTTCATTGAGAAGCTCTACAGATCATTAAAATAGTACGTAAGGCAAAAAAATAAATAAGCTTCTCTTTGCTCTCTTGTTGTTTTCTAAATGTAATATTGAAAGCAGTGTCAGATGGTGGGTTTTTCTTTTGGGAGGCAGCAAACGATCACCCCCCTTCAGGCAGGCAGCTGGTGGCGCGGCACTAGCACCCCCCCCCCCCCGGGCGGGCGGAGGGCTGTTTTGCCCTCCAGCAAGGTGGCGGCGGTGGGGTGCGTGCAGCGGCTCCGAAATTTCGTGAAAATAGGGAAAATTAATTCGCTATCATCACACTCTGCGCCCCGAGCCGACCTTTTTTTGAAGCCTATTAGAGCCTCTGGCTCTAATCACGTGCTTCAAAAAAAAACATCCCCCCATTGGAACCCACAGTCCAGTGTCCCAATATGTAGATCAGGGGGCCGGATGCATGGATAGGGGGGGCAGCGCCCATGCGCCCTCTATGGACGGGCCGCCACTGATTGAAAGGGTTTTGTTATATCTGTTCAATAAGTGCAAAAAATACCTGTTGATTTGATCAGAAACCTTGTTAGCTGATAACTTCCGGTGCTCTTGGTCTGTGCACAAAGAAAGGTTATGTAGATGAAGAGAGGGATGGAGATGAGGAGAGGATTGTGTTTGTTGTAATCCAGCAGAAAATACACAGGCATGGCTGACACCACATGCTTTGGAATTTAGAGCTGGGTTGTCATATCAAAGAGCAAGGTAGTAACATACTGTATTTCTGGCACATCAACAGTAATTTTTTTTGTACTTGTATTGTGTTTAACCCATTGCTGATTCTGGGAGCTGACCCTTTAAGTGATCCTTGAGGCCAGTACATGTGGCACTGGGATTGGCTGCACATACTGACATCATTGCGACATTGTACTACTGGCTTCTGGTTGTCAGTTGTCGACCATGAGCTGTCGGTGACAACTTGGTTGAAGTTCTGGAGGCACCAATGAAGCACTCACCACAAGAACACATTGACACATATACAGTATGTGCTAACACCCACCTGCCCTGCCGCTGTATATGCAGTATGCCTATTGTTGTCGTAAAGGGGTTGATAGAAGTAACCATGTCAGTTTACACTTTTCAGACTTTAATGACTACATGCTTGTTCCAGATTTGTGAGTACATTTATAGTAAAGTCAGGATCATGAAAACCATCATCCTGACTACTATAAATGTACTCACATATCTGGAACAAGCATGTAGTCATTAAAGTCTGAAAAGTGTAAACTGACATGGTTACTTCTACCATTGACCCATTATGCACTGGTGCCATAATAAGGATGACAGCAACAAAGCCTGAACCGACCTCTAGAAGGTTTAACCACTTTTTTTGCTATTCAGCACTGTGATACATTAACTGGCAATTGCTCACTCATGCAACACTGCACGCAAATTATTATTATTATTTTTTTTTCACATAAACAGAGCTTTCTTTTGGTGGTATTTAGTCACCACTGGGTTTTTTATTTTTTGCTTTATAAATGAAAAAATACAGAAAAAAAAAATTACATGTTTTTCTTATTTTCTGTTATTAAATTTTGCAAACAAATGATCTTTCTTTGTAAATTTAGGCCAACATGTAGTGTGCTACATTTCTTTGGTATAAATAACCCAAATCAGTGTATATTATTTTGTCTATGTGAAAGTTAGAGTCTACAATCTTTGGTATGTATATTTAAAAAATGATCAATTCTGATGTACTGACAGCCCAGCTCATTTCTTGAGGCATGGCGAGTTTCTTGAAGTTGTAATTTTTTTTTACATACTGTCACCAGTGCAGTACATCATCATCGTATGACTAGTGTGGCGGTGATCTGGGATACTGATGGGTGACAGTTTGTAAGAAAAAAATAGGTTTTATTAAATTTTCTTTTTCTTTTTTAAGATTTTATTTTTCGTTGTTAAGTTTTTTTTTTTAAACATACTCTCATCAGAGTAGTTCAGTGTCACCATAAGGACTCTCTACTGCTCTGGGAGGGGAGGTATGATTAGGGATTTTTTTAACCACTTGCCGACCAGCCGCCGCCATTATAAGGCGGCAGGTCGGCTCGTTCCCACGAATTGCCATAACTGTACGTCGGCTCCTTTAAGAGCCATTGCAGGCGCGCCCTGCACAGCAGAGAACACGATACGCGTGGCTGGTGGCCGCGATGTCCACCGGCTACCCGCGATCGCGGGAACGGGAGCCAGAACAGGGATTTGTGTAAACACAAAAATCCTCGTTCTGACAGGAGAGGAGAGGCAGATTGTTTGTTCCTAGTAATTTTTTTTTTTACTAGTAATGGCGGCAGTCAGCGACTCTCTGCCTGTCGCCGCTGCCGCCTGCCTCACAGCCAGTCAAGTCTCTTTCTCCGGGCCCCAGCTACTACTGGGTGGGGAGCGGAGGAAGATCACTCCACCAGTGAAGGCAAGGAGATAAGCAGGCAGGCGGCTGGTCGGGACTTGAGCCAAGGCAGAAGAACATGCGAGCACAGCTGAATGGGCATGCACCCAAAACTGAAGAAATATTCCCTCCGCTCCGAGCACAGATAATGGAAAAAATACACCCCCCTAAGCTAGTAGGAGCAGCAGAGCGGGGGGGTGTAATTCAGATTATTATTTTTTTATTCTGCACTGACTGTCTTTGAAATTTCCCCAACCCCTGTTCAAATCCAATCCGGAGACAAAACCGTGGATCAAACTTGGACCAGGGACAGTGTCCTCAATCCGGGGACTCCCCCCCCCGGAAACCGGGGATGTCTGGTCACCCTACTCTAGTTAGTCCCATCCCCCACAGTTAGAAAAACACATGGGGAACACATTTAACCCCTTGATTGCCCCCAAGTGTTAACCCCTTCCCCGCCAGTGACCTTTACACAGTAATCAGTGCATTTTCATAGCACTGATCACTGTGTAAATGTCAATGTCCCAAAAATTTGTCAAAAGTGTCCGATCTGTCTGCTGAAACGTCGCAGTCCTGCTAAAAATTGAAGATCGTCACCATTACTAGTAAAAATGTTTTAAAAAGGCCATAAATCTATCCCCTATTTTGTAGACTCTATAACTTTTGCGCAAACCAATCAATATACGCTTATTGGGGATATTTATTATAGCAAAAAATATAAAATATTGTTGTTGTTTTTTTGCAAAATTTACGCTCTTTTTTTGTTTATAGCGCAAACACAGACGTGATCAAATACCCTCCCTTCCTGGGACGAAACCTACTTGATCCACATTTATTAAATCTGGCATCAAGTTCTTTAACCTTGCAGCTAGTACTTTTGCGTATAGTTTTACATCTGCGTTTAATAACGCAATAGGACGGTAACTAGAGCAGATGGATTTATCTTTGCCTATTTTAGGTATGATTGTGATGTCCGCTAAGAGAGATTCTTTTCTAATTTCCTAATTTTCCCCTATTTTGTTAAAGTAGGTATAAAGTGCTGGTACTAATTGCTCCTTGAGTTTTTTATAGTATTTTATCGTAAAGCCGTCCGGGCCTGGACTTTTCCCTCCTGGTATTTTTTTAAGGCGTTGTTAATTTCTTCTTGTGTTATTGGCCTCTCTAGAAGTTCTTTATTATCTGCTGTTATTTTTGGTAGATTTGCTTCTGCTAAGTATTGTTGTATTTTAAGGTTCCTATAATTCTCCTCCTGTCGTGTTTCTTTATTTCTGATTGCATATAGTGAACAGTAATAGTTCTTAAAAATCTTTGCAATATCAATTGTTTTGTAATTCATTTCGCCTTTTTCATTTTTTATCTTTTCTATATAATTTAACGGTTTTTTTCCCCTTGAAATTTTTGCTAGGTATCTTCTGGGCTTATTTCCCCATCTATATCTTTCTTTTGCAACATTACAGAATACTTTTCTAGTTTCTTCCTCCATCAGTTCCCTTAGTTGGTCTCTTTTTATCACCACTCTCTTATGTGTTTCCCTGTCTAAATGTGTTTTGTGTATCTGTTCCAGTTCATATAGTTCCCTTAAGCCCTTTACACACGATCGGATTTCCTATGGATTCTAATCCGATGGATTTTTCCATCGGAATTCCAATGAAGCTGACTTCCATCAGTCTTGCCTACACACCATCAGTCAAAAATCTGACCGTCCCAAACGCCGTGACGTAAAACACTCAGACGAGCCGAGAAAATGAAGTTCAATGCTTCTGAGCATGTGTCGACTTGAATCTGAGCATGGGTGGGTTTTTTTTTCCGATGGAGTTCGACACAGATGATCAGATTTTGCTATTGTTTTTTTTCCCTTTGGATAAATTTAAAACATGTTCTATTTTTTCACACCGATGGAAAAAAGACAGATGGGGCCCATACACGATCGGTTCGTCCGATGAAAACAGTCCATCGGACTGTTTTCATCGGTAAAACCAATCGTGTGAACACGGCTTTATTATCCGTTTCAGATTTGTTTCCCTTTCTTTTCTTTTTTGCTACTCCTATTGAGATTAGTTTTCCTCTGATATACGCCTTATGGGCTTCCCAGATTGTGACCCTTGTGATATCTAGTGTGTCGTTTATACAAAAAAATTGTTCGATTTCAGTTATTAGATTTTTACCCACTTCTTTATTCTCTATAAGATCTTCATTTAATTTCCATGTCCCATTCCTGTTTTCTTTATCCTTAAATCTAATTTTTACTGTTACCGGGGCGTGGTCTGAAATTGTTGTTATTTCTATTGAGGTTTCTACCACATACTCTAGGATTGCATGGTCTACCAAGATATAGTCCAGTCTCGTGTACGTGTCGTACACCGGTGAGTGAAATGTGAAATCTTTTTTACTTGGATGAGCTATTTGCCATATGTCTACCAACTGCTGCATGTACATTTTTTTTAAATCAGTTTCAGTTGTTTACTCTCTCTCATCGGTGCACCAGACGTGCTATCGAGACCGTGGTCCATTGACGGGTTAAGGTCTCCTGCCACAATCAGATGTCCTTGTTTAAACTCCACCAAGGCGTCAAGAATCCCTTTTAGATATTTTTTAGGATACTTATTAGGACAATACACATTTACTAACGTGTACCTAATTCCCTGTAGGGTCCCTTTCAGGAACAAAAAACGGCCTTCTAGGTCTACTCTTCTGTCTTCCAGCACAAAACTTATATTTTTCCCTATACCAATAGCCACTCCTTTACCCATTTTATTTGGGGAATCCCCATAGTACCAGGTCGGGATAGCCCGTGAATACAATCTCGTGTTTGAATCAAGGGATAGATGTGTTTCCTGTAAAAAAAAACAACAGCGTACCTTTCCAACTCCCTTAACACCATGTGTCTTTTTTTCAGGGTTTTCAGTCCTCTTACATTGTATGTCATAATCTTTACCTCAGTCATCAGTTTTGTTTTCTTTTAGCTTACTTGCATTAACAGACAGATTCTTATGCTGCAGTATACGGATCTCCCTATTTCTTAAATCAACATATACATTTATAAACAAAAATATACAAATCTTTCCCCCCTCCCTTCCCCTCCCCCCCCTTGACCTCCTGGTCTAGAGCAGAAATCGTCCTCTCCATGGGGACACTCCTGTCCCCCTGCTTGCCCTGACCCGAGGTGGAGTTCTGTATGGCGCTTTTGGTCTCGCCTCCCCTACTTCTAGGGGGGGAATTCCTGAGCTTGCCGGGAATCAGAATCTTCCCTTCCCCGTACTTTCTGTCCTTTATCTTTATAAGCCATTTCCTGCACCCCACTACCCCCCCTCCCCCGCCTCTCTCCAAGTATCGGAGAGAAAGAAGAAAAACCTAAAAAAAGGGAAGAAAGAAAATGAAATCCGGCAACAAAAATGCTTCCTCTCTTCTTCGCTTCCTTCTCCGCTTACAGTTTTTTGGGGTCATCTTTCTTGTTCTTGTTGTTTGTTCTATCCTTCTGCTATAGTTTCTTCTGCTCTTAGCCTTATGTCCGAGCCATTCCCTGGGGTTGGAATCTCCAATTTTTTACAGAAATCAGTGGTCTCTTCAATAAATCGTAGTCTGGCAGTAGTCCTATTTTTCCTACCAATCAGGCATGCGGGGAAACCCCAGTTGTATTGTACTCCATGTTCCTGTAAAGTTGCCAAGAGCGGTTTTAGGGTTCTTCTTCTTTTTTAAAGTTTCCTGTGAAAGGTCTTGAAAAATGTGGATATTATTCTCTTAGCTTCCTCCAGATTTGATTCTTTTCCTCCCAGCTTTCAAATCGCACTATGATATCTCTCGGTTTCTCCTGCGGTATTTCTCTTGGCCTTCTTAGTCTGTTACCAGGTTAAATATCTTCTTTGTTATTTCTGTTAAATCTTCATTTTATAGAACACAGTGTCGTATTGGTATTAACTCCAGCTGCATATTATTAAATGCTTTAAAATGAAAGTTATATTGCTATATGTGTACATGCGCTGTGATGGTATGAGCATGCTCTCAATCTATTGCAGGTAGTCGTAACTGGCAATCCAGTCCTTGATTTTGAAACAATGCCTAATAGCTTTGAGTTACAAATTTATATGGAAGACTCATCAGGAACAACTCAACTGCAAATTTTAACCATGCAGCTCACCAATGTCAATGAGCCTCCCGTGTTCCTGGGCAACCTGGCAAATCAAGGTGTGTATCAGCTTTAGCACTCATTCATGTCATAAAGCATGCGGTAATGTTCACTGCCATGTGATTTTACATTAAAAAATCTAATTTAGTTGACCTAAATGGAACCATGCAGGGCAAGGTATTCAAAAATGCAGCATGTTTAATTTTTATTTAAAAATATCCTCCTGTATTAAAAAGCTAAAATATATGAACTCTATAAGTGTGAGCTATGCCAGCACTTTATGTGCTGATCTAACACAAATATATAAACCAAACAAGCAAAAAATTAAGCACAGTGTTCCCTAGTGTTGAAAATGTAATATATACTTAATAAACCAATAAACATATAATCACCTTAGTGAAAAACATGCAGTATACAATACTGTCCCTTTTTAAAATGTGACCCAAAAGTATGCATTGTGCTCCTCAGTGCTCCATCGTGATGTTCCACGTGAATCCCACAAGGAGAATGTTATATACATACACCACCACTCCATGTTCCTTTCACAATTTATAAGTATAAGTGTTAATAAATTACAGAGGAACTGGAGTCTGCTCACGTAATGTGTAATTAAAACATCTTTGCTATTCTTATTTTATATATACAGTACAGTGTACTGTGATTCTGTGCTTGCCAAATATGCTGCAGAAATCTCCCTCCACTAAGTATGGCTGCATCCATTTTAACTGCGGGCAGCTGAAGCAGCTGCCTGTTCACTTCCTGGATTTACAAAACACACAGAGGCATGCCTCCAGCTCTGCAGCTCTCATTGGCCCTCTTATGACTCACCCCCTCCCTTCCTGGCAAAGTCTCAGGAGAGTGAGAGAGATGAGCTGTGTATGATGTCATAAGCCTAGGCTTTTACCAGACAAGAAACATGAAGTGGGCTGTATAAGGCATTTACTGGCAGAAAAAAAATGTTTTACTATCCAAAGTTAAAACAACAAGGGCAGAAGATTTAATAGATGGAAAGTTGAAAAAATTACTGAAGGTCCGCTTTAAAGTATTACTAAACCCACAACAGTAAAATCAGTCTGTATATGCAAAAAAAAGCATGCTTGTTATACTCACTGTGGAACGTAAGGGGTTAATCCTCTGCATTGTGTAAAAAGGCTGTTTAATCCTGTCTTCTCTGATCTCTCCTCATTCCACTGTCCCCAATATATTTCCTGATAATACAGAGCCAGGGAACAAGCTGCACATGCTAAGTTTGGTGTGTATTGCTAGAGAGTTTTTTTTTTTATTGGAAGGATGCATGTGATCAGCACAGGGCCAATCAGCACTGTCCAGATAGAGGGTCGGGGGTCCTGCAGCCTCACAGGACAGTCAGAGTAGAATGAAAACTCCTCCTACAAGCCTTAACCAGACACTGATAGAAGTCAGAAGACTGCTATATTCTGCTGATGAGAAAAAGTATTTAGCAGTTTATATTTACTAAAATAATTGCATTTCCATGTTCTGTGTACTGTGGGAGACCAGATATAGTGAATTCAGGGTCCTGGGTTTAGTAACACTTTAATTTTTTTTATTTTCATATTGTGATGTAGCACGGGGGTCATATATATTTATATATATATATATATATATATATATATTTATATTTAGTCTATAAATAAGATGGACTCTCACCTAAGGTGAAAGACTTTTATAATATTTAGTTTTATACAAAACGCTGCAGCACAGAGTATTTGTGAGAATGAGAATGTGCTCCTTTTGAAATCATTGCAATGAGTGATCAGTGAAGCCTCAAGAAACCTATATGCATTGTATTTATCAATGCATATTAAACATTGTATTTTTCTACCCATTAAATAAAATCAAGACGATTCTGAGCAACTTAATAAAGCCTGACATTGGTTTTAGGATACTGGTGATGGTTTTCAGCAGCACAGTATTGTGATATAAAAAAAAACAAAAACGGAAAATTGTATCATACTTACCAGTAATTTTCCTTTCCTGGTGCCTATCCATGGCAGCATACCTGTGATAGAGCTCCGCCTCGACTCCTCCTTCAGGACTAGTGAATAGCATAAATTAAAGGCATAGCCCCTCCCCCAACATTCTCTGTAATATAGAATACCGAGGGTGGGAGCGTATGCTGCCATGGATAGGCACCAGGAAAGGAAAATTACTGGTAAGTATGATACAATTTTCCGTTTTCCTGGTGCCTCCATGGCAGCATACCTGTGATAACTAACTAGCTGACATGGGTGGGATAATTGCTTAACAATAAATGTTTAATTATAAGAGGACATAGCAGCCTGAACTGCCCTCCTTCCAAACTCAACAGTCGTGAGCGCTCCTGGATCAATATGGTAGTGTCTGAGGAACGTATGGTGAGAAGACCAGGTGGCGGCCCCGCACACTGTCTCCAACGAAACATTAGCTCTTGCTGCCCAGGAAGCTGAGACTGCCCTTGTAGAATGAGCATTCACTCGGGATGGAGGCTCCATATTCTTCACCCTGTAGGCCTTCTGGATTAACTTTACAACCCAAGATGCCAGAGTTCTGATGGAAGCTTCTTTGCCCCTGTATTTACCGAACGGTACGATGAAAAGTCTCTCAGAATTTATGAAGGGGCCGGTGGCTTCTAGGTAGGCCCTGAGCACTCTGGATACATCCAGTTCGTGACAAGACTCTGAATCCATGTCTGTAAACACTGGTAGTGCCCAGGGTTCCAACAGGTGGCTTGGAGTAGCAACCTTTGGTGTGAACCCCCGAAGGGGACGAAGTTCCACTCTGTGAAGAAGGAGATGTGGTCGTCACCTATCCCTAAAGAGTGAAGTTCCGAGATTCTTCTGCCAGATGTAATGGCTAGCAGGAAAGACGCCTTTAGTGTCAGGTTCCATATTGTTACTTGTTCCACTGGAGCAAAGGGATGGTCAGATAGAACTTCCAGGACTAGGGACAGATCCCACTTAGGAAATGATCGTCTGACAGGAGGGCGAATCTTCAATATACCTCTGAGGAAAGTGACTACTGAAGGATCCTCCGCCCATCTCTTATTTGTTGCAGCAGAGATTACTGCTACCTGCACTTTGAGAGAGCTCAGACCAAGTCCCAGATCAAGTCCTGTCTGAAGGAATCCTAGAACATGAGATGTAGAAGGAAGGATTGGATGAAATCCATTTTCGGAAACAAACGACAAGAACTTGTCCCATATTCTTGAATATATGGCATTAGTTGCTGGCTTCCTAGCTTTTAGAAGGGTTGATATGACTCCTGGAGAACACCCTAGGGACTCGAACCTTCGCCTCTCAACCTCCAGATTCGAAGATTCAACTTCTGAGGGTTTGGATGAACTAGACTGCTCTGCGATCAGAAGTTGAGGGAAAGGAGGGATCTTGATTGGAGAGCCCACACTGAGGCACAATACGGAAGTACTGCCACCACCTGGACTGGCTCCCTGAGGAGCCTCAGGAGGAATTTGAATATTAATGGCCTGGGAGGAAAGGCATATGCCGTGGTGAACCTCCAGGGACATGACAGGGCATCCACTGCCTCGACTTGTGGATGCGGCAGCCGAGAGAAGAACCTGTCCAGCTTGGCGTTCTTCGGGGAGGTGAACAGATCTACCTGGGGGGGATCCCATATGTTGGCAATCTGAAGGAAGACATGGGGGTGGAGAGCCCACTCATTGTCCAGGAAGTTTCTGGATAAAGTGTCTGCTTCCGTGTTCAACCTGCCTGGCAGATACATCGCTCTGAGGTCCAGGAGGTTCTGCTCCGCCCAGAGCATGATCGGCTCTACCTCCTTGAGGAGTGACCTGCTGCGAGTGCCTCCCTGCTTCTGCAGATAAGCGACAGCTGCTCTGTTGTCTAGGTGTAGGAGTATTCTTTGGCCTCTGATGTGGGGTGCCAAAGAGGTCAGTGCCAAGAAGGCTGCCCTCATCTCCAAGATGTTGGATACCACTCCCTGGGTGGTGCATGCCCATCTCCCCTGTATTCTGGTTTGCCCGCAATGGGCTCCCCAGCCCTGTCTGCTTGCATCGGACGTAATTGTGATCCAAGGAAGGGAGCCCAGGTGATGAGGCTTGGAGAGGTTTTCCGGAACTGTCCACCAGTGAAGGCTCCTGCATATTTTTCCCATCAGCAGGATCGTCTGAGATAGTCGTTGTTTCTTCCACTGTGCCAAGAAACCAGTCTGGAAATACCTCAAGTGCCAATGTGCCCAAGGAACCATGGGTATACAGGAAGACATTGTGCCAATGAAGCTCAGGCATTGTGAAGCCGTCAGATACGGGCTCTGGATGACTTTGATCATTCTCTGGATGACAATCCTTGCCTTCGGCAGTGGTAATGACACTGTCCCCTCCTGAGTATCGAACATTGTGCATAGATTATCTGCTGTGTTGGCATTAGTTGACTCTTGTCGGAATTCACCAGCCACCCTAGCTCTTTTAGGGACTGTAGAAGAATGTCCCGGTAACATACCAACTGATCCGGATTGCTTGCTAGGAGTAGGATGTCATCCAAGTAGTGGTATATCCTCAAGCCCCTCTCCCGCAGGGGAACTAAAGCAGATATTAGTATCTTGGTGAACACCCTGGGAGAGGTGCACAGACCGAAAGGCAGGGCTTGAAACTGTAGGTGGGTCCGTCCCACTGCAAATCTCAGGTATTTTTGAAATGCAGGTAGAATTGGAACATGTAGGTACGCATCCTGCAGATCGACCAAAATCATCCAATCTGATGGCTGGACTGCCTGAATAATCGTCTGCAGGGACTCCATTTTGAAGCTTTCGGGGCGGATATACCGTTGAGCCTCTTTAGGTCTATCACAGGCCTCCACCCCCCTGTCCTCTTTGGGACCAGAAATAGGGTGGAGTATAAGCCTGCGAAGCGCTCTGCCAAGGGAGCCGGAACAGCCGCCCCCTGAAGCTGGAGTGACGTTAGGAAGTTTTTCAGAGCTTGAGCCTTCAGTGGAGAGGATGGAATCTCTGTTCCTTTGAAAGAGTTCCGAGGTGGAGGGTGAGAAAAATTCCAAAAGTGCCCCCATTGAATTGTTGACAGAACCCAGGGGTTGTGGCAGCAGGTGGCCCAGACTGGGGTAAAAAAAAAAACTTTAGTCTGGCTCCCACCGGGAGTGCCTGGGTTCCTCTGGCGTCAAAAAGACTGCTTCTGCTCCTGTGGAGCCGGAAGGGCTTTCATCTTCCTGTTCAAAAAGGATCCCCGAGTACCTTTCCAAGGTCTTTTGTTGTCTCTGGGCCGTCTTGACTGCCTAAAATCCCTTGGGTTTGACTGGCGGAACCTAGAGGAACCACCTCTGAATCTTCGCCTACTTCTGTCCTGTGGAAGCATACCAGACTTCCCTCCTGACAGCCTGGAGATAGCTTTATCCATTTTGTCTCCGAATAGTGCTTTCCCATCAAACGGGATTTTGCACCCATTTTGTTTGGAGGATAAGTCAGCCATCCAGGGTTTCAGCCACAAGGCCCTCTTCGCCATCACTGAATGCAACATGGATCTTGCCGAGCACCTGATCGTGTCAATGGCCGCTACGCAGA
Source organism: Rana muscosa (assembly GCA_029206835.1). Taxonomy (NCBI): domain Eukaryota; kingdom Metazoa; phylum Chordata; class Amphibia; order Anura; family Ranidae; genus Rana; species Rana muscosa. The sequence continues at coordinate 670,385,599 of CM055118.1, forward strand.
CAAAGTCTGCCGACAATCTAAGCTCTTCTAAGGCCTTAATTATATCCTCCATGGGGACATCCTGATGCAAAGCCATCTCAATATTATCTGTCCAAGATCTTATGGCATTTGATACTGACGTGAGGGAAATAGCTGGCTTACATGCTGCTTCCGCGGCTAAGTAGCACCTCTTCAGCTCCAGGTCGATTCGCCTGTCTAGAGGGTCTTTGAAGGAAGTGGAATCCTCCATTGGTAGAGTAAGTTTTTTTGCGAGTCGCACCACGGACGCGTCTACCACTGGCATGGAGTTTGGTGACTGCGTTCCCGACTCTGGTAAGGGGTATATAGTTTATTGAACCGACCCCAAAATTATTATTTTTTTTTTATCAGTCTTTGACCATTCCTTCTGAATGACTTGACTAATCTTGCCCATCAACGGGAAAAGAACCTGCTTCCTTTTGAGGAATGGGAAGTAGCTTGTAGACTCTTGGGGAGGCTATTCTGCGTCTTTCCAGGCGATTGCAGTTTTGACTGCCTGGATGAATGGCTTTACCAAGGAGAGACTGAAGCCAGAAGGTTCTGACTCTTCTCAAGAGTCCCCTGAAGAGTCTTCAGGTGGTGAATCTCTAGCTGGTCGGCCTGACGGCGGCAGAGGTGTACTGACTGCTGACGGACCAGGGAGATTAGGTTCTATATCCTGAACCTGGGATATCTGCTGAAGTGGTTGAGCGGGGACCGAAGCCAAAAGCTCAGAGAAGGAGTCCTTCATTGTTCGCTTGAGCAGATCTACAGCGTGCTGATTTTCTAGCTCGCGGTTGGACGCATAGTCCGTAAAACAGTCCTTACAGACCACTCTGTCTGGTAGCGGTGTAGCCCCACATATCCAGCATCTCTTCTTCCTATAGGTCCTAGGAGAGGGGGGTCGATCACGTCCTCTGGATCTTGACCTCTCTGATCTACGACGTGAAGAATGGGACCTACGCCCTGATGAGCGGGACCCCTTGGAGTGGGTGGGGCTACGGTGTAAGGAACTCACGCTAGACCAGTGAGCGCACTTTTTTTTTTTTTAATACTCACGTATAGTTGGTCACATACCTAATAGAAGTGTGAGGATCTTTGCTGCGAGATGAATGACTCATTGCGGAGTTGGGCACAAGGATCAGCTCCAGAAATATAGTAAGAAAGGGAAAAGAATCAGGAGTTTTTGGCGTCACTTTTTTTTTTTTTTTTTTAAATAAACATTTTTATATCGTCATCTGTTTTTATTTTTTTATTTTATTTTTTAAACATAAACATTTTTATATTGTTATCTTTCTTTTTTTTTTTTAACATAAACAAACATTTTTTTTTTGATAAAATAAAAAGTACCTACCACAAAGCAGCATCAGAGAGACCTAGCAGGGCACAGCTGAGGAGACTGACAGCCATCCCAGAATCTGAACCTAATTAGGCTCAAGGTGCGTGGGCTAATCCCATAAACCACCATTTGGAATTGATTGAAAAAAAGGGCAAATCTAGCCTTCTTTCCAGAATCCAAGATGGCCGCCACTGAACCAAGCGTCTGTGCATGCGCAATCGCAGAAGATCCAGCGTCGCCCAGTACAGAGAGCCGAGAAACTACGGCTCTGTATCACTCCCGAATCGCGCATGCGCAGACGGCGGCGAGGACGCTGCGCCGTGACACTCTCCTACCTGGCGGGACGTACAGAGCACCTGTAGCCCCCCCAAACCCGGAAAAAAGCACCACAATGTTGTTGCACAGAGAGACACCTGCCCTATCCAGTTGCACAGTTTTAAAGGAACAAAAAAGTAAGATAACAATCATTTGAAGGAGCCTAACAAGCAAAGGAAAGGGGAGGGGGAGGGGAAGAGAGGAAAAGAAAGGGGAAAAACACAAATGCCTGGAATAAAAAATGGAAACCACCAGCCTGGGAAGATGGAGCTGATCCTTTTGCGACTTCCACTGCATTCATCATGGATGTGATAGCAGACTGCGTTCCTGTGAGGAAACTCTGCGAAATGACCCCAACAGATCCACAGAGGGGTTCCCAGTCTTATCAGCGCTGTGAGCGGCCCAAGAACAGGGACTGCGCACGGGAAAGGCTAAACCCGGCGGACGCTGCCGACTGCAGAGGTATAGACATACTGCTACTCTTCACCAGCACAAGAAGGTATGAGGAAAAAAAGGAGAATGTTGGGGGAGGGGCTATGCCTTTAATTTATGCTATTCACTAGTCCTGAAGGAGGAGTCGAGGCGGAGCTCTATCACAGGTATGCTGCCATGGAGGCACCAGGAAAGTCCTCTATTGTAGCAAAATGTTTCTGTATATCAGTGCATTGTATATATCAATAAATGTGTGACCAGAACATTTGATTATTTACAGGATAAAAAGGTACAAAGCTATAATTTCCGTAATCTATGTCAATTTATATTTAGCGTACTATTATTTTCTTTTTTTTTTTTGTAGTTGTGACAGTTTACATCGTAGAAGGATCACCTATGGGACCAATATATCGGGTTTTGGCATCTGACCCTGAAGATCTAAATCCTCTGCAGGCAAGTGTCTGTGTGTTCACAATATGATGACACAGAGCAATCATTTCCTTTACCTAGGAACTGGAAAATTAATAACAAAACATTATTTTTTCAGTTATAAGTGGAATTGAACACATTGTAAATTGAAAACAAAATGTACAGATCAGTACATACTAGGAATTATCTATAGGAACCATGTTATGAACCATGAAACCATGAAATTTAAGGGGAAAATGTTGCTTGCTATTATCCAAACATTCAATTTTGTATTCCTTAATTAGTAAGTGCCATTTGCATTATCTCAATATAATCCATGTCCTGTGTTTTTTTACAGACTAGGCTTTGCCAACAAATACCCTAATTAGAGTGGAACTCACTTTGGGGAAGGGCTACAACCCTGGTCAGGTTTTCATTTCTGTCCTTGTAACCATTGGGGAGATGATAGAATACTTCCTGTCCCACAGACACAAAGAAAGTGACAGTAAAGCTGGTCATATAGTAGTGGTAATTTTGTCCAAAAGTTTTTTTTTTTTGGTACATTTATTTAATTTTCTAATGGTTAGTGGGGTCAAAAAGTCGAAGGAGCAGGATAGAACATTCTTGCTAGAATTTTCCTACAAAATCTTAAATCTGCCCAAAGTCAGGGAAATGTCACCTTTAGCAGTTGTCAACAAAGCAGGCATTCCCATTTGGAGATTTCCCCTACACTCCTCTCCCTGTAATTGTTGCTTGTCTAGACCAGTCTTTTTCAACCAAGGTGCCCAAGCACTCTGGAGTGCCTTCAGGTTTCTTCAGGGGTGCTTTAGCAAAATGCCTAAAAACTGCCCAAAAATTGTACACAAGCCAGCAAATGGACAAGGTCTGTCTTTTAGTTACACAAAGCCACATGTTTTCATTGTGCACCATTACAACCTTACAGCTGCCAGTGTCCTAACAATCAGTAACATCATTGGTTGATGAGGAAGATGTCAGGTGCCTGAATAGCTTCCTATATTGCCCCTCCCCTGTTCCTCTCCATCAACACTGGGGTCACATTAGCTGAGTGAGGGAGAAAACTGAAGAGGTAGAAGAGAAACGCTGAAATACTAGTCAGTACCAGTGTGCAAATGTGTATTTTCTTTGGAAGAAGTCCTTTGAGTGTCCTATGTGTGTGGATGTTGCTGGGTTATGTAAAACTATTTATCCTGCATGCATAGATCCTCCCCCTCCTGCACTGTCTATCTGGGGAAAGCCAGGTAACACAGGCAGAGTAGCCAACCTGCACATGCTCAGTTGTGTCTTTTAAGCTAGAGAGAACAGTTTCTTGTTCTCAGAGCTAGCCAGGTCACATGATATTGACATCACACATGTGGGCATGTATACAGGCAGTAGCGGAAATCTCCTTCTACCTGAACCCTCAGCACTGGAGAAACTGTGCAGTTTATCATGTAACCGTGGTATACAGATCATCCAAAAAGGTAAACAACAGTGGCAGTATTTTAATGTAAAAAGAAGATTTATAAGCTGTGTGAACTGTGGGGGGGGGGGGGGTGAACTATTTTCATATTACTGGGTTTAGTAACACTTTAGGCTTACTTTTAATAAACCAATAAGTAATATCCTGTGAAATAAACAACTTCATCGAATTTGTATAACAAAAATGGGAAAAAGACATGCGGGTATATGTATTATTAGCAAGCAAATCGGGGACATTCCCTTGCCTGTATTATACTGTATTTGCACCCATTCTCTCTGCACACTGGGGAAAATATTGACATCCATGACGGGAAAAGGAGACCAGTGCTGGTGAATATACATGAGGAATGACCTGGGGGGGGGGGAGAGTGGCAAAAACCCCATGTTAGCAATTGGTGAATCACATAAAAAAATGTTTTATCCTCTCCAAAAGGAGACTGTGCAGAAGAGAATCAATTCTGGTTTAATAACATCTGTCATATTATAAATATTGAGAATTTTATTTGGACTTGGATTGCCTGTTAAAGAATGTATCACAGATATTGACTAATTCAAACCAATCTGGCAAACGGGCTTCATAAATTCAGTGGATAATCTGACAGTTGAATGTTTGGTGTATGAGCGTTGAATAATCTTTAAATTAATAATCTGCTGGTTTTTACATTTGCCATGTGGTTAAAAATGAGAACTATTTACAATAACCCAGGTCATAAATTACTGTTATTGACTGGCTTTACCAATGATAATAAAAAGTATTAACTTGAAATATTTTGCAGCTGTCTCTATCTCCTGCTTCTGCCCCATTTACTCTACCATCTACTGCCCCGGGAGACATTCGGTCTACAAAAATATTTGATTACGAGACTGACCCACACAGGTAAACATCCAGAATTAATTTGTTTACAAAGATAGAGGTTCAACCTACATTCACACCTAAGCAGAGCTTATTCCAAGTGATTTTGAAACTTTTTTTTTCAGGTTAGATTCATACTGTTGTGATCAGATTTTCATCCAATTTTCAGTTTAAATTATGTAGTGCAAATTGGATGTGGCTTGGCTGTGTTTTGCATATTCTATGGGGCCAAAATCTCGCTGGAATCACACCAAAGTAGTACAGGAACCTTTTCCAAAAACATGCTGTGCCGAGTTGCATTCATGTGAACGAGCACCATTGAAAACAATGTGATTTCCATTGTCATGCAATTCTGTGCAACTCAAGTCGCATCTGGACTTGTACTAGTGTGAATGGAGCCTTATGCCCTGTACACTTGATCGGATTTCCGATGGAATAAAATCCGATGGATTTTTCCATCGGAAATATGATGAAGCTGACTTCCATCAGTCTTGCCTACACACCATCAGTCAAAAATCCGACTGTCCCAAACGCCGTGACGTAAAACACTCAGAAGAGCTGAGAAAAATTAAGTTCAATGCTTCTGAGCATGCGTTGACTTGATTCTGAGCATGCGTGTGTTTTTTCTCCGATGGAGTTCCCCACAGACGATCGGAATTTGCTATAGTTTTTTATTCCATGGGGCCCACACATGATCAGTTTGTCCAATGAAAAAAGTCCATTGGTCTTTTTTCATCAGAAAAACAGATCGTGTGTATGCGGCATTAGTGTTTTATGGGTATTTTACAAGCATCTTACAAGCTTTGTGCAAGTGTTCTTCCATTTGTCTAAAGGTTTAGGCCAGGGGTCTCAAACCTGCGGCCCTCCAGCTGTTGCGGAACTACAAGTCCCATCATGCCTCTGCCTATGGAAGTCATGCTTGTAACTGTTTAGCCTTGCAATGCCTCATGGGAATTGTAGTTCTGAAACAGCTGGAGGGCCACCAGTTTGAGACCCCTGGTTTAGGCGGTTATTTTCTGAACTGGGCAAAGAGAAAAAAATCTATAGAAGGAGAGGAATTTTTCAGGTGAAATTCATGTGTGCCCATTTACAGGCACATGCACTGAAGTCTATGGTGGGAAAATGCCTGAATATGATAAAAAAATAAATTACTTTTTTTTTAGCCAAGGACAGTGATGGCTAACCGCAGAACCCCAGAACCTTGGCACCCCAGATGTTTTGGAGCTACATTTCCCGTGATGCTCAACTCACTGCAGAGTGCACGAGGATCATGGTAAAATGTAGTTCCAAAACATCTGGGGCTTCCAAGGTTCGCCATTACTGGCCTAGGGCATAGAGGAGAGGAATTTTTCAGTTGAAATTCATGTGTGCCCATTTACAGGCACATGCACTGAAGTCTATGGTGGGAAAATGCCTGAATATGATAAAAAAAAAAATTACTTTTTTTTAGCCAAGGACAGTGATGGCGAACCCCAGAACCCCAGAACCTTGGCACCCCAGATGTTTTGGAACTACATTTCCCGTGATGCTCAACTCACTGCAGAGTGCACGAGCATCATGGTAAAATGTAGTTCCAAAACATCTGGGGCTTCCAAGGTTCGCCATCACTGGCCTAGGGCATAGAGCAGAAGGTGGCTGTACAAATGTGAACAGGGACAATTTGAGAGAATGCTATTCTGCACGTTGAGTGTAGTCAGGTGTAGGGAAACAAGTGGAACAATGCTCAAGTGTGAATGGGGGCTCAAGGAAAATTTTACCATGAACACAAATAAACACAGTTTTTCTTTTAAACAGTTATACTTTGACTGTGACAGTGACGGACTCAGGAGGATTGTCTGTAAACGGGAGTCTGATAGTCTATATAACGAACGTCAACGATGAAACACCATACTTCACTACGTATGTACCTTGGAAAAAAATGACACAGAGCAGATTTTTATAACAGAAAATTGTATTGTGGGATAGATATAATAAGACATCAACAGTAGTATCTGTTAGGACACACTTTGTGAGAAAGCCAGGCATTTGTGAGAAATGGCAGCCTAAATATTTATCTTAGTACTTAGTAAAAAGCTACTAAGCATGCTACATATACAGCCTGTCCCTTGAATCTGTAAAAAGTGTCTAACACTCTTTAGAATTCCAGTGCGCCTCCACATGACGATTGTTGGTGTGGGCAACAGAATCTGGGGCACACACTGAGTGTGGAGGCACACTGAGAGCAGTGTCCATACGCACACTCCCACCTCGGTACAGCAGCTTTCCTTCAACGCCGCTGCAGCTGTCACAAAGCGCAACGGTGGGGCAGTTCTGTTACTAGGTGGGTGGGTGGGGCCTGATATGGATTTACAGACACTAATTTCCTATCAGGTCCACTCCCTTTGTTATTGACAGCTAATTTAATGTGGGATTCTTTACTCATTTGAAGGTATGGTAACAGTTTTGATTGATTTATGTGTGGGGTATGTGGCGCTCCCAAGTAGAGGGTAAGGGTTATATAAGTGAGAATGAAATTCCGTATAAAACCAGATAAAAGTACTAGAACAATTGGAAATTGTTACCAAATGTCCAAAAATAGTAGTGGGAGGGTCAACAGTTACCTCTCCCTGATCACCTGTGATTGGTCCTCTCACGCCATTACGTCACTTCCGGTTCATTGGTTCTGAGTGGATTGGTCCTCTCACGCCGTTACGTCACTTCCGGTTCCTTGGTTCTGAGCGGTGGAACGCACGCCACTACACACCGCTGCTCGGATAGACTCAGGGACTAAGTGCGGGACTTTCAAATCTCCTACCTTCTTCAGCCCTAGGTAGCGAAGGCTATTAGATTTTTGCTTTGCTTTTTTACTTTATTTTGGATGTCTTTTACCTTGGATGTTTTACTATTTTAAATAAAAACTGGATTACGCTATGGTGGCTCCTGTTCTTTTCTCCTGAGGAACACTACCATAAGCCGGTACAGCCAGCCCAGGGACGCATAGGAACCCCAGGACCAGGAGATATACATGACACCATTCCAAGCCACCGAACCACTTACCTACATGCTGTGTACCCCTGCAGGGGTTTCATCTTCTGGTGAGTAGGGTATCTTGAGGGGGAGCACAAGTGTCACCTGGATTGTGCTAAATGCATGGACTCACACAAAAGTCACCTGCTGAATTGTTCCCGATTGGATAATTTTCAAACTGTTGGGACAAAATATACACCTTATCGTATGACTGATCTGGATTTCCATACACAGTTGTATGGTGGACTCTTGAAACTTCAACATTGGAAATTTCAAATTTTTTCACTTGATTGTCTATTTTATTTATTTTGTTTAATACTGGGAATTTGTATTCCTTTCTTCACTTGATTGTTCACTTTATTATTTCTTTTATGCACTACAATAGTTTATTATACTATTGACCGTTGATTGGCCAAATTAAGCACGGGGGTCCCTTACCCCCTTTTTTCTGTCACCCACACAGTAGCCTAAAAACATATGTACTCATGCACTCAGCACTTTGTGACCCACACACATGATATACCATCAACTTATCCTATAACATAAAAAACCTGGGGTCAGGGAGAGGTAACTGCTGACCCTCCCACTACTATTTTTGGACATTTGGTAACAATTTCCAATTGTTCTAGTACTTTTATCTGGTTTTATACAGAATTTCATTCTCACTTATATAACCCTTACCCTCTACTTGGGAGCGCCACATACCCCACACATAAATCAATCATTTCTTATAGCCCTTGTGTACAGGGGCCTTACGGGGCGGCAGCAGCCCAATACATATAGTCCTAAGCGCGGGTTCCTTCTAATTATATATCTATGATAACAGTTTTATATATGGGAAAGGGAATTTAATTGTATGCTGTTTTTATCTATTTCAGAACAACCAAGTCATTTTCCATTCCTGAAGAACAGAGTCCAGGAAGTATCCTTACCACTATAACAGCAGTGGACCCAGATGCTGCTGGATTTGTTAATACACTATACTACAGCATCACCACACCAAACCAGTATTTCTCCATCAATGAACGTAAGATCACAACTGCATGTTTTCTCTATATACTACGAACATCTATTTAATCAAAGCATAAAAATTATTTGAAATCAGGAATTCACAACTATAGCTAATAAATCGTACATAGCATTATATGGAATCAGCCAACCACTGTGGTTATGATATTGCACATGTCTTTATTATTTCTTCTTGAAGACTGTCACCTTATCGTATAGGAAATATTTGTCCAAGGTAGCTAAGAAAGGTAAACTAGTAACAGCTCATTCTCACAGTAGGGGACACTCATGCCAGACAAATCAAAGGGCAGGGGTCATAGGAAACAGTCAGCAAAAGCAGAGGTGAGGGCTCTCTCTATACACAGTAAGACAATCCTAATGTAAAATTTATATAAAGTTATGAAAGCTAAATTAATTAACTGTGCATTCAGTATTTACTGTTGAGGTTTGATGACAATCAGTTATGTAACCTAGGAAGATGTGCTATTTAAAGGAAGAGGAAGAGAAGATTAAACAGTTCAGAATCAGGAACATCAAGTAGAACCTCAAACTGGCTGTGTACAAGACATAATAGAGGTTGTTTAACTCTGATGCCGCGTACACACGACCGTTTTTAATGTCATTGAAAAAAACGTTTTTCTCAACGTGATTCTTCTCAAGCCTGCCTTGCCTACACACGATCATGAAAAAAAATGCTTGAGCAAAGCGCGGTGACGTACGAAATGTACCACGGCACTATAAAGAGGAAGTTCCATTTGGATAGCGCCACCCTTTGGGCTGCTTTTGCTGATCCTTGAGTTAGTAAAGTTTGGTGAGAGACGATTCACACTTTTCAGCCTCGTGCTCTTCAGTCCGTTACAGCATGACAAATGTGCTATCTCCATTACGAACGCTAGTTTTACCAGAACGAGCGCTCCCATCTCATCACTTGCTTCTGAGCATGAGCGTTTTTTTCACGTCTTTAAAGCCTACACACGGCGACGACGTGAAAAACGACGAGAAAAATTAGAGCATGTTCCAAATTTTTAATGGCCATTTTTCACATCGTGAAAAATGCTCTGAAGTCCACACACGATCGTTTTTAATGACCATTTTAAAAAATGGCATTTTTCTCGTCATGAAAAACGGTCGTGTGTATGCGGCATCATAGTTTAACCACTTCCATACCAGGCACTTATACACCTTCCTGCCCAGACCAATTTTTAGCTTTCTGCGCTGTTGCACTTTAAATGACAATTGCGCGGTCATGCTACACTGTACCCAAACAAAATTTTTATAATTTTTTCCCCACAAATAGAGCATTCTTTTGGTGGTATTTGATCACCTCTGCGATTTTTATTTTCTGCTAAAAAAAGACCGAACATTTTGAAAAAAAAAAGTTTTTTTTTGTTTCAGTTACAATACTTTGTAAATAAGTAAGTTTTCTCCTTCACTGATGGGCACTGATGGGGCTGCACTGACGGGCACTGATAAGGCAGCACTGATGGGCGTCAATGAGGCGGCGTGGATGGGCGTCGATGAGGCGGCATGGATGGGCACCTATAGGTGGCACGGATGGGCACCGATAGGCAGCACGGATGGGCACAGATAGGCAGCACGGATGGGCACGGATAGGTGGCACGGATGGGCACTGATAGGCGACATGGATGGGCACTGATAGGTGGCACGGTAGGGCATGGATGGGCACTGATAGGTGGCATGGATGGGCACTGATAGGTGGCACTGTACTGTAATGTGTTGTACTAATGGATGCCAATCAGTGCCAAACAATAATGCCTGCCAATCAGTGGTGCCCATTGTGGGCACTTATTGTCATCCATTGTGGGCACTGATTGGCATCCATTAGGCATTTCTAGTGGGCACTGATTGGCATCCCTGGTGATCTAGGGTGGCTTACCTTATAGTGGGCATCCCTGGTGGTCTGGTGGCATCCCTGGTGGTCCAGTGTGGGCATCCTTGGGGGGGCTGCGCTGATAATCGATCAGCACAAACCCCCCCTGTCAGAGGAGCAGCCGATCGGCTCTCCTCTACTCGCGTCTGACAGACGCGAGTGAGGAAAAGCCGATCACCGGCTTTTCCTGTTTACATCGTGATCAGCTGTGATTGAACACGGCTGATCACATGGTAAAGAGTCTCCGTCTGAGACTTTTTACCTAGATCGGTGTTGCGGGATGTCAGACTGACATCCCGCAACAACGATTGCCGCGATGCGCGCCCCCGGGGGCACGCAGTGGCTCAATATCCTGAAGACGTCATATGACGTCCAGTCAGGATATTGAAACCACTTTGCCGCCGTCATTTTGCTATAGGGCGGGCGGCAAGTGGTTAACTCTGATAGTATAAAGTATAAATAGGAAAACTATAGACAGTCTGTCCACACAAATGTGTGAGATACATTGTGAGGGAACCTGAACAAGAAGGAGGTTAAATTGAATAAAAAATAATATTGAAGAACCGGAAAGCAACCAGAGCATATACTGCAGTCAAGTAGGGGTGTCGTTTACATATTTTTTGAATTGTCAAGGTTTTTTGCCAACCATTCTTAAAGTGGAGTTCCACCCAAAAATGGAACTTCTGCTTTAAGTGAAGGTGTCCCCCTGACATGCCTGTAATTTTTTTTTGGGGGGGGGCAGATACCCTCTTTTTAGAGGCACAGCCGGGCGCCCACAATCAGAATGCTGGCGCCGCGGAGAGGAGCGGAGGTTTATTCGCCTGCATCGCTGGACCGTGGGACAGGTGAGTGTCCGATTCTTAAAAGTCGGCAGCTACACTTTTTGTAGCTGCTGACTTTTATATGGGTGGAACTTTGCTTTAAAGTGGTTCTAAAGGCTAAAGGTTTTTACTTTCATGCATGCCGCCGTCGGAGGTAAAGCGGCGCTATCTTTAGCACCCGCTAGCGACCGAAAAAGGGTTAAAACCACCCGCAAAGCACCACTGTAGCTGCGCTTTGCCAGCGGTTTGGCGGCGCTGCCCATTGATTTCAATGAGCAGGGGCACTTTAGGAGTGGTGAATACACCGCTCCTACAGCTCCTCAAAGATGCGGCTGGCAGGACTTTTTTGAGCGTCCTGCCATGCGCACCGCTCCAGTGTGAAAGCCCTCGGGCTTCCACACTGGAGTGAAAGAAGAGGCTCTTTCAGGGCGCTTTGCAGGCGCTATTTTTATAGTGCCTGCAAAGCGCCTCAGTATGAAAGTAGCCTAAGTGTGCAGCTCTCCCCTCAGCAACCCCCCTCACCTGAGCCCAAGCCTAATCCAGTTATGTGCACGAGAGCCATTGGCTTCCACTGCTGTCAATCACAGCCAGTGAGGTGAGAGCGGGGTTGGTGCCACCCTGTGTGTCTCATACATACAGAAGCGGCTCAGCAGCGAGCACACACGAGTGCCCCAGAGCAAGCAGCTTGAACTGGGGGCACTTAGCAGGGGGGAGGGGCCAGGAGCGCTGACACGGGACTGAAGAAGAAGAGGAGGATTAGGGCTGCTCTGTGAAAAACAATCGCATAGAGCTGGTTAGTATAACATGTTTTGTTTTATTTATTTTTTTTATAAAAATATTTGAACCTTTAGTGTCCCTTTTCATTTAAACCCGAAAAATGTCAATTGAGTCCACTGTCTTGTGAATGGCTTCAGTTTTCTTATTTTAAATTTTAGTGACTGGTACAATCCAGATTGCAAAAACAATAGATCGTGATGCTGGCCCGTTCAAGCTTAATCCAGTTATAACATTGGAAATCAAAGTTATTGACCGTCCAGGTACAGGCCAGGCAAACTCTACTAATATAACCATCACCATTCAGGATATAAATGACAACCCACCAGTTTGTGAACCATATGCATTCAGGTAAGACATCAAATAATGTATCATACTGTCTTTTGAACTAGGAGGAAGCACATGTGTGACTATGTACATACAGAGATATCTGTAACAATGTATCAGCTACACTTTGCTCCCTTACTGTTATAGCTGTTTATTACCAGACCTATTTAATAATATTAAGGCTTTTGAAAATAGTTATGTAAAAAGAAAAGGGTTCATATTAATGATTTTCCAGGGAAGATGGTGTGATGATATTGAGCCACAAGACCCCTAAAAACAAAGTGACAAATAGTATGTTGTCCCCTACACACTCCTCCATTGAGAGGCATGGGAGGAGCCCTCTAATTTGTGTTCTTGGTGTGTTCTTGGTATAGGAGCAGGTCTTTTTTTCTCAGAAAATAGGTGCAGGAACTCAACCATGACCCTCCAAACACCCCCTCCCCCCCCCCCACACACACAACCGCATCAAATGGTGTGGTCAAATTTTACTTACAGTGGAAGGGTCTTAAAGATGCATTAATTACCTGGAGTGCATTACGTACAGAGTGCTGAGTTGGGGGGGGGGGGGGGTTTACACACAGAGTGCAGAGTTCAGTGGTGTGCTATGTGCAGAATTCAGGGGTGTGCTACATACATTGTGCAGAGTTAGTGAGTGCACTTTGCCTTTTTCCACAGGTGCATCCCCAATCCACATCTCACTTTCTCCCCTCTTCAGCTCTGGCCTCTGCATGCAACCCCCCTTGCACTGTCCCCATTTTCTCCCTCCCTCCTTAGAAGCTCCACCATCTTTCGCATGTCTTACTTGTGTTGCTGTATTAAGCTGAAGCACCCAACCAGCTCTAGTACCTCCCCACACACTGTAGGTGGCTATGCCTCTATCACTTGCAGGGAGATCATCCAGTAGGGGTTTTGGAAGCTGCACTGCACCCTGGGCACCTTCATATTCAGTGGCGGCTGGTGCTCAAAATTTTAAGGGGGGCCCAAACAAACTGAAAAAAAAAATAATCAATTGCCGTTACTGTGCCCATTAAACGCAGCCACTGTGCCCAAACGCCACCAGTTTGCCCCCTCAAATGCAGCCAGTTTTCCCCCCAAATGCAGCCAGTTTCCCCCCCAAATGCAGCCAGTTTGTGCCAAAATGCAGCCAGTTTGTCCCCAAATACAGCCAGTTTCCCCCCAAATGCAGCCAATTTGTCCCCAAATGCAGCCAGTTTGTCCCCATATACAGCCAGTTTGTCCCCATATACAGCCAGTTTGTCCCCAAATGCAGCCAGTTTGTCCCCATATACAGCCAGTTTATCCCCATATGCAGCCAGTTTGTCCCCAAATACAGCCAGTTTGTCCCCATATACAGCCAGTTTGTCCCCATATACAGCCAGTTTGTCACCATATGCAGCCAGTTTGTCACCATATGCAGCCAGTTTGTCTCCATATACAGCCAGTTTGTCTCCATATACAGCCAGTTTGTCCCCATATACAGCCAGTTTGTCCCCAAATACAGCCAGTTTCCCCCCAAATGCAGTCAGTTTGTCCCCAAAATACAGCCAGTTTCTCCCCAAATACAGTCAGTTTCCCCCCCAAATTCAGCCAGTTTGTCCCCAAATACAGTCAGTTTCCCCCCAGCCCTGCACTTACTTTCCTCGGGTCAGCGCTGTCCTTCTTCCGTCCTCGATGTCTTCTCCCGCCCTCGATGTCGCTTCAGCCAATCAGGTTACCGGTAACCAGACCTGGTGAACCTGATTGGCTGAAACGCCTGTCAGTTTTAACCAGGGAACGCACCCCGTGCGTCCCCTGGTTAACTATTTGGAAGCCGATTACAGCCCTCAGGCTGTAATCGGGAAGCCTATCAGAGCCGCTGGCTCTGATAGGCACTTCCAAACACCAACCGGCCACTGTTATTCAGATGGCCAGCCCTCAACAGGGGGGCAGCCAACTGAATAGTGGGCGGCAGCGGCGGCGACAATACATAGGTTCATGCAATGCTTGAACCTATGTATTGTTATTGTGGGTGGACGCAGGAGCGAGAGGGGGCAGCGCTCCTGCGCCCACTATGGACGCACCGCCACTGTTCATATCCTTTGTCCCCATCCTGCACTCTGTGGGAGCCGCCCAGGAGATCAGATCTGTGGGAGCTGGTGGGAGATAAGCTGTCACTGATAAACACAGAAACCAGACTTCTGTGTTTACAAGTGATAGTGGTAAGAAGGGAGCAGAAGGCCTGAGCCAGAGGTGGTGGAACTGAGTTCCACCAAGTTCCAGCTAAAAAAAAAGCCCTGTATAGGAGGTAATGAGTAAGCACTAACTGTAGCGCGAAACATGTTAACTTTCACTGTATCCCACACTGTGATGTCTTTTTTTCCTGTCTATCTGCAGACAAGCCGTGCTAGCACCTTCACCTTGGTACTGGAGTAGGTGAATCACTGATTGCTCACCTCACCGCTTTGCTAGTGAATGGGATGTTGTCCTGAGAATTTGCAGCTCTGTTAAATTCTATCTATTTTAAATCATAAAAAAAAAAAGTCTTGTGTGTAAGAACTCATTCAACTTAGTAGGCCTCTTGAATTCCATTAGAGAAAATTGAATAAACATTTCTCAGAGGTTTTGTAAATGTCAAAGGACCACTGTGTCTCATAAAATTGGCCTTAAAGCAGAACTAAAGGCAACAATTTCTTTTCATTTTGGATAGAGTAAGGAAGGATTATAACCCTTGTCAGGTTTTTTTTGTCACCTGAGTCCCATTGGAGAGATTTCTCTTCACTTTCTGTTCCATGACCTCTAACCCTTGGGTGTCACTAGGGTCACCGGAAACTAGTGTCCCCTTTGGAAGATTTCCCCTCCATTAATGTTCTGGGGACAACCAAAATGTGGTATTTTCTTTTACTTTCATTCTTGATGATAACGGTAAACAGGATGGGGGTACATACACCCAAAAAAACTTACAGATGTTCTAATTCCTCTCCACTCTATCCAAAACTGAAAAAAAAAGTTTTGCCTTTAGTTATACTTTAACATTTGTAGCAGTAACATTACTAAGGCAGCCCATGCATTAGTCAGTTTTCCCCCAGATTCCGCCATCCACACATTTGAGATGGATGAGGGAATCCTCCCCGCTATGTCATTGTCAGTGTTAATTTTCGATTTAGTTTTAGTCTTAGTCTTAGGACTAAAATGACATTTTAGTTTTAGTCTTCTGCAATTGTTTTAGTTTTAGTCGTATTTAGTCGACTAAATCTCCAGGACATTTTAGTCTACTAAAATGTCCTACATTTTAGTCAACTAAAATCTCCAGTACATTTTAGTCGGCTAAAATCGTTTTAGTCGACTAAAACTAATTTTAGTCATCTAAAATCGAATGGGCGTGGTTAAATTGTAATGTAGTACTTAAGCATTTCTCTACAATTTCCAACTCATTATAAACTGCTGGAGTGAAAAATCTAGTATGTTATTATTTATGTTATTGAGGTATGAACATGCACTACAGACCAGTGTTAATTTTGATGTCAAATTTCAATTTAGTACAAAATGGAGTACAATAGCCACAATTGACGATATAAAACAAGAAAAACATACCATAATTACAGTATACAAAGTGAGCAGTGATGTGTCACACACAATATCGGGTTAAGACCCTGGGCAAAAAAGACCAGCAAAAAGGGAGAGAGTTGAGGAGAAGAAGATAAAGTCAAGATATCAGGAGAATGGAAAGAGGGGGTGGGGGAGAGAGAGAGAAAAGGCAAGGGGGAGAGGTTGGGTAAGGGAAAGAAACCTTGGCCATCCGATGGATAAATAGGTGTAAGTATTAGGGGACATGAACCACACACCACAATTACCATAGTAACACTATACTACTCTGGCGAGGTGGTCGGGATTTTAAAAAAAAATTATACACTACAATTGCTTATAATAGTGAATTTCACTGTTATAAACAACAGTTTTTTCTGAATGAAATCTATTCATTCAGTGTTTACTATTGTGATTAGCTGTGATTGGCCACAGCTAATCACATGGTACAGATGAGCTGTGATTGGCCCTGTCTGTACCATGTGATCAGTGTGACCAATCAGAGAGATCTACACAATAGTACACAATGAATGGCATGAATGGAAGCCATCCATTGTGTACAATTGTCATATGATCTGCTGTAAATGGTGACAGCGATCACATAGTACCAGCAGTGGGCCGGTACACTGATCTGTCATCAGCTGTGCCTGGTGGACACATGGGGTGACAGATCACGCCGCAGAGTGGCCCGTGGGGCACGTGCAAGGTGTTTTCTTGGGAGGACATCATATGACAGACATCATTATGTGAGGAAAACATCACAGTTTCCAGGCATAAAGTGGTTGTAAAGGCAAGACATTTTTTACCTTAATGCATTTCCTGCATTAAGGTAAAAAATGTCTCATTATTTGTATCACACCCTTCTTCCTAAATACTTACCTGAGTCTTCAATTTGATCCAGTGCTGTTCCTGTCTGTATCGGCTCTCTCCTCTCTCCCTGTATTCACAAGGCACAAAGGCAGCAGCAGGAGTCATTGGCTCCTGCTGCTATCAATCAAATCCTGAAGAGAGGGGGTAGGGCAGGGCCATTGCTTGTGTGAGCGGGGCTTACTGTGCTTAAAGTGGTTGTAAACCCTTACATGTACCCAGTGAAGTGACAGATTAAACAAATACTCCTACACTAACTGTACCTGTCTATCTACGGTCCTTTCTTCTCTACTTCTATTCAAAGTGTTGAATTTATAAAGTTTGTCTGAGAGTTTAGAAGAAAGGGGACGAAGAGCTGACATTACACTTTGCAGAGTCCATTCAGGAGAGCTCTGAAAGCTGACTGGAGGGAAGAGACACCCCCCACTTCACACAGCACACAGGAACAGAGCGGAGGCTGTCAATCTGCTGGAGGTCCTTCCCCATTTGTTTCTTGGTGTCATGAAAACTTGTCAGAAGTGATTAATGCTGACAGCAGAGAAACCAAACAGCAGACAGAAATGACACTTAGTGCTCCTAATTGAGACAAGTACACACTATAGAAGGATATGCTTTTTTCATATTTCATGTCTGAGGTTTACAACCACTTTAAGTTCGGGACCTGGAGTGAGCCCTTGCTAATGCCCCCAGAGGCAGGCTGAGGCAGACTTTCACACTGATAGAAAGTTAAAGCGGCACTACAACCTAAAAGCAAGGCTCCTCCTCAAGAACACAGTTAACGCTTTGTAACCTGCGGCCAACTTCTGTAACACTTCACATTGTTCACTGCAGACACAGTTCCTCATTATACTCAGAACATTTCTCCCACTTAAGTTGTGCAGCATTTCTGAGCTGGTACTGCAGAGCTTGTCTCTGATTTCAGCAACCCAGTAGCCATCACCTTACTCCCAGCGACACTGATCTGTAAGTTACACTTGGATACTAGGAAGCTCACTTGTACATATCCTAAACTTATTCTTTCGAGGCCTAACTACATCTTCCTCCATGACTCCCAGGCTAGATTCCCTAGGGTGCCCTGTGCTGCAAGGTCAATGCCAGTATATGGGGAACTGGTCACTAGGGAAGGAGCCTAAGCACCAAGCTCCTTCACTACCAGGGCCTCCGTGACCATTGCCATGTCACCAGATTCCCAACTAGCTGGCTGCTTATGCACACGACTCTAGTATTATAGTCATTAGCAATGGCAATATAACCTCCTCCAGATAGCTTCACTGCATGTTAGACCTCTGCATTGTATCTTCACAAACTCATCTCTGTCCCTTGTCAAGCCCTGTTTTTTAGATACTCCATGCATGCACCCTTTTAGTGACTTCAGACCAGGCAATTTAAGTGTAGCGCCCTGCTCCTGATGACCAGGCGCTATGTTAAATTTAGTGGGTTTCTGAGCTGTTAGTTAGCTCAGACTTTGTAATAATCAAGACTAAATCAGCCTCTGTTCCGGCTATGGCTGTGTTTGGAAGGACTTCCCACTGTTCACCTGTAGGTGGCGTTACCACTCCAGGCCAATGTTGGAACACAAGCAGGCCAAAGTGTATTGGGTGTCTTTCCCCGGGAACAGCTCAGTGGGAGTGGTCTCCCCACTGAGCATGCTGGGGAAGGGTACTTAAGGGGCAGACACCATTTCTAGGGGCTCTCTTCGCCTCGTGGCCCTCCTGGCTCGAGGTATGTGTTACTGGAATTTCAGCCTCTCAGCCACGCTGGCCCGAGGCTGCATCTATGCCAGGTAGGCCCAGTTGTCCTGACCTACACTTTGAAGGTGATCCTGTGATGTCTGTCCTGCGGGCGGAAGCCACTCAATGGAGGAAACCAGGGGAGTACCTGTCCTGGAGAGGACCAAGCGAAAGGCTGGTATCTTGAGGAAGGCCTGGTGACCCTATTGGAGGATGCACCATAGCTGAAGTTACCTTACAGTTTGCCGGGTTGGCTTAAAGGCTCTTTAACTGTAAGGCTGGATATCCGGGTACTAAAATCCTGTGGCAGAGGATCATTGAACAGTTCAACTTAATCGTTCTAAAGGTCTGTGGCAGAGACTGTTATTTCTTATTTGTTCGTGCATCATTCCAGCTGCTAGGTCAAGTGAGAGGGGCCTACCTGGGTGAGCATTACCCACTTGAAGGAGAGTGGTGAGTGTGACTTTCAAAGCTTAGAAGTTTCCCCAGTGATCTGCTGTGTGTGCCTGAACCTTCCCCTAACCCTACGTCCCTCTACCTATGCAAGTTTTGTTTGGAAATAAAACCTGACAGAAAAGGATTCATAACTTGTGTGGACATTGAACTTTTTGTAGACTCTCATCCTCTAGACAACGGACAGTGAGGTAACGTGCAAGGCCCAAATATAAACCAGCAGCTCCTATGGGGGTGTGCTACATAAGTAACAACAAAGTTCTTTTACTAAAGTAGTTAAATAATACAGATGAACAGCTGTCAAAGACATCTTCCATACACAGTCCTCTAAGTTCCATTTAAGTTGTACCCCTGGTGCTCCCTTTTACCCTATGAGGTAGACATACCATAAATAGGTGAGAACATCTTTAGTCCATTAGTCCATGTAGAAGCATATGTCCATACACTTGGAACTCCAACTGGGCTACTACACGGGATGGTAAAGTAGCAAAGTGGCAAAGTGGCAATTACATTCTCAGCAGCACCCTCCTTATCTTTCCATGCAGAGAGCAAAAGACTAATTTATCTAGATACAGTTCCCCTTTATATGTTTTGTCTAGCAGAGGGCAGTACTCCTCAGAAAAGTATGAATATCCTGGCCAGCAGAGTTAACCCTTACCTCTCAGACACCACCACTTATGCTGGTCAACATTAACTAAATAGTGCAATTAATGCAGCAGAAAACACACTTCACCAAAAAGAGAATCAACACAGGCAACATAGTAAACAAAGGCAACATAGAAATACCGAATTAAGCATCTGCTTACATGTGCTGTGTGTCTATGGATGCACACAGCCTGGCTTGGGAGCAAGCCAGCAGGTGTGCCACCATAGCAAGCAGCTTGCTATGGTGGCACACACAGAGGAGAAGGAGCCAAAAGTGCCAGTGGTGGACCCCAGAAGAGGAGGTTTGGGTCCGCTCTGTGCGATACCATTGTACAGAGCAGGTAAGTAGAACATGTTATTTTAGAAAAATTGTTTTTAGACTTTACAACCACTTAATTACATCAAATAACATGCATCAGCCCATTAGGCCAGGCTTATTGACAAATCTTAAACTAGTTTAGTTTACAGAAAGCAGAATACACATTCCTAGCTGAAAAGGTCTCACTGCAGAGTCAAAATGTATGTATAATTCATAAATACTGGGATGTTCAAATTACAGTAATAGGGTAGGCCTACCATCATTTTAACACTAGAGGAGAAGAGGACGATATTACTTTTTAGGTAGCCACACATAAAAGCATATCAAGCATAGGCTTGTTTAAATCGTGAAAGAATTAAATAAAATACTTACTGTGAACAGTGAACAGTGACTGTTTCTGCTAAAATAAATGGGGTCAGAGATTTGCATGTAAAGATTTAACTGCTGAAATAGCCGAACCCCAGTGTCAACTGTTCTTAGTCAGCTGTAGACATGTGCGGTTCATTTAGTTCCGAATTGAAATTCGGCCAAATTTTAGATTATTAAGAATTACAATAGTACCGAATTTAAACAAATTTGAAACAACGAAAAATAAAATTCAGACGAAATTTGAATCGTTTTTAAATACTTGAATCATTTTCAAATTTGAATTAGAAAAGTTTTAAAATTCAAATAGTTTTAAAATTCAAATAGTTTTTGAATTCGATTAGTCTTCGAATTTGAATAGTCTTCAAATTTGAATAGTTTTCAAATTCGATTAGTTTTCAAATTCGATTCGTTTTCCAATTTGAATAGTTTTCGCATTTCCAAATAGAATAAAATAGAATGGAAAATAAAGGAATAGAATAGAAAAAAAATAGAATAGAAAAGAATATAACAGAAAATAAAAGAATAGAATAGAATAGAGTAAAAAAGAACAAAATAGAATAGAAAATAAAATATATAAAAAATATTAGATACGAATAGAATAGAATAAAATAGAAAGAATATAACCATCTTCAGAAAACGATTTTAAAATAGAGTAAATTTGAATACATAAGAAAAGAATAGAATAAAAAAAAAAGAATTGAATAGAATAGACTATAAAAGAATAGAAAAGAAAATAATAAAAAAACAATAGAATAGAATAGAAAGAATATAACCATTTCCCAAAATTCAAATAGAATCAATTCGAATTTGAATAAAATAAAAAATAATAGATTAGAATAGAATAGAAATAACGGAATAGTATAGAAAAAAAACAATAGAATATAATAGAAAGAATATAACCATCTTCCGAAATTCGAATTTTGAATATAATAAATTTGAGTAGAAAATAATAGAATAGAACATAAAATAATAGAATAGAAAATAATAGAATAGAATAGAATAAACACATAGAAAAAGAATACAATTAAAAAAACAATAGAATATAATTATTTCCCAAAATTCAAATAGAATCAATTCGAATTTGAATAGAATAGAAAAGAATAGGAAGATGGTTATATTCATTCTATTACATAGTTACATAGTTAGTCAGGTTGAAAAAAGACACAAGTCCATCCAGTTCAACCGTAAAAAAATAAATAAAAAAAAAATAAAAATAAAAAAAAAATAAACATATATCGTACAATCCCATATACCCAATTCTATACCCACAGTTGATCCAGAGGAAGGCAAAAAAAACCCAGCAGAGCATGATCCAATTTGCTACAGCAGGGGAAAAAATTCCTTCCTGATCCCCCGAGAGGCAATCGGATATTCCCTGGATCAACTTTTCCTATAAATGTCAGTACCCAGTTATATTATGTACATTTAAGAAAGAATCCAGGCCCTTCTTAAAGCAATCTACTGAGCTGGCCAGAACCACCTCTGCAGGGAGTCTATTCCACATTTTCACAGCTCTTACTGTGAAAAAACCTTTCCGTATTTGGAGGTGAAATCTCTTTTCCTCTAGACGCAAAGAGTGTCCCCTTGTCCTTTGTGTTGACCGTAAAGTGAATAACTGAACACCAAGTTCACTATATGGACCCCTTATGTATTTGTACATGTTGATCATATCCCCCCTTAATCTCCTCTTCTCAAGAGAGAATAAATTCAGTTCCTCTAATCTCTCCTCATAGCTGAGCTCCTCCATGCCTCTTATCAGTTTGGTTGCCCTTCTCTGCACTTTCTCCAGTTCCCCAATATCCTTTTTGAGAACTGGGGCCCAAAACTGAACTGCATATTCCAGATGAGGTCTTACTAATGATTTGAACAGGGGCAAAATGATATCTCTCTCTCTGGAGACCATACCTCTCTTAATACAAGAAAGGACTTTGCTCGCTTTGGAAACCGCAGCTTGGCATTGCATGCCATTATTGAGCTTATGATCTACCAAAACCCCCAGATCCTTCTCCACTACGGATCCCCCCAGTTGTACTCCCCCTAGTATGTATGATGCATTCATATTCTTAGCCCCCAAGTGCATAACTTTACATTTATCAACATTAAACCTCATCTGCCACATAGTCGCCCAATTAGACAGAGCATTGAGGTCGGCTTGTAAATTGGCGACATCCTGTAAGGACTATTCTTTTCTATTCTGTTGGTTTTTCTATACTATTGTGTTATTTTCTATTCTATTCTACTCTATTCTATTTAAATTCAAATTGATTCTATTTGAATTTTGGAAAATGGTTATATTCTATTCTATTGTTTTTTTAATCCTATTCAAATTTCAGAAGATGGTTATAATCTATTTACGTCTATTCTTTTTTTATTCTACTGTATTTCTTTCTATTCTATTCCATACTATTCTCTTCCATTATTTTCTATCCTATTTTGTTCTGTTTTACTCTATTATTTTCTATTCTTTTATTTTCAGTTATCTTTTTTTCTATTCTATTATTTTTTTTCTATTCCTTTATTTTCTCTTCTATTTTATTTTCTTTGGAAATTGGGAAACGATTTGAAATTGATTAGAAACTTTTCGAATTGATTCGAATACGAATAAACAAAACAAATTCCGAAAATGAATTAAACGGATTAAATGAATTTAACTAAACAAATTTATGTAAATAACGAATTGAAACAAAACAAATTTTTTTTTTTTCGTGCACATGTCTAGTCAGCTGGCACTTAGATTGTTGTCATGCAAGCTAAAGAAACTCTGTGCTAAGTGAGACAGATAGGGCTCTTTCACACAAATTTTAAAGCAGCCTAAAAGTGCATTAACGCACCTATAGCAATAATGAGCATTTAGGATGTGTTGTACAAGCATTTATGTTGCGTCAGGCAACACTTCTCAAATGACCTGTGTGTCGTTTTTTTTTTTCCAAGGCTAAAATGGGAAATAATCACTTTTGACGCTTTGCAACTGCACCGTAAACACACTGTAAATGCCATAGGCACATTTACATTGTGTTTAAGGTGCGGTTGTGGTGCATTTCCATGGAAGTGAATGGAGTTGCAAAGCAGCAACTCTGCAGACAGTGTTATTTTTGCCTTGCCTCAACGCGAAGCAACGCTAACACTGCAGTGTGCACGCCTCCATCAGCTCCCCATTGTAACAATTTTGAGTGGCCTTGCTAGGCGTTCTGGAAAACCCAAACACCTATTTTCAATGCCCGTGTGAAAGAGCCCATAGTGCCATTGTCAAATTTTTGATTACATTTTGAGAGAAAAATAACAAAATTTAAAATAACTGGTATAGTTACATTTTTATTACGTTGCTCCAACAGAGAGTACAGTATAGAATGGAAAATTAGTTACTGAGTATCTAAAATAACATACTTTACATGTCATACAACAAGTTTAGCTATTTTACTTCTAATTATACTGATATTAGATGGAGTAATTTAACAAGATCATTCTGTGGTTATTGTGAGAAAAGGATTTGTTGTGAACCTTTGAGGAGGCCTTTTCTTATAAAAATAGCAGATTTTTTTCTGCAACTATAATCTGCCATGTTATTGAGTCTATAAGGCTGGGTTCACATATATGCGAATTTGATGTGGGTTTCCTTGTATCCAATTCACATGACATGCGAGTGTGACTGGCTCTCAATGGAGCGGATTGAAAAAGGGACCTGTACATGTTTGGTTCTGGTGCGAATTCAGGCAAAAATTGTAACCTGATTCGCACCTTAACCAGTGAACAGACACGCGCCGGACCCCAGGCATGAAGCCGTGGCCGCACATACGTGAACCCAGCCTAACTGCCAAACATTGAAACCTACAATAGGAAAAGACAGAGTGAAATCATGTAGCTCTTTTGGAAAATTCTGATAAAACAAATCTAGTGTGCTTCAAAATGCTTAAGTATATATAATGCCAAATTTTGGTATAATATACTTTATGAGTAAACGTTAATATTGGTTAAAAAAGCACATTTATGTTTTTTTTTTTTAACAGCGTGGCAGTTCCAGAGACAGCAACAAATGGGTCCCTTATATATGATCTTAGTAATAAGTGCACAGACATTGATGTGGACACCCAAAACAAAGTATTCAACTTTACTGGCTTATCAGGTCTTGGAAGCAATCAACGATTTCAACTTGACCCATCAGGATCTGGCAAAATAGTGGTATGATTTGTTTTCATGTTATGGGTGGGTAGTGTAATGCCTTGTACACACGATCGGATTTTTCCGATGAAATTCCGTTCAAGCTGTCTTGCATACACACTGTCACACCAAATTCCGACCAAATTCTGACCGTCAAGAACGTGGTGACGTACAACACTACGACGAGCCGAGAAAAATTAAGTTCAATGCTTCCGAGCATGTGTCGACTTGATTCTGAGCATGCGTGTTTTTTTCTCCGTCGGAGTTCCACAGAGACGATCAGAATTTCCGATAGGATTTTTTTCCATCAGAAAAAAAATAAAACATGTTCTATTTCTAAACTCAGACGGAAAAAAGTCCGATGGTGCCCACACACGGTAGGAATATCCGATGAAAAAATTCCGTCAGACTTTTTTCATCGGAAATTCCGATCGTGTGTACAGGGCCTTAAACTGGCACTGGCAATTGAACTTACGTTGTGGTAGATCCATTCCTGACTGATACACAATTTTGTGACTAAATATGTAAAAGAGGAGAATTCTTATAGAAAATATTTAATTAGGACGGAGTCAACTCATTTTTTTTATGTTTGACGATCCAGGATAGGTAGCGTGTAAAGTCAATAGTGGATTAGGTGTTCCTTGGGCCGTAGGCTGTTTTCAGCTCAGGACCCCTTACTGCAGCAGTGCTGATTATATTTCTCAATGAATGCTAAAAGCAGCAGGCAAATGGTATAAACACATCTTTAAAATACCCGAATGTCAACAAGCCAGGCCTTAAACGCTGCCTATAAAATAAAACAGCCATGCCACCAAACAAGTCACCATTGACACTAATGGGATGTTTCTAGTACAAATCATAGCATTAAAGTTATTCATAAAGGAAATCAAAGCATTTTTTTTGTTTCTTTTTTATTGCAATGCTACAAAGAAGTTTAAATAAAAAAAAAATACAAAAACAAAACAAAGAAAAAAATGTGAACTGTACGAATTGAAAAAAACTAAAAACTAAAAAACTTTAGCTGAAAAAAGAGTATCTAAGGGAAAAGGGGTATGCGTTAATTGGGAAATAATAGGGTAATTCATGGTGATAAGCTGTTTAACCACTTGAAGAACAGGCCTATTCTAACACTTCTCTCCTACATGTAAAAATCCATATATTTTTGCTAGAAAATTACTGAGAACCCCCAAACATTATATATTTTTATTTAGCAGAGGCCCTGTAAAATGGTGGTCAATGCCATTGTCACACGGTATTTGCACAGCGGTTTTTCAAATGCAATAAAAAAAAAAAAAAAATACACTATTATTGAATGTTAATGCAAAAAAGCTCATAATATATAACCCAATTTTTTGATAAAATATAAAAGAAGATGTTACGCAGAGTAAATAGATTCCTAACATTTCACACTTTAAAATTGCGCACGTTTGTGGAATGACGACAAACTACAATACTTAAAAATCTCCATAGGTAAGGCTTTAAAAATGTTTACAAGTTACTAGTTTAGAGTTACAAGGAGGTCTTTCATTAGAATTATTGCTTTTGCTTTAACGTTTGCGTCAATACCTCACATGTTTTGTGTGAACACAGTTTACATATGCATGCGCAACCTACATATACGTTCGCATCTGCACACGAGCATGGGGGGACGGAGGCGCTTTTAAAAATGTTTTAATCATTTATTTTATTATTTTTTATTTTTACACTGTCCCTTTATTTATTTTTTGATCACTTTTATTTTGTCAAACCTCTATATGGAACAAAGATACTAGATATATCGAACCCTACTTTCTGGTTTCAAAGTGTTTTTTTCTTATTGTAGTTAGTAAGTAACTGGGAATCTGTGGTAGATAGATAGATAGCCTGAAGAACCTTTGGACTTTTAGTGCTTAATGGGCTTTCAGATCTGACACTTTGATTCTTCTCTTAGGTCATATATTTTGTCACATCTGTGACAGATCTCACTGAGAAAACAGTGCGCAGGCGAAAGTTTCAGCTGCTTGTCAAGCACACATTACGCAAAAATACGTTATCATTGGACTGTTGTTATTAGTAATATTAATCATGCTTCAATTATAAATAAATCGCATTCAAAGATGGAATTCAGGAATACATTTTAATTGTATAGTTGCATTGGAATAGCTTGGACCAAAGTAAGAATGCATATTCCATACTTGTGGGATTTCTGTGGAAGCTGTAAATCAATGTAGTAACCATCTATACTTAAGTGATCGCCATTGTCTTCCAGGTCCCATGCTGAGCAGCTGCTCTACTGCACAGTTGCCACAGGGAGTTACCTGCTTGGCACAGGTTCTATTCACAAAGCACCTTGCATTTTTCACAATCCAAGGCGTTCTCAGATTGGACTAGGCGGAGAGGTGGGGCAAAGCTGTTACAATCACCAATTTGCCCAGTCAGAGAAAGTTTTGCATTTATTGAGAAAAACGCAAGGTGTTCTGTAAATGGTGTCTGTGCCGAGTGAGTGAGCCCCGGTGGTTACTATGCAGCAAAGCAGCTTCTGAGCATGGGACTCAGAAGACCACAGCGATCAATGCAGTACTGGTAACTACTACAGCGATTTCCAGCTTCTACAGTGGTCCCACAGGTACCAAATATGCAAACTTATGTTAATCCAAGCTGGACCAATGTAACGCTGTAATAATGTCTATACCTGGAATTCAGTTTTAATCAGCTCCATATTGTCTGTCTAAGTGAATGTTATGATACATGAATGTCAGCCTCTAAATTTTCACATTATGTGTTTATTTTCTCAGTTGATAGGTAACTTGGACTTTGAAAACCCAAATAATATTGCTGTTGGCAATGAATATAGTCTAACGGTTTCAGTACAGGACATCGCTTACCCATATTACAGTCGTACGTAGCATTTTAGCATTATTTCTATTTAAGATTTGGATTACATTTGCACTGAAACATTGTAAATGATATATACCTTTCTGTTTTTTCAGAAAATATTTATGTTTATGTGAAAACAATACCAGTCGATGAATATCCCCCGGTATTTAACAGCTCTTCCTATGTGTTTAACATTTCTGAACTCTCACCACGTAAGTGATTTGATTAAACCAATTTTAGCACAGTACAATAATTTAATATACGTCCAGATAAGTAATTGTGGAAAAAAATGAAAGAGGCATGTTAAAAGGAATGTATAGCATTTTTGTATATATTTTCTTTGTTTTGAACTAAAAAAAATCAAAAACAAAATTGTAATTTTTTTATAACCAAGAGAATCTTATTATGAATATGTTTTGGTTAGCTGAGAGGTAAATGCTGGGTGCAGCGATTCTGTGTTTTGGAAGATTTACTCTCTGCTTTTAATCTTGGCTCCTTTTCACATGCAGAAAGGTTATCTCCCTATGGAATGCTAAAAAAAGCTTCCAGTGAGACATTTGTTCTGGTTTGGCTCAAACTTAGGTTTCAATCAGATAAACACCTTGGGCCTCATCATTAAAATAAAGTAAGACGTGTCTTCTTATGGGATAGATATTTTTCACTAGAATGGAAGTGATACACTACACTACTCCATGCATCTAACCCACTTACCCACCTACAACACTGGGTTCAGACTGGTGCGATGCGGAAACACTGCGAATCCAGTACGGGTTCCCGCATTGCACTTGAATCGTACAGTGGTTCACACTGAGATTTGTGAACCTCTTCGGGTGTCAATGTAAAGTTAATGACACCCCCAGATTGGTTTGTAGATTGCAGTGCGAACTGTGAAATGGTGCAGGACCCTTTTTTTGGTCAGAACTGGAATCCGATCGCATTGGTGTTTATTCACACCCATGCGATTCGGTTCCAGTTCGGGCCAAAAAAAGGGTCCTGCACCTTTTTGGTGTGAATGCAATGAAATTTCAGCCATACAGTTTGATGGTTAAAATCACATCGCACAGACATCGCATGTGATCTGGACAGCAATGCGGTGCGAATTACATGCAATGTCTGTCATCACACTAGTGTGAACCGGGACTAAGACTAACTTTCATTTAGTATATTTAATGTGTCCCATTTGTTTCCCAAACATCAAAACTTGTGAATTCTTCAGAAATCAGCAAAATACATATTTTTCTCTTCTCTTTTCTAAAGAGGTACTCTCCATGTCTTACTAGTATACGTGATATTAAAATTATTCTGTATTTTCTAGAGGAAATATACTTCCTTGCTCTGTAGAAAAATACTTTCTGTTTCATTGTTTACACATATACTGTAGTCTTTAATTTGAGCTTAACATTCTATCTTTCTTATCTACTGTATCTTCACATATCTTTTTTCACTCAATCTTTCCTTCTTTTTTATTTCTGTAACAGATCTTCCTCATCATCTCCTCTGTCTTGCTCACAATCTCCATAAACTTTCATAGTTCTCACAAATCTGTACTCTGACTTCCATATTCTCTCACATACACAGAGATGAAACTAATCTCCCTACATAAGTTTTACATTTATAACTGCGGTCTTCAGCTGTATATACTGTTTAGAAAGTGCACGTCCTGTTAGAATTTTCTCTTCCCGATTCACCTGTGGGTGTGGATTCATGCCATACACTGTGAGACAGGTGATTGGAGGAAAGGCACACCCCCCCCCCCGCACTCCACATAGACAGAGACTTGCAGAGCTGTGCTGTGAATAGACCAGCTCTCTGCTAATCTATTTATAGCACCCACCCTGACACAAATTTCAGGCTGGTTTCATCACAGTTGACAGAGAATTTGTCATGCTGATAACAGAATAACAGAGCAGGCGAAAGCCACAGGACTTAGGGCTTTGAAGAGAGATAAGAAAACACTGCATATATATGTACCCAGCTTAACTTTCATGAATCGGGTTTAAATCCACTTTAACTCTCAAAATGATTACCCAAATATTATGGCTTTATCAGGGGTTGTGCTTTGCAAGGCTGGACATACATGAGTCTGTTTTTTTTTTTTCGTTCAACCATGAGGTTGAACATAAAACCTGAACTGATTCCCCCATCCACACATGGTGGATAGATAATTCCATAGGTCCCTGGTGAATCAGATGAATTTCGATCCATGTATGACCAGCTTAAGTGGTATGCATTGTGCAAACTGATAATTTGGCCACTGTTTGCTATTTGTACTTGTCTACATTGTGACAGCAGGAAGGTAAAGTCACCTGGTTGCATCCAGGGGGGTAGATATATTTCGCCCAGATTCAGGCTTTACGCCGACTTATACAACTAGGTGGAGAGTTGTATAAGCCCAGCTAAGGCTAGTGGGCTCATGGATGACTCATACCTCTAGGGAGAGTGCTGGGCGTCGTGCAGACAGGGAGTTGATGAGACCAGCTGAAGCTTGTCAGCTCATTTAGGCCTCTATAAGAACTCCCAGCTTCATTAGATGTTAGCTCATGCCTGGAACCAGACCTGTGTGGACTGTCTAGGGAGAGTGAACCCCTGTGCGGTGAGACAAAGCCTGTGTGGCTATTTGCTTGGACATTTAAAACCAGGGACTTAGGGACTAGGACAGCACTAGGCTGATCCCAGTTGTTAGTTAGGAAACCTATATGTTTAGTCAGAGGTCAAGTTGACCAGGATTTATTTTGTTTATGTTTCTTTTGCTTTGCTGTGTTTTGTCACTGTAAACAGAAAATAAACCGCACCTTTTTGATTTTGAAAACCACAACCTCCGTTTGCTGGGCCTGTTTTGTGTGGGGAGCCCATCCCGGGGGTCACACACACCCGCTGCCGAGCTAACCCCCTCACAGTTGGTGGAGAACCAGTGGCAGTTTTTTTAAGCCAGCATGGAGGAGATACTGAAACAGCTGGCTCTAGCAAATGCCAATCAACAGCAGACAAATGCAGGTTTGCAAAGGAGCCTTGCAGCCCAGCAGCAAGCTCATCAACAGAGCCTTGCAGCCCAGCAGCAAGCTCACCAACAGAGTCTGGAAGCTCAGCAACAAGCCCAGCAGCAATCTGAGGCCCGCTTCATAGACCTGTTACAGAAGCAAGAGCAGAGACTACAACAAATGGAAGCAGTAATGCAGCAACGTCCACAGACCAGTGAGGAAAGCCGTCCCACTAATACCGCGTCCTTTGGGGTGAGTCGTTTATTGACAAAAATGACTGGAGAGGATGATCCAGAGGTATTTTTGACCACATTTGAAAGGACCGCTGAAAGAGAAAAGTGGCCTGAGGAGCAGTGGGCTGGACTGGTGGCTCCTCTGTTAACTGGTGAATCGCAGAAAGCTTACTATGACCTAGAGCCTAACCAAGCAAAAGACTATGTGATGCTAAAAGCTGAAATTTTGGCAAGGCTGGGTGTCACCCAGGCTGTCCGGGCTCAGCGTGTGCATAACTGGACTTTCCAGCTTGGAAAACCCCCCAGGTCTCAAATGTATGATCTCATTCACCTGAGCAGAAAGTGGCTACAGCCAGAGACTTTGTCCGCACCAAAGATTGTGGAACGTGTTGTAATGGATCGGTTTTTGAGAGCTCTTCCTACTGCCATCCAAAAGTGGGTAAGCCATGGAGACCCAGAGACGGCCGATGGTCTTGTGGATCGTGTGGAGAAATACTTGGCTACAGAGAACCTGACGGCCTCTTCCAGAGACACTCGGACTTTCCACCCTAAGACCAGACCATCCCCAGGGGCGGATAAGAGGATTCCAAGGGGTGAGGGTGGAGAGAGTGAGAGGGTGGGAGCTCTACCCCAAGTTTGGCGAGAACAGCCTGGGAAATCAGCGGCTCAAGAGGCGGCAAGAAGGATCGTTTGCTACCGCTGCCGGCAAGCGGGACATATTGCAGCCAATTGCCCGGTTGTGGAGGAACCCATGCAGTGTGACTTTCTGACGGGCAGACGTCAGTCGCTGTGTGCGACAGTCGCATGCACTGCCATTCGAGGAACTGAGAAACATTTATGCAAAATGTGTGTTAATGGTAGAAATGTTGTGGTATTGCTGGATTCAGGTAGCCTTGTGACCCTGATAAAGGCTGAGTTAGTTAAAACAGAGGTCTTTGGGAATAGCAAGGTAGCTGTTATTTGTGTGCATGGGGACACCCGAGAGTATCCAGTGACTACAGTGTGTTTCGAGACCCCCAAAGGTACCCTCTCTCATCCAGTGGGCTTAGTATCTCAGTTACCGCATGACGCCATTGTGGGAAGGGATTTTCCGAAGTTCTGGGAACTGTGGGATGATCCTGAGCCCCCCACTGGTGCCCCTATGTACCAGGAATGTGATAGCCAGAACTCCCCTGAGAGTGGTGAGGACTCTCCGGAATTTCCCTTATCAGTATTGGCAGGGGAGACTCAAGAAACTGGAGAGGAGCCCACCTCCTCAGACGAAAACCTACCGTCTGTGGAGTTTTCTGATCTTGAGGTTCACAGGGAAAACTTTGCCACAGAACAGTTGAAAGACCCCGCCCTAATAAAGGCACAGGAAAACTTAGTGAAAATAGATGGCGAGTTAGTGAACCCAGATAATACCTGCACTTACCCATACTTCAGCGTAGAGAAGGACCTACTGTATCGGGTGGCAAAAAGGGCAGAAGAAACCGTTGAGCAGCTTGTGGTGCCCAAACCTTACAGGAAGTTGGTGTTGGAGTTGGCCCATGGGCACATTCTTGGAGGTCATCTGGGGACAGAGAAAACCCGAGAGAGGGTATTACAGAGATTCTATTGGCCGGGGGTGATGAAGGACATAGAAAATTATTGTTCCTCCTGCCCTGTGTGTCAGAGGTCGGCCCCGATGCCACATTTCCGTAGCCCGCTGGTCCCTCTACCCATCATTGAGGTCCCGTTTGAGAGGATCGCCATGGATTTGGTAGGGCCTATAATCAAGTCCGCTAGGGGGCACCAGTACATATTAGTTATAATGGACTATGCCACCTGTTATCCAGAAGCGATCCCTCTCCGAAATACCTCGGCCAAAACCATAGCCAAAGAGCTATCTCTTGTGTTTAGCCGGGTGGGTATTTGTAAAGAACTGCTTACGGACCAAGGTACACCCTTTATGTCCCGGGTTATGAAGGAGCTGTGTAAATTGTTCAAAGTGACGCAATTACGTACATCTGTGTATCACCCCCAAACCGATGGGCTGGTTGAAAGATTCAACAAAACCCTAAAACAAATGTTGAAGAAAGTGGTGGCTAGAGATGGAAAGGATTGGGACTGTCTACTTCCTTATCTGATGTTTGCTATTAGGGAGGTGCCCCAATCCTCTACGGGATTCTCCCCCTTTGAGTTACTGTATGGGAGACACCCAAGAGGGCTGTTGGATATTGCCAAGGAAACTTGGGAAAGTGAGAGTTCTCCCCACAGGAGTGTGATTGAGCATGTCGCCCTGATGCAAGACCGAATTGCACAGGTAATGCCCATCGTGAAGGAACATTTGGCCCAAGCGCAGTTAGCACAGCAGAGAGTGTACAACCGTGGAGCCAAGACCCGTACCTTTTCCCCGGGGGATAGGATACTGGTACTTGTCCCTACGGTTGAAAGTAAATTCCTTGCCAAATGGCAAGGCCCCTATGAGATAATGGAAAAAGTGAGCGAAGTGAATTACAAGGTCAGACAACCAGGAAGGTGAAAGCCCGAACAGATCTATCACGTTAATCTGTTGAAAGCCTGGAGGGATAGAGAGTCCCTAGTCGCAGACACTTGGTCACCAGCTCAAACTGGTTGCGTGATTCCTGAGGTTGGAATAGCAGCCACCTTGTCACAACCCCAACAACAGGAGGTTAAGGAGTTTGTGCTTCGCAACAAGGAGGTATTCTCTGAGCTGCCGGGACAAACATCTGGGGTAGAGCATGACATCATTACCCCGCCCGGTGAAAGGGTGAAGTTAAAACCCTATCGGATCCCAGAGGCCCGACGGGAGGCAATACGGGAGGAAGTACAGAAAATGCTGAACTTAGGGGTGATAGAGGAGTCCCAAAGTGATTGGTCTAGTCCCATTGTGTTGGTGCCTAAACCGGATGGGAGCTGGCGATTTTGTAACGATTTTCGTCAGTTGAACAAAGTTACAAAATTTGACACCTACCCCATGCCACGTATAGATGAGTTGATCGACCGGCTGGGAACAGCCCGATACATGACGACTCTTGACCTCACAAAAGGGTATTGGCAAATCCCCCTGGCCAAGTCGGCCAAAGAGAAAACCGCATTTGTAACCCCAGACGGGGCGTTCCAATATAAAAGAATGCCGTTCGGGTTACAGAATGCGCCGGCCACATTCCAGCGGAAAATGGACCAGATGCTGAGGCCCCATCGGAAGTATGCTGCGGCTTACCTGGATGACGTAATTGTCCATAGCACAGATTGGGCCTCACATCTGCCAAAAGTGCAAGCAGTCCTGGACTCTGTTCGGGAAGCGGGGTTTACGGCTAACCCCAAGAAGTGTACCATTGGGCAGGAGGAGGCCAAATATCTTGGGTACACCATTGGGAGGGGAGTAATAAAACCCCAACTCAACAAAGTCGAGGCCATCCAGAGTTGGCCACGTCCCAACAGCAAGAAGCAGGTACGAGCCTTTCTGGGAATCGCTGGGTATTATCGGCGATTCATTCCCCACTTTGCTTCTAAGGCTGTGCCCCTAACCAACCTGACGAAGGGGAAAGGGTCGGTCATGATTAAATGGACCCCCGAGGCTGAGGCAGCATTCCAATTCTTGAAACAAGCCTTATGTAGCCAGCCAGTGTTGTACTCACCCGACTTCTCTAAAGACTTTGTCGTACAAAGTGATGCGTCAGATGTGGGGTTAGGAGCAGTATTGTCCCAGGTCTGGAACGGGGAAGAGCACCCAGTCATTTACCTCAGCAGGAAGTTGAAGTCCCATGAGGTAAATTACGCCACCGTTGAAAAGGAGTGTTTAGCGGTGAAGTGGGCTCTAGATTCCCTTCGGTACTACCTGCTAGGTAGGCACTTTGACATGGTTACGGATCACGCTCCGTTAAAGTGGATGGCTCAAAACAAGGAAACAAATAGAAGAGTGAATAGGTGGTTCCTGGCCCTCCAGGAATTCAACTTCACAGTAAAGCATCGCCCTGGCGTTCAAATGGGGAATGTGGATGCTTTGTCTCGAGTACATGAATGCCTGATTGCTGGTGTTCCAACCCCGAGGTTAAAACAAGAGGGCGGGGGGTATGTGACAGCAGGAAGGTAAAGTCACCTGGTTGCATCCAGGGGGGTAGATATATTTCGCCCAGATTCAGGCTTTACGCCGACTTATACAACTAGGTGGAGAGTTGTATAAGCCCAGCTAAGGCTAGTGGGCTCATGGATGACTCATACCTCTAGGGAGAGTGCTGGGCGTCGTGCAGACAGGGAGTTGATGAGACCAGCTGAAGCTTGTCAGCTCATTTAGGCCTCTATAAGAACTCCCAGCTTCATTAGATGTTAGCTCATGCCTGGAACCAGACCTGTGTGGACTGTCTAGGGAGAGTGAACCCCTGTGCGGTGAGACAAAGCCTGTGTGGCTATTTGCTTGGACATTTAAAACCAGGGACTTAGGGACTAGGACAGCACTAGGCTGATCCCAGTTGTTAGTTAGGAAACCTATATGTTTAGTCAGAGGTCAAGTTGACCAGGATTTATTTTGTTTATGTTTCTTTTGCTTTGCTGTGTTTTGTCACTGTAAACAGAAAATAAACCGCACCTTTTTGATTTTGAAAACCACAACCTCCGTTTGCTGGGCCTGTTTTGTGTGGGGAGCCCATCCCGGGGGTCACACACACCCGCTGCTGAGCTAACCCCCTCACAACATATACACATGTCAACACAACAACATCATCATGTCACATATGTCACATGTGCATGATTTACCCGGCCCTTTCCATCAATTTGGTTATTAATTATTTCTCCTATTTTTAAAAGTATCTACCACCAACTTTGATGTGGGCATTGTTTCCCATACTACCACCATCTTGAAGAGCATCTCTCTGGAGATTAAAACAGTTGTATAGGCTAAAGTTTTGTTTTACCTTAAAGCATTTTCTGAATTAAGGTAAAAAAACTTTACAACAGCAGTGCCCCGCAGCCCCCCAGCCCCCCTCCCCAATACTTACCTGAGTCTTGTATTGATCCAATTATGTGCCTGGCTTCAGTTCAACTCTTCCTTCTTGTGAGAGCAGCGGGAGCCATTGACTGCTGCTGTTAGTCAAATCACGAGAGGAGGGAACAGGAGGCGGTGTCAGGCCACACTATGTGCGTCTATAGACGTAAATAACCCAACTCGGGATCAAACCCACACATGTGCCCCCATAGCAAGCGGTTTGCTATGGGGGCACAGAGAAAACAGGAGGAGCCAGTTGCACCGGTGTGGGGGGTTTGAGGTCGCTCTGTGCAAAACCATTGCACAGAGCATTTGAATATAACATGTTTATTATTTTAATTAAAAAAAATTATCATTTACAATCACTTCAATTTATTTTATTGATAAGGCCCAGCTGTATGCGTATGCTCAGTTCAATTATTTTCAAGCACCCTAGCCTTTAGGTCCAAAAATGGTTAATTTCTTAGAACAAAAGATAAACTTTGATCTAATGTTACAAGAGGCTAGCCAAGTATTTTCCAACAAAGAAATGCCAAGTAATAAGGACACAACAATCACTGATGCATTCAGAAAAATGACTAAAATATACAAACAACATACTAGATCATAGTGGGAAATGTACATCAAACAGGGAATAACAGTAAAAGGTTTACAGATTACAAAACTCATACTAAGAATCAAGAGTTCTCGGATGGCTGAGATAAATTACAAACAGAAAATACCCTATGCACTGTGCAATATAGGCTTTAAAAACCACAAAATAGTACAGGGGGTCCCCGGGTTACGAACCCGTTAGGGACTTTCCTCCTGTTTGTAAATCGGAAATGTTCGTAAGTCGGCCGCGCATGCGCAGAATGACAATTACGGACATTTCCGATGTTTCGCCGAATGCCGTTCTGCGTATGCGCGGGCAATTACGGATATTTCCGTCATTTTCCGAGGCTCCGTCTGGCCACGCATGCACAGAACAGTGCAGCATGACAATACAGTAGAGGCATATGATACATCAATGTCGGCAGCACGGGTAGGATGATTGGCTCTTGTCTAAAATTGGCCCTAATATGTGTATGTATGAATGTGTGTTAGAGACCTTAGATTGTAAGCTCCTTGAGGGCAGAGACTGATGTAAATGTACAATCTATATAATTAAAATAAATAAAAGGATGAAGGTGAAAGATTTTATACAGTATTTGAGAATCTTGTGGGGCAAAGATCAAGGATGCATAGATGGTTCCACAAATGATAGGAGATCAGTGCAGTATGACAATAAAGTAAAGGCATATGATACATCAATGTGGGCAACACAGTGACTAAGTGGTTAGCCAATGCGGGTAGGTTAACTGGCCCTATTATGTGTATGTATAAATGTGTGTTAGAGACCTTAGATTGTAAGCTCCTTGAGGGCAGGGACTGATGTGAATGTACAATATACAGTATATAAATAAAATAAATAAAAAAAGGATGAAGATGAGAGGTTTAATACAGTAGATGAGAATCTCGTGGGGGCAAAGCTCAAAAATGCATAGAGTATGGGAGGAAAGAAGTAGACAAATTGAAGGGGTAATACTGACTGGAGGTTTTTTTTCTTTTTTTTAATCCTAGCTAAACCAATCACTGAAAAATGTAGAATAGTGGGCATACAGAGGAACACAATGGGGCAGACAAAATCATATGAAGACTGATAGCCTGCTAGAACAAAACAATGTGCCTGGTAAAGGTTAAATGATGGCTGAGAATAGGTTGACAGAGTTCCCAACTAATGCTCTAAAATCTAAACAAACATTTGGCACAGTTAAAATTAGCAAATTGTACAAATAAAGAAGCACCATTTTATTACATACTCATATGTTTGCAAGGAAAAATTGGCATCAAGAAAACGGAAAATTGGATACTCACCTTTCCGTAATTTTCCTTTCCTGACGCATCTTCAGCATACATTTAGGTTGTGACTCCGCCCCTCACAACCTGATAGGACTGAATAGCTATAAATTGTAAGTGAGGACCCACCTTAGCATTCTCTGAATCTATCACCTTAGAAGGGTAGGCATCTGTATGCTGCCATGAAGATGTGACGGGAAAGGAAAATTACGGAAAGGTGAGTATACAATTTTCTATTTTCCTGTTGCATCATGGCAGCATACATTTGGGAAATAACTCGACCAAGTGGGTGGGTTCAAGAAAAAATTAAGTTTTTTTAACAAGCAATTGAGGCATTGGCTTAAATGATTGACCTCCCGAAATCCTCAGTCAACAACTGGGCGGAATCTACTTTGTAGTGGGTCATAAAGGGGTTTTTGGAAGACCAAGTTGCGGCCTTGAATATTGTCTCCGCGGACACTGCAGTACGCTGCCCACTAAGTTGCCACTGCCCTAGTGGAGTGAACTTTTAGGCCCTCAGGTATTTGAATGTGCTGTAGGGAATCGTTTTTTTTTATGATCTTCACCAACCATGAGGCGATGGTCCGAGAGGAGGCTTGTCCCCTTCTGAAGCCATGAGGAATGACTAGAAGGTTATCTGTTTTCCTAAGTTACTAGTTGCCATGAGATATGCCGAGATGTTAACTTTTACATCCAGTGGATGTGGATCATCTTGAACTGTAAGAAGTGCTGGGAGACTTATCTCTTGGTTAAAATTAAACGAAGAAGCGACTCTTGGAATGAATCGGTCCGATGGTCTTAGGACCATTCTGTCTGGATAGAAGACTAAACAGGGTTCTTTTGCCAGCAGCGCTTGCATCTCTGAAACTCTCTTTGCTGAGGTTATGGCAATGAGGAATGTGACCTTAAGTGTTAAATCCCATAAGGAAATGGTTCTGGTAGGGAAGAAAGGTTCGAGAGATAATACTTTCAATGCAATTGACAGATCCCATTCCGGGAAAGTAGGTTTTCTGGGAGGTCTTATTTTTAGGCAGGCTTTTTTTAAACTGTATGATGAGAGGGTCTTGGGCCCATTTTACTCCTGTCATAGCCGATAGTGCTGAGACCTGAACTTTTAGGGTATTTGAGCCTAGGCTTTTCTCTAAACCAGACTGAAGGAATTCGAGGATTTGTGCCACCTCTAGACATGATGTGTCCCAACATTGCTGTTGTGAGAATTAAATGAACTTTTCCCAGACTCTCTTGTAGGTATTGTTGGTAGTGGCCTTTCTGGCCTGGAGTAATGTTTTTACCACTCTTTGAGAACAACCCTGATCTATGAACCTAGACCTTTCAGCCTCCATGCCGTCAGATGTAATTTCTCTGGTGACGGGTGAAGAAATTGGCCCTGTAGGATTAAATCTAGTGTTACTAGACAAGGCAGTGGATTCCCTGTGTTCAATTGCATGAGCATTGTAAACCATGGCCTCCTCTGCCTGAAAGGAATCACTGCTATCACTGTTGATGTTGATCTTTTGAGTTGGAACAGGAACCTCGCTATCAGAGGAGTTGGAGGGAAAATGTAGCCTAACTGGGAGTTCCATGGATGCTTCAGGCAGTTTATTCCTTCTGCCGATTGGAAAGCAGCTCGAAAGGTATCTCCGGCATTTCGTGTTCTCTGGGGTTGCTGCCAGGTCGATGTCTGGAATACCCCAGGTCTGGGTTATGAGGCCTGATGACTCAGAGACCACTCGTTGTTCGATAGGAAGTTTCTGCTTAGGTCGTCGGCTAGATGATTCTGTGCTCTGGGAATGTACACCACTTTCAGATCCTTCAGGTTCGTTTGTGCCCATTCGAAGATGGGGCGAACTTCTTCCATAAGAGAACGATTCCTGGAGCCCCCCTGTCTGTTGATGTAAGCTACTGCCACCTTGTTGTCCAAACATAGTAACACCCCATTGCCTCTCAAGAGAGGACCGAATGCTACGAGGGCTTGAAAGGCAGCTCTCAATTTTAGAGCTGTGATTACTTTCTCCTGTTCTACTCCCTCCAGAATTAGCTTCTCAATGTTAAAAGACCAGCTGAAGATGGTTCTCCTTACAGCTGCCAAAGCGATGGCTGGTCTACAGGCTCCATCTGCTGCCGCATATGCTCTCTTTAAATAGAGGTCGATTTTCTGAATGTCACTGCATCCTCTAGAGGTAGTGTTACATGCCTGGCCAAACGCATTAGGGATGCGTCTACCACTGGAGCCGACACTAACGGACTTACGTTAGGCTATTTTAGTGGGTAGAGTTTTGTCAGTCTGTTGTTGAGACTGTTTCTTTTCTCTGGCTTTTGCCACTTATCTTTCATCAATTCCTCCAATTCATCAATGAATGGGAATGATTCTGGATCCTTCTTCAGGTTTGGAAAATATTTTTTTGGTTTCCGTGGGGCTTCTTTAGGCTCTTCCCACCCGATTGCTTCCTTCACGGATTTAACAAATGCCTCTATCAGGGTAAAATCGAATCCCGTTGAAGCCTCCAATTCTTCACTGTCATACGAGTTATCTGCTGTTTTTGATGTGCTGGGTCTAGCCGCTGAGAAAGTCTGAGCGGGCTTATCTGCTTCAGGTGTTGATATTTGTTGGATCGATTCCCTTACTGATTCTCTAATGTCAGTCGCTTCTCTGGCGTCTCTCGTTTTCTCTAGTAGCTTCATCAAAGCACGAGTGACAGGCAAATTTTTCCGGAAGAGCTATGGCACCGCAGACTCAGCAAGCGTTTGCGGTGGGGCGGGAGCGATGGCCGGCCGAAGGGGAAAGGGACCTTCTATGGTATGTGTGACGGTGTCGAGGGTGTGACCTTGAGCGACTTTGTCTGTGAACATTGAGGCTTCTCTGAGTTGAGCGACTTCTTCGGCGCCTTGAGCGGCTCCTTCGGTTATCTGAGCTTCTTCTGCGTCTTGAGTCCAACGATCTTGTGGACCTAATAGGGCTGTCCAATAAGGCAGCATTAGTGGCAAGGCTCTCTTTTTCTCAATCTTCACTACTTACCAATTCGCTCCCTTACCTAGCTCGTTTAGAGGCTGTACAGGTAAGGACTTCCACCCAGGAGAGGCTTGAACCTGGCTGGGGCGAGAGCGGTAAGGGGTGCAGAGCGTTCCATCCAGTCCCGGACAGGTGAGGATAAAAAGTAGAATGCTAAGGTGGGTCCTCACTTATAATTTATAGCTATTCAGTCCTATCAGGTTGTGAGGAGCAGAGTCACAACCCAAATGTATGCTGCCGTGATGCTACAGGAAATACATTTATACCTTAACCTATCTATTACAATCTTTGACAACCCAACCATATAAATTCTCAGGGTTTAGAATAAAAAAAAAACAAAAAAAAACAAACCGCAACAAAGCAGCTGTGAATATATTGTAAGGCCCATGGGCAATTCTGGCATAAGCGACACTTCATTAGCAACAGAATGGCTAAATGTATGGATTAAAACCTTTTGGATTGGTCCCCTAACTTTCTTTACCAATGATGTGTCACTTCTCCTTTGCCAGCTATTAAGTTGCAGTGGCATTTTAAGCTGAGCAAGTCTGATCAGCCCCATGAGTATAATGTAATGTTTAATAACCTAGTAAACTTAATTTGTTACATTTGCAGCTTCCACAATGGTTGGCCAAGTCTATGCTACAGAAGCAGACTACCCCTACATCGGTATCACATACACACTTGTAGCTGGTGGCAGCACACAGGGCATTATAAGCATATTCTGGTTGAATCCAACAACAGGTCAACTGCTGCTTGCTAATTATGCAGACTATGAGACTACTCCAAAATATCAACTCACAATACAAGCTACAGATTCTGCATCAAAGACTTCTACAACCTCAGTAAGAAATTGTACATCGTAATGACATAAATTGGATTGGTAGATGTTTATTATGTTAAATGAGTGCTTGTTTTAGTTGTAATTCCATTATTTTACTAAGGTTTCATAACAGTTGTTTAGTATGCTCAACTATATCAAGACTGCTGTAACAGTATGCCTTGGGCTACACAGATGACATTTCAAAAGTGGTGTTAAACCCAAAAACTGTGTTCTGTATTATTTTGCAGCTTTGCACTATTCTTAGATGAGGTGGCTGCTTTATTTTATTTTTTTCAGGCTTTTTCCACGTTTGTTTTCCTTTCTTGTTCCTGACAGTAAGTCTGTTATTTATAAACTTCCTTTAACAGAACAAGCTGTCTAGCAAAAGTGGAAGATAGACAGTTGAGGCAAACCGGTTAACCTGGAAAAGGGTGCTCACAATGGTC
This sequence comes from Rana muscosa, assembly GCA_029206835.1. Lineage (NCBI taxonomy): Eukaryota > Metazoa > Chordata > Amphibia > Anura > Ranidae > Rana > Rana muscosa. The sequence continues at coordinate 670,427,535 of CM055118.1, forward strand.
ATCTTTTATCTATTTCTGTAGAACCTTTATCCCAAAAGGAAAAAAAACTGTTACTGTAACGACTTTAAAATGGTTAGCAGGAGTTTAACTTTAATTTGTTAATCAAGTCCATCTAAATCAGCGATTTTGCCGCAATTTACGATTTGTGCCAGGAAGCTGAATGTAAAAAAAAAAATCCCCCCCCAAAAAACCCTGGTATGGATTTGGAGGGGACACTCCCACGACAAAATTGAAAAGAAATGGTGTGGGGTCCCCCCCAAAATCCATACCAGGCCCTTATCTGAGCATGCAACCCCTCCTCTCTCTTCCTGAACCATACCAGACCGCATGCCCTCAACATGGGGGGGGTGGGTGCACCTTGCAGCCATGTCGATGGGGGTCGATGGGGTTCCTGACAACCCTGGCCGGTGGTTGTTGGGGTCTGCGGGTGGGGGGCTTATCGGAATCTGGAAGCCCCCAGATTTTAGCCCCCCATGTGAATGGGTAGGGGTACATCGTACCCCTACCCATTCACCCCAAAATGCAGTGAAATGTAAAAAAAAAAACAGCTTTTGACAAGCCCTTTATTAAAAAAATTGCTCCCAGCTGTCTTCTCCCTGAGCCATATTCTTCTTGTGCTGTCTTCTCCTGGAGCTGTCTTCTCCCACGCCGCCTCTTACCCGCTAAAAACAAAAATGCCACTCTTGCCCTGAGGCTGTCTTCCTCCGTTGTGATGTCCCCCGCTGTCTGACATCTCTTATATAGCCATAGGGCGTGGCCATCCAATGACATCACCCAAAGAGCCCGCCTCTTGTGACGTCACAAGCCTCAGAACAAGAACGGCCTTTTTTGTTTTTAGCGGGTGACCAGCGGCAAGGAAGAAGACAGCGGTGCGAGAGAAGACAGCTCCGGGAGCAGACAACACAGGAAGAAGACGGCACCAGGAGAAGACGACACCGGGAGAAGACCCATTCACATGGGAGGCGGGATCTGGGGGCCCCCTTGTTAAAGGGGGCTTCCAGATTTTTATAGGCCCCCTGCTTGCAGACCCCGACAACCACCGGGTTGGGGTCAGTACTCTGTGCAGGCCAGTCAAGTTCCTTCACACCAAACTCACTCATCAATGTCTTTATGGACCTTGCTTTGTGCACTTGTGCGCAGTCATGTTTAAACAGGAAGGGGAAAGTTGGGAGCATAAAATTGTCCAAAATGACTTGGTATGCTGACACCTTAAGAGTTCCCTTCACTGGAACTAAGGGGCCAAGCCCAACCCCACACCATAATCCCCCTCCACCAAACTTGACACTTGGCACAATGCAGTCAGGCAAGTACCGTTCTCCTGGCAACCGCCAAACTTAGACACGTCCATGGGATTGCCAGACAGAGAAGCGTGATTAGTCACTCCAGAGAACGTGTCTCCACTGCTCTACGTGCTTTACACCACTGCACCCAACGCTTTGCATTGCACTTGGTGATGTAAGGCTTGGATGCAGCTGCTCAACCATGGAAACCCATTCCATGAAGCTCTCTACGCACTGTTGTGCTAATTGGAAGGCCACGTGGAGTTTGGAGGTCTGTAGCTATTGACTCTGCAGACAGATGGCGACTTCTGCGCACTGTGCGCTGCAGCATGCACTGACCCCGCTCTATCCTTTTATGTGGCCTACCACTTTGTGGCTGGGCTGCTGTTTTTTTCCAGTTGCTCTCACTCTATTATAATACCACTAACAGTTAACCGTGGAATATTTAGTAGCAAGGTGCACAGGTGGCAACCTATCACTGTATCACGTTTGAATTCACTGAGCTCCTGAGAGCGATCAATTCTTTCACAAATCTTTGTAGAAGCAGTCTGCATTGCATACCTAGGTGCTTGATTTTTTTACATTTGTGGCCATGGAGGTGATTGGAACACCTGAATCTAATGATTTGGAGGGGTGTCCCAATACCTTTAGCAATATAGTGTATTCTGTAGTTATAGATATAGCTCAAAATTTCTACAGTGTTCTTAGTGGCTAGAGGATATTGTTGTGCAGGTACTTCGTTCATTCCCATTATCCCTAGTTGGTGGTGAATCCCTATGTTTTTAGCCCAAATAAATGGATAATACATGTGCCAACTTGACCTGTCCAGTCTTGACCATCACATATTCTTGTACTTAGAAACAGTGGGTATAGGTGGTTAGCATTTCACGGTCAGAGAAGGGGTGGATGATTAAAGAAAGAGTGGAGGGAGGATAGGTAGGAAATTGTAATTGTATAGGAAATTGGGAAGGAGGGGGGTCGTGAGCTTTTAATCCCACAAAAAATGACTAAATGCAACCTTTTAGCAACAACTAATATTAATGGTCAAAGAGTGTAGACCTGGGTTCATAGTTGTAGAATGATATATCCTACTGCCTGTTATTTCATACCCTCAACATTTCTTATGCTTAAATAAATCTATAATGACTTCTCGGGACATAACTGATTGTCTTTACTGTTTAGGTAACAGTGAATATATTAGAAGCTAATGATGAAAAACCCATATGTAAGCCAAATTCCTACACATTGTCTGTACCAGTGACTCAAGCAACAGGAACAAATATTCAGAATTTTAAGCTGACTTGTGAAGATCGAGATTCTGGACCCACATCATTCCAGTATTTCATTAATTCAGGTATGTATTTTGCCCATCAGTGTAAAATGACCCCATACTGTGAGCATACCATATGGTTTTCTACAAGTATGAATAGAATAGGTCACATCATTTTAATAGTTGCAGCCTTTGTCAGCAGTGCCATGGACAGAACATTCCAGGTTCGAATGCCTGGAATTCATGTTTATATATTCTTTTACTTTAACTGCTTTGTTACCTTTTCACATGGCTGCTTGTTTTTTCAGATGGGGTGTTTGCTACACATTATAATTGCTGTAATTTACTGTCTTCTTATGTTATTAAAAATAGTTTCTATAGTTTATGTATTACATAAAAAAGCAGTTTTAGTCTTTTTATGGTTTTAGATATATATTTAAAATCAATTAAAGAGGAGGTCCTGCCCCCCCACAAAAAATTAAAAGTCAGCAGCTACAAATACTGCACCTGCTGACTTTTAATATATGGACACTTACCTGTCCAGAGAGCCCACGATGTCGGCACCCCAGCCGATATTCGAATCGGCTGTCGGGTGCAGCCACCGCCATTCCTGGTATGGAATGGGAACCGGCTGTTAAAAGACTTCACTGCCGGTTCCCTACTGCGCATGCGTGAAGCGCGCTGCGCTTCCTAATTGGTCCGGCGGCAGAGGAAGGAGGAGGGAGGAGGAAGCCGAACTTCCAGGAGATCGGGCAGCGGCCCGGTCTCCCAGAAGTGGGGAACGGTACTTGTCAAAAACAAGGACCCGTTCTCCCTCCCCCCGTCCGGTGCCAAATGTGGCCCCCGGAGGGGGGGAAGAGACTGATTAGCGGAAGTTCCGCTTTTGAGTGGAACTCCGCTTTAACTTCAGGAAACACTGCTACTTTGTCCATTCAGATAATTTAATAGTGTCCGTTTATAGACTATCCTCTGCCCACTTTATACTCACTTCTTCAGCTATACCCTGCTGTTCCCCACTCTTTGGCAGCTGTCAATAAAATACCTGGCAGTCACCCTCTCTGCCATTTGAAAGCATTGGCATCTATGAGCATTACATCATGCTTGCATGCTTCCCCATATCCAGAAGAACTGGGCATATTGCAGTGGTGATGAAAAACAAAGCATTGGCAGGAAATTGCTGGAGAGGCAAGTATAAAGTGGTCTGGGGTGGACATTATACAGACACTGTGTAATCTTTTAAAAAACATTGAGTCTGGGTTCACACTAGAGCACGGAGCGGCTCACAGCAGGGGTCTGGTGCATCTCCATTAACCGGTTCAGGTCCGATTTTAGCCAGAATTTTGGGCTGAATTCAGTCCTGAAATGGACCAAAAGATGCACAGGACTCCTGTGCAATTTGCACCGGAGCCGCTCTGGAGATGTGTGAACCGTCTCTATAGAAACCCACATCCAATTCTCAAAAGTGTAAACCCAGCCTTAAAGTGTTGTTGGATGCAATAATGCAAAACAGGGTCAGAATGGCAAAGCACATATACTGCAGAATAATACAAAACAAATTATGAAACCTGCAGAAACATGGTTTCTTCACAATGTCTCTGTAGCTCAATCAGGGTACCATAAGGCTGCAGAGTATAGTCTCTATAAGACTCTATAACAACAGGGTGTCAAGCTGACAATCAATACTTTACTGAAACAGTGCAGAACACAGCTACTTGCAATTATCCATAGTGAAGTCCAGGATAGCTCTGCTAACACAGTTAAACAGCTGAAAGGATTCAAGGTCCAAGGACACAGGGTCACCCCACAGAACTGCAGTACTCTGGTAGCAATCAGGGAGGTGCTCCCCACAGTAGTTGGTTTTTTTCAGATGCTATGTGCTATTAGGCTCCTCCCCTACTGCCTCCCTGCCTGCCATTATGAAAGTGAAGAGTCTCTCATCTGACTTAAGGTGACTTGCCTGGCTATCTCTGCCTTATCAAATGTGGCCTCTCTGATCTGTTGAGGAAGGGAAGCTGAGAAACGAATCTTCGCTGGAAACCCAAAGAGTTGTGGGAAGTAAAGTTAGAAAGTTATGTGCCTATATCTGAGTATGATGAGTAAATGGGCACTCTGCTACAGGTATTATTCTTAAGTTAATATATTTATATTCTTTTTGTATTGCTGCTGTTTAGTTTGTGCTTTATAGTAATATATCAGTTAATAACTCTTTGTTTAGCTGGTGAGTTATTGGCCATTCACTCAATTAATATATCTTAAGCCCCATACACACTATCATTTTTTCTGCAGGTTTTTGTCTTCAGGTTTACCAAAACCATCTAATATGAGATCAAACTTTAAGAGTTTCAATTCATAGGCAATCAGGCAGGCCCTTGCACTAAATGGTTTTGGTAAACCTGAAGACAAAAACTTGCAGGAAAACTGATAGTGTGTATGGGGCTTAACTTTATATAGACTGTACAGTCTTCTTGTATGTCTGGTAATACCACAAATGTCTATGTAATATACACCCATGTTTATGTTAATTACAGGTAATATAAACAATCATTTTGCTTTCTCACCTACGGCTGGGTCCAACATCTCCCGTTTAATCCTTGCCAACCCATTTGATTACACCAATGGTGGAGACCAATCTTGGAATTACAAGTTGCTGGTTTATATTACTGATGGCAATTTAATATCTAGTTCACCTCAACCAGTAGGCCTTATTCAGACTGGCACCGTGACTTTATATATTAATGTCTATATTCCTGGCTTGACTACCACTATAACAACTACTACAGTAAGTATTCAACTAATAATAATTATCAATATCAGCATTATTAATTTCAGAGTTTATGTATCAGTGACTGCAATAAAACCTATAAAAGCATACTGCAAACTGAATAGTCCATAAGTAGAGATTAGCAAAAACACTGAGCCTGAAAGACACATTGCTACACATAGATAAAGTATATACTAAAATGAGTGTACAGGGAAAATGTGTCTTTTTCTCTCTACCACCTGTAAGCATAAGCTGAATGCACCTTATTAGTAAAAAAAATCTATATTTTATATATCTTTCACTTTCTTGAATGTTCCATGGCACACCACTGTTTTGAATAAGCTGTGTTCTGAGAACCCGAGACAAAAACTATCTATCATTCTACACAATAAAGATCCCAGACTCTTCCCATGAAGATCTCTCTCTAGTCCGATTATGCATACACAGGGCTTATTTTCTCAGAGAATAGGTGCAGGAACTCCCCCTCTCTCCGCCCCTATCCACCGCCGAGCACCATTCCTTGGTTCCATTCCCTACCCACCTCCCAGTACTGCCCTTATAAGTATAGTGCAAAGTATAGTGTATGTGTAAAGGGAAAATATAGTGTACTTTCGTCGGTGCATATTAAGATTTATTATTGAAGGATTACCTTAACCGTCCTGGTAACTAAAGCTGGATACACACTATACAACTTTCAGGGCCTGCCTGATTGCATACAAATTGAACGTTTTTTGGTTTGACTTCATATTATATGGTTTTGGTAAATCTAAAGGAAAAATATTTTTGGGTAAAGTGATCCATAACCACTTGAGTACTCACCTGTACTACTCCTTCATTACTTGGCCATTTTCAGTTTTCAGTGCTGTGATAGTTTGGCTGCTAATTACTGCTAATTACAGAAGCCCAAAAAGTATTGTGAAAAAATTGAAAAGGCCTCATTTAGAATTGTAGTTGGGGGGACAGCAAAAATGCACAGTTGAACCATGCTTCTGTCATCTGCCAACCTCCCCCACTTAGGCTACAATATTATTATTACTATACAGGATTTATATAGAGACAACAATTTACACAGTGCTTTACAATGTAGAGCGGGCAGTATAATTACAATACAGAAGGAATAGGAGGGCCTTGGACATGGAGCTTACAATCAAAAGGGAAGGGGAGGGGGAGGTGGTACAAAAAGGCAAAAGGGAGGGGGATGATCTGATGGAGGTCACCCGGGTACAGTTCTTAGGTGGAGGTGGGGTAGGCTTCCCTAAATAAGTGAGTTTTCAGGGATCACCTAAAGGCAGACAGGCTAGGGGCTGACCGGACATACTGGGGCTAGGAGTTCCAGAGGATGTGAAAAGCTCTGGAGAAGTCCTGGAGGCAAGCATGGGAGGAGGCAACAAGGGATCTAGAAGGCAGGAGGTCTTGGGAGGAGCGGAGAGGACGATTTGGGTGATATCTGCAGATGAGGTTGGTGATGTAGCTGGGGCTGATGTTGTGAATGGCCTTGTATGTTGTGGTTAGTATTTAGAATTTTATATGATGGGGTAGGGGAAGCCAGCAAAGGGATTGGCAGAGAGGAGCAGCAGTCACGTATCAGTTAGTAAGGTGTATTAGTCTAGCAGCAGCATTCATCATAGACTGAAGGGGGAATAGCCTGTGTAAAGGTAGGCCAGTGAGAAGAGAGAGTTGCAGTAGTCAAAGTGGGAAATAACCAAGGAGTGAATAAGCTGTTTTGTGGTGTCGTTAGTCAGCAAGGGGCAAATTCTGTAAATGTTGTGCAGATTAAGGCAGCAAGATGTAGCCACTGATTGGATGTGGGGGCTGTAGGATAGGTCAGAGTCTGGGATTACACCCAAGACATTGGCATGTGTGGAGGGACCAATGGTTGTGCTGTTGATCTCAATGGTAAAGTCATGGGGAGGGGATCGGGGAGGAGGAAATATTACAAGCTCAGAAAGATTGAGTTTGAGGAAGTGGTGTGACATCCATGCTAATATGTCTCTCAGTATGTTTGTGATACATAAGGAGATTGAGGGGGTGAGTTGAGGAATCGAGAGGTATATCTGGGTGTCATCAGCATAGAGGTGGTATTGGAAGCCATGGGAGGCTCTGCAATAGGCAGAGGACAGGGGTGTTTACATGCTGCAGCCGTGATGCTTCACTTCGCACCTGCATCAAAGTTGACCCGACTTGTAGCAATCAGTGGGCTGCGAGCCCACTAAAGGCTAAGGCCCAATTTACAGCTGAGTATTTTGTAGTTTCAAGATGCTTAAAGTGGTTGTTAACCACAGGGTTAAATTCAACTTCTCCTCTTGGTTGATTCATGTAATGTCCCCCCGCGACTGTGCTTTATAAAAAAATGCAGCTATATACCTGTTTACAGAGCGCCGATCAGTGCTTACATGACCGGCCAGCTCTCTCCTCTCTCAGCCTGACGGCTGCAGCGGGTGGGACCAGGGATGAGGAGGAGAGAAGGAGAGAGGCGGCCCTGCCCGCTGCAGCTGTCATGCGAGAGAGGAGAGAGGCGGCGGGTCACGTGAGCGCTCTGTAAACAGGTATATAGCTGCATTTTTTTTATAAAGCACAGTCACAGGGGGAGATTACATGAATCAACTGAGAGGATAATGTAAATGTAACCCTAATTTGAGCAGCAAGGGGAGGGGGCAGGCACAGACACAGAGACGGAGAGGATGACAGAGGCACGTAAACTGACCACAGTGTCAGGGCTCAGCAGCCATGGTATACCGTGGTCAGTTTACAAAGGGGAGGGCAGAAACTGTCAGGATCAGCCATGTGTTTCAGGTGATACGTGCACAAGCACAAGCACTGTGCTGTATAACATGCTTTAAAGGAGCAGGATATTTTATTTATTAGGTTAACAAACACTTTAACATACAAAATCCAATGGTGTACAGTTGTGCCTGTTCACACCTGAGCATAATGTCTCTTGAAGCTTCTAGCTTGAAAAAGTACATGAGCTTTCTTCAGAGCTACAAGCGTCAGGTGTTTTTGGTCCCAAAAGACTTAAATGGGAGCGCCTTAAAAAATGTGTAAACACACATAAAAATGCACAATTTATTTCCCTAGTAACTAGCTTTCTATTGGCTAAAATAATAATAAATAAAAACAATCTAGCTTCAGACGCTCACAAAAATACCTGCAACCAAAGACACTCAGCTCAAGTGTGATTGCAGCCTAAAGTTATTTCTTTATCGTACACCACGGGACACAGAGCTAGTCATTACATAATGGTTAAGGGTCACCAGCGGTGATTGGACACTGGCACAACCAATGGAAGACAGTTCCCCTCCATATAACCCCTCCCATCAGGGAAGTACCTCAGTTTTTTCGCCAGTGTCGAAAGGTGTTGGACGCGTTAGGAGGTGCTAAAGGAAAGCTCTACCAAAGAGACCCTCTGGGGGTAAAAGAGCTATGCTTTCGGATCCATCCAAGACGCCTACAAATGAGCTGAATCTGGATGGGATCCGGGCCTCATCCATGAGGCGTCGCCTGTAATGTCTCTCTTCGGAGGACTGGGCTCTAAGATCCAGCACTTTCGCTATTTCGCTATAAAGTCCTGGTAAGAGTCTTGTACAAGGCCCAGGGGAGAGGTATCCTTTAAATAGGAACCCATATCCCTGAAGGTTGGCACACATAGCCCACCGTGAAGGGTGAAGTTTGGTATCTGTCTGAAATCTTTCAGCAGAAAAACCTGCGGCGTGGATAAGGTGAGATTAGAAGGTCCATAACTAGGTTGGGACCTTTTTCAAAAAATGGATGTCTTCTTTTTTTCCACCACTGGGGGGAGTAAAGAGCTGAATATACTCACCTCACTCTGTTCAGTGTCGGCTTCGGCGAAGTACACTGCTCGTCACCTCCGCTGCTGAGCTTGCTTGGGCACCCCGCTCCTCCTTTCGGTGGCCGACCAGACACCTGCAGATGCAGGTAAGTGGGAACAAGGGCTGATGAGAGTCCTCTCTCACTATGGCCACCGCCATAGCGCTAAGGGCTGCGCGCTGCGCGCGGGAGCGCGCTTTATCGGAGGGGGGCGAAGGCGTGCGCGGGCACGTGGCGCGCGCAGGCACAGAAACGGCGCCAAATTTAAAAGACTGTCAGTGTGAGAAGCACTGCAGCAGCAAGCAAGCTCGTTAGTTCTCTTGTTCCTGGCAGAGAAACACAGCAGCTATACAGGGACGTAAGACTCCATGTGGTTGGATTGGGTACTTCCTAGAAGACATCCATGTTATGCATAGTTATGTGTTAAAAGTTGCATACTTAATGTATTTGCTAAACTGAACACGGTAGTATATGCATTTAGGTACCTTGTATTTTGTCTAAACAGTAAGCCTTCCAGGGGAAGTAATACGGACAAAAAGAGATAAGAAAGCACCACCGCCTGAGAGGAGGCTCTAGCTGTGCTGACTCGGTACCTTCCTCTCCTGTGTTGCCAAATGCACCTGTACAGGATGAGCCATTACCTCTGTCAGGTATGGCGGCTTCCCCAGTGAAGCCTGGGCCTGTATATGTCACTGAGGACACTTTATCAGCTGCCCTAAATAATCTGGAGGAAAAAATTGCTACCTTAATCGCTAAGTCCTCTAAAAAGGACAATAAGCGAAGCAGGTCTCTTCCAGTATTGGACCTCCCTTCAGAAGTACCTGAGGGAGGAGGATGAGGAGGCTACATCAGCAGAGGATGAGGAGCACAGGTACAATGCTATAGCAGTGCATTTAAGTTAACCTCTGCGGAGGTAACGGAATTACCTGTCTCCTCCCTAGGGTCATTAAGATCCCTGCAAGGTGCATGCTCCTTCCCGGTTCATCCGTTACTAGAGGATCTAATATACGCAAACTGGCAACATCCAGATAAGCGTTTCTCACCTCCAAAAAGGTTTAACATTCTTTATCCTATGGGGGAAATTTTTTTAAAGAAATGGAGCCTGCCTGCGGTAGTTGCGGCTATTTCTTGTGTAAATAAAAACCTGACATGTCCGGTGGATAATGTACAAGGGTTTAAAAGATCCTTCTGAGAGGAAGTTGAAATCCTCCTTCCTTTTGGCCGGCTCAATTACCCAACCTGCAGTAGCAGAAGTCGGTATGTGTCAGGTCATCAGCCAACAGGTAAAGCAGGGGCTGAAGGAACTGCCTTCAGAGCAGGCTAGAAATTGGGAAAATTTGCCTAAAGCCTTATGCTTCACAGTGGATGCCATGAGAGATTCTATCATACAGGCATCACGCCTTACACTCCAGCTGGTACAGATGCGCAGAGTACTTTGGCTTAAGCATTGGTCAGCGGAGACCCCATGCAAAAAGCTGTTGGCAAGTTCCCGTTCCATGGCGAACGCCTATTTGGGGAAGATTTAGAAAAATATATACAGAAGATATCAAGTGGTAAAACGACTTTTACCTGAGAGAAAGAAAAACAAGAGATCTTGTTTTAAACGCTCTCTCTCCCCAGCTCCCGGGAAATCTGACTCCAACCAGTGGCGGCGGCCTGTTTTAGCCGCCCACAAAAGCCAAGGGGCAAGCTCAGAAGAACAAGAAGCCGTGGGGTGCAAGAGCTAATAAGCAAGCCCCAAAGCCTCTCAGTGAAGGGGCGCCCCTGCTCGGCCGAGTGGGAGGAAGGCTTTGTCAGTTCTGAGCGACTTGGTGGTCAGAAATCCAGGACAATTGGGTAGTATCCACAATATCCTCAGGGTACAAACTGGAATTTCGAGAGATCCCACCTTCTCAATTCCGAGGTTCAAGACTCTCCAAGGATCCACAAAAAAGAGAATCCTTTTTCAAAGGTTTGAATCACTTAATGGCTCAAGGGGTAGTTACAGACGTACCCCAAAAAGAGCGAGGTTCAGGTTTTTACTCAAACCTCTTTGTGATTCCAAAGCCAAATGGAGATGTCAGACCCATCCTGGATCTAAAATCCCTAAATCGGTTCCTGAACGATCGCCATTTTCGAATGGAAACGATCCGATCCGTGGCCGCTACTTTAAAGGGCGGAAAATTCATGGCGCCCATAGATATCAAGGACGCACATTTACACATACCCATCCTCCCCGCTCACCAAAGATTCCTAAGGTTTGCGGTAGAAGATCGCCACTTTCAATTTGTGGCTCTGCCGTTTGGTGTAGCCACCGCGCCCATAGTATTCACAAAGGTGCTAGCTCCTCTGTTAGCAAACCTAAGAACACGGGGCATTGCGGTAACAGCCTATCTGGACGATCTACTAGTAATAGATCAGTCAAAGGACGGATTGGGTCACGCTGTACACACTACAGTAGGATACCTGGAGCATTTAGGATGGATTATAAATTTACAAAAATCCTCTCTCCAGGCCCAAAGAAGGATAGGGCACCTGGGCATGATCATAGATACAGCCCAAAACGGGGTATACCTGCCAGAACCGAAGATACAGTCTCTGAAAGACCTGATCCACAAGGTCAAAGCAAACAAGAGGCCGTCTATTCGCCTTTGCATGAGACTATTGGGAAAGATGGTAGCCTCCTTCGAGGCGGTCCCTTACGCCCAGTTTCATTCGAGACTACTTCAAGGCAATATTTTAGCTTCCTGGAACAGGAAGAGCCAAGCTCTGGATATACCCATGCGCCTGTCCTCACAAGTACGCCACAGCTTCGATTGGTGGCTAGAAGCCAGGAATTTACGGAAGGGAAAGTCCTTCCTCCCAGTGGCCTGGAAGGTGGTATCTAGGGATGCCAGCCTATCGGACTGGGGTGCAGTATTCGAGGAGGCTTCTACCCAGGGAACCTGGGCCAAGACTCAAGGGATCCTGCCCATCAATGTGCTAGAGATCCGGGCGGTATATCTAGCCCTCAAAACCTGGACATACAGGTTACAGGGCTACCCAGTTCGGGTTCAATCCGACAATGCTACTGCAGTAGCTTACATCAATCACCAAGGAGGCACCCGCAGTCGGGCAGCCCAAAGAGAGGTGAACCGGATCCTGGCATGGGCAGAAGAGCATGTACCTTGCCTTTCTGCAATCTTCATTCCAGGGATGGAAAATTGGCAAGCAGACTACCTGAGTCGTCAGCAGCTGCTACCAGGGAGTGGTCTCTTCACCCCGAGATCTTTCAGGCCATATGTCTGAGATGGGGAAACCCAGATGTAGACCTGCTAGCTGCCAGGTTCAACAAGAAATTGGACAACTTTGTGTCCAGAACGAGAGATCCTCTAGCCTACGGGACAGACGCTCTAATAATACAGACGCTCTAATAACTCCATGGAATCAGTTCTCACTGATCTAGGCATTCCCTCCGATCCCTCTTCTACAAAGACTGCTTCGCAGGATCAAGGAGGAGGGAATACCAGTAATCCTAGTGGCCCCAAACTGGCCCAGGAGGCCTTGGTACGCCGAGATTGTAAAAACGGCGATAGGAAGGCCCTGGAAGTTTCCACTCCGACATGACCTGCTGTCACAGGGTCCAGTATTCTACCCTTCCTTACAAAGGCTAAAGTTGACGGCCTGGCTGCTGAGACCCACATTTTTAAAAAGAGAGGGGTCTCTGGTCCGGCTCTTTCTACGCTCATTAATGCTAGAAAGCCAGCCTCCAGACTCATCTATCAGAGAGTCTGGAGAGCATACGTTTCCTGGTGTGAATCCAGATGTTGGAATCCTCAGAAGTATGAAATAAGTAGGATTCTTGCTTTTTGCCAGTTAGGAGTGGATATGAATTTAGCCCTTAGCACCATCAAAGGGCAAATATCGGCTCTATCAGTCTTCTTTCAGAGACCATTGGCATCTCACTCCCTAGTTCGGACATTCATTAAGGGGGTACTGAGGATAAATCCTCCAGTTAGGACTCCCTTGTGTCCATGGGATTTGAATTTGGTATTGTCAGTGTTGCAAAAGCAACCTTTTGAACCTATTCGCCATATTCCTTTAATTATATTAAGTAGGAAGTTGGCCTTTCTGATTGCTATAGCTTCTGCTAGGAGAGTATCAGAGCTAGCAGCTCTTTCTTGTAAAGAGCCTTATCTAATTTGTCACAAGGACAAAATCCTACTACGACCCCATCCGGCTTTTCTACCTAAGGTGGTGTCGGCTTTTCACTTGAATCAAGACATTGTTCTGCCTTCCTTTTTTCCAAACCCGCGGACGGCGGGGGAAAACTATTACACTCTCTAGATCCAGTGAGAGCGGTAAAGGTGTATCTGCAAGCAACCGCTCAGATACGTAAAACAGATGTTTTGTTTATTTTACCAGATGGGCCCAAGAAGGGCCAAGCGGTATCAAAATCCACCATTTCCAGGTGGATTAGACAAGTAATTGTTCAAGCTTATGGTTTAAAGAACAGGACTCCTCCTTTTCCTGTTAAGGCGCACTCTACCAGGGCGATAAGTGCTTCATGGGCAGTGCACCACCAGGCTTCGATGGCTCAGATCTGTAAAGCTGCAACTTGGTCTTCAGTCCATACATTTTCCAAATTCTATCAAATAGATGTGAAAGGACATGAGGATTCCGCCTTTGGGCGAAGTGTGCTGCAGGCAGCAGTATAGGGCTTCTGGTCCGCAAGCGGCCTGTTTTGATCTGTGTCTCCCCCCCTTCATATGAGCATTGCTCTGGGACGTCCCATTATGTAATGACTAGCTCTGTGTCCCGTGGTGTACGATAAAGAAAATAGGATTTTTATAACAGCTTACCTGTAAAATCCTTTTCTTGGAGTACACCACGGGACACAGAGGTCCCCCCCTTCTTATGGGAACCTTACTGCTTTGCTACAAAACTGAGGTACTTCCCTGATGGGAGGGGTTATATGGAGGGGAACTGTCTTCCATTGGTTGTGCCAGTGTCCAATCACCGCTGGTGACCCTTAACCATTATGTAATGACTAGCTCTGTGTCCCGTGGTGTACTCCAAGAAAAGGATTTTACAGGTAAGCTGTTATAAAAATCCTATTATAAAAAAAGAAACACGGGCAGATCCAGTATTTACATAGTTTGTGTAAATAACTGGCTTAAAAATTCTAAAGGCATTTTTCTACTCTGTCACCTCTGATGTTTTTAATGGCAGTCTTCAAATTGCTTACATTTCCTTCCTCCATTAGAACAAAGACTGTTTCTTTATTACCATTCACAACATCGCACAATCACATATTGTCTATGACTGGATGAGAGCTTTACAATGTGTATCTGCTGACATGCATGGAAACATGATACAGTGCATTTGTTACTGATCTCTCTAGGTGACAAGGTGATTAAGCTTTTAGCAGAGATCTTACGCACTAAGACATAACCAAAGGGTGTGCAGTTGTAACAAGCCCAGTACCAAGCCTGAGCATTATGACTGATCCACTTTATTTATCAGCTGTGTTCTGATATTGCTCAGAATAAATCAGCATTCCTATTTTTTGCATATGTGTTTTGCCTTTCTGATTACTAAATCACAAGTAGGCAAATTAGGAATGAAAACGTATAGTAAGTTTTATTCTAAATTACCTCTAAGGTAGGCCATGCATATCGGTTTATGTACGGCCAGCCTAAAGGGCTGATTATCACTTAGCAGTTTATGCACCATACAGAACAAAACACTTCTTCAGGTCCTTAACCTGTTGCATTTAGTTATATCTCTACATATCAGGTAAGTATTTAAAGCTGTTGTGAAACTGCAATATAGATATTTCAATATTTAAGTTAACAAGTGTCACTGGGAAAAAGGATGAATAATGACTATATAAGAGCTGAGAAAGTATGATTTGGTATACTGGAACTAAGCTCATCGATTTAATGGTTTCCTAAAACTGTTACATTCAAGGCATGCAGTGAATGATAACTGTCACAGTTACTTGTCCTCTCAACTGAACTGTCAAACCACCAATTGTTAGTGTCATGACGGATCACATGTGCAGCACCATGGCAACTGCAGATCAAATAGAGGCTAAGAAGGCAACTTCCTTGGCTGTAAAGGAGAGAAGGGTTTAGTTCCACTTTAAGCTGATTTTCTACGAAGCATGTTCAAGTTTGCTGAGCTGAAAGAAAGTAAAATCTGTAGTAATAGGTTCCATATAGCCTTGTCCTAAAGCAGCTCACTGCTCCCCTCTGTGTGGCTGCCAGAGACTTCCCCCCATCCAATCTAATTTCATAACACTGAGGGACGTTCCTATTCTGCTGCAGCCCCCCCCCCCATTCCCCACTTGTTTCCCAATGTAGTCTGCCATACCATGCAGAAAGGGGGAAGAAACCACTCATTGCACATTTTATCAAATACTTATACATGCTGGTTATATCTTGCAAAAAATATTTATTCAATCTAAAGTTTAATAATAATATGTCAGGCATGATTTTAATCATTTCTGTTTGTATGTTTCCAGCCTAGTGTTATCTATGTAGTGAATAGAGAAAATGTGTATTCGGGGGCTGCATGGTATGTGCCTTTTGTGGCCACGGTTGGCTGTTTGCTTCTTCTTGGCTTGCTCGGGCTCTTGGGTTACCTCATTGCAAAATACTGTCCATGCAGGAGCAGTCCCAAGCCAGATACTGAAATGCTGTGAGTATTCAGTTCAAAACTTCTTCAAATTTAAATGTAGTTTTTATATATCTATAACAAGATTTTGTTTATCATTTATCATAGACAGAATATGTATCCATTCAGATAATTTTGTGACCTTCACAATGAAAGAAGATTTTGAAGTCAAGTGACAAAGACGCTGGGTTGATTTACACATAGATTGTTAACCTCCCTGGCGGTATGATTCTGTCAGATTTTAGGTGCTAAAAGCGGTACAATTATTTTGCATGGAAATTTGGCGCTTTATATTGTAGGTCTGCAATTCTTCTGAATTATTCACTTAAATCTGTCCAAAACAAGAGTCTAGTAGACATCTCGGGTATGATAAAGTTTGAAACACAAAATCATAAATTATAATATAATAAATAACTATAAATAATTATAACAAATAATAATAAAAATTATTCAATAATGTAATCAAATCAAAAACACTGAAATTTGCTCAGTTGCAGAATTGTCGCCATCATTAGATTTAGTGTTTGATGACGAATTTCCCCAGAAATTGCTATCGCTCAATTCTGCAAGTGATTCTAATTTATTATCGCTGTTTTCTAGCTGGTCTAAAACCACTTTTGACATAAAGGGACACTTTTTGGTTGCTATGGACAATCTCCAGTTTCCAGGCAGAAAGAACAGTTTTTATAATATAAAACTGCATGCAGGGCACTGGACAGACCACTAGGGACAAAGGAGATGTGTTATTATTTGATACAGTACTCTAATCAGTAAGATTACAGTATACCGTATGTCTATTTTGTTTTTACTTTTTGAATTTGGCGCCGAACTCCGTCCCCGTGTGTCGCAACGTCGTAGGGAACGGAGCTCGGCACTCAGCAGTGTGAATCGAGCGAGACACGGCTCGCACACATCGCAGTATCCAGGGAACAAGGTAAGTAACTCTCCCTGGATACTGCAATGCAGCCCAAGTCTGGCTCGGGGTTACGGCTAATGGTACTGAAATCTCACCCCGAGCCCGACTCGGGATTACCGCCAGTGAGGTTAACTTTGCAGAGTGAATTATCCCCAGAGCAGAAGTGAATGAGGCGAGGCTCTGTTGGCTTCCATGATCCAATTATGTGCAAGCAAAAATTCTGTTTTCTTTTTATTTCATGTAATTGGGTTCCTTTTTGCAAAGTGAAGTTTCACCACATTTACAAGGCTCTAGGGATAATTCCCTTGAACAGTGCAACTTCCCTTGGAAAGTGAACAGCCTATTTGCCTATAGTGAATCAACCTCATGATCACAGGGGCCTGTGGCCTCTAAAAAAAAAAAAACATGATGTATTTATTGAAAGCTTTCAGGCTCAAGATGTAAAAGTCATTGGCACTGAATCTGTGAGAAAGTTGGGATTAACCAACCAAGTTCCTTTAAAAATAAATGCAAAAATTACATTGTTAGCGTGTAAAAAAGGATTTTCAATAAATGAACCCCTCCATATAGTATTGTGGAGGTATCTCTCTTTGCAGACACCTTCTTTTTCCCTAGTTTTCTTGGTATTCTAGTTATGCCAGTCGACTATACAGCAAAAGAGTCTCATTATATTTAAAGGGAAAATCATGCCCACATTCAAGGACACCCAATGTGAGTTAGTCATTCATATTTTATAGTACCAAATGAGGGAAGTCTAGGAGGGAGGATCCCCTGTTGGCTGGAATGGTCTCAATCAGGGACAACCTTTTAGATTAAAGTAAAGCTGGCCAAAGACAGACCGAAATTCAGCTACTTTAGCAGGGACCGGCTGAATTTCGATCAGTGTGTGGCTATCACTTTTTGACAGAAGTCACTCATTAGAGCAACTTCTGCCGAATGGACAAGTTAGAAACTTTTCTTGATTAGTAGCTGCAGCCGCTGATTAGTGTATTCTGACAGCTCATTCTCTCAGAATATAATGTCCTGGGGTGGGACAATTCAGTCATCCAATTTGTTTGGTCTGTTGGTTTAAAAAAATGACCCAACTATGGCCAGCTTAAGTTAAAGTTTCTCAATAGATAAATTCAACATTTGTTACTGTTTCTGCTGTTTCTTTACCAATACTGAAAGGGGTTACTAGATCTAATCATGTGACAGTAAAGTCCTTATTCATATACAGTATATCAAAATGCTTTTTAAGCTTTAAGGGAAATATGAGTGCTGTGTTTTATATGCCACTTTAAGTTATTATTTTAGACACTGTATTCCCATTTAATTTGATTCTATGATATATTACTAAGCTAGCAAAAATTATCCTTCTGAAAATTTGAAATTCTAAATTCAACATATGAGTATTTCTTTACTTTTTTTAACTGGATGTAAAGACCATGTCTGTGTCACATGTAGCATTTTTCTAACATGAATATGTTTTTCTTCTTTCCAGAATAAAACCAGTTGGTAAGTACACAGATGATTATCTATGTGCCTTGTTTCTCTTGTGATCCATAAAATTGGTCCCATCACCTTTTAATAAATATGTCCAAAATGAAATGCGTTTAGCACAATTCAATTTTCAAATGAACTTCAAGTGTGGTTTTAAAGATGCTCTGATGATCTGATGTACATAACAGAATAAAGTACCAAAATAGTAGGGATCTGCACCTGCAAATCAGCTTACATTTTACTAGTCTATCTCTGTACAATGTTAAAGGACACTGTAATACATGTCAACTATTTTATGTAATGCATAGAATGTTTTGTAGATAGATTTCAGACTGTTCTTTGAGCTGCAGTATTTTGTATGTTAGTGGTATTAACACTTTCATATTAGTTGAACATCAACAAATTTGGTTAACAGTCTCATACACAAGCAGCCATAAGCAACTAACTACATTCTTAATAAAAACAAACTATAGTTTACTACTGAAGACTATGTATAACGTGAAAAGCTGCTAATTTGGATACATTAGAAAAAAAAAAAAACGCTAGAGCAAATTCAAAACAGACAAATATATAACATTTAAATAGATAAAAAGAATTATAAACAAAGACAATAAAGAAACCTTAAAAAGTGTGAACAATGGCTTAACATTTTAAATAGTGTATGCATATAATAGAAGAGAATTACAAAGAGATTTTATTATTCTGTTCGAATCCTTAAAATCCTAATGTTCCCAAAATAAAACATCTTATTGGTGTGCATTTGTAAACATGTTTTATATGTTTTTATATTTTCTTTCACAGAAAAGAAGAAGTTTAAGCAAGATGTTGTGTGGGTAAGTTGCCATGGCCAAAGACTACTTGAGATAACTAAACCATTCAGTTATCATAACCAAATTAGAAGTTACCTATTCTTGATCAGGATGCTTCAAAGCTATAAGTAGTATCTCTGAGAGATCAAATGGGCCAATATACATTGTAAGGCAACCTCATTGTTTGGAAGAAAAGGGGGGAAATGTATGTAATGTTGGCAATCAAGATTATAGCAGAAAAAAAATAGCTGCAGACCTTGAGATAACAAAAATGGTGGAGGATCAACAGATATGCAATGATGAAATACCCCACAGACAAAAATAATGTGCCAAACCTCCTAAAGGAAAGTCGTTTCAACATTTTTCTGGGAGTTGTGTACTTAAAGTGGACCTTTCTTCCTTTTCCCTAAAATTCACATCAGGATGCATCTTTGCATCCTGATGTGAAATCCGAACCTCTTTCTTAAAAAAAGTTTTACACTTCCTGGTTCCCCTGAAGGAAGTGATGACGTAGCTCCGGCCCGCACAGATTCCCCCTGAGAAGGCAACATCACCATTGACTTCACAGAAATCATACTGCGTATGCGCGAGATATAGCGCATGACATCATGAGCCTCATTTTGCGCATGCGCCTTACAAAATTACATTCATTTGCTGCTAGAAAAAAATATCTCCCAAGGATCTTGCAAGGAGAACGGATTTGTTTTATTGCAACAGAAGCATGTAGCGTCGTACGGCACATGTGTGAGATGAGGCGCATAATGTCACAAGCTTCATCTCATTCATGTGCAGTGTGAAGTACATTTTTCAAAATGGCGGCATGGGAATGGGGGCCCAGGCAGCAAAGAACAACAACTGGTTAAAATGAAGAAAAAGTCACATTTGACATAGGTAAATATACTTGTTTATTTCCCCTCTTTATATACTGTTGCCAATTTTATAGGGTGGGAAGGGGGAAAAGATCCTCTTTAAGGGGAAAGTATAGTGTAGTTTGTACTTAATTTCTTTATTTATTACGGTAATAACGAAAAAGAATAACCAGTAGGTAAAGTTCTAGGCTTCACTTTAGATTCTTCACGCTCCCTATTTGCTCATTTGATTAAAAAGCCTGTGAAAACCCAATTGCAGTGATTTATTAGTGATCAGACAGCTCAACCAGAGGTTTCATTCAGACAAATGGAGCCTCAAAGCAGTCAGCCTTGTTGTGCAATCTCTTTATCTAACCTATAGTGCTGTGGGAAGCATGTGTCATGTATTAAATGTTTGTAAAAATAATTTTATATACAGTACATACACACACACGCTATACAATGTATGAACTGAATTGATGCAACAATCATGTTCTGCTTTTTCCACAGGAAATGACTAAAATGAACACAGTCTTTGATGGAGAGGCTATAGATCCAAGTAAGTTTTGCTTTATATTAAACTCAGCTAGAATCAATTAAATAGAGAAAATAAGCAACATACTGTATGCATGAACTATTTATTTATTTTCTGAAATGTACAGTGCATGAATCTCACACAAATGTTAAAATTATACATATATTTGGCAAAAGAATGTTTAAAGTCTAAGTGCAGCCAAAACAAAAGACACAAAAATCAGCACAGAGGATATAACTTACCAAATTCTCCTCCTTTCATGCCCCTCATGCAACTAAGAGACCATCAAAGGCTCTCTTCAAGAGTGCCCGACTATGTTTGCCCTTTCCACCTAGCTCTGCTATTCATTGAAGCCATACTACAGCTTTTATTAATGGAGGATAGGCTGACTATTGGGAGGTGTTTACAGGGGCGGCCCATCCAATAAGTGTGCATGTGCCCCCCCCCCCCATCCATGCGTCCGGCCCCTTTCAGGACGCCTGGCACATGGATTCCAATGCGGATTGGGTGTTTTTTTGAAACATCAATTAGAGCGAGAGGCTCTAATAGGCTTCAAAATAGGGTGGGCTCAGGGCGCAGAGAATGCACTCAGAGCCCACCCAAGTGTGTGAGAACAGTAAATGAGTATTCACTATTCTCACACTGAATCTCCTCTCCGCCAATCAGAAGGCGGGTCTGAAACCTGTTTCCCGATTGGTCAAAAGGAGAAGCATTCTGATTGGCCGCCGAGGAGGAGGGAGGAGACAGAAGCCACTAAGCAGGGGAAGGAAAATCTACAGTGATCCCCGCTGCTGTGATGCCCACGGAGGAGAGCAGGGGAAGCAACCCGTGATAGCCCGCCATGGATCGGTTAAGTGCACCAACCGGCCAACCGACCAACTCTAAAAAATTACCACCAGCCGCCACCGTGTTCCAATGTCAATAAGTAGCAGCAGATAATGCTGGAAAAAGTTTGTCAGGAAGGATGATGGGGGGGGGGGGGGGGCAGCATCCATTGGCTCATCTATCTGTTAGTCCCAAATAATGGTACAATTGGGAGTATGAGGGAAAAAATGTAGTTGTGAAAAGTATGCACACATATGTTTGATGAGGTACAATAAAAGATGTTAAATAATGGAAAACGTTTTTTGTTTGTTTGTTGTGCAATCAACATCATTGCTTTATGGATGTATCAACTAGGGAGATTATTTTCAAAGACTCTTAAGATTACCACTCCCTTCTGTAAACAAGCAAGGGAACCACAGTTGAGTTAAAGTAAATGGATAACAAACAAGAGCATAGTTCTTCCACCTCTATTCACAGGTAACTGGCATTCTTTGGTATCTTTGCAAACAACTTTACTAGTAAACAAACCACAACTTAGTCACGAATAACTAAAAGTTGTTCATGTAACAAAAGTGAATTGGACTTTTCCTAGGGGTATCTTCATGTCAGGGTGCTATCTTGTCACCTTATTCTGTTGGCACAGCACTCACAGAAGAGGCATGCTGTGCTGCAGTGCACATTCATCTGGTATTGAGATATGTATTGTATGGTATTGGTAAGAGGGTGCAGAGTGCTATCCCCCAAATTAGAGGAGGCACATAACCACTGAGGGGAAGTGAGTGTGGTGGCTGGGGTTGGGAATAAATGTGTTCTTGGAAGATGAATATGACTATACGGTATACTAGTGTGGGGGTAAAAATATACCGAACAGCTTTGGTTGAAAATTTACATACTGCACATACTTACAGTAGGGAGATGTACATACTGTTAGGGCAGTAGAGAGAAGTATTTATAGATCTGATGGCAGGGGCACTGCTGCATTATATGTAATATTCTTGATGATGTGGGACTGATTGGCATCTTCGTCTGAGTAAATGAGGTTAGGAGGTGTTAAGAGCTGTAAACCATAGCAATCCTTTGTGAAGGTAGAGTGCAACACATCCTTTATATCTCAAATCTCATCTAACCATGCACAATTTGCCAGGGTCTGATTTAGCACAACTTTAAGATTACACCACCCTCTAATCCATTTAAGTATTAAAGCTGAAGTTTAACAAAAAAAAAAAAAGTGTCACATTACTATAATGAAAAATTTCCCACGTCATGGAGGCAGCTGGATTCTGGAAAAATCTTTATTGCAGGGGTGCCTGTCCTCTTCCTGTCTCTGAACTTCTGGCACTGCAAAGGATTCTTCTCCACCCCTATTCACAGATAATGTTACAGGCAGTGTAATCAATGAAATAACTTTTCTCAATGGAGGAGTAAGGATGGGACATGTCCTTGTCGGATCCTCAATACTGCTTTTCTGTCTGACGACCCTAAGCTGTTAACCATTGCAACACTAGAAGTTCAGAGAGAGGAAGAAGACTAGCATCCCTACAGTGAAGATTTCCCCAGGATCCAACTGTCTGTACAACGTGGTACATACTTCATTACAGGTGAGTTATGCAACTAAAGCTGTAGCGATTTTTTCTTTTCATTTTAGCAAAATTTCAGCTTTATTTAAAGAGTATTAAATGGGTTTAAAATATTCTCAGTACAAGTTTCTAAAATCTGTCTTTATATCAGCTTTCAAATGTTATTCTACACACTTAAGCTGAGAAAGGGAGCATCAGCTCTGTGAGCCCTTCAGGGCACAAGGCTGATACTCTAACATTATAAATTTGCTTAAAGATAGGTAGAGCATAGAGATAATGTTTTTAGTATGGTATGCTCTTTTATTGTCCAATCAGTCCTCTTGAAGTTGGGAAGTGACCAAGCTGCTTTTCTTGTCTAAAGCAGAGACAAGTGAGGTCACCCTCTAGACCAGGGGTCTCAAACTGGTAGCCCTCCAGCTGTTGCAGAACTACAATTCAGATGAGGCATTGCAAGGCTAAACAGTTACAAGCATGACTCCCATAGGCAGAGGCATGATGGGACTTGTAGTTCCGCAACAGCTGGAGGGCCGCAGGTTTGAGACTTCTGCTCTAGACTGTAGTTTGTGGCAAAGGTGTTAACTATGTATTTCACTGTGTAGTTCACTGATTTGCTGAAAATCAGCTTTAAATAATAAAGAACATAGAGGCCTAGAACAAATTTTACTTTACACATTTCTTCTCATGTGTTGTTCATTTGTTTAATGACATTTTACATTTATAGTGCACTATCCCCCCCCTTCCCCCTCCCTTCAGGATTTCTTCCTCTTGACCACTCTTCAGGATATAATGTTTTGGGGAATGGTTGGGGGGATAAATGGCTGAGGGGAAAAGAAATATAACATTTTTGTATTGTATATCTAAATGATGGTATTATTTGTCCCAAGGTATGTCCTAAAGTATAAGGATAAAGATAGAGACTATTAATATATAAAGTAAGAACCGTAGATGGTATTTAATAATAAGTAAACCTACTGCTTAAATATGGTTTAAAAAATAAATGAAGGCGACATGCAAATCTTGACTGGCCATAGATCAGACTTCAGCGGCTCCAGACCTCCCCTAATAGGGATCTTACTATAAGTAAGTTAGACTTTAGAGAACTCAAATAGTTTATGCAGTACGAGTGAAGTGAGAGTGAGAGTGCAAACCAGTTAGTGTTAGTTAGTGTATCTAATTTTTTTTTTTTTCCTTTAATACTAGAGGACTGAACTCTCCCTCTAAAAGAACACAAATATTAAATCTATTCCATAAACAGAAGATTGGTATCATTCTATTTCAAGAAACACACTTTCGTTCAGATCACATCCCCAAAATAAATAACAGAAACTATTTAACATGGGTTCATGATTCATTCCTATACTCTAAATCACGAGGAGTCTCCATTGCGATCCACAAAGACATACCCCACCAAATAATACAAACCTGGAAGGGGAAAGACGTCAGGTCTTTAATTGTGAAGGTCCAACTATATGGGAAGATATTCACAATTATCAATATTTATTAACAAATTAAAAATGGGATAAAAGTATTTTTGGACGCAATGGACAAAGCAGAAGGAACAATAATAATAGGAGGAGATTTTAATTTTAAAATGGACCCAAAAATGGATACCACAGCAATTCAATCATATAGAAATAACAGTCAACTAAAAGAATTTAAATATTTATTGGGAAAATACCAAATGATAGACATATGGAGGGCTCAACATCAGACAGAAAGAAATTATTCATATTATACATAATACGTATCATAGAATAGATTACTTTTTTATAAACCAAACAGGTCTGCCGATGACTCTCTCCACAGATATTGGCAATTTTCTTTGGTCAGATCATGCTCCGATCTATATGGATTCAGAGGTAATAGAGCATAGGAAATCAAAAGGAATATGGAGATTGAATGATAATCTGATTAAGGATAAAAAATGCGAAAAAGAAATTTGGCAAACAATAAAAGAGTTCATACAAAACCATGAAACAGATGATACTTCAATCCCCATACAATGGGAAACATTAAAGTGTGTAGTACGAGGACAGTTCATCAAGCATGGAGCAAGAATAAGAAGGGAAAAAGAACAAAAAATATCCCAATTATTGGAAGAAATGTCATCATTAGAAAAAATACATAAACAAAGATCTAACTCAACAGAGGGAATTAAATTAAAGGATAAACAAAGGGAACTACAAACCCTGCTTGATAAACTGTCCTTGCGATTGAGAGACAAAAATAGAGCCCAACAATATCACTATGGAAATAAAACAGGAGAGGATACTTGCTAGAATACTAAAACAACAACAACCTCTGACCTCTATAGTAAAAATCTTGAAATCTAATGGGGAAATGACTTATGATCCTAAATAAATATCTGAAACATTCCATATATATTATTCCAAGTTATATAACATAAAAGGACAACAAAAAAAGGAAGAAAGGAAGGAAAATATAGAGGAAATATGTCAGTATATCAAGGAAACAGCTTTAACCACTTTCTCGAAGGAAACAATAGAAGACCTGGAAAGAGACATCTCATTAGAAGAGATACAACAAGCTATATCCACACTGGTTCTGGGCAAAAGCCCAGGCCAAGATGGATATACGCCGAGATTTTATAAACCATTTCAAGATATACTTGTACCCATTCTAAAAAAAAAACATATAATGCCATTTCAGCATCTCAAATATTTACACCACAAAGTATGGAAGCGCATATTACATTAATTCCCAAACCAGAAAAAGATCATACATTGTGTAGTAATTACCATCCAATCTTCCTTACTAATATAGATATACAATTATACTCTAAAATTATTGCCAACAGATTGTCACCTATTTTGCCTAAACATATAAATCTAGATCAAACAGGATTCACTAAAGGTAGAGAGACGAGGGACAACATAATAAAAACTTGTACATTGATGGAATATGCCCAGAAGACCGCCATCCCAGCATGCCTTCTTTCAATAAACGCAGAGAAGGCATTTGATAGAGTAGGATGGCGGTTTATGAAAGGAACTCTAATCCAATTAGGGATGGGACCCAAAATGTTGAACAGGATTATGGCATTATATCAGAGTCCCAGAGCAAAAGTAAGAACAAATGGAAATTATTCTGAATATATAGAGATATCAAATGGTACTCGACAAGGATGTCCCCTGTCTCCACTACTATATGTATTAGTAATGGAACATCTTACCACAGCTATACGGGAGAATAAGAATATCCAGGGGATAAATATTCAAGGAAAAGAATACAAAATGGCAGTATATGCAGACGATCTACTGATATATGTTATGTTACCAATCCAATTATATCAATACCAATTTTAATACAGGAATTTAGACAATTTGGAAGATTAAGTAATTTCAAAGTGAATTATGAATAAAAAGTGAAAGGGCGCAGCAAGACAGGAGTAAAGAATGCATATAGTGTCAAAATGTATATAAATAATCAATGTCCATGATATCAAACAGATAATAATAACATTCTGTAAAATAGTATAAAACAGTAATAAATTCGGGTCTTCTAATGTTCCCACACTGTGCCTCCTAAAAGTGCAACGTGCATCAATCAAGGTGCTTCACCCGTAGTGCCACACAAATGCACTCACCAGATTTACAAGGCCATAAATGACCGCCAGGCATATAGGAAAAAAGACTTTCCTCAGAGTGTTTCCTTAATCAGATTTCTCACAGGTGCAATCATAGATGCAATCAATGCTTCCAAGAAATATTTTGTTGCAGTTTACCATCTCAATCCAACAAACGTGAAATACTGCTCTTCATGAGCTGAGGGAAAGGGCATTATTACTCCCTCTTACTCCTTTTAAAACTGCTAAACGATTTGGCTCCAGCAAAAAGAGCCACAAGGAGGCAGAGATAGTGTAATACCATCTTGATTTATTAAAAAAATTACAAGGCTTGTATATTGTGTCAGGTTACAGCAGGTTCATGAAGCAGCTTGAGGGAAGGCAGGGGCCGATCCTGTCACTAGCGAGTGATCTCAACGATGCGGCATGCATCTCAGCTGTGCACATGGAACAAGAAGCTCTTGTATCAGGCGTTCTATGTTGCAATCTTTCTAGGCATTTCACGCTCGTGCGCGCGTCATGTTTACTAGTACTCACTAATTTTAGAGCTGCACTTGGTACACAGGAGTCACTTATTATTTTATTTTCATTAAATTTTTGTATTGGCGCCGACTCCTATTCAAATACATCAAAGTAAATTATGATTAATCGGAAATGTTAAATATATCATTAACAGAAAATATACAGATGCTTCTCCAATAAGACTTTTCCTTTAAATGGCAAAAAGAGGTAATCAAATATCTAGGGATATATATCCCAACTAATTTAAATAAGCTACAGGAAATGAACTATACTTCAATATTAAAGGAAACCATAAAACTGCTTCAAAAATATGATAAAATAATTCACTCATGGATAGGTAGAATTAATGTAGTAAAAATGGATGTCTTGCACTCCCCGATTTCTCCAGATATTTACAGGCCGCATCATTGATCAGGATAATAGATTGGTACCATAACACAGAAAACAAACAGTGGATTAACATAGAAGAAAACATCATAAGAGTACAACTTAAAATCCTTCCATGGATAAAACCTCAGCTTTGTCCTGAAAAAAAAGATTAACAACCTTTGTTTTAGATACCTTAAAAGTATGGCATATAATAGTAAAAAAGGGGGGACTATCTACGATGGTTGGCCCAATGACTCCATTCCCTCCATCACAAAGAGTTAATACATTTTTGAAATGGAATAGCTCAGAAAACATGAGACTGGTGCAAATTCTTGTGGAGGGTAAGCTACCAAACTACAAGATATGGGACTGAATATAAAGATAAATGGATACAATACCACCAATTAAAAACATATATTGGATCCAAAATACAGTTATCAGTATTAAATAGACCATTAACGGAGTTTGAACATTTACTAATAGAAGATCAAAAAGTGAGTAAAAACCTTTCTAAAGTTTATAAATTATTACTCCCCTCGGGACCTATCAATGAACTAACGTATATGAGAAAATGGGAAGAGGAGGCAGAGATATCAATATCATTAACAGAATGGGAAAAGGCAATATTAATAATACATAAAACATCGGTAGCAACAAAATATCAAGAAAGAAACTATAACATTTTGATGAGGTGGTATTAGAGTCCAGTAGCTTTGAATAAAATAAATAAAGAGAACACAGAAATATGCTGGAGATGTATTAAGGACAGGGGAACAATGGTACATATTTGGTATGGGTGTGGACGGGTGAAAGACTTCTGGAATAAGATATTTAAAATCTATCAAAAAGTATCAGGAATAGAGATACAATTAGATATAAAGGATATAATATTATCTATTACATCAAGATCAATAAAAACGATAAAATCAGATATCTTTCACCACATGTTCACAGCGGCCAGTACAACAATAGCCCATAGATGGAAGAAGATAGAAACCCCAACAATAATTGAATGGATATGCGAAATGAATGAAATACAACATATGGAAAGAAGGATAAGGGAGGAAGGGTTTGTAGAAAATCAAATAACAAAAATGTGGCAACAATGGGATGAAGTCTGGCTTCTAGCAAACTTAGCAGAATTCTTATAAGAGCAAGGAAAAGGGGAAAAATTCCCTTATTTCATTTTTAATTTTTTTGGGTTTATGTGTGTGAATGCTGATATGAATGAATGAGAAACAAATGTAATTTTAAAAGGGATCCTAACAACCTGATCAGGAAAATAAAAAATAAAAGGGAAAGTGAGGAATATTAGTCCCCAAGCTGTGAAATATGCTCCTGGATCAGTTGAATAGGATAATGTGTATAGAAATTGAGAACTGTGTTTTTTGTATTATGTAACAATGTTTATAAAAAATTAATAAAAAGATATTGAAAATATTTATAATGTACTAAACACATACAGGCTTATACTAAGGAAGGAAGTAGTAACCAGAGAACTAACCAAAAATTTGTAATTGCGTACCCATAACTGTTCTTTAAACAGTGTTCATAAATTAATCTCTTTTTTGTCACATACTGTATACTTATAAAACCTGACTTTATAGTCCAAGTATTGTTATATCAGGATGCAGTCCTATAATGATCACTGTGATCTTCAGCAACCATTTTAGACAATTAATCAGTATTGAAATAGTATATAATTACGGGTTTGTTACTTACTACAACTACTGTATCAGCATAACATGTCCTATATATTATCAGATGTGTTGCTCATTCTCTGGAATGGGCATGGTAAAAGCATGACATGTAGGCTGTAGGCTATGTTGATCAATACTGAATTGAGAATTAAAATGGATTAGCACCAAAGGGCAGAAACTTACTATCTAGAAATACAAACATTAGATGCCGAGTAATACAAGAAATCCCTCATATAAAGGTGCATGTTCAACATGTTGAATCAAACTAGGAGAGCACCTTCTACCTTGCAGTCTTAAGCCTATATTGCCATTTCTGTTTTCATATGTGCTAAAACATAAGAGCTCTCTCGGTCTTCTAGTTACAGGAAATGTTTATGAATATAATACCAAATCTGGTGCCAGAAGATGGAAAGACACAAAGCAGCCTATAATGACACCTCAAGGTCCACAGCAAACAGCAGTCGGTCCCACTGATCCTACAGCCCCACCACCAACATTACGTGGTACACCCAACAAGACGGAAAAACCACTCACCAAGGAAGATGATGGAAATAATGCTACAAAACCTGCAACACCTAAGAGACTTCAAACTCCTAACCAAAAATCACCCATTATGGAGCCTGGAAGTAAAAGTCCTGCCAGCAGGGCTCCAGTGTCACCAAGGCTCTCTCCAAAAGTGTCTCCTAAAATACCCCAGACTCCTATATAGTAAAGTGAGCAAAGGTTATTGTTAAAAACATAGAAAAAAGGAAAAAATGCCCTAATAGCGCTCTGTAAGTGAAGTGCTAAGTTGCAAGCAGCTACATGCTAAACCTCATAGTCATAGGAAATTCAACTGTTTATCAAAGCATAAATAAGAAAAAAAAGCAATACTTTGTAACATGTACACAAACAAAAACAAAGTTAATCTCAAGGTTATGAAAAGTGTAAAAGAGAACCTTGCGCCAATTGTTCAAAAATAAATGATCTCAAATTTGTAGAAAAAATATAGCTGCTCACCAAACAAAATTAACTAACCACTGTGCAAATTGGAAAAAAGGTGATGGGGCGCTAATTAAATCTAATGTGTACACTGTAATAAACCATGACATATGGTCTTATTACAGTGTACAAATTAGATTTAATTAGCGCCCCCTATCACCTTTTTTCCAATTTCAAGGTTATGCCCAATAGCTAAACATAAATGAACTTTCACTACAGTATAAAGTCTGGTGCTGTAAACTCCAAATATGGATGGGAATTCCAAGTGGATCTAAAACAACATAAAAAGAGAGGGGCGCAGAAGAGTCCTCATAGTTTATTGGGCACATAAAAGAATTAAAAAAAAAATAGAAATTGCACTCACAAGTGAGTTAGAGAAGTAGAAAACCATGTATGTGCTCTGATGAAAGGACCATGGGATCAACTGTCATGGAGATAGTTTGTCAGCTGTTTGCCTACGTGTGAAGCCACCCTGAGCCTCACAACCTGCCGGTCTGTGTAATCAGGAAAAAAAGACATACATTCTCCTCCTCTCTTCCTCACTGCAATGGGACACCTTTCGAGGAAGACCTCTACTTCCTCAGCCTAACCACTACAATAGTGGCTGAGGAAGAGGAGGCCTTGCCTGAAACACGTCCCATCTGCCATTGCGGTAAGGACAAATGGAGCAGAACGGTTGGCTTTTTATCTGGTTACAGAGACCAGCTGGCTGTTAGGCTTAGGGCAGCTTCACACACAGGCAAGCGGCTGACACAGACTCTCTGACTCTACATGCACATTTTGAGTTTGGAACAATGAGGTTAAACAGGTTTAGCCTTACTTCTCTAGAATTCTGCTTTGTGATATATCCCTTATATGGCAATGCTTTAAACTTTTTGAGCGCTAGGTACAGCTATTGTCCATTTTAAAGCTACTGAATATGCTATATTTATTTTACATGGAATCAGTGAGAAATAAGAATACATGTCTTCTAATTTTTGTTTGTATAAAATAAATAAGAAGTGTTAGCTAAGTTATACTGTATGTGTGTACATGGTGTAAATGATTAAAAATAGATCAAATTAGGACACAGTCAGAATATTGAGATAAAAATTCTTAAACTAATTATTATACTACACCACTTCATGAAACCCAGTCTCGCAAATTAAAAACACAATATAAAATAAAATGTTTGCTTTTAAAGTCAAAAGTAATTTTGTAAATTGATTTGACTTAAGAGCTTGAAAACGAATATTGTAGATTTACTCTCACTTCCTGTCCCCCTGCCACTGTAACATAAAGTGTTCAATGAGGCACAAAAACAACAAAAACAAACAACTCTATTTTATAGTACAGTGCAGAAGGGATAGAATCAAGTTATTTTGTGTATTTGTACCTGGATGTCCCCCATGACACCCCATTTAAGGGTATGAGTGAGTTTTACAGAACCACTAAGTGAGAATGAATCTCCCTGGTGGGGACATTGGCAACAGTAAAAGCTTACAAAGGTTCTAACCCTTTCATATACTATCCAAAACATAAAAAAATGGGATTTAATTTAAATGATTAAATGTTACCATAAAATGACTCTTAAAAATTTCCATAAATTGTTAATTTTATTTATGCTTGTATTTTTAAAACAAATAAAATAAAACTTTAATCGTATTTTTATGTGATGGATAAGTACAACTACCATAAGATTTTCAGCAGCAGTTTTTATACAATACAAAAGTCACTTTTTGTGATTTGATAAGTACTTAAGAATATGGCATGCAGGTTTAAATTTAAAGATTGATCATTTGATGTACTTCATGCTAATCTACGTTTATTCACTTCAAATCTCTTCTTTGTTATCATATGAATAGAAGCATAAAGCTGTGGATGGCTTTTCTCCCATATTGTATATTTGCTTATATACTTTAAAGTCATGTCACCATGATGATCAAATAATTGGGATATACTTGACCTTTTAAAATTACTTGTACATCACCTGTAAAGAATAGTATTAGCTTACTGTCTTTTGATTTATCCTATTCTAATCGTAAGTAGCTATTTGCCAATACTGAACAAAGCATTGCAATCTGTGCTAGAGTGAAGGCATTTTGTTTAGAAGAGGCAATTAGTAATAATGAGATCAGGTTACCAAACACACTGATCTATACAGCTAAGGACAGCTTGCATAACTTATACATTTATTTAGCTCTAAAGCTGCCCATAAACAGGAAATGGTGATCGGTACATTTGTCAGATTACTGACTGGCATTGACTGCCCTGGCATAAACATGTACAGTAATATCTACTGAGTGTCCTATATCTTTTTCTGGTGTTAGCTTTATTTTAGAAGAACGATAGAGGTTCGACTGGAAGATCCATCCTGCTTTATTCATTCTCCCCAGAGATATTTGAACATTTCCTAATCTAGCAGTAATTAGCAAGATTGGATAACAATCATCAATAGTCTATGGGCACCTTAAAGTGGACGCAAACCCGATTCATGAAATTAGAGCTGGGCACATATATCTGCAGTGTTTTGTTATCTCTCTGCAAAGAGCCATGTCCCGTAGCTCTCTCCTGAACCATTCCTCTGTTATCAGGCTGATAACTCCTGACAAATTCTCAGACACATCAGATAAAAGCAGCCTGACTCTTCTGTCAGGGGAGGTTGCTATAAATAGATTAGCAGGGAGCTGGTCCTGTTACAAAACACCTCTGAGAGTCTCTGCCTATGTGGAGAGGGGGTGTGTGCCTTTCCTCCAATCAGCAATTTTAGCTATCTTGGCTGTATGCCCAGACATCACAATCTGTGTTAAACAGGAAGAGAAAATCTCCTAACACGATCTGAACTTCTAAACAGTATATAAATGTGAAGACAGCAGATATACATACAAAACCTATGTAGGGAGATTTGGTTCATCCCTGTGTATCTTCTGAGGCTGTTCACTTCATTGGGTGTATGGAGGGTTTACATTCACTTTAACTCTATTCTTCTAGTGCTACTGTATATACAGTCATGCTCAAAAGTTTGCATACCCTGGCAGAAATTGTGAAATTTTGGCATTAATATTGAAAATGACTGATCATGCCAAAAAACTGGCCTTTTATTTAAGGATAGCAATCACATGAAGCCATTTATTATCACATAGTTTTTTGGATCATTTTTAAATCATAATGATAACAAAAATCACCCAAATGGCCCTGATAAAAAGGTTATATACCCTGGAATGTTTGGCCTTGGTACAGACAAAGAAGGTGGCACACACAGGCTAAAATGGCAATTAACTGCTTGCCGACCAGCGCACGATGATATAAGTCGACAGCATGGCACGGACAGGCAGAAGGACGTATATATACGTCCCCTTTAAGAAGTCGGCATTATGCACGTGCGCGCCTGCCGCAAGCTCCGTGACTCCGACCGCGGGTCCCGCGGACTCGATGTACGCGGGCATACCTGCGATCGTGTCACGGTGAGGAAGAAGGGGGAAATCCTCATGTAAACAAGCATTTCCCCAGTCTTTCTATTGACAGGACAGTGTACACAGCTTCCTGTAATCGGAAGCTGTGATCACTGTCGTGTCACACATAGCCCACCCCCCCTACAGTAATAATCACTCCCTAGGGCACACTTAACCCCTTCAGCGCCACCTTGTGGTTAACCCCTTCACTGCCAGTGTAATTTTCACAGTAATCAGTGCATTTTTATAGCACTGATCGCTGTAAAAATGACAATGTTCCCAAAAATGTATCAAAAGTGTCCGATGTGTCCGCCATAATGTCGCAGTCACGATAAAAATCGCTGATCGCACGCCATTACCAGTAAAAAAAAAATATTAATAAAAATGCCATAAAACAACCCCTTATTTTGTAGACGCTATAACTTTTGCGCAAACTGATCAATAAACGCTTATTGCAATTTTTTTTACCAAAAATGTGTAGAAGAATATGTATCAGCCTAAACTGAGGAAAAAAACATATTTTTATATATTTTTTGGGGATATTTATTATAGCGAAAAGTAAAAAATATTGCATTTTTTTTCAAAATTTACGCAAAAAATAAAAACCGCACAGGTGATCAAATACCACCAAAAGAAAGCTCTATTTGTGGGAAAAAAAGGACGTCAATTTTGTTTGAGAGCCACGTCGCACGACCACGCCATTGTCAGTTAAAGTGACGCAGTGCCGAATCGCAAAAAGTGGCCTGGTCTTTGACCAGCAAAATGGTCCGGGGCTTAAGTGGTTAAAGGTTAATTTCCCACATTTGTGGATTTTTTAATCACAATTAGTGTCTGTGTATAAATAGTCAATGCGCCCATAGCGTCGGCGGTAAAAATAGCAGCGTTTTACCGCCGACGCTATGGGCGGCTCAGTGTGAAAGGGTTCTTACTGCGCCAATGCCACAAAAAAGCCAATGAGGCATGTCAAGGTGTTGTTAGGCATATTGTAACCAGGCTTTTTTGTGGAACTTGTACAGTAAAGGCTTCTTTCTGGCAACTTGACCATGCAGCTCTTTTTCTTTTTTTTTTCAAGTATAATTGTATTGTGCTCCTTAAAAACAACCACACCATTTTTTCCAGGGACAGGACAAGCAACACAAACTACTTACCAAACTGAATTTCCCCCACAGATTGAATGGCGAATTGTACAAAAAAAATCATTATAATAAAATAAAAAATTGCTATTTCATAATTTTTACCTAATTTGTTAAGGGCTGCAGATCGAGACTTCCTAGGGTTGTTAGAATCCTTATGTGTGATACAGTAGATATGGATTCAATTTCTTTTACCACTTGTTGGAGGAAAATAAATACATTTGGATTACTATTCAATGTAAGTTATTTATATGACTTTGTTTTCAAGGTATTTGTTTCCAGTGTGCTACTATGACCCACCAGATTGGATATTAAATCATAGATTGTACTCTCTATTAGGCTTGTGCAATTTGTTTCGTAACTAATCGAAATTCGTCCGAATTTAGTAACTTTCGGACATTCGGAAGCATTCGAATTTCCGAACAAAGCAATTACGAATAAAACCGAATCCGAAATAAATTATATCACAAATAGCGAATGCCCGAATGTCTTCGGCATAATTCGTTATGAAAAAATGTATGAATGTACGAATCCATTCGAAGCACTGCTCTGCTCTGCTTCTCCCTCACCGTGCTGAACTCCCTCTCAAAATGGTGTACAGGGGCGGAGGCTATAGCCGCATGTAAAAAACGAAAGTAAAATACGAGATTTAGAATCGTTACAAATAACCGCTATGTATTTAGAAAAGTACAAATCCATTCGAAGCACATTAGGCATAATAGGCAGTGTCGTTGTGAGAGAGACACGGAAAATTTCGAATCAACTAACCCAAAAAAAGTTATGAAGGTAGGAGTTGTGTCCAGAATCAATGAAAAACAATGTACTCTACCGAAAGTACGAATTATAAATCAACGAAAAATAAGGCTTACATTAATACGAATCATTCCGATTCAACGAAAAATGTCGCTTGCGAAAATACGAATTAGTCCGAACACGAAAAATCCAGTCTAGCAAAATTACGAACGATTACGAATCAACAGGACCGAAAAGAAACAAATTTTTCCGTTGTGCACAAATCTACTCTTTATATGTGATATGTGATATGCTGTCAGTGCATAACTTGAAAACAATTTTTTTGTTAGTGCATTATAGGGGAAAGGTGACATCGACATGCAATGCATTCTCATGCATGAGTTCACTCATTGCCTTTAGTTTCTTATGTCACATAGATATAAATGTCCTTTCTTATCCCTAATGAAGATCTATTTGAAAAGTGTAGGGCTGGGCTTCCTTCCTGCACAGAATCTTATGGACATTACTGTATACACATCTTCAATACAATGTGGCAGACATTCTAATGAGAGATGAGTGCTTTTGGTTTGTAATCAGCCAATTACTTTATTCATGTTTTTATTGGTGTAACAATGAAATTCTAGAGGTTTAATATATGTTTTCCTTCTTTGTTATTAACCACTTCAGCCCCAGGAGCATTTGCCCCCTTAATGACCAGGCCATTTTTTGCGATACAGCACTGCGTTGCTTTAACTGACAATTGCGCAGTCGTGCAAAATTGATACCCAAACAAAATTTATGTCCATTTTCCCCCACAAATAGAGCTTTCTTTTGGTGGTATTTGATCACCTATGTATTTTTTTTTTGCGCTATAAGCAAACAAAGAGCGACAATTTAAAAAAAAAAAATTTTCTTTTTTACTTTTTGCTATAATACATACCCAAAAAAAAAAAATAAATAAATATATATAGATATATATATAAAAAACACATTTATTCATCAGTTTAGGCCAATATATATTCTGCTATATATTTTTGGTAAAAAAAACGCAAAAAGGCGTATTGATTGGTTTGCGCAAAAGTTAGCACATTTACAAACTGCGGGATAGATTTAGGAACCTTTTTTTTTTTTTTTTATGTTTTCACTGGTAATGGCGGCGATCTGCGATTTTTAACGGGACTGCGACATTGCAGTGGACAACTCTGTCCCCAAATTACACTTTTTGGGATCAGTGACTTTAATACATTGATTGGTGCTATAAAAATGCACTGATCAATGTAAAAATGACACTGGCACGGAAGGGGTTAACACGAGGGGGCGATCAAGGGGTTAAGTGTGTTCCCTCAGCGTGTTCTAACTGTAGGGGGGATGGGCTGCCAGGGACATGACACAGATCACTGTTCCCGATCACTGGGAACAGTAGATCTGTCATGTCTCCTGTCAGAACGGGGATCCGTTTGTTTACACTGGCAGATCCCCGTTCTGCCTCTGTACTAGGCGATCACGGGTCGCCAGCGGACATCGAGTCCGCAGACCAGCTGGCACACTCCCGCAGCTTGTAGCCCGCAACTGCACCTGCGTGAGCCGTCGTACGGGTTGCTAACCTGCCGCAGTATATCTGTGTGAGCTGGTCGGCTAGTGGTTAACATTGGTGCTTATAAAGTCCCAGATACGCAGCATATGCTTTATGTCATGACCACTCCCCATATTGACAATGCTGCTTTCCAAAGTTGTCTCTAAAGCTCCTTCTCCATCCAGAATGGAGACACCCTAAAGCAGGCAGTGTGTGTTACTGACTGGATCACAAAATGAGAAAAAAGGAAAAAAAAGTCTGAAAAAAATGATATGAATGCAGCCACCACATTTAAAGCAAAACTGAAGGCATTTAACAAAAGACTGTGAGCAGGCAGGGTATTATTGCAGAAGAGACATGTCACTTCTCCAATAAAATACACCTATCTGCCTGCTTGCAGTCTTCTCTTCTGCGGCATGTAAACTGAGCTACAAATGTGCAGGAGGTACATCATCTTGCACCAGCCAATGCAGATACCTGAAGACCAGCACCAGCGTTAGAGAGGAGGTAGGTTATATGCCTTCAGTTACACTTTAAAGATTGATAGGCTGCAATTACATTACATTTTTATGTTTTCTTGTTTAATACCACTTTCCACATTTTGGCTTTATTTTTAAGCTCAAAGTGGAACTAAACCCACCATCCCTTTACAATCGAAGATGGTGCATCTTAGTCTCTATTTAGACATGCAGTTGCTATGGTGCTGCACACATGACCAGCTATGACACCGGCCATTTGAGGGCTTTAAACACAAACATTGGAAACAGCGAAAGTCATCCAAGAGCATGCTATGAATATAACATACACTGTGCATGTGCCCATGGACAGAAAGTAAATAAAAAAACTGCAAAAAACAGCATGTATGTTTTATTAAAGATT
Organism: Rana muscosa; assembly: GCA_029206835.1. Classification (NCBI taxonomy): domain Eukaryota; kingdom Metazoa; phylum Chordata; class Amphibia; order Anura; family Ranidae; genus Rana; species Rana muscosa. The sequence goes on from CM055118.1 coordinate 670,465,211, forward strand.
TAGGGCCCATTCGCAGGAAACCGCAGAGGTTTGCTGTGTGGTAGCTGTCCGTTCTGGCTGCAGTGAGCCAGAGATAGGGGGCGGTGTGGTACGTGATTCAGTGCATCACACAGCTCACTTTTATTTTTTCCTTTTTTTCAAACAAACTTTATTTGCAGTGCACACAGGTGACGTCATTCATGTCATTGTACAGCAGTGTGGTTTGTTGTGCTGCTGAACAGTGACATGTGGTCCTGTCCAGTGTGCTGCAATAAAATGCAGCATGTCTGCATTTTATTGCAGTTCACTGTAGTGCAGTACGGACTGTGTTTGAGTGTGAACAGGACACATAGAAAACAATTGTTTTCTATGTGTCCTAGTGGTGACTGGCATTCTTCCAGTGAGGAAAAACTCCTGTCACCACAATGTGTGAATTGGCCCTAAATAACATACAGTATATTAACAGCTTGCCACCCGGCCTATAACAGAATGATGGCAGAATTATGACCATTCTGAATGAGCGGCGCAATCTTTTTACCGGCTGTGTCCACCAGACACAGCCGATGACTGGTCAGTGTACCGGCTCACTGCCAGTATCATGTGACTGCTGTGACCAATCAAATAACGCAACACACAGCCATTAATGTCTAAACTGCTGGCAACAAAAGTGAGAACACCCCTAAGTGCAAATGTCCAAATTGGGCCCAATTAGCCATTTTCCCTCCCCAGTATCATGTGACTCATTAGTGTTACAAGGTCTCAGGTGTGAATGAGGAGCAGGTGTGGTAAATTTGGTGTTATCGCTCTCAATCTCTCATACTGGTCACTTGAGTACTCGGAATGGTCAGGGGTGGGTAGTGGGGTCCCCCAGGATTCTGTGCTGGGACCAATCCTATTTAATTTGTTCATAAACGACCTGGAGGATGGGGTAAACAGTTCAATCTCTGTATTTGCGGACAATACTAAGCTAAGCAGGGCAATAACTTCTCTGCAGGATGTGGAAACCTTGCAAAAAGATCTGAACAAATTAACGGGATGGGCAACTACATAGAAAATGAGGTTTAATGTAGAAAAATGTAAAATAATGCATTTGGGTGGCAAAAATATGAATGCAATCAATACACTGGGGGAAGAACCTCTGGGGGAATCTAGGATGGAAAAGGACCTGGGGGTCCTAGTAGACGATAGGCTCAGCAATGACATGCAATGCCAAGCTGCTGCTAACAAAGCAAACAGAAAATTGTCATGCATTAAAAAGGGAACCAACTCCAGAGATAAAACGATAATTCTCCGCTCTACAAGTCTCTCGTCCAGGCGCACCTAGAGTATGCTGTCCAGTTCTGGGCACCAGTCCTCAGGAAGGATGTACTGGAAATGGAGCGTGTACAAAGAAGGGCAACAAAGCTAATAAAGGGTCTGGAGGATGTTAGTTATGAGGAAAGACTGCGAGCACTGAACTTATTCTCTCTGGAGAAGAGATATTTGAGAGGGGATATGATTTAAATTTACAAATACCGTACTGGTGACCCCACAATAGGGATAATAGGATTTTTGTACTCACCGTAAAATCCTTTTCTCTGAGTTCATGGACAGACACAGCTTCAATCTTGACAAGTGGGTATTAGCCTTCATTTAGGAGTGACTAGGCAGAAAAAGTGTTAACAACTTCAGAGCTGAACAGCCCCACCCAGGGGGCGGTCCTACTGCCTATATCCCCTCAGCCTGCACTAAGCAGATCAGTTCATCAAAAAGCAGTACAAACTTAAAAACGAGGGGTGGGCACTGTGTCTGTCCATGAACTCAGAGAAAAGGATTTTACGGTGAGTACAAAAATCCTATTTACTCTTTCGTTCATGGACGAACACAGCTTCAATCTTGACAAGTGGGACATCCCAAAGCAGTGTCAAAAACGAGGGGTGGGAACAGCATTAAAACAACTTCACCCCAAAACAAAACAGAGCTCCTCAACGGAGGAGTTGCAACTCTAAACAGCCGCCTGCAATACCTTGCGGCCGAAAGAAACATCCGAAGATGCACACACATCAACCTGTAAAGTTTGGAGGAAAAACCTAATGAGCATGGGGTAGTGGTTGCTATTGCCATCTTACCCCTAGTGGTCAATTAGAAAAGAATGTGGATTGGACTTTTCTAGGCACTGATACGACGACAACAAAGTCATATAAAAAAAAATATATTACATAGAAAAAGGAATATACACTTAAAAACATAGGCCAAACCCCACACAACGAAACAGCATAGGTCGGTAACTGAGCCACCGTTACAATCTGTTAGGGGTAGAGAGAGGCCGGACCTCAACCGGTTTCGTGGTTAACACCGCTTCTTCAGGAGGGTCTGTACAATACATAATATACATTGTAAATACACTAGAAAACATATCAATACAAAATATATGAAAAAGAATTACAACATTCGATAGCATAAATGCAGCCAAAGTCGTGGCCTGTTAACTGCTCACCGTAGGACGTTCATGGACCAAACAACTGCCTGGATAGCCCCCCATGGCGAACGAGGGGGAAATATATATGTGGTGCTATCTGGAAAAAATGGTAGATAGAATAGTATTTAATTGTAATATGGCACATTGTGGTCTGGAATTATTATTGGACACCAGGTGTGACGATAAAAGAGGAGAGAAGAGAGTGAAGGAAAGGAGGGGGGGAGAACGGGGGGGCAGAAGGATGAAAAAGGAGGGGGAAGGGGAAAAAAGGGGGGGAAAGGGGGAAGGGGAGAGGGGAAAAGGAAAGGAAAAGGAAAAAGGGGGGGAAGAGAAAGGGGGAAGGGGAGGGGTAAGAAGGGGCCGGGGTGGGGGAAGGGAGAGGAGAAAAAGGGGGGGAAGGAAAAAGGGAGGGAGGGAAAAAGGGAGAGGTAAAAAGAGGGGGGGGAGGGTGGGAAGGGGGGGTGGGGGAGGAAAAAGATGGGGGAGGAGGGGGATAAAAGGCAAACCAGGAAACCCATAACCTAATTTCTAGACTATATGACAATGACCAATATTAATATTAGTAGCTCTTACCACAATGGACAAGGCCAAGGTATACTGGTGTAATAAGGAGAAGAACCGTATGAAACTGGAGACAGCCAGAGAGTTGTAAAATAGTTGCCAAAGAATATTAAGCCCAGCATCAAATAAGTCTATCAGGGCGAAGTGGTAAGCTATACAAGAGACCAAAAATAAGTATGTTTGTTGATCAATAACCATGACCAAGCTGGATAAAAGTTCAGCCAAGCAGTCACATGAAAACACTTACCTCTGTGTCTAGAGCAAGGCATACGGTACCCCAGGGAGAGTGTGCACCACTCACATCAGCGGCTTGTGGACAAGCCGCTTAAATGTGTTCCCCAAACCCGCCGTCTAGTGCGTCGCAAAAACGTGCGGCGTATGACGTCACGGGGTCATCCCTTCCGCACTCAGCAGAGCTACTGCGCAAGTGCGCATCGGCAGACTCAAGGCCGTGGGGCCAGGTCTGTCGGCGCAAGAACGGGATGACGTGAGTCATCCCGGCCAGGAAGGGAACTCGTTCGCCAATAGGGTGAGAGCAGGAAGGTCGTCACGTCACATGACACGTCAGCAGACAGGAAGCAGAGCATGGGCGGCATAGAAATATACACAGGGCATATAATAACAATGTAAACATTAACATTTATGATTGTGTCTAATATAACTATAGCGGTTATACACTTTTCTCTCTATTGAAAACTGGCAGAGACACCAGCGATGTGCAGTTCCTTGCGGCCCAGCAGGTGGCGCGGTCGCCCTGGGCTGGGGTTAAACCATTGCTGTGTGTCGTGCCTCCTTTTTGTCCTCTCTCGGCAGCGGTATGGTGGGGCGGGGAACCCGCCGTGCTTGCTAGGAGAGGGTATAAAGGGGCCGGCCATCTTTGTCACGGGGTCGAGTCCCAGGCACCTTTGGTCTGAGGGCGGTGGTTCGTGTCGGTCCTCTAGGCGGCCTAGGCCTAGAGGACGTCCGGAGGTCGTGTTCCATCCCGGGCACCTTTGGCCTGGGGTGGGGTACTCGGATGGAGGTCTGGAGCTCAGTGCCCAACACTGGGTTCCGCGAGGGAAGGAGGTCCTAGGGAACCCAGGGATTGGGTGCCCGAATCCGGAAGGCGTAATGGACCGGGTGGAGATACTCACTTGAAGACCGGGTGCAGCAAATTGCCAGTGACAGGTGAGCCTCCCATCGGAGACCGCCTGGAAGGAAACCCCCCCCCCCCCTCCGCTCGGGGACCTCAGCCCACTTTCAGGGAAGAAAGTGGAGAGTTCATTGTGTCTGGGCCTACTCGCATCCACACCTCCTTGTTTGTTCTGTTCTTTAAGGGAGTCTAACTGATTGTGCTGTTCACTCGAGAAGAATAAAGGAGTGTTGGACTTTAATGGTGTGGGGCTCTTTTCGGTTGGACATTGTTCAAGGTAACTCCAGGTGCACAACACTGACCCGAAGGTAGAGAAAGAACTTTGCTTACACCACACAGACATCTGTGGTGAAGGCTTGGCATGGTGACCCCGCTCTCTCCCCTCTAAGGTACCCCTAGACAAGAGAAAGACGAGCTGATGCAAAGAGGGGAGTGAGGAGGCCGCTACACGTGGGGGCTCGGGTCCGGTATAGTGTTCGTGTACTACGGAATTGAACGTGTCTGCCCGGAGGAGTTACGAGTAGGCGGGCCTTCATTGGCCGAAGTGCATCCCTGCTCGAAGTCGTGGACATGACCCAATGAAGGGAAAGGCCCGCGAACTGGAGCAAAGGGGAGGAGTCCAATACGTGTGAAGGACTACAGGTGGGACGTTGGCGCAAAAACCTTGCAGTGTGCGATGTATCAGCAACAGGTCACCATGTTCGGATATACATCGTGGATTCCGGTTCACCCTTCTACCACGACACTGACTGCTGCTGCTCCGGTAACAGATACGGGGATCCGGCTAAAGCCAAGGGGTCGATTCGCCCTGTATTCATGCATGGACGTTGAGGCCCTGGGTGTGATTTGTCCCGGCTGTTCGGGACTGGTGTGCCAACTGAAGCCGTTCGGGCGATGCGAGGCCTGTGGGGAGTTCCTTTTTGAAGTGGATCCAGCGGTTGAGAAGCCGAGAACCATTTACCCTGGCCGTGCTGCAGGCAACACCACTCAAAGAGGAGGTTTCACTGCTTTGACAGCCATCCCTGCGCACACTGCAGCGACCGCGGAGGAGGTCGTGAAAACTCAACGGGAGAAATCCGAGGATGCTGACTCGGTCACCACTGTCTCGCAACGTCCACCACCGAAGAGAAAGACCGGTATGGTAGCCCCGACCAGCGGTTGTGGTGGACCATCTCGCCTGCTTACGCCCGACCCGGATGGATCCGCTTCAAGTAAAGTCTGAGGTAAGCCAGGCGGAGAGATTTGGTGTGTGGGAAGAGGTGAAAACTCAGTCTCCACTACAGGGTACCTGCCCGCGGAGGAGTGTGACACCTCTGACCTAGAGTCGCTCTCGGATGTGGGAGACGATGTTGCTATTGACGAACTGTTTGCAGAAAAGGGCTGGGACAAAGTACCTCTCGCCAGTGGCGTCACTAGGGTTGGTGTCACCCGGTGCGAAAAAAAATGGTGTCACCCCCCAACAACTATAGTCCCCCCTCAGTACAGACCCCCCCTCCACTAACTACAGACCCCACTCCCACAGTATAGATCCCTTCCCTCAGTACAAACCTGCTCCACTAAGTACAGACTCTCCGCCATCAATATAGACCCGCCTCCCTCAGTATGAACCCCCACCTCAGTGCAGACCGCTCCATCAGTGCAGACCCCCTCAGTTACAGACACCCCCCCTCAGTTACAGACACCGCTCAGTACAGACACCCCCCTCAGTACAGACACCCCCTCGTACAGACTCCCCCTCGTACAGACCACCCCTCAGTTACAGACACCCCCTCAGTTACAGACACCCCCTCAGTTACAGACACCCCCTCGTACAGACACCCCCCTCAGTACAGACACCCCCCTCAGTACAGACACCCCCTCGTACAGACTACCCTTCGTACAGACCACCCCTCAGTTACAGACACCCCCTCAGTTACAGACACCCCTCGTACAGACACCCCCCTCAGTACAGACACCCCCCTCAGTACAGACACCCCCTCGTACAGATTCCCCCTCGTACAGACCACCCCTCAGTTACAGACACCCCCTCAGTTACAGACACACCCTCAGTTAAAGACCCCCCCTCAGTTACAGACACCCCCCTCAGTTACAGACACCCCCCTCAGTATAGACACCCCCCTCAGTACAGACACCCCCCTCAGTACAGACACCCCCACCTCAGTGCAGACCGCTCCATCAGTACAGACACCCCCACCTCAGTGCAGACCTCCTCAGTTACAGACACCCCCCCTCAGTTACAGACACCCCCCACAGTACCAGACACCCCTCGTACAGACACCCCCTCAGTTACAGACACCCCCCTCAGTACAGACACCCCCCTTGGTACCAGACCCCCCTCAGTACAGACACCCACTCAGTTACAACCCCCCTGGTGCAAACTCCCCCTAGTGCAGACCCCAGCAGTACAGACACCCCCTCCCCCATCAGTAAAGATGCCCCCCTTACCTTACAGACCTCAGAACAGAGCGGCAGATACACACAGCGGTGTGTCTCTCGAGCGCGGGCTCCTCCTCCTCCTCTGTGGATGTAAACAGAGAGGAGGCAGAGGGGGCGGTGGCTTCCTTCCGCTCCGCTGAGGGACACAGCCGCAGCGTGAGCCTAAGGCACAGGGCAGCGGGCAATGTCAGTGTGGTGCCGCTGCGCTACCCACGGGTGTCACCCCTCTGGTGGGTGTCACCCGGGTGCGGCCCGCCCCCCCGCACCTGGCTAGCAACGCTAGTGCCTCTCGCCTCATCCCGCAGAACCAGGGATCCACCCATGTCTACAGGGGATAGTACACCCCGGGTGGAGGCACCAGCGCCTGAAGAGGGGTCCCGTCCCCAGCCTGCCTCTACATCCCCGGTATCACCTACACCTAAGACCGGAGAAAAGAGACTGCTGTTGCAGGCACCTATGCCCAGATCAGATGTGATCAAGGTCCCTCGCCACCCGGACTCAATAGTTTTGCCTGGCGAAGGGGACAGAGCTACTATGCCTCCTTTGGCCAGACTACAACGCCTATCTGGTCAGAAGGTTGCTGCAGAGTACGGATGGGAGTATCCATACTTGTCCAAGGAGTTGCTCTATGAGGTGGAAGTGTGCCGGGAGCGCTGGTACAATGACTTTGTGTGGACTCACCTTCAGATTCCACACGCCCGCAGGTACCTGGCGTGTTCTCCCAAGGCCTCTCAGCGTTTTAAGGACTGTAAGGCAGAGTGGATGTTGGGATGGCACATCCATGCAGACAAGGTGCTGATCAGGCGCAATGAAGGGGAAGATGTAGAATATCATCTGGAGACCATGGACCAGCACTTGAAGCCACTTGTTCTGCCACATCCCCGCTTCTACCTGTAGGAGAGAAAAGACTCCGTTCTTGTTGTATGCTGCTGAACTTTCTGGGGCCCGTTGTCCTTGTTACCCAGAGGAATGAAGGACTGTTCCTGTTTGTTCTTCACTTTCCAGCAAGAGATCATGGACTCTGGGGTAGATAGGGCTCAAGAGAAGAAGAAGAGTTCCACGAGTGCAGTTACCGCGATGCTGTCACCAGGTGGCAGTGTTGCGCACCGTTAACACTTTTCACACACTCACTCTTTGGAGAAAAGGGATTTCTTCCCGGAGAAGTTTCTTTTCTCTCACACGAATACATGTGTCAGGGTTTATGTGTGTTAATTTTCTTTCTTTGCCTCTGCAGGGGAGCATCCCATCAAGACCACTGAGTATGGGGTGGGTCTTAGTCAGGATGGGTGGGAAAAGTATAATATGAATATGTGATTCAAAAGTTATGGTTAAATGTTGTTGTTTCCCTTCTCTTTTATATAGGGCTCAGACACAATTGCTCCAGTTGATCAAGTTTTTCAAAAAGTTTTATTTTTGTACAATTTATAGTTGGTTTCTGGACTGGACTATGTCAGCCGTTGAGGGCATAGTTTGCTCCAGACACTGGGGACCAGTGTCAAACCACCAGGGGGAGAGTGTAGCGGGTATACACTTTTCTCTCTATTTAAAACTGGCAGAGACATCAGCGATGTGCAGTTCCTTGCGGCCCAGCAGGTGGCGCGGTCGCCCTGGGCTGGGGTTAAACCATTGCTGTGTGTCGTGCCTCCTTTTTGTCCTCTCTCGGCAGCGGTATGGTGGGGCGGGGAACCCGCCGTGCTTGCTAGGAGAGGGTATAAAGGGGCCGGCCATCTTTGTCACGGGGTCGAGTCCCAGGCACCTTCGGCCTGAGGGCGGTGGTTCGTGTCGGTCCTCTAGGCGGCCTAGGCCTAGAGGACGTCCGGAGGTCGTGTTCCATCCCGGGCACCTTTGGCCTGGGGTGGGGTACTCGGATGGAGGTCTGGAGCTCAGTGCCCAACACTGGGTTCCGCGAGGGAAGGAGGTCCTAGGGAACCCAGGGATTGGGTGCCCGAATCCGGAAGGCGTAATGGACCGGGTGGAGATACTCACTTGAAGACCGGGTGCAGCAAATTGCCAGTGACAGGTGAGCGTCCCATCGGAGACCGCCTGGAAGGAAACCCCCCCCCCCTCCGCTCGGGGACCTCAGCCCACTTTCAGGGAAGAAAGTGGAGAGTTCATAGTGTCTGGGCCTACTCGCATCCACACCTCCTTGTTTGTTCTGTTCTTTAAGGGAGTCTAACTGATTGTGCTGTTCACTCGAGAAGAATAAAGGAGTGTTGGACTTTAATGGTGTGGGGCTCTTTTCGGTTGGACATTGTTCAAGGTAACTCCAGGTGCACAACACTGACCCGAAGGTAGAGAAAGAACTTTGCTTACACCACACAGACATCTGTGGTGAAGGCTTGGCATGGTGACCCCGCTCTCTCCCCTCTAAGGTACCCCTAGACAAGAGAAAGACGAGCTGATGCAAAGAGGGGAGTGAGGAGGCCGCTACACGTGGGGGCTCGGGTCCGGTATAGTGTTCGTGTACTACGGAATTGAACGTGTCTGCCCGGAGGAGTTACGAGTAGGCGGGCCTTCATTGGCCGAAGTGCATCCCTGCTCGAAGTCGTGGACATGACCCAATGAAGGGAAAGGCCCGCGAACTGGAGCAAAGGGGAGGAGTCCAATACGTGTGAAGGACTACAGGTGGGACGTTGGCGCAAAAACCTTGCAGTGTGCGATGTATCAGCAACAGGTCACCATGTTCGGATATACATCGTGGATTCCGGTTCACCCTTCTACCACGACACTGACTGCTGCTGCTCCGGTAACAGATACGGGGATCCGGCTAAAGCCAAGGGGTCGATTCGCCCTGTATTCATGCATGGACGTTGAGGCCCTGGGTGTGATTTGTCCCGGCTGTTCGGGACTGGTGTGCCAACTGAAGCCGTTCGGGCGATGCGAGGCCTGTGGGGAGTTCCTTTTTGAAGTGGATCCAGCGGTTGAGAAGCCGAGAACCATTTACCCTGGCCGTGCTGCAGGCAACACCACTCAAAGAGGAGGTTTCACTGCTTTGACAGCCATCCCTGCGCACACTGCAGCGACCGCGGAGGAGGTCGTGAAAACTCAACGGGAGAAATCCGAGGATGCTGACTCGGTCACCACTGTCTCGCAGCGTCCACCACCGAAGAGAAAGACCGGTATGGTAGCCCCGACCAGCGGTTGTGGTGGACCATCTCGCCTGCTTACGCCCGACCCGGATGGATCCGCTTCAAGTAAAGTCCGAGGTAAGCCAGGCGGAGAGATTTGGTGTGTGGGAAGAGGTGAAAACTCAGTCTCCACTACAGGGTACCTGCCCGCGGAGGAGTGTGACACCTCTGACCTAGAGTCGCTCTCGGATGTGGGAGACGATGTTGCTATTGACGAACTGTTTGCAGAAAAGGGCTGGGACAAAGTACCTCTCGCCAGTGGCGTCACTAGGGTTGGTGTCACCCGGTGCGAAAAAAAATGGTGTCACCCCCCAACAACTATAGTCCCCCCTCAGTACAGACCCCCCCTCCACTAACTACAGACCCCACTCCCACAGTATAGATCCCTTCCCTCAGTACAAACCCGCTCCACTAAGTACAGACTCTCCGCCATCAATATAGACCCGACTCCCTCAGTATGAACCCCCACCTCAGTGCAGACCGCTCCATCAGTACAGACACCCCCACCTCAGTGCAGACCCCCTCAGTTACAGACACCCCCCCTCAGTTACAGACACCCCTCAGTACAGACACCCCCCTCAGTACAGACACCCCCCTCAGTAACAGACACCCCCTCGTACAGACTCCCCCTCGTACAGACCACCCCTCAGTTACAGACACCCCCTCAGTTACAGACACCCCCTCGTACAGACACCCCCCTCAGTACAGACACCCCCCTCAGTACAGACACCCCCTCGTACAGACTACCCCTCGTACAGACCACCCCTCAGTTACAGACACCCCCTCAGTTACAGACACCCCTCGTACAGACACCCCCCTCAGTACAGACACCCCCCTCAGTACAGACACCCCCTCGTACAGACTCCCCCTCGTACAGACCACCCCTCAGTTACAGACACCCCCTCAGTTACAGACACACCCTCAGTTAAAGACCCCCCCTCAGTTACAGACACCCCCCTCAGTTACAGACACCCCCCTCAGTATAGACACCCCCCTCAGTACAGACACCCCCCTCAGTACAGACACCCCCACCTCAGTGCAGACCGCTCCATCAGTACAGACACCCCCACCTCAGTGCAGACCTCCTCAGTTACAGACACCCCCCCTCAGTTACAGACACCCCCCACAGTACCAGACACCCCTCATACAGACACCCCCTCAGTTACAGACACCCCCCTCAGTACAGACACCCCCCTTGGTACCAGACCCCCCTCAGTACAGACACCCCCTCAGTTACAGCCCCCCTGGTGCAAACTCCCCCTAGTGCAGACCCCAGCAGTACAGACACCCCCTCCCCCATCAGTAAAGATGCCCCCCTTACCTTACAGACCTCAGAACAGAGCGGCAGATACACACAGCGGTGTGTCTCTCGAGCGCGGGCTCCTCCTCCTCCTCTGTGGATGTAAACAGAGAGGAGGCAGAGGGGGCGGCGGCTTCCTTCCGCTCCGCTGAGGGACACAGCCGCAGCGTGAGCCTAAGGCACAGGGCAGCGGGCAATGTCAGTGTGGTGCCGCTGCGCTACCCACGGGTGTCACCCCTCTGGTGGGTGTCACCCGGGTGCGGCCCGCCCCCCCCCCGCACCTGGCTAGCAACGCTAGTGCCTCTCGCCTCATCCCGCAGAACCAGGGATCCACCCATGTCTACAGGGGATAGTACACCCCGGGTGGAGGCACCAGCGCCTGAAGAGGGGTCCCGTCCCCAGCCTGCCTCTACATCCCCGGTATCACCTACACCTAAGACCGGAGAAAAGAGACTGCTGTTGCAGGCACCTATGCCCAGATCAGATGTGATCAAGGTCCCTCGCCACCCGGACTCAATAGTTTTGCCTGGCGAAGGGGACAGAGCTACTATGCCTCCTTTGGCCAGACTACAACGCCTATCTGGTCAGAAGGTTGCTGCAGAGTACGGATGGGAGTATCCATACTTGTCCAAGGAGTTGCTCTATGAGGTGGAAGTGTGCCAGGAGCGCTGGTACAATGACTTTGTGTGGACTCACCTTCAGATTCCACACGCCCGCAGGTACCTGGCGTGTTCTCCCAAGGCCTCTCAGCGTTTTAAGGACTGTAAGGCAGAGTGGATGTTGGGATGGCACATCCATGCAGACAAGGTGCTGATCAGGCGCAATGAAGGGGAAGATGTAGAATATCATCTGGAGACCATGGACCAGCACTTGAAGCCACTTGTTCTGCCACATCCCCGCTTCTACCTGTAGGAGAGAAAAGACTCCGTTCTTGTTGTATGCTGCTGAACTTTCTGGGGCCCGTTGTCCTTGTTACCCAGAGGAATGAAGGACTGTTCCTGTTTGTTCTTCACTTTCCAGCAAGAGATCATGGACTCTGGGGTAGATAGGGCTCAAGAGAAGAAGAAGAGTTCCACGAGTGCAGTTACCGCGATGCTGTCACCAGGTGGCAGTGTTGCGCACCGTTAACACTTTTCACACACTCACTCTTTGGAGAAAAGGGATTTCTTCCCGGAGAAGTTTCTTTTCTCTCACACAAATACATGTGTCAGGGTTTATGTGTGTTAATTTTCTTTCTTTGCCTCTGCAGGAGAGCATCCCATCAAGACCACTGAGTATGGGGTGGGTCTTAGTCAGGATGGGTGGGAAAAGTATAATATGAATATGTGATTCAAAAGTTATGGTTAAATGTTGTTGTTTCCCTTCTCTTTTTTATAGGGCTCAGACACAATTGCTCCAGTTGATCAAGTTTTTCAAAAAGTTTTATTTTTGTACAATTTATAGTTGGTTTCTGGACTGGACTATGTCAGCCGTTGAGGGCATAGTTTGCTCCAGACACTGGGGACCAGTGTCAAACCACCAGGGGGAGAGTGTAGCGGGTATACACTTTTCTCTCTATTTAAAATTGGCAGAGACATCAGCGATGTGCAGTTCCTTGCGGCCCAGCAGGTGGCGCTGTCGCCCTGGGCTGGGGTTGAACCATTGCTGTGTGCCGTGCCTCCTTTTTGTCCTCTCTCGGCAGCGGTATGGTGGGGCGGGAAACCCGCCGTGCTTGCTGGGAGAGGGTATAAAGGGGCCGGCCATCTTTGTCACGGGGTTGAGTCCCAGGCACCTTCGGCCTGAGGGCGGTGGTTCGTGTCGGTCCTCTAGGCGGCCTAGGCCTAGAGGACGTCCGGAGGTCGTGTTCCATCCCGGGCACCTTTGGCCTGGGGTGGGGTACTCGGATGGAGGTCTGGAGCTCAGTGCCCAACACTGGGTTCTGCGAGGGAAGGAGGTCCTAGGGAACCCAGGGATTGGGTGCCCGAATCCAGAAGGCGTAATGGACCGGGGGGAGATACTCACTTGAAGACCGGGTGCAGCAGATTGCCAGTGACAGGTGAGCCTCCCATCGGAGACCGCCTGGTTCTCCATGGAGGAGTTCCGTGCGCTCCGCGACCTCATGCTCCTCTATGATGAAGGTGCTGTGGAAGACCCTCAGTCACCAACATCTACTCCCATCCCCTTACCTCACGTCCCCACTGTGTTACATCGACCCAACCCCTTCAAGCTCCGCTCGTGGAAATTTCCAGATCTCATGACTTGCCCCGCTATCTGGGCTTTTGTACAGGCCACTATCCGTGATCTTAAGAGACAGGAATGGCAGACAATTTCTCCCAATCTTACGAAGGGCCAGACTAAAGCCCTAAAAACCTTACAGAAATCTCCAGATTTGGTGATAAAAAATTTGGATAAAGGAGGAAATATTGTCCTCATGACACATGATTTTTACCAAAATATGTGTCTCTCTATCCTTAAAAATTCTAACTGGTTTTGTTCCATCACACATTCTGCCGTTTCTTCCTATTTCACAGAGCTCCATGTCCTTTGCACTGAGGCCTTTTTATCGGGCCTCATTGAAAAGGATACATTGGAATTTCTTCTCCCTAAATTCCCCTGCACACCTACTTTCTATACCCTGCCTAAGACGCACAAGAATGTTCAGAACCCCCCAGGCCGTCCTATCGTCTCCGGGATTGGGTCTTTAACTGATAACGCCAGTAAATTTGACGATGCCTTTTTGATGCCACACGTCAGTGGCTTGCCCTCATACATTAGGGACACCTCTGACCTGTTGCGACACATTGAGGGTATCCGAGTCCCTCCAGACGCCCTGCTCGTGGCTATCGATGTCGAGGCTCTTTACTCGAGCATCCCCCACGAGCCGGATGGCCGGTTCCTTCCTACATGAACAAGAGCGGACCTCCTGGCCACTCAATGAGTTTATTCTTGATTTGTTGCATTTCATCTTGACTAAGAACTATTTTCTTTTTATTGATCAACTTTTTTTACAAACACAGGGGGTCGCAATGGAGACTTCATGTGCTCCCACCTACGACAATCTTTATTTGGGTGGGTGGGAGCGACTCATTAACGCAGATGACCAATATACAGAATTGTTTGAGCATGCATTGGTCTGGTATCGGTACATCGACGACCTTTTTCTGGTCTGGACTGGGACTAGTGTACAATTGTTACAGTTTATGGATTTACTTAACAAAAATGATTTCAATCTTACGTTCACAGTACAGTTTGATGATGCCCAGATCCCATTTTTGGACCTGGTCACCATCAAACAACCTGGAGGTACGCTTAGTACCAATCTTTATCGTAAACCAACTGCTGGTAATACTTTACTCTACACTACAAGTGCCCACCCCAAACCATTGATACAGAGTATCCCATTTGTACAATACCTGCGTATTCGCAGGAATTGTGCATTACAAAGCGACTTTAAAATACAAGCAAATGCTCTACGAGAACGTTTACTATCAAGAGGCTACTCTCGTTCCAATCTGAGAAAGGCCTATAATAAGGCCTGCCTTCGTTCCAGACAATCCCTGCTTAACCCCCCCCCCCCCCCCAGGTTGAAATCTACCAAAGAATCGGTTAGATTCGTTAATACGTTTTCTGCTCATCATTGCACACTCCGAAATATTCTTAGTGAACACTGGCATTTACTCACTGAACACACTACCCTACAAAAACATCTAAAACCCTACCCAGATTTGGTTTTTCGCAGAGCCCACTCACTACGTGATCGTTTGACTCAGAGTCACTATACCTCTCACAGTGCTCCTAAACCAGGACCCAATGGCACTTATAAATGTGGGGACTGCCCCCGTTGGCCTTGGATTCTGGAGGGCCGGAGTTTTATTCTTCCTAACGGAGAACACTTCCGCCCCTCCACATACGCAAATTGTGGCACCAAGGGGGTTATATATCTGATGGTATGCTCTTGTAGAGCATTTTACGTGGGTAAAACTATTAGGGAGTTTAGACAACGCATTGGAGATCATGTGTATCACTCTGGCAATGGTAAACTTACTACCATTGGACGACACATTGGTCTACACCATCGTTATGATTTGTCTGTTGTGCGTTTCCTTGTTCTTGAAGTTATTAAACCTAGTCCCAGGGGTGGCGACTGGGATAAAACTATCCTACAGAGGGAAACCCTGTGGATAGAACATCTCAATGCCACTATACCTCATGGGCTTAATGAGATGAATTCCTACAAACCATTCCTATAAAATTACTATTTTTTATGTAATAATTTATTTTGCCCCCCCTCCCTTCTTTCATCCTCCTTTCCCCCCACCCTTTCCCTCCCCCGCTTTTTTCCCTCCTCCCCCTTCTTTCTTTCTCCTTCCCCCTCTTCTCACTTCTCTATCGCCTGTACATATTGAATCCATTCTATCATTAATGCGAGATATGATGCATGGTTCTTATATTTCCTTTCTTAGGAGTCCTTCTCCTTCCTCCTCAGGACTGCTAATTGGTGATTACCATCAGACGGTTTTGCTCTGATGGTTATATTAGACACAATCATAAATGTTAATGTTTACATTGTTATTAAATGCCCTGTGTATATTTCTATGCGGCCCATGTCCTGCTTCCTGTCTGCTGACGTGTCATGTGACGTGACGACCTTCCTGCTCTCACCCTATTGGCGAACGAGTTCCCTTCCTGGCCGGGATGACTCACGTCATCCCGTTCTTGCGCCGACAGACCTGGCCCCACGGCCTTGAGTCTGCCGACGCGCACTTGCGCAGTAGCTCTGCTGAGTGCGGAAGGGATGACCCTGTGACGTTTTTGCAACGTACTAGATGGTGGGGTTGGGGAACACATTTAAGAGGCTTGTCCACAAGCCGCTGATGTGAGTGGTGCACACTCTCCATGGGGTACCATATGCCTTGCTCTAGACACCGAGGTAAGTGTTTTCATGTGACTGCTTGGCTGAACTTTTATCCAGCTTGGTCATGGTTATTGATCAACATATTTATTTTTGGTCTCTTGTATAGCTTACCACTTCACCCTGATAGACTTATTTGATGCTGGGCTTAATATTCTTTGGCAACTATTTTACAACTCTCTGGCTGTCTCCAGTTTCATACGGTTCTTCTCCTTATTACCCCAGTATACCTTAGCCTTGTCCATTGTGGTAAAAGCTACTAATATTAATATTGGTCATTGTCATATAGTCTAGTAATTAGGTTATGGGTTTCCTGGTTTGCCTTTTATCCCCCTCCTCCCCCATCTTTTTCCTCCCAAACTCCCCCCCTCTTTTTACCTCTCCCCCTCCCCCCCTTTTTTCCTTCCCCCTTCCCTCCCCCCCCATTTTCTCCTCTCCCTTCATCCACCCCGGCCCCTTCTTACCCCTCCCCTTCCCCCCTTTCTCTTTTTTCCCCCCTTTTTCCTTTTCCCCTCTCCCCTTCCCCCCCCCTTCCCCCCCCTCCCTTCACTCTCTTCTCTTTTATCGTCACACCTGGTGTCCAATAATAATTCCAGACCACAATGTGCCATATTACAATTAAATACTATTCTATCTACCATTTTTTCCAGATAGCACCACATATATATTTCCCCCTCGTTCGCCATGGGGGGCTATCCAGGCAGTTGTTTGGTCCATGAACGTCCTACGGTGAGCAGTTAACAGGCCACGACTTTGGCTGCATTTATGCTATCGAATGTTGTAATTCTTTTTCATATATTTTGTATTGATATGTTTGCTAGTGTATTTACAATGTATATTATGTATTGTACAGACCCTCCTGAAGAAGTGGTGTTAACCGCGAAACCGGTTGAGGTCCGGCCTCTCTCTACCGCTAACAGATTGTAACGGTGGCTCCGTTACCGACCTATGCTGTTTCATTGTGTGGGGTTTGGCCTATGTTTTTAAGTGTTGTGAGGGGGTTTGCTCGGCAGCGGGTGTGTGTGACCCCCGGGATGGGCTCCCCACACAAAAACAGGCCCAGCAAACGGAGGTTGTGGTTTTCAAAATCAAAAAGGTGCGGTTTATTTTCTATTTACAGTGACAAAACACAGCAAAGCAAAAGAAACATAAATAAAATAAATCCTGGTCAACTTGACCTCTGACTAAACATACAGGTTTTCTAACTAACAACTGGGATCAGCCTAGTGCTGTCCTAGTCCCTAAGTCACTGGTTTTAAATGTCCAAGCAAATAGCCACACAGGCTTTGTCTCACCGCACAGGGGTTCACTCTCCCTAGACAGTCCACACAGGTCTGGGTCCAGGCATGAGCAAACACCTAATGAATCTGGGAGTTCTTATAGAGGCCTAAATGAGCTGACAAGCTTCAGCTGGTCTCATCAACTCCCTGTCTGCACGACGCCCCACACTCTCCCTAGAGGTATGAGTCATCCATGAGCCCACTAGCCTCAGCTGGGCTTATACAACTCTCCACCTAGTTGTATAAGTCAGCGTAAAGCCTGAATCTGGGCGAAATATATCTACCCCCCTGGATGCAACCAGGTGACTTTACCTTCCTGCTGTCACATACCCCCCCCCTCTTGTTTTAACCTCGGGGTTGGAACACCAGCAATCAGGCATTCATGTACTCGAGACAAAGCATCCACATTCCCCATTTGAACGCCAGGGCGATGCTTTACTGTGAAGTTGAATTCCTGGAGGGCCAGGAACCACCTATTCACTCTTCTATTTGTTTCCTTGTTTTGAGCCATCCACTTTAACGGAGCGTGATCCGTAACCATGTCAAAGTGCCTACCTAGCAGGTAGTACCGAAGGGAATCTAGAGCCCACTTCACCGCTAAACACTCCTTTTCAACGGTGGCGTAATTTACCTCATGGGACTTCAACTTCCTGCTGAGGTAAATGACTGGGTGCTCTTCCCCGTTCCAGACCTGGGACAATACTGCTCCTAACCCCACATCTGACGCATCACTTTGTACGACAAAGTCTTTAGAGAAGTCGGGTGAGTACAACACTGGCTGGCTACATAAGGCTTGTTTCAAGAATTGGAATGCTGCCTCAGCCTCGGGGGTCTATTTAATCATGACCGACCCTTTCCCCTTCGTCAGGTTGGTTAGGGGCACAGCCTTAGAAGCAAAGTGGGGAATGAATCGCCGATAATACCCAGCGATTCCCAGAAAGGCTCGTACCTGCTTCTTGCTGTTGGGACGTGGCCAACTCTGGATGGCCTCGACTTTGTTGAGTTGGGGTTTTATTACTCCCCTCCCAATGGTGTACCCAAGATATTTGGCCTCCTCCTGCCCAATGGTACACTTCTTGGGGTTAGCCGTAAACCCCGCTTCCCGAACAGAGTCCAGGACTGCTTGCACTTTTGGCAGATGTGAGGCCCAATCTGTGCTATGGACAATTACGTCATCCAGGTAAGCCGCAGCATACTTCCGATGGGGCCTCAGCATCTGGTCCATTTTCCGCTGGAATGTGGCCGGCGCATTCTGTAACCCGAACGGCATTCTTTTATATTGGAACGCCCCGTCTGGGGTTACAAATGCGTTTTTCTCTTTGGCCGACTTGGCCAGGGGGATTTGCCAATACCCTTTTGTGAGGTCAAGAGTCGTCATGTATCGGGCTGTTCCCAGCCGGTCGATCAACTCATCTATACGTGGCATGGGGTAGGTGTCAAATTTTGTAACTTTGTTCAACTGACGAAAATCGTTACAAAATCGCCAGCTCCCATCCGGTTTAGGCACCAACACAATGGGACTAGACCAATCACTTTGGGACTCCTCTATCACCCCTAAGTTCAGCATTTTCTGTACTTCCTCCCGTATTGCCTCCCGTCGGGCCTCTGGGATCCGATAGGGTTTTAACTTCACCCTTTCACCGGGCGGGGTAATGATGTCATGCTCTACCCCAGATGTTTGTCCCGGCAGCTCAGAGAATACCTCCTTGTTGCGAAGCACAAACTCCTTAACCTCCTGTTGTTGGGGTTGTGCCAAGGTGGCTGCTATTCCAACCTCAGGAATCACGCAACCAGTTTGAGCTGGTGACCAAGTGTCTGCGACTAGGGACTCTCTATCCCTCCAGGCTTTCAACAGATTAACGTGATAGATCTGTTCGGGCTTTCGCCTTCCTGGTTGTCTGACCTTGTAATTCACTTCGCTCACTTTTTCCATTATCTCATAGGGGCCTTGCCATTTGGCAAGGAATTTACTTTCAACCGTAGGGACAAGTACCAGTATCCTATCCCCCGGGGAAAAGGTACGGGTCTTGGCTCCACGGTTGTACACTCTCTGCTGTGCTAACTGCGCTTGGGCCAAATGTTCCTTCACGATGGACATTACCTGTGCAATTCGGTCTTGCATCAGGGCGACATGCTCAATCACACTCCTGTGGGGAGAACTCTCACTTTCCCAAGTTTCCTTGGCAATATCCAACAGCCCTCTTGGGTGTCTCCCATACAGTAACTCAAAGGGGGAGAATCCCGTAGAGGATTGGGGCACCTCCCTAATAGCAAACATCAGATAAGGAAGTAGACAGTCCCAATCCTTTCCATCTCTATCCACCACTTTCTTCAACATTTGTTTTAGGGTTTTGTTGAATCTTTCAACCAGCCCATCGGTTTGGGGGTGATACACAGATGTACGTAATTGCGTCACTTTGAACAATTTACACAGCTCCTTCATAACCCGGGACATAAAGGGTGTACCTTGGTCCGTAAGCAGTTCTTTACAAATACCCACCCGGCTAAACACAAGAGATAGCTCTTTGGCTATGGTTTTGGCCGAGGTATTTCGGAGAGGGATCGCTTCTGGATAACGGGTGGCATAGTCCATTATAACTAATATGTACTGGTGCCCCCTAGCGGACTTGATTATAGGCCCTACCAAATCCATGGCGATCCTCTCAAACGGGACCTCAATGATGGGTAGAGGGACCAGCGGGCTACGGAAATGTGGCATCGGGGCCGACCTCTGACACACAGGGCAGGAGGAACAATAATTTTCTATGTCCTTCATCACCCCCGGCCAATAGAATCTCTGTAATACCCTCTCTCGGGTTTTCTCTGTCCCCAGATGACCTCCAAGAATGTGCCCATGGGCCAACTCCAACACCAACTTCCTGTAAGGTTTGGGCACCACAAGCTGCTCAACGGTTTCTTCTGCCCTTTTTGCCACCCGATACAGTAGGTCCTTCTCTACGCTGAAGTATGGGTAAGTGCAGGTATTATCTGGGTTCACTAACTCGCCATCTATTTTCACTACGTTTTCCCGTGCCTTTATTAGGGCGGGGTCTTTCAACTGTTCTGTGGCAAAGTTTTCCCTGTGAACCTCAAGATCAGAAAACTCCACAGACGGTAGGTTTTCGTCTGAGGAGGTGGGCTCCTCTCCAGTTTCTTGAGTCTCCCCTGCCAATACTGATAAGGGAAATTCCGGAGAGTCCTCACCACTCTCAGGGGAGTTCTGGCTATCACATTCCTGGTACATAGGGGCACCAGTGGGGGGCTCAGGATCATCCCACAGTTCCCAGAACTTCGGAAAATCCCTTCCCACAATGGCGTCATGCGGTAACTGAGATACTAAGCCCACTGGATGAGAGAGGGTACCTTTGGGGGTCTCGAAACACACTGTAGTCACTGGATACTCTCGGGTGTCCCCATGCACACAAATAACAGCTACCTTGCTATTCCCAAAGACCTCTGTTTTAACTAACTCAGCCTTTATCAGGGTCACAAGGCTACCTGAATCCAGCAATACCACAACATTTCTACCATTAACACACATTTTGCATAAATGTTTCTCAGTTCCTCGAATGGCAGTGCATGCGACTGTCGCACACAGCGACTGACATCTGCCCGTCAGAAAGTCACACTGCATGGGTTCCTCCACAACCGGGCAATTGGCTGCAATATGTCCCGCTTGCCGGCAGCGGTAGCAAACAATCCTTCTTGCCGCCTCTTGAGCCGCTGATTTCCCAGGCTGTTCTCGCCAAACTTGGGGTAGAGCTCCCACCCTCTCACTCTCTCCACCCTCACCCCTTGGAATCCTCTTATCCGCCCCTGGGGATGGCCTGGTCTTAGGGTGGAAAGTCCGAGTGTCTCTGGAAGAGGCCGTCAGGTTCTCTGTAGCCAAGTATTTCTCCACACGATCCACAAGACCATCGGCCGTCTCTGGGTCTCCATGGCTTACCCACTTTTGGATGGCAGTAGGAAGAGCTCTCAAAAACCGATCCATTACAACACGTTCCACAATCTTTGGTGCGGACAAAGTCTCTGGCTGTAGCCACTTTCTGCTCAGGTGAATGAGATCATACATTTGAGACCTGGGGGGTTTTCCAAGCTGGAAAGTCCAGTTATGCACACGCTGAGCCCGGACAGCCTGGGTGACACCCAGCCTTGCCAATATTTCAGCTTTTAGCATCACATAGTCTTTTGCTTGGTTAGGCTCTAGGTCATAGTAAGCTTTCTGCGATTCACCAGTTAACAGAGGAGCCACCAGTCCAGCCCACTGCTCCTCAGGCCACTTTTCTCTTTCAGCGGTCCTTTCAAATGTGGTCAAAAATACCTCTGGATCATCCTCTCCAGTCATTTTTGTCAATAAACGACTCACCCCAAAGGACGCGGTATTAGTGGGACGGCTTTCCTCACTGGTCTGCGGACGTTGCTGCATTACTGCTTCCATCTGTTGTTGTAGTCTCTGCTCTTGCTTCTGCAACAGGTCTATGAAGCGGGCCTCAGATTGCTGCTGGGCTTGTTGCTGAGCCTCCAGACTCTGTTGCAAAGTTGCGTTTGTCTGCTGCTGGGCTGCAAGGCTCTGTTGATGAGCTTGCTGCTGGGCTGCGAAGTTCTGTTGTTGAGCTGCAAGGCTCTGTTGATGAGCTGCAAGGCTCTTTTGCAAACCTGCATTTGTCTGCTGTTGATTGGCATTTGCTAGAGCCAGCTGCTTCAGTATCTCCTCCATGCTGGCTTAAAAAAAAAACTGCCACTGGTTCTCCACCAACTGTGAGGGGGTTTGCTCGGCAGCGGGTGTGTGTGACCCCCGGGATGGGCTCCCCACACAAAAACAGGCCCAGCAAACGGAGGTTGTGGTTTTCAAAATCAAAAAGGTGCGGTTTATTTTCTATTTACAGTGACAAAACACAGCAAAGCAAAAGAAACATAAATAAAATAAATCCTGGTCAACTTGACCTCTGACTAAACATACAGGGTTCCTAACTAACAACTGGGATCAGCCTAGTGCTGTCCTAGTCCCTAAGTCCCTGGTTTTAAATGTCCAAGCAAATAGCCACACAGGCTTTGTCTCACCGCACAGGGGTTCACTCTCCCTAGACAGTCCACACAGGTCTGGGTCCAGGCATGAGCAAACACCTAATGAATCTGGGAGTTCTTATAGAGGCCTAAATGAGCTGACAAGCTTCAGCTGGTCTCATCAACTCCCTGTCTGCACGACGCCCCACACTCTCCCTAGAGGTATGAGTCATCCATGAGCCCACTAGCCTCAGCTGGGCTTATACAACTCTCCACCTAGTTGTATAAGTCGGCGTAAAGCCTGAATCTGGGCGAAATATATCTACCCCCCTGGATGCAACCAGGTGACTTTACCTTCCTGCTGTCACAGTGTATATTCCTTTTTCTATGTAATAAATATTTATTTTTTTATATGACTTTGTTGTCGTCGTATCAGTGCCTAGAAAAGTCCAATCCACATTCTTTCCTAGGGGTAAGATGGCAATAGCAACCACTACCCCATGCTCATTAGGTTTTTCCTCCAATATTTACCATGGATGATGGCACTATCTATTGTTAGTTAAATATTTTGTAATTGAGGCTACACTCAACCCTTTCTCAACCTGTAAAGTTTAGTGAAAGTGTGAACGGACGAGCAGGTCGCCGCCTTACACACCTGGTGAAACAGACGCTTGATGCTCTCAGAGCTCAGACAGTTTCCAAAAAATACAATGTCGTCTCCTAGGATTCGAAGAATGAGGACACAAAGGATGGCAGAACAATGTCTTCCTTGAGATGGAAGGTCAAAACGACCTTACGAAGAAAAGAAGGCTGCGGACGCAGCACCACCTATCCTTGTGGAAGATCAGATAGGGAGCCTTGCATGACAAGGCTGCCAGCACAGAAACCCGTCTTAACTGACGTAACACCAAGAGGCACCTCTTGCCCTGGTTGAATGCGCCGGGAAAGGAAGGCGCCTGACCCTTCATGGCGTAAGCCTGATCACGATCTGTCGGATCCACCTAAAGATGATGGCCGACGAGACCGCTGGGCCCTACTTGGGACCAGCCACCGAAACAAACAGTGAGTCTGGACTCTGGAACGGAGCAGTACCAGACAAGCATACTCTCAGAGCTTGGACAACGTCCAAGGAATGCAACATTGTCTCCTTAGGATTCGACGGATGAGGACACAAGGATGGCAGTACAATGTCTTCCTTGAGATGGAAGGTCAAAACACGACCTTAGGAAGAAAAGAAGGCTGCGGACGCAGCCCCACCTATCCTTGTGGAAGATCAGATAGGGAGGCTTGCATGACAAGGCTGCCCGCTCAGAAACCCGTCTTAACCACTTAAGCCCCGGACCATTTGGTAGCTAGAGGACCAGAGGTGAATTCAGAATTTTGCACTGCGCTGCTTTAACTGTAAATTGTGCGGACATGCAATGTTGTACCCAAACGAAATTTACGTCCTTTTCTTCCCACAAATAGAGCTTTCTTTTAATGGTATTTGATTGCCTCTGCGATTTTTATTTTTTGCGATATAAACGGAAAAAGACCGAAAATTTTGAAAAAAAATGATATTTTCTACTTTTTGTTATAAGAAAAATCGAATAAACTCAATTGTAGTCATACATTTAGGCCAAAATGTATTCAGCCACATGTTTTTAGTAAAAAAAATGTCAATAAGCGTATATTTATTGGTTTGCGCAAAAGTTATAGAGTTTACAAACTAGGGTACATTTTCTGAAATTTACACAGCTTTAAATTTATGACTGCCTATCTCATTTCTTGAGGTGCTAAAATGACAGGGCAGTACAAAACCCCCCCAAATGACCCCATTTTGGAAAGTAGACACCCCAAGGAAATTGCTGAGAGGCATGTTGAGCCCATTGAATTTTTTATTTTTTTGTCCCAAGTGATTGAATAATGACTAAAAAAATTAAAAATTACAAAAAGTTGTCACTAAATGATATATTGCTCACACATGCCATGGTTATATGTGGAATTTCATCCCAAAATACATTTTGCTGCTTCTCCTGAGTACGGGGATACCACATGTGTGGGACTTTTTGGGAGCCTAGCCGCGTACGGGACCCCGGAAACCAAGCACCGCCTTCAGGATTTCTAAGGGCGCAAATTTTTGATTTCACTCCTCACTACCTATCACAGTTTCGAAGGCCATAAAATGCCAAAATAGCACAAAACCCCCCCAAATGACCCCATTTTAGAAAGTAGACACCCCAAGGAAATTGCTGAGAGGCCTGTTGAGCCCATTGAATATAATTTTTTTTGTCCCAAGTGATTGAATAATGACAAAAAAAAAAAAATTACAAAAAGTTGTCACTAAATGATATATTGCTCACACATGCCATGGTTATATGTGGAATTACACCCCAAAATACATTTTTCTGCATCTCCTGAGTACGGGGATACCACATGTGTGGGACTTTTTAGGAGCCTAGCCGCGTACGGGACCCCGAAAACCAAGCACCGCCTTCAGGATTTCTAGGCACAAATTTTTGATTTCACTCCTCACTACCTATCACAGTTTCGAAGGCCATAAAATGCCAAAATCGCACAAAACCCCCCCAAATGACCCCATTTTGGAATATAGACACCCCAAGCTATTTGCTGAGAGGAATGGCGAGTATTTTACAGCTCTCATTTGTTTTTGAAAATGAAGAAAGAAAAAAAACTTTGTGACAAAAAGCGAGATCTGCAAAATACTCACAATACCTCTCAGCAAATAGCTTGGGGTGTCTACTTTCCAAAATGGGGTCATTTGGGGGGGTTTTGTGCCATCTGGGCATTCCATGGCCTCCGAAATTGTGATAGGCAGTGAGAAGTGAAATCAAAAATTTACACCCTTAGAAAGCCTGAAGGCGGTGCTTGGTTTTTGGGGTCCCGTACATGGCTAGGCTCCCAAAAAGTCTCACACATGTGGTATCCCCGTACTCAGGAGAAGCAACAGAATGTATTTTGGGGTGTAATTCCACATATGCCCATGGCATGTTTGAGCAATATATCATTTAGTGACAACTTTGTGTAAAAAAAAAAAAAATTGTCGTTTTTTCCGCAACTTGTGTCAACATATAAAATATTCCATGGACTCGACATGCCTCTCAGTATATAGCTTGGGGTGTCTACTTTCCAAAATGGGGTCATTTGGGGGGGGGGTTTTGAATAGTGATGAGCCAAACACCCCCGGGTTCGGTTCGCACCAGAACCCGCGAACGGACCGAAAGTTCGAACGAACATTAGAACCCTATTAAATACAATGGATGCGAACGTTCGAATTCTAAAGTGCTAATTATAACAACTATTATGCATGTTATTGTCATAAATAGGGTTTGGGAACCCGGGTTCTGCACCAGGGGACATGTATCAATGCAAAAAGAAGTTTTAAAAACGGTCGTTTTTCGGGAGCAGTCATTTTAATGATGCATAAAGTGAAAAAAAAAAAGTCAAATATTACTTTAAATATCGTACCTGGGGGGTGTCTAAAGTATGCCTGTGAAGTGCCACGTGTTTCCCGTGTTTAGAACTGTCCCTGCACAAAATGACACTTCTAAAGGAAAAAAAAGCCATTTAAAACTGCTTGCGGCTTTAATGTAATGTCTGGTCCCGGTAATATGGATGAAATTCTTTAAGAAAAATGGCATAGCTACCCCATGACCCCCCCCCCCCTACCCCAGCCCATTACCAGCCCCTTTGGGTCTTGTATGGATATTAAGGGGAACCCCGCACATAAAATAAAAAAGGCCCTCTGAACAGCCGTATACAGGCGGTGCATACAAGACAGGGACTGTAGGTTTGTTCTTATGTAGAATCTGTTTGTAATTTTGAACAGGTACATTGTTGAAGTGTAGCTCCAGCCCAAAAATCTATTTTTAAACTTTTTGGGAAACATAGGTAAGGGTTATCACCCCTGTAACATTTGTTTTGCTGTCTGTGCCCCTGTTCAGAACATTTCACCTCACTTTCCGTCCCAATGACAACTGTTTTTGAAATGTGGTGTTTTTCTTGAAACAAGGATTGCTGATAAAGCATCAGTACAGATGAGACCCCTTTCTCCCATATTTATTCTTACAGGAGAGAATTTTCCTTTCTAGGGGTAGATTTCCTCTCACTTCCTGTTGTCTTCTTTCGTTTGCAAGTAGGAGTCGTTTGTAAGTTGGATGTTTGAAAGTAGGGACCTGCCGTATATACTCTGCAGAAATAGGCCCCTTAGTTGTTGGTGTTGGCACAACAATTGTAAGCACTCAGTTACTCTTGGTTGGTGCTGGAACGCCCTGCTGTCAACTATTATATCAGGAATTTTAATTACATATAATTGTTGAACAGTGGTAGTAAAAATTGGGGCTTTGATGGTGGTGCTGGTGCCACAACACTGTAAGCCCTGACAGTTACTCTTGGTGGGTGCAGCAATGGGCCCTGCTGTGAATTATTAGATCAAGAATTGTAATTACATGCCCCTTTTGAACAGGGGCTGAAAAATTGGGCCTTTCGTGGTGGTGGTGGTGGTGGCGTTGCCACAAGACTGTAAGCCCTCAGAGTTACTCTTGGTGGGTGCAGCAATGGACCCTGCTGTGAATTATTAGATCAAGAATTGTAATTGCATGCCCCTGTTGAACAGGGGCTGAAAAATTGGGCCTTAGGCACTGGTGGCACAACACTACAACCCCTCACAGATACTGTACTTGGAGCACAGCAATGAGCCCTGTTGCAAAGTATTGCTTCAAAAATTGTAATGACACGCCCCTGTTAAACAGGGGCTGAAAAATTGGGCCTTAGGCACTGGTGCCACAACACTCCAACCCCTCACAGATACTGTACTTGGAGCACAGCAATGAGCCCTATGGCAAATTATTGCTAAAAAAATTGTAATTACACGCCCCTGTAAAACAGGGGCTGAAAAATTGGGCCTTAGCCACTGGTGGCGGCACCCATAAACAAAAATGATCTTCCAAGCTATCATCATCAATCGTATCATTGAGGACTCGGAGGAGGAGGATAGCCAGTCAACATAACAGCACAGGCACTCAGCATCAGCATCAGTCTTGAAGGGATGTGACATGTTAAAATCAATTAGTCTGTTATATCAGCATCAGGTGTGTGGTAGCTGGTGGTGATCCAAGACTGGTTCATCTTGATGAAAGTCAGTCGATCAACCGAGTCGGTGGACAGGCGCACCCTGTGATCCGTGACAAATCCTCCAGCAGCACTGAATGTGCGTTCCGAAAGAACGCTGGATGCAGGACAGGCCAGTAGCTCAATTGCATACTGTGCAAGCTCTGGCCAGTGATCCATCCTCAAGACCCAGTAAGCCAGAGGATTTTCGGTGGGGAAGGTGTCCAAGTCTGACCTTGCCCCTAGATATTCCTGCACCATGTTTATCAGACGCTGGCGATGGTTGCTGGAACCGATCATACTTTGGGGCTGCGGACTAAAGAATTGTCTGAACGCATCGGTCAGACGGCCACCTTCCCCACCGCTCCTTCTTTGACTGGCCGAAGCCTCAGCAACTCGTTGCCCAGGACCAGGAGTTTGTAACCTCCCAGTCTCTGGGAACGCGTTGCACAGACCTTTCTGCAAGGCCTCCCGGAGTTGTCTCATCCTCTGCTCCCTCTGCGACGGTAACATAAGGTCCGCAACCTTACCCTTGTACCGTGGATCAAGGAGAGTGGCCAGCCAGTAATGGTCCCTCTCCTTGATCCGAAGAATACGAGGATCCTTCCGCAGACTTTGCAGGATCAGGGAGGCCATGCAGCGTAGGTTTGCTGAGGCATTCGCTCCGGAGTCCTCTGGGTCACTAAGGACGACATGATCCGCAGCCACCTCCTCCCAGCCACGTACAAGTCCACTGGTTTCTTGGGACTGTAAATCATCCCTAAAAGACTGCTGCTGATGATGCTGAGTGCCAGCCTCCACCTCCATGCTGACACAATCCTCCTCCTCCTCCTCCTCCTCCTCCTCCTCCTCTTCCTGTGCGATGGGTGGGACAGAAGGAACACTGTCTGGGTAAAGGGGGCCTTGAGAGGCAAGGAAGTCCTCCTCTTCCTGCCTCTGTTCTGCCTCAAGTGCCCTGTCCATTATTCCACGCAGCGTGTGCTCCAACAGGTGGACAAGAGGTACAGTGTCACTGATGCATGCACTGTCACTGCTCACCATCCTCGTGGCCTCCTCAAATGGTGCCAGGACAGTGCATGCATCCCTGATCATGCCCCACTGGCGTGGAGAAAAAAAACCAAGCTCCCCTGACCCTGTCCTGGTGCCGTAGTCGCACAGGTACTCATTGATGGCCCTCTGCTGCGTGTGCAGCCGCTGCAGCATGGCCAACGTTGAGTTCCACCTGGTGGGCATGTCACATATAAGGCGGTTCTTGGGCAGGTTCAACTCCTTTTGCAGCTCAGCCAGGCGAGCACTGGCATTATAAGATCTGCGGAAATGCACACAGACTTTCCTGGCCTGCCTCAGGACATCCTGTAAGCCCGGGTACCTGCCCAAGAACCGCTGCACCACCAGGTTAAGGACGTGAGCCACACAGGGCACATGGGTCAGTTGTCCCTGTCGG
The DNA here is from genome assembly GCA_029206835.1 of Rana muscosa. Taxonomy (NCBI): domain Eukaryota; kingdom Metazoa; phylum Chordata; class Amphibia; order Anura; family Ranidae; genus Rana; species Rana muscosa. Next base: position 670,493,933 of record CM055118.1, read on the forward strand.
AGGGCGGAGAGGAGGTTGGTGCCATTGTCGCAAACCACCATTCCTGGCTTAAGCTGGCGTGGCGTCAACCACCTCTCGGCCTGGCCCTGCAGAGCAGACAGGACCTCTGCCCCAGTGTGGCTTCTGTCCCCCAAACACACCAGCGCAAGCACGGCATGGCATCTTTTTGCCTGCGTACTTGCGTAGCCCCGTGAACGGCTACGGAGCACCGCTGGTTCATAGGACAAACCACAGGAAGAGGCCATGGAGGAAGAAGAAGAGGAGGGGGTGGAGGAGAGAGGTGTGTCACAACCAGTAGTAGCATTTTGGAGGCGTGGCGGTGGGACAACCTCCAACACTACTGCACCTTGTCCTGCATCCTTCCCAGCTGCCAAAAGAGTGACCCAATGGGCCGTGAAAGAAAGGTAACGTCCCTGTCCATGCCTGCTGGACCATGAGTCAGCGGTAATATGCACCTTACCGCTGACCGCCCTGTCCAGCGAGGCCAAGACATTGCCTTCCACATGCCGGTAGAGAGCCGGAATCGCCTTCCGTGAGAAAAAGTGGCGTTTGGGAACCTGCCACTGAGGAACCGCACATTGCACAAACTCACGGAAGGGGGCCGAGTCTACCAACTGAAAAGGCAGCAGTTGAAGCGCTAGCAATTTAGCCAAGCTAGCATTCAACCGCTGGGCATGTGGATGGCTGGGAGTGAACTTCTTTCGACGGTCCAGCAGCTGGGGCAGGGAAATTTGCCTGCTAGAATCGGACGTCGGTGTACTGCTAGCAGAGTGGCCGCAAGTACTTGGCTGTGACACACCTAATTCTACACCTTCATTCCTCTCAGTGCATGTTTCAGAGAGGACTGAAGTTATAGTGGGGTTGGAGATCCCAGCTGATGCGGTGCAAGGAGAGGTCCGCTTTGTTCTTTGGTGTGGGTCTTTCAGGTAGGCTTGCCAACGAGCTGCATGGCAGGTCAACATATGTCTGGTCAGGCATGTGGTACCCAAGCGGCTGATGTTTTGGCCACGCGATATACGCTTGAGACATATGTTGCAAACAGCAGCTGTGCGATCTGATGCACTAGCCTCAAAAAAGGCCCACACCAAAGAACTTTTTGAATGACGGGCAGAGGCAGCGCCCTGCACAGGCGGAGCTCTGCGGTGTGATTCCGTCGGTGTACTGCCCTTACGCTGGCCACCAAAGGGCATCCTGCCTCGTTGGAGATGTGCCTCCTCCTCATCCTCCTCCTCCTCCTCTCTCCTATTAGGCACCCACGTGGAGTCAGTGACCTCATCATCACCTCCCTCCTCATCACTGGAGCCAATCTGGCAGTATGCTGCAGCTGCTGGAACATGACTGCCAGATTGGTGTCCTTCTTGAGCATCCCCTCTGTCTGCTCTCACGCTACTGCCTTCCTCTAGCTGGGTTTCATCATCAGACCCTTCGAAACGCTGGGCATCCTCCTGGAGCATGTACCCAACACTGTGCTGAAACAGTTCGGGGGACTCCTCAGGAGGAGGACATGGTGGGTCTAGGGAAGGAGTGACTGATGATGAGTCTGACATTGATACCAGGGAAGAGGACGCTTTGGCAGCTGCTTTTCCAGTACCCTGAGCCTGGGTGAGAGAGGATGAGGAGGAGGAGGAGGGCTTGGTCATCCACTCTACCAAGTCTTCGGCATGATGTGGCTCAACATGTCCAGCTGCCGAAAAGAAGGACAAGCGTGTCCCATGGCCATGTGCTGATGACAATGCAACGCGTCCACGACCAGCACTGTTGCCCCCAGACACAGAGCCTGCTTGCCCTCTTTTATTGCCTCCTGACTGTCTGCCTCTCCTTGTTTGCCTTCCAGACATTCTAATAGATGGCCTGCAGGGAGATGGGAAAAAAGCAATAAGGGCTACCTTCAGGTGTCCTTCTCTGTCCCTTGAAACAAGGACTTTGACAGTGAAAGAAACTGACACACTCTCCCTACCTACAGTTTTCTGTCCCTAGAAAAAATGTTTTTTTTAAGCACAATTTAGCACAAGGAGAATTCACTCACTGTCCTTCCAGGTCCCTGGAAACAAGGACTTTGACAGTGAAAGAAACTGACACACTCTCCCTACCTACAGTTTTCTGTCCCTAGAAAAAATGTTTTTTTTAAGCACAATTTAGCACAAGGAGAATTCACTCACTGTCCTTCCAGGTCCCTGGAAACAAGGACTTTGACAGTGAAAGAAACTGACACACTCTCCCTACCTACAGTTTTCTGTCCCTAGAAAAAATGTTTTTTTTAAGCACAATTTAGCACAAGGAGAATTCACTCACTGTCCTTCCAGGTCCCTGGAAACAAGGACTTTGACAGTGAAAGAAACTGACACACTCTCCCTACCTACAGTTTTCTGTCCCTAGAAAAAATGTTTTTTTTAAGCACAATTTAGCACAAGGAGAATTCACTCACTGTCCTTCCAGGTCCCTGGAAACAAGGACTTTGACAGTGAAAGAAACTGACACACTCTCCCTACCTACAGTTTTCTGTCCCTAGAAAAAATGTTTTTTTTAAGCACAATTTAGCACAAGGAGAATTCACTCACTGTCCTTCCAGGTCCCTGGAAACAAGGACTTTGACAGTGAAAGAAACTGACACACTCTCCCTACCTACAGTTTTCTGTCCCTAGAAAAAATGTTTTTTTTAAGCACAATTTAGCACAAGGAGAATTCACTCACTGTCCTTCCAGGTCCCTGGAAACAAGGACTTTGACAGTGAAAGAAACTGACACACTCTCCCTACCTACAGTTTTCTGTCCCTAGAAAAAATGTTTTTTTTAAGCACAATATAGCACAAGCACAAAACACACTGACACTCTCCCTACCTATCCTTCTCTTTCCCTAAACTAAAGGAATCCAGGTTAAGCAAGAAAGAAATAAAAGTCACTGTCCCTGCCTATGCTGCTCTATCCCTGCTCCGGAACACACTACACTAGGCCGCCGTGCTGGCGGCCTTTTATAGTGTGGGGCGTGTACTAAACACCCTCAGCAATAATTGGCCACAGGCATCCTGCCTGTGGCCAATCATTGCTCTCCTCGCTGCCGGCGCTGTGATTGGCCAAGCATGCGGGGTCACAGTGCATGCTTGGCCAATCACAGCGCCTGGATGACACTGCGATGGCGTAGTGCATTGTGGGCCGTTCGCGTCACTCGAATTTGGCGCGAACGGCCCAAATCGTTCGATCTTCGTCGAACGATCGAACAGCCGATGTTCGAGTCGAACGTATGTTCGACTCGAACACGAAGCTCATCCCTAGTTTTGAACTGTTCTGGCATTTTATACACAACATTAGGAAGCTTACATCCACTCTTCTAACCACTTGAAGACAAAGCCCTTTTTGACACTTTTTGTTTACATGAAAACATTTTTTTTTTTTGCAAGAAAATTATGTTGAACCCCCAAACATTATATATATATTTTTAAAGCAAAGGCCCTACAGATTAAAATGGTGGGTGTTGCATTTTTTTTTTCTACACAGTATTTGCGCAGCGATTTTTCAAACGCATTTTTTGGGTTAAAAAATACACTTTTTTTAATTTTAATGCACTAAAACACACTATATTGCCCAAATGTTTGATGAAATAAAAAAGATGATCTTAGGCCGAGTACATAGATACCAAACACGACATGCTTTAAAATTTCGCACAAACGCGCATTGGCGACAAACTACATACATTTTTAAAAGCCTTTAAAAGCCTTTACAGGTTACCCCAGTAGATTTACAGAGGAGGTCTACTGCTAAAATGATTGCCCTCGATCTGACCTTCGCGGTGATACCTCACATGCATGGTGCAATTGCTGTTTACATATGACGCCAGACCGACGCTTGCGTTCGCCATTGGGCAAGAGCAGGGCAGGACAGGGGTGCTTTTTTTTTTTTTTTTTTTTTTTTCATTTTTATTGTTATCTCAGGGAATGTAAATATCCCCTATGATAGCAATAGGTAGTGACAGGTACTCTTTTTTTGAAAAAACTGGGGTCTTCTAGACCCTAGATTTTTCCTCTGCCCTCAAAGCATCTGACCACACCAAGATCGGTGTGATAAAATGCTTTCCCAATTTCCCAATGGCGCTTTTTATATCCGGGGGGGGGCATTCCCTCCCACTGCTTGTAAAAGCAGTCCAGAGGCTAATTAGCCGCTAGGATTGCTTTTACATGAAAGCCGGCCGCAGGCTGAAAAGAATGATACCAAGATGATACCTAAACCTGCAGGCATCATTCTGGTATAAACATTCAAAGTCCAGCAACATACCAGTACGTTGCTGATCCTTGTTGGACATGTATTGTAATCTTTTTATTTCATGCAGCCAGTTGGCTGAACGAAAAAAGAGATTGATCGGTGGGTATGCCCACCATTAGAATACCGCCCTTCATCCACCCACTTCCAATGATGGGCATACACGCACCATTTATATATGCCGAAGCATGGGGGCATCCTCCCGCAAAAAAGTTATGCCGCACACACATGGTCGGACTTTTCCACGGGCAAGCCTCCGTCGGAATTTCGACCGTATGTACGCGGCATTAGGAGCAAAATCGCTCCTCCGCCCCTGCTGCCCCAATGCTTCGGCATATTTGCTTTTTTTTTTTTTTTTTAACTGTGGTGGTGAAATCACCTCCTACAGCACTGGAGTTGCAGGGATCAGGCCTGTCTCTGCGAACGCTGCAGTTATGTGTGTTTTTGTTTTGTAAGTGACAGTGATCGATCGATACTGCACTTGGGTGGCCTGGGCTGGACGGAGGGGCAAAACGCAGGTGCTAGCAGGTATCTGGGCTGATCCCACTAACACTGCGTTTTTGGGAACCCTAAACTGCTGGGGACGCTAGTATAGATCTGATCAGATCAGATATTGATCTGTTCAGATACTATACCACTAAGGGGGGTGTATGCTTCACGTGTGGGTGTTAGCGTTACTGGCACTAACCTGACGCTGCCTGGGGTGTGACTCAGACCCTCTCTGACGCTAAAACCTAATTGATATCACCCGCCGGGCGATCAGGGGGTTAAACCTTTATTGGGTTATATACACGGCGGGTGCCCTGACACTATAAAAAGCAAACTAACTAACCAGCGTCACCCGTAACACTTATATGGTGATCACTGGTGAAAGGATTAACTAGGGGCAATCAGGGGGTTAAAACCTTTATTAGATAATATATTGGGGTACCTGACGCTATAAAAACCTGCGGCGAACCTAAAAAAAATTACCAGCTACCGATCTGCATCACCGACACTAAGACAGCGTTTAGAAAAACGATTGCTTAGCGACAGTGGTGATGGGGGTGAAAGGGTTACCTGGGGGGGGGGCGATCAAGGGGGTTAAACCTTTATTAGATAATATATTGGGGTACCTGACGCTATAAAAACATGCGGCGAACCTAAAAAAAAATACTGGCTACGATCTGCATCACCGACACTAAGACAGCGTTTAGAAAAACAATTGCTTAGCGACAGTGGTGATAGGGGGTGAAAGGGTTACCTGGGGGGCGATCAAGGGGGTTAAACCTTTATTAGATAATATATTGGGGTACCTGACGCTATAAAAACCTGCGGCGAACCTAAAAAAAATTACCGGCTACCGATCTGCATCACAGACACTAAGACAGCGTTTAGAAAAACGATCGCTTAGTGACAGTGGTGATAGGGGGTGAAAGGGTTACCTGGGGGGCGATCAAGGGGGTTAAACCTTTATTAGATAATATATTGGGGTACCTGACGCTATAAAAACATGCGGCGAACCTAAAAAAAATTACTGGCTACGATCTGCATCACCGACACTAAGACAGCGTTTAGAAAAACAATTGCTTAGCGACAGTGGTGATAGGGGGTGAAAGGGTTACCTGGGGGGCGATCAAGGGGGTTAAACCTTTATTAGATAATATATTGGGGTACCTGACGCTATAAAAACCTGCGGCGAACCTAAAAAAAATTACCGGCTACCGATCTGCATCACAGACACTAAGACAGCCTTTAGAAAAACGATCGCTTAGTGATAGTGGTGATAGGGGGTGAAAGGGTTACCTGGGGGGCGATCAAGGGGGTTAAACCTTTATTAGATAATATATTGGGGTACCTGACGCTATAAAAACCTGCGGCGAACCTAAAAAAAATTACTGGCTGCCGATCGGCATCACTGACGCTAAGACAGCGATCAGAAAAATGATCGCTAAGCGACAGTGGTGATAGGCGGTGAAAGGGTTATCTGGGGGGTGATCAGGGGGTTAAACCTTTATTAGGGGGTTAGGGGGCTACACTGGACCTAAGACTAAACTTTGGTGACACTTTTACAGTCACAAATGTCTCTGATTGCAGTGATCACTAAATAAATGGTCACTGCAATCAGTGACACTGTGACTGGGGGCTGGGGGGGTGATCTGGGGGGTGATCTGGGGTGTCTGGGGGGGCGATTTATGTCCCTATGTGTCCTGGTGTCAGTGTAGTGTTGTGTGCACTGACCTGATATCTTCTCTTGTACGGCGCTCGGTATATGTGAGCGCCGCACCAGAGATGACATCACTTCCTCCTGCTCCCTCTGTCTGACACAGACAGAGGGGGCATTTCTATTCGCGGGAGCGATCGCGAGGGGGTGGCCAGAAACGAATGGCTGCCCCCTCATCCCGGAACGCTCCCGGACACTTAGCCACCGCTCACTGTATAGAAGGGGGGTCCGATTGGACCCCCCAACTGTACAAAGGCAATCACGTACACTCTACGTGATTGTGCCTGTCGGTGCCATTCTGCCGACGTATATATACAGTGCGCGGTCGTTAAGTGGTTAAATGGCATAACAGCCACCAAAAGGACCACTTTCTGAGAAAGTGTCAACAAGGGAATCTCCCTAATGTTCTCAAACTGTGGTTTCTGAGGCACCTAGAGGCCATGCCTTTAAAGCCAGCGACTGTAAGCAGGATGGCATATGGGACCCTGTGATAGCAGGTCCTCTCGTAGCGGCCGACGCCAAAAGGACGTCTGCTACACAAGCCCCACGGAGGTAGTGGAGGGTGGACCGGAGTGGCCACCTGCCGAACCCTCTGTACAAACGTTCTCACTAGAGAGTGAGCCACCAGGGGTCATTGAAAAAGGACGGCCAGGGCAGATATCTGCTCCTTATTCGTACTTAAAGCAAACATTTTTGGCCCGCTCCCTGCTGAAGAACAGCAGGACTCTGGAACCAAATAAGTACGCGGATGCCACCTCATTTCCTCACAATGGATATGTAGGTCTTCCAAGTGCGATGGTAAATCTTCCTAGGGGATGATTTCCGAGCACTCCTCATGGTAGAGATCACCGAGTCTGAAAGGCCCGGTCTCAAGCCAGTGACTGTAAAAACAGGAAGGCGTATGGGACCTTGCGACAGCAGGTCCTTTCCTAGCGGTAGATGCCAAAAGGCGTCTGCTACCAGACGCACTAGATCGGTGTACCAAGGACGCCGAGGCCAATCCAGAGCAATTGGGACCATTAGGACCATTGGGATCCTGTCTACCTCCAGTCTGCGAAGCAGCTGAGGAAGGAGCTTCAGAGGAGGAAAGGCATAGATCAGCCGGTACTGACTCCACAGTGCCATCAACGCATCTGTCGTGTTTGCCCATGGGTCTCTTGACCTGGCCACAAACCTCAATACCTTCCGATTGAGTCGAGAAGCCAGGAGATATACGACTGGCGTGCCTCCCCTCTGGCAAAGGAGCTGAAAAATGCCTCCGGGTGTAGAGACCATTGTCCTTGGTTCTACATCTGGCGACTCAGGTAGTCCGCCTGCCAGTTTCCCATACCCGGAATGTATACGGCCGGCAGGGCCGGTACGCTCCTTTCTGCCCACCTTAGGAGGTGAGCGATCTCCAATGCTGCAGCTGAGCTGCTTGTTCCTCCTTGATGATTGACATACGCCACCACTGTGATGTTTGTCTGACTGGATGCCTCTATAGCCTCTGAGACCACGTGGAGAGGCAAAGCCAGATCGCCCGGAGTTCCAGGACAATGATCGGCTAGTGGGAATCCTCCGGAGTCCAGCGACCCAGGTTGACTGAACCCCCCAGACTCCTCTGCAACCGGGAAGACAGGTGTCCGCCGTGACCACCATCCAGTAAAAAGGAAAGAACGACTTCCCAGACAGAAATGCCGGTGATGTCGGCCACCAACTCCACCAAACACTCAACTCCTTAAACAAAGCATTACTACAAACAGCAGACACAGTCGCTCCGAGACGCAGAGCACTCATCCGCAGAAACAATTCGGGATGGTTTAATGACACTCTGACTCTACTGAAGCAAGAATGCAGAAGAGCTGAAGGAGCCTGGAGAAGAAACCCAACAAAGGAAAACCACTCTAACTATAAAGCACTCACTAATAAATACCACAAAGCGATCTTCAAAGCAAAAAAAGAACATTTCACAAACACCATCTCAACCTCCTTGAAGGAGACTACCATGAGACCCAAGACCTGAAAAAGTGGCGTGGCGACCATTTTTGGGATGTCAACTGCCACACCGCAGCCCGAAGGGTCTGCAACTTCCCCATAGGGAGAAAAAACTTTTCGCCTCTGAGGAGTCCAGAATCAACCCCAAATACACTAGGAGTTGAGATGGTACCAATACTGACTTCTGAGTATTCAGCACCCAACCAAGGATCGGAGGGGTCTGACAGGTTATAGTCATGATCACCTCTAATTTTGAGTTTGAAGTGGCCCTCAGAAAAAGATCGTCCACGTTGCCCATGATAGCGATGCCACGCTGTCTTAGTAGGGCCAGAATCGGGGCAAGCACCTTGGTGAACACCCTTGGTGCTGATGCCAGGCCAAAGGGGAGAGCCACCATTGGTAGTGGTCTTCCCCGGCCGCCAAACGCAGACATCTCTGATGCCTGGTGCATATGGGGACATGTAAGCATGCGTCCTTGAAGCCAAGGATGCCGGAAAATCCCCCGGATGGAGGGCAGCGACAACAGAGCGAGCCAACTCCTTTCCTGAATCTTTGTACTTTCACAAAGCAATTGAGGGTCCTGAGATCCAAGATTGGACGAACCCCCTCCTTCTTCAGCACTACGAACAGATTTGAGTAGAACCCCTGAACCCGTTCCTGTACTGACAGGAAGGACCACCCTGCGTATCAGCAGGTCTTGAACCGCCCCATATAGGACTTCCCGACGAGGTCGGCTGAAGCTGGCAGTTTAGAGGGAAAAAAATCTGTTCGGTAGGCAAGCAAGGTTGGGCTTGCGAAACCAGGGACGCTTCTGTCCCTCAGCAGGCACTTTATCGGCCTGAGGTTACTTGCCTACTTGCCGCACTAGGCGGACAAAAGAACTGCTTGTGCGCAGTGAAGGAGGGCCCTTGCCTATGGCGTGGCTCGTTACCCCTTTTTGGATTGCGGGAGCAGCAAGCTCTTACCTCCTGTGGCATCCTTAATGATGTCATCCAGAGAGGCTCCAAAAAGACTGTCATCCTTAAAGGACAGGTCCAATAAGGCCTTCTTGGAAGTTTTTGGTCCGTAGACCAGCATTTAGCCAAACCAGGTGGCATAACACCACTGCATAAACCGAGGCTCTGGACAGCAAGGGGATAGTATCCATGTCTGACTCGCAGACAAACTTAAGGCCCTGTACCAACTGGTCGGCCAAAGTTACCTCGTCCGAAGGAGCCTCCCGTGTCCCCTGGAGTAGCATCTTTGCCCACTCAGTAAGTGTCTGAGACACCAAAGCCCCAGCCATTGCTGGACGCACCGCTGAGCCCACTACTGTGTATAGGTAGCGAGCGATTGCCTCAGCTTTTTTGTCTGCAGGGTCCTTGAAGACAGGAGCCTCTTCCACTGGACTCATGGTACTTGGATAAGTCTGGACACAGGGGGGTCCGCTATCGAGGGAGAGGTCCATTTTTCCAGGAAAAACACCTTCAGTGTTTTTTTTCCCCCACTCCTTGGATAAGACATACAAGGAAACACCTTGGCAGTGCGGGCCGGCTTATGGAACCCAAAGGGAACCGCCATCTTTGCTGCTTCTGCAGAATTCTCCAACTTCAGCATAACCCGCACTGCGGTGATAGATACCAAGCCTTTTCGCGTGCTGACCCGGACCTGGAGTCATCCTCACTGTCCGATCATCATGGTCCACAGCCGCTGACGCATCAGAATCAGGGCCATGAGCCACAGCTGGGCCTGGCTCTGCATCAGAATTATCCCCAGAAGATGGCAGGGGAGGGGGCGCTTCCTACCCCCCGTGTTCCCATGTGCCGCTTTCACCTTGGCAACAAAAGGCCTCCAGGATCGCCGACATAGTGTCCACTGATAAGCAGGGGCACCAGTTGCCAACTCAGGTGTCTCAGGGGAAAAAAACCTCTGCTGAACCACGCGCCTGACACCCACAGGGACTCCAGGCAAGGTATCAACAGCCCACCCTCCTAGCTGCTACAGAGATGCAGGGACTCCCAGAGGACTCACCACCCTTAGGACGGTCACTGTTACTGCTGCCGTCTGCTCCCGCCAGAGATGCTCTCCCATAGCTGCCTGTCTGATGCTCTGTCAGCGTGTGTCTGTCTATTGCGCGCCTGTGAATGCACCCTAGAGGCCAAAGACTTCCACAAAATGGCCGCCGAGCAGCCGTACTGAAGAACGGCGTGAACCACAAGAAAATGGCCGCCGAGCAGTTGACAGAGGCCAAATCGGGCGCGGACCACAAGAAAATGTCCGTTGAGCGGTAGACAGAGGCCAACACAGGCGTGGAACACAAGAAAATGGCCGCCGAGCGGCAGATAGAGCTAGCAGGTGCAGACCACAATAAAATAGCCGCCGAGCGATAGAGGCCAAAACAGGTGTGGACCACAAGAAAATGGCCGCCGACAGCATGGAGGAGAAACACACAGGTAAGCAGAAAACTGACATTCCCAATGGCAGCCATACAGCGCAGTTCCCGCTCCAGATGGAGTCCCCCAGGTGAACCCCCAGCAGCCAGCCTAGCTCGCAGAGCCCAGGGAGGAGGGAAGGCAGGGAGAGAGGAAAGAAAGGGTAAAACCACTTACTTGATCTCTCCAGGAATATCCAACCAAGTCCTCCTGCCGAAGCAGGGGAAGCTACTTACCCTTCCTGCGTGGATTATGCTGGAATACATTCCGGACAGACCATCATCCGCGCGGTTACGGAGGTGACTGTCGGGCCGGCCCGGCATGCTGTGATTCAGCCATAGAGACTGGTCATATGCATGCCCTGGAGCACGAAGCTCACCGCCCCCCCGTGGAGCGACGGGCATGTCGTGGAAAACCCAGCGTGAAGCTAGGGTCGGCACGCGCTCGATGGCCGAAAACTGGGGAGACTACAAGGATCTGGGATCCAGCCTGTCACCCAGTCGGCAGTTGATCGAAGATCGCAGGAATAAAAAACGTAGAAAAAACCCTCGGACCTATGGGCCCAAAGGGAGCCATGTCCTTCTCCTATGCTAGGCAGAAAAAAAATTATCTGCTTAGTGCAGGCTGAGGGGATATAGCCAGTAGGACCACACCCTGTGTGGGGCTGTTCAGCTCTGAAGTTGTTAACACTTTTTCTGCCTAGTCACTCCTAAATGAAGGCTAATACCCACTTGTCAAGATTGAAGCTGTGTCCGTCCATGAACTAAAGAGTAAAAACTTTTTTGTGGAAGGGAGTTTAACAAGACACGTGGCCACTCATTAAAATTTGAGGAAAAGAGGTTTAACCTTAAACTACGTAGAGGGTTCTTTACTGTAAGAGCGGTAAGGATGTAGAATTCCCTTCCACAGGCGGTGATATCAGCGGGGAGCATTGATAGTTTAAAAAAACTATTAGATAAGCACCTGAACAACCACAACATACAGGGATATACAATGTAATACTGATATATAATCACACACACATAGGTTGTACTTGATGGACTTTTTTCTTAATTCAACCTCACCTACTATGTAACATGGCACCTCATGGCAAAGGACTCACTGAGGATCTGAAAAAAATAATTGTTGCTCTACATAAAGATGGCCTAGGTTATAAGACGATTGCCAAGACCCTGAAACTGAGCTGCAGATACAGGATCAGACTCGGGTAAAGCTGCAGATCAGACAGCACTGCACTAGTGCAGCTGCTGTCTTTATATAGGCCATTTGGCACCAGCATTAATGGCTAACGTGCATGCGTATTTTTGTGCATTAGCATATTTGCTCGCCCGGCAAGACGGACACCTGCAAATGCACATTTGCGCATGTGTATTTGCCTCTGCCTAGGAGCTTCGGCTGCACTATGGCCAGCACTTCCCTGACCTTGCCCCCTCCCGACGGGCAGCCTCCGGATGCCCAGCTGGCTCCTCATCTCCATCAACCAGCACCGGTTCAGGTGGGCCAGTCCCTCTATAAGGAAAGGGATCTGGTACTACAGGTTCTAGCAGTTACTATTTGCCGGCCAGCTTATGTTCGCTTTTAAGAAACCTTGAGTCTGCTGTAATTCAGGACCTTTTAATGTAATAAATCATCCTCTGGTTTTACCAATGGCAGTCCATCTTTGCTTTTTTCCTTTTTTAGCTGCATCGATCCTTTGAGACTACCTCCTTTGATATTACCCTTGCTGGATCAAACTTCAAGGTCCCAATATCTTACCTGCTACCTGGCTTCCGGTATACTGAAATGATAAGTGGATCCAGTCGCTAATCTCAGGAACGTCAGGCTTGTGAGCCATTTACTGCGGTGGAGGATCTTAATAGCCCAGCCTGGATGACAGGCTATTATATTTCAATTAGCTGGTAAGCCTTCATTTTGTGTGGTGCAGGAGTCAGAGCGTTCCGTGTCCTTGGAAAGATTTGTCACATGGTGTTTGCATTATTAATTTCCTTGGAATATCCCTTGAAAGAGACTTTTTTTCATATTTTTTTGTGCATTTATCATTATATGTTTATTGTCACTTGTTAACACATTGATGGCCCTTTAGGACCCATCACAGGGTTCCAGTTATATCCTCTTTAGATCATACTGAGGGGGTTTCTTCACCATGTACTTGTTGTTGTAAATAACATTTTCAAAGTTGTGGGCATGTTCTGTAAATTAAATGATGCAAATCCTCAAACAATCCATGTTAATTCCAGGTTGTGAGGCAACAAAACACGAAAAATGCCAAGGGGGTGAATACTTTTGCAAGGCACTGTATATATTATATATACCAATAAATATTATTTTTACAAACTTATTGTTTTGCAACCACGTACTTCATATAAAGTCCCACTTTCCCCTTTTGTTCATATTGACAGGGATGGAGGCATATGACTAGGACATTGCCTCATATAAAGTCCCAAAGTTTTCTTTTTTAGATTTCTATCATCTCAAACCAGTCTGTCCCTTCTCCTCTGACATCTGACATCAACAAGGTATTTTCGTCCACACAACTGCCGTCTAGATGCCTTGTGATTGGCTGATTAGCAATTTGTGTTACCAAGCAATTGAACAGGTGTACCTAATAAAGTGGCCGGTGAGTGTATTTCAGTTTTTTTTTTTTTTTTTTTAGTAAATGCATTCACTTTTTTGCCCTTTTAAACTTTTGCCTTAGAGGAATTAGGCACATTTTAATTAGGTCTGAATAGCTGTAAAATAAAACAAGATTGTACTGCTTAATTATTAAAATCTGCACGCAAAGTGTACACTATACTAACACTAGTTTACTTAAATCTGTTGGTTACCATGGCTGGTATGATGCTTTGATAGTAACTATGTTACAGCTATTTACAGCATGACGTCTTTGACCAACCTTTATTTACTAGTCTGAAACCTTCACACTCCTACACCACATGGATAAGAGACAAACTCCTTTTTGATTTATGACTTTATCTTGGACTATTGTGTTGCAGGAAACCGTTTCTTACTCATACAGCAAAGGCAATTTAAATATACACATGAAAGAGCGTGCTTGATTGTTGTTGACATTCCTTAATTAGTTTAGTTTCTGCAAATGGTCTGGAATTTTAACTTGCTCAAATTCCATAACATTAAGATGGAATTCCAGGATCTATCCAACTAATCTTAAAACTGATCCCACTCCCATTCTAGCACCTATACTGGGGTTTAGCAACCTGTTACTCCTGATCTGCCTGTTGATCGTGGCCATTGGACAGGTAGATCGCAAACCCGACATGCCACCAGCTCCTGACCGTGGCCGCCACCTCTCAGATCAGAATGGCAGTCTACAACATGCAAAGCCAAGCCAAAAGAAATACTAAAAAGGGGGCAGGGCAGGGCTGGATGGGAATGACAGAGATGGAGATTCTGGTGGAGCACATGCGGTAATACAAGTAACTGATAGCTGGCTATGGGTAAAAAGGCAGCAGGGATCTGTGCCAGGAGGCAGCAGGCTAGTGACAGGTCCTCAGTGCAGACTGGCATTATTATGCTCCTGCCTACAGGGCAGATGTGTGTACCTGCTAGACATCAACATTTATTTTGCATTAAAAGCGATATCTGCCTGAAAGTAGGAAATGGTTAATGACCAGGGATGTTGATAAAAAAAAGGCAGCTGTTTTGTTACACACTGCTGCACTGTGCCTTATGTCAGTGTTTCTCAACTCCAGTCCTCAAGGCGCACCAACAGCTCATGTTTTTGGGATTTCCATTGATTTTCACAGGTGATTTGAGCAGTTTCACTGCCTTAGTAATTATCACAGCTGTTTTATCTGCAGGAAATCCCAAAAAACATGACCTGTTGGTGCACCTTGAGGACTGGAGTTGAGAAACACTGCCTTATGTACATCTAAACCTCTGCTTATATCCCACTGACTCTGTGCTCCTTGTTAATACTTACCTCTGAACTCTGACCCCATCTGCCCTTTTGTCAGCTGAAATGCTATACAGGGAAATCGTGGTTGCAGCTGTCCCTCTCAAAAACACGGATCATCCCGAATGTCCCCCAGTCTCCTCCTCCGGGCTCCAGCCCCCTCTGTGTCCTCCCCCACCTCCGGGCTCCAGACCCCCTCCACGTCCTCCTTCTCCTCTTCGGCCCCGTGTCGTGCTCCTCGTCCCCCAGCATCCGGCTTCCCTCGTCTCCTCTACCGCCAGCTGCTGTCAGGGGATGTGTCAGGGTGGAGAGCAGAGGAAGGGGCTGGTAAATATGTGATTTACTGGCCCCTTCCTTTTTTGAATTGGACACAGTTTACAATGCTCAGTTATGAATGGACAGAGTCAGTGACTCTGTTCATTTAGAAAAGGTAGGGGCTGGTAAATGACATATATATACCTGCTCCTTCCTCCGCTCTTCATCCTGAAAAATCTGGGATGGGGGGGCAGAGAATCACAGAGGGGAACCGGAGGTGGGCACGGGGGACCGGATGAGCACACGGAGGACACAGAGGGGGACCGGAGGAGGACATGGGGGGACCGGAGGAGGACACAGGGGACAGTCAGGAACGATCGGTGCGTCAGTGGAGGGGAGTTACAATCACTGATCTCTCTGAGCGGCTTTCAAAAAAGCAGCTGAAAGCCGGGAGAAGAGGAGAAGCAGCTGTCAGATACTTTACTGAAAGCTGCGCAGGGAGATCGGTGATTTAACTCCCCCCCACCGCTGCACTAATCGTTCCTGACTGTCCAAGTATCGGATCAAGCATCGGAGTATTTGCACGAGTACAAGTACAAATGCTTGGTATAGGGCACCGATACCAGTATCGGTGCACCCGTACTACTCACCACCATACAGTCTGGACTCCTCTCCTGCACATACCTGCACTTCTATAAACTCTGCACTTCTCACCTGCACATACTACCTACCTCCATACAAGCCGCACTTATTTACTGCACATATTACCCAACGTTGTGCACTGTATATTTCCTATTTAACATTACCGCATTCAGACTCTATTAAACCACATAAGACTCTATTAAACCACATTCCATTTAAGCCACGCCCAATATGCAGCACAATTTAAGCCACACCCACATTTCGCCACGGCGCATGCAGCATTTTTTTTTATCAATGACTAGGGCCCACCTTTTATCTTGCATACGGGCCCACTTTTTTTCATGATACGCATCTGCTCCCAGTCTAATGCCGCGTACAGACGATCAGACATTCCGACAACAAAACCGTGAATATTTTTCTGACGGATGTTAGCTCAAACTTGTCTTGCATACACACGGTCACACAAATGTTGTTGGAAATTGCCAACATCAAGAACGTGGTGACGTACGACGAGCCGAGAAAAAGTTCAATAGCCAGTGCAGCTCTTCTGCATGATTCCGAGCATACGTGGAAGTTTGTGCATCGGAATTGTGTACACAAGCTCGGAATTTCCGACAACAACTTTTGTTGTCGGAAAATTTGAGAACCAGCTCTCAAATTTTTGTTGTCGGAAATTCCGACAGCAAATGTCCAATGGAGAAAAAAAAGGGGAACTCCCGCGCTGTCTCAAACTAACTTTAGGGGGCACTGCTGCAAGACACCTGTGAATCTAATATATGCCCCTGTGGAAGACTTTGGAGTCGAAATGCGTCGGGCTTGCCTTTGTTGCACCCCATATTGCTTTTAAATAACCATTCGTGATCACTTTTTACATTTTGTCCTATATTTGTAAGACACAATTTAACTTAATAAACCCATACCTGGTTTTATTGACCTGCGCCATTTGGAGTGTTCTCCCTTTTTTTTTCTTTTTACCCTTCTTTTCCATCCTGGATTTTGTTGGAGTTCGCATGAAGGAGGAATTGTCCCCTGCGAGTCGTGCACTGGACCATTCCGCCTAAACGGCCTGAGACACCCACGGCATCCAGCTCCATCGATCTTGGTCATTTGAGACCTTTAAGCCTTGTTGACCCACTGTCGTACGGCAGGTGGGTCCACCTTATGTGGTAAGAGTACCCAACCTCTCCATTTGTTATTGTGTGTTACAAGTTCCAAACTGTCAACAGTGTATTTTTCAACAGTCAACATTGTGGTCGTGGTCCCTCTATGAGAAGATACCCACTTTAATTGCACATGTTGTTGGGACTTTCTGCTCTAAATTTTGCACTTATTATTACTGTAGCTGTGTGCAGTCACATGGGTCACACCTTTTTGACTTTATGAAGGACAGTTCTATAGTTATGGCTCTTCATTTGAGCTAATCAATTCATGCATGGACCATTCTTTTGTTTTTTTCATTTCAGGTTGTTGTTCACATATCAGCACTTGGTTTATTTTCCTAATTTAGGAGATACCAGTATATGGTTTAGACATTAGCACTTTGCGGTTGTTCCTATTTAGGACACATTATCATTTGGTTTTATTCCTTTAGAACCATATGTCAATTATATTTTACTTTGCTGCTTATTGGCAGCAATTTTGACATTTCTAGCGCTGCACTATTTGTTCACATATGCTTTATTACTTTGTTGGTTTGAGTGCTGGCAGCTTGAGTTATTTTGGGTTTTAGCGCAGTTTTTTCACTTTTTTCAATCTAATTCAAAGAAACGTGTAATAATGAAAGTAAGGGGGTGGTGTCTGAGCTGTGAAGGAAGGTGAAAAGCTGTAGACAGCCAATGGAGGAAAAATAAAAAAGTGAAAAATACGCTACCACAATGAAACTGTGAAACATATAACACAGTGAATAAGTGACAAACTTAATACAAAGTGAATGAGTACATAAAATGCAAAAGGCTATAAATAGTGCTTAACCACTTAAGCCCCGGACCATTTGGTAGCTAAAGGACCAGAGGTGAATTCAGAATTTTGCACTGCGCTGCTTTAACTGTAAATTGTGCGGACATGCAATGTTGTACCCAAACGAAATTTGCGTCCTTTTCTTCCCACAAATAGAGCTTTCTTTTAATGG
This sequence comes from Rana muscosa, assembly GCA_029206835.1. Taxonomy (NCBI): domain Eukaryota; kingdom Metazoa; phylum Chordata; class Amphibia; order Anura; family Ranidae; genus Rana; species Rana muscosa. The sequence goes on from CM055118.1 coordinate 670,511,709, forward strand.
TATTTGATTGCCTCTGCGATTTTTATTTTTTGCGATATAAACGGAAAAAGACCGAAAATTTTGAAAAAAAATGATATTTTCTACTTTTTGTTATAAGAAAAATCGAATAAACTCAATTTTAGTCATACATTTAGGCCAAAATGTATTCAGCCACATGTCTTTAGTAAAAAAAATGTCAATAAGCGTATATTTATCAGTTTGCGCAAAAGTTATAGCGTTTACAAACTAGGGTACATTTTCTGGAATTTACACAGCTTTTAATTTATGACTGCCTATCTCATTTCTTGAGGTGCTAAAATGACAGGGCAGTACAAAACCCCCCCAAATGACCCCATTTTAGAAAGTAGACACCCCAAGGAAATTGCTGAGAGGCATGTTGAGCCCATTGAATATTTTTTTTTTTGTCCCAAGTGATTGAATAATGACAAAAAAAAAAAAAAAAATTACAAAAAGTTGTCACTAAATGATATATTGCTCACACATGCCATGGTTATATGTGGAATTGCACCCCAAAATACATTCTGCTGCTTCTCCTGAGTACGGGGATACCACATGTGTGGGACTTTTTAGGAGCCTAGCCACGTACGGGACCCCGGAAACCAAGCACCGCCTCCAGGATTTCTAAGGGCGCAACTTTTTGATTTTACTCCTCACTACCTATCACAGTTTTGAAGGCCATAAAATGCCAAAATAGCACAAAACCCCCCCAAATGACCCCATTTTGGAAAGTAGACACCCCAAGCTGTTTGCTGAGAGGCATGGTGAGTATTTTACAGCTCTCATTTGTTTTTGAAAATGAAGAAAGAACATTTTTTTTTTTTCAATTTTCAAAACCTTGTGACAAAAAGCGAGATCTGCAAAATACTCACAATACCTCTCAGCAAATAGCTTGGGGTGTCTACTTTCCAAAATGGGGTCATTTGGGAGGGTTTTGTGCCATCTGGGCATTCCATGGCCTCCGAAACTGTGATAGGCGGTGAGAAGTGAAATCAAAAATTGACACCCTTAGAAAGCCTGAAGGCGGTGCTTGGTTTTTGGGGTCCCGTACGCGGCTAGGCTCCCAAAAAGTCTCACACATGTGGTATCCCCGTACTCAGGAGAAGCAACAGAATGTATATTGGGGTGTAATTCCACATATGCCCATGGCATGTTTGAGCAATATATCATTTAGTGACAAATTTGTGCAAAAAAAAAAAAATAAAAAATAAAAAATTTCCGCAACTTGTGTCAACATATAAAATATTCCATGGACTCGACATGCCTCTCAGTATATAGCTTGGGGTGTCTACTTTCCAAAATGGGGTCATTTGGGGGGGTTTTGAACTGTTCTGGCATTTTATACACAACATTAGGAAGCTTACATCCACTCTTCTAACCACTTGAAGACAAAGCCCTTTTTGACACTTTTTGTTTACATGAAAACATTTTTTTTTTTGCAAGAAAATTATGTTGAACCCCCAAACATTATATATATTTTTAAAGCAAAGGCTCTACAGAATAAAATGGTGGGTGTTGCATTTTTTTTTTCTACACAGTATTTGCGCAGCGATTTTTCAAACGCATTTTTTTGGGAAAAAATACACTTTTTTTAATTTTAATGCACTAAAACACACTATATTGCCCAAATGTTTGATGAAATAAAAAAGATGATCTTAGGCCGAGTACATAGATACCAAACACGACATGCTTTAAAATTTCGCACAAACGCGCATTGGCGACAAACTACATACATTTTTAAAAGCCTTTAAAAGCCTTTACAGGTTACCCCGTTAGATTTACAGAGGAGGTCTACTGCTAAAATTACTGCCCTCGATCTGACCTTCGCGGTGATACCTCACATGCATGGTGCAATTGCTGTTTACATATGACGCCAGACCGACGCTTGCGTTCGCCATTGGGCAAGAGCAGGGCAGGACAGGGGTGCTTTTTTTTTTTTTTTTTTTTTTATTATTAATTTTGCTTTTTTATTTTATTTTTAAACTGTTGCTTCCATATTTATTTATTTTTATCACTTTTATTGTTATCTCAGGGAATGTAAATATCCCCTATGATAGCAATAGATAATGACAGGTACTCTTTTTTGAAAAAACTGGGGTCTATTGGACCCTAGATCTTTCCTCTGCCCTCAAAGCATCTGACCACACCAAGATCGGTGTGATAAAATGCTTTCCCAATGGCGCTTTTTATATCGGGGGGGGGGGGTACATTCCCTCCCACTGCTTGTAAAAGCAGTCCAGAGGCTAATTAGCCACTAGGATTGCTTTTACATGAAAGCCGGCCGCTGGCTGAAAAGAATGATACCAAGATGATACCTAAACCCGCAGGCATCATTCTGGTATAAACATTCAAAGTCCAGCAACATACCAGTACGTTGCTGGTCCTTGTTGGACATGTATTGTAATCTTTTTTTTCATGCAGCCTGTTGGCTGAACGAAAAAAAGAGATTGATCGGTGAGTATGCCCACCATTAGAATACCTCCCTTCATCCACCCACTTCTAATGATGGGCATACATGCACCATTTATATATGCCGAAGCATGGGGGCATCTTCTCGCAAAAGTTATGCCGCGTACACATGGTCAGACTTTTCCACGGGCAAGCCTCCGTCGGAATTTCGACCGTATATACGCGGCATTAGGAGCAAAATCGCTCCTCCGCTCCTGCTGCCCCAATGCTTCGGCATATATGCTTTTTTTTTTTAACTGTGGTGGTGAAATTACCTCCTACAGCACTGGAGTCGCAGGGATCAGGCCTGTCTCTGCGAACGCTGCAGTTATGGGTGTTGTGTTTTGTAAGCGACAGTGATCGATCGATACTGCACTTGGGTGGCCTGGGCTGGACGGAGGGGCAAAACGCAGGTGCTAGCAGGTATCTGGGCTGATCCCGCTAACACTGCGTTTTTGGGAACCCTAAACTGCTGGGGACGCTAGTATAGATCTGATCAGATCAGATATTGAGCTGATCAGATACTATACCACTAAGGGGGGTGTATGCTTCACGTGTGGGTGTTAACGCTACTGGCACTAACCTGACGCTGCCTGGGGTGTGACACAGACCCTCTCTGACGCTAAAACCTAACTGATATCACCCGCCGGGCGATCAGGGGGTTAAACCTTTATTGGGTTATATACGGCGGGTGCCCTGACACTATAAAAAGCAAACTAACTAACCAGCGTCACCCGTAACACTTATATGATGATCACTGGTGAAAGGGTTAACTAGGGGCAATTAGGGGGTTAAAACCTTTATTAGGTAATATATGGGGGTACCTCACGCTATATAAAAACCTGACGGCGAACCTAAAAAAAAATTACTGGCTACCTATCGGCATCACCGACACTAAGACAACGATCATAAAAACGATTGCTTAGCGACAGTGGTGATAGGGGGTGAAAGGGTTACCTGGGGGGCGATCAGGGGGTTAAACCTTTATTAGATAATATATGGGGGTACCCGACGCTATAAAAACCTGCGGCGAACCTAAAAAAAATTACTGGCTACCGATCAGCATCACCGACGCTAAGACATCGATCAGAAAAATGATTGCTTAGTGACAGTGGTGATAGGGGGTGAAAGGGTTATCTGGGGGGTGATCAGGGGGTTAAACCTTTATTAGGGGGGGTTAGGGGGCTACACTGGACCTAAAACTAAATGTAGTGACACTTTTACAGTCACAAATGTCACTGATTGCAGTGATCACTAAATAAATGGTCACTGCAATCAGTGACACTGTGACTGGGGGGTGATCTGGGGGGGCCTGGGGGGGCGATTTATGTGCCTATGTGTCCTGGTGTCAGTGTGCTGTTTTGTGTACTAACCTGGCATCTTCTCCTGTACGGCGCTCGGTATATGTGAGCGCACCCGGAGAGATGACATCACTTCCTCCTTCCTGGCAGGCAGGGGAAGCTCTCTCATTCGCCGGGAGCGATCGAGAGGGGGTGGCCGGAATCGAACGGCCGTCCCCTCATGCCGGATCGCTCCCGAAGGTAAAACGACCGCTCACTGTAAAGAAGGGGGGTCCGATCGGACCCCCCAACTATACAAAGGCAATCACGTACATATACGTGATTCTGCCTGTCGGTGCCATTCTGCTGACGTATATTTACAGTGGGCGGTCGTTAAGTGGTTAAAATAAACACATAATCCAAATCATAAAGTCCAAGGGGAGCAAAAGACCAAAAAATTGTTGAAACAGATGAATGAAAAGTTCTTAGTTTATTGGTGGTGGGAGACACTATCACATATCTGTTGTACACACAATACTTAGAAAATTCTTCAGTAGTACACCTCTGTGTCTGCAAGCAGCTCACCTCACTGCTGTTGGATAAACATCAAAACGCAGACCGCAGAGTGTAGGTACAGTTGATATATATATAGCGCGGTGTGGTAGACTCCTCTCTGTTGCTGCAGTCCTCTCAGAGGCAGATACAGGCCATACATGGAGATGCAAAGACAAGGAGAGCAACCATAGCGTACCTCAGACAAGGAACCACAATGGGACAGATAACAATCTCACACAGTTGTACTCACTTGTTGTAAATGAGCATGGGCAATACTCCACGAACACCGCGTTCGCAAGCCCTCAGTATGTGTGTGGATCAGGTATAGTCCCCTACTGTTTCAAGGTCATCAATTAGATGGATACTCTGTACAGCTCATTCCCAATTATGGCTCTCCAAAAACTGTGCTGAAGGGTTTAAACAAGAGGAGGAATAGTATTTCTCCGCTTGTTTAAACCCTGCAGCACAGTTTTTAAACCCTGCAGCCATTTCCTGAATGGCTAAATGACTTTGGCTGACAGAAGTGGGAGCCAATGGCGCCGCTGCTGTATCTCAGCCAATCAAGAGGAAAAGTCCCGGACTGCCGAGACACACGTGTACATCGCTGGACAGAGACGGGGCTCCGGTAAGTATTAGGTGGGCTGGACTGCTGCACATAGGTTTTTTATCTTAAAGCATCAAATGCATTAAGATTTAAAAAAAACTTCTGACTTTACAACCCCTTTAAAGCTAAGTGTTTTTATCTTTCCAGTATGTGTTTGCTTACAATAAATGAAGCCATGGCGTGGTCACTGCTACCCAGTTCTTTTATATGAACAGTAGTAATCAGCTCAGCATGGCTTGAGATTATCAGGGCCAGCAGAGCATTATTTCTAGTTGGCGCCTCTATGAACTGTACCATAAAATTGTCTAGTAAAAGATTTTTACATTTTTGCCCTTTAGTTGTTCCAGCAGTGCCATTACTCCAGTCAATACCAGGGTAGTTAAAATCCCCCATTATTGTCACTGTGCCAGCCCTTTGTACCTGTGCAAGAAGCTGAGTCTCCACCTCCTCATTAACACTGGGTGGCCTGTAACAAAATCCTAGTGCACATATCCACATGCAGCTCTACCAATAATGCTTCAGCTTCATCACACTCTCCATCAACTAGGTCCTCTTTCAATCTGGCTTTGAGATCACTTCTTACATAGAGACAGACATCGCTACCTTTACGTTTTTACTCTGTCTCTCTGAAACAAGAGCATAGCCAGGAATATTAATAGCCCAATTCTGTGAAGACTGAAGCCAATATTCAGCAATACCAATTAAATAATAGTTCTCATAGTGAGGATGTATGAAGAAAACTAGAGACGACATAAAGACAGTTTGGAGAATAAAAGCTTTTGTGGACCCATTTATTTATATATGGGTCAATGAATCTAGTAAGAGCCTGGGATATTGATCATTCAATGCAATATTCACAATGCACACATTCCTGTAAAGATGGCTATATTTATAAACGGGTGCTGATAAAGGTGTCCTGCGTGGCTCCAAAACATCGCTTTCTGCTGTAATTATGTGATTGCTTATTAAAGTTTTGGACCCATTTTTGGAGATCCTGGTGTGCTGGTGACATTACTTTCTTGGGATATTGAACAGTCACAGACCTGATAAAAAGAGGATTGTTTGCTATATAGCACTGGATGGTGTGGACTAAATTTGGTTAACATCTGTCAGGGGACGTTGTGGATTCATCTGGCTGCTGTGAAATTTATTGTGGGGACATTTGTGTATTTGATAATAACATATGATCAATAACTGACTTTGCTGATTCCATTTGAAACTTTGGAATGTGAAGGAATTTGTTGGGAGGGATTTTAAGTCTAGTACAGGATGAATACTTCCATTAGGCTTTGGTATTGTGAATAGGTTTAAGGTGAATCCCTTGTGGTGGTAATGGTACGATGACTGCCTGGGACAAGAGGGGGTTCAGGTCTTTCTGTAAATTTGACTGTCCTTGAACAGTTTTTGGATAATTTGAAAGAAGAAAGTAGTGAAGCCATAGTGGGACGTCTGTGACCCAAAGAAATGCAAACTGCAGACATCCCACGACTCTTAGGAGTGAAGGCACCCCTTCTTGTGAAGAGGGCTTTGGTGATCTTTTTGGGCCAAGCCATGTGCTGAAAGAAATGGCTGAATTTATCTTTTGAAGTTGAAGCCTGGGAAAAGCATGAAGGTGCTCTAGGTTTAGAGGCGATAGGAGCCGCTGAGGTGGGTGTGTGTGGGGGGGGGGGGGGGGTTTGCATTTTCCCTGAGGAAACAGTTTTCCCACCTGTGACCTCTTTTATGAATTGGTAAAATTCCTCACCAAATAGACTGCGCCTCACAAAATAGTTTTTCTCAAAAAGGTATATGTGTGAAACGCTGCTTACATTCAGCTTCTGCTGTCCAGGCCTTTATCCAGAGGATTCTGTGCATATGAACAGAGATTAGAGCGATTATGGATTATTACCGTATATACTCAAGTATAAGCCAAGTTTTTCAGCACATTTTGTTGTGCTGAAAATGCCCCCTCGGCTTATACTCGAGTGACCTTTTTGCGCCTGATCTTCCGGACTTTGAGGACGAGGTACCGGCCGGTCATAGGTCCCCTGGACCCCAAACTTGGCACACATGTAGCCCCACTCTCTCTTCCTCTACAAGTGTACAAAGTTTGTTGTCCGGGGGACCTATGGCCAGGAAGCATCGATTTTTCAAAGCCGGGTGAGGCATGGGCACAGTGAGGCATGCACATGGACACCGTGAGGCATGCACATGGACACCCTAGGCTTATACTCAAATCAATACATTTTTATGGTAAAATTAGGTGCCTCGGCTTATATTCGGGTCGGCTTATACTCAAGTATCTACGGTATCTCATTATGTGTTCCAGGGTACATGGAAGCTTTTGTAATTGCTCTGTGAATACACAATCCTGAAAGACAGAGGTCATGCTGGTTCATTGTTCTAGTCCAGTTAGCTGCGGTCTGAGATACAGAAATAGCCACAAGAGCTGATTGCAGGACTGGGCCTGCCAGGATAAAAGGAACTTTTAAGAGCGTCTCAAATTTTCTGTTAGAATCTTTTTAAAGACGGAACATTCTATCTTCAATAGGTACAATGAGATGTTTGTTTAGAACAGAAATGGCAAGGTCAACCACAGAAATAGCCCATGTTTTTGGGAACTCTTTTCCCACTGGATAGAGTTTAGCCCACATCTTTGGGGAATGAAAATCCTTTCAGGAGTGACACGATCATCATAGGCTGGACATTGTATCAGTTTATAAATAGGGGATGTTTTGTAAGTTTGAGCCCAAAGGGGCCTGGTGAGACAGAGGAGGAGTCCATTTACACAATGCCGAGGCTTTTTGTAAACAGAGGAAATTAGCTTTTCAACGTTTACAAAGAAGTTGCATGAAGTTCCTTCTTCAATATAGTGACAGTCTGGGGACGATAGATGTTCCACGACTTCCTACAATTCTGTCTCCATAACCTTTCCATTCCCCCTTGATTTTTGCATCCTGTAGGACCAGTTTACCACGGTCTGACTCCAGTTGAAAAACTAAAGTGCCCTGGTGTTTCCTAAGCTCAGATGGCTAAATTAAGGTCATAATCTGCCCTAGGATTGGGACATGGATGCAGAAAAATAGAATTTTTGTACTCATCGTAATTTCCTTTTCTCTGAAGTTCATGGATGGACACAGCTCCTTTATTCTTGACCTTAGGGTTTATATGCCGTCTATCAGGAGAGGACTAGGCAGACATGTTAAACAGTTAAAACATGTAACAGCAAAGCTGAACAGTACCGCCCAGGAGGCGGTCCCTCTGGCTCTAACCCCTCACCCTGCATCTAGCAGCTCAGTTCATCAAAAAGCAGTACAAACATAAAAAGGAGCGGTGGGTGCGGTGTCCGTCCATGAACTTCAGACAAAAGGATTTTACGGTGAGTACAAAAATCCTATTTTCTCTTTCGTTCATGGACGGACACAGCTCCTTTATTCTTGACCTTAGGGACGTCCCCAATCAGTGTAAAAAAAAAAAACAAAGGGTGGGAACAGCAAGCAAACAAACTTCCACCCAAAACAAAAAGAGCTCCTCAACGGAGGAGTTGCAACCTTAAACAGCCGTCTGCAAAAAAAACTTTGCGGCCGAAGCAAGCATCTGCAGATGCATGCACATCAACCTTGTGAAAGTGTGCCGCCTTACACACCTGTGAGACAGATGCTTGATGTCGGAAGGCCCAGGAGACACCTATTGCCCTGGTCGAATGCGCCGTGACAGGAAAGGGAGACACCCGCCCTTTTAGGGCATAAGCCTGAATCACGATCTGTCTGATCCACCGAGAAATGGTGGCTGATGAGACCACCAGGCCTTTCTTAGGACCAGACACCGACACAAACAGTGAGTCTGACCTCCGAAACGGAGCCGTAGCAGACAGATACACCCGCAGAGCTCAGACCACGTCCAAGGAATGCAAAGCAACCTCTTTGGGATGCAACGGCCGAGGACACAAGGATGGATGCACAAATGTCCTCATTTAGATAAAAAGCCAAAACAACCTTCGGAAGAAACGAAGGCTGCGGGCGTAGCACTGCTTTATCCTTGTGGAGGATCAAGTAGGGAGACTTGCAAGACAAGGCCGCCAACTCAGAAACCCTCCTGACTGATGTAATAGCCACCAGAAAGGCAACTTTCTGAGAGTGTCAAAATAGGAATCTCTCTGATGTTCTCAAACTGAGGTTTCTGAAATATCGAGAGCACCAGATTCAAATCCCACGGAGGCAGTGGTGGTCGAACCAGTGGGGCCACATGTCGAACCAGAGGGGCCACATGTCGAACCTCTTGCACAAAACATACTAACCAGTGAATGAGCCGAACCATTGAAAGAAGACAACCAAGGCTGATATCTGCCCATTAATTGTGCTTAAGGCAAGTTTTTGATCCACTCCACGCTGTAAAAACAGCATGATCCTGGAAACTGAATATGTCCCTGGACGCCACTCCATCTCCTCACACAGAGATGTGTAGGCCTTCCACGTGCGATGATAGATCTTCAGAGAAAATGCCTTCCGTGCCCTCAGCATGGTGGAAATTACTGAATCAGACAGGCCTCGGCCCCTTAGTACCTGACTTTCAACAGCCATGCCGTTAAAGCCAGCGACTGTAAAGCAGGATGAAGTATAGGACCTTGCGACAGAAGGTCCTCTCGCATCGGCAGTTGCCAAGGAACATCCGCCACCAGGGACGCCAAGGCCAATCTGGGGCAATTAGAATCACCTGAATCCCCCCTCAGTCTCCACCCTGCGAAGCAGATGAGGAAGAAGTTTTAGCGGGGGGGGGGGGGGGGACTTGGGGCATAAAATTAGCCGATACTGTCCCCACGGAGCCATCGCCTCTGTCGCGTCCGCCCAGGGATCTTTGGACCTGGCCACAAACCTCAATACCTTCCGATTAAGTCGAGAAGCCAGGAGATTTACGTCTGGCGTGCCTCATCTCAGGCAAAGGAGTCAAAACACATCCGGGTGTAGCGACCATTCTCCTTGATCCAGCATCTGGCGACTTAGAAAATTGTCAGGCGGACTACCTACGCCCGGATGTGAGCGACCTCCAATGCTGCAGCCGAGCTTCTTGTTCCTTCTTGATGGTTGACATATGCCACCGCCGTGGTGTTGTCTGACTGGATCTTGACTGGATGTCCCTACAGCCTCTGTGACCATATGGAGAGGCACTGCCTGATCGCCCGAAGTTCCTGCACATTGATCGGCAGGCAGACACAGATTCTTCCTACGTCCAGCAACCCTGTGTCGACTGTACACCCCAAACTCTTCCCCCAACCGGTCAGGCTGGCGTCCGTCGTGATCACTGTCTGTCAGAGATTGATAATAGACCAGACTGTGTGACTTCATAAAAGGAAACCAAACGGGCGTAGGTGAAAATATACGGATTTATTATGGTGAGTGACCAACAAAAGCCAGGCCGAGGTCATACACAAGGGGATCAAGCAGATGGGTATGGATGGGACGAGAACAGGAACAGGGAGGGGACGGATGGATAGGCTGCAGAGCAGGGATCCAGGTAACAGAAGGGACAGCTGCAGGATGGGCACAAGGAAGGATCAGGTTAAACAGGGTGCGGGTTCAAGGTAGGGATCAGGTCGGATCAGATCAGGCAGGGTGCAGGTTGGGATCAGATACAGGCTAAAGTCCGGGTCACAGGTCCAGGGGGTCAGGAAGACAGATACCAGGGCAAGGAGTGTTTGCACTTGCCGGGTATATAAGGAAGTCCAGTGATTAGGACTCAGGTCACAGCTGACCACAGGAAGTGCTGCCTGTCCCACACTGCCAGAATACCCCCACTGGTGGATGCCGGTACTGCAGTCCATGTATCGTGTGTTACCACCAGCAGGTGAGATCCTCCAACAGAGATATTGGCTGGAGGACACCTGCTGGCGGACACTAGCACTGCAGTCCAAAGGACCAACAGCACCACCAGCGGGTGAAGCCTTTCCTGACAGTACCCCCCCTCAAAGGAGCGGCCTCCGGACGCTCCAACGACCTGCCGCTGGGGGAAGTTCATAGCAACAAGCTGGGCAACAGGCAAGGTCACATCCCGGCAGACAGCGGGCACATCCGGGCAAACAGTAGGCACATCCGGGCAGGAAATTGTCACACCAGGCTGGGCAGCAGACGGGAAGGCTGGGCGGCAGACGGGAACACCTCAGGCTGGGCGGCAGACGGGAACACCTCAGGCTGGGCGGCAGACGGGAACACCTCAGGCTGGGCGGCAGACGGGAACACCTCAGGCTGGGCGGCAGACGGGAACACCTCAGGCTGGGCGGCAGACGGGATCACCTCAGGCTGGGCGGCAGACGGGATCATCTCAGGCTGGGCGGCAAGCTCCGGGTCATCGAACTGGGTGGCAGACAGGAACACATCGGGCTGGGCAGCAGGCTCCGGGTCATCGGGTTGGGCAGCAGGCTCCGGGTCATCGAGCTGGGCAGCAGGCTCCGGGTCATCGAGCTGGGCAGCAGGCAGGAACATGTCAGACTGGGTAGTAGGCTCCACAGACTGGGACACGGGCATCATACCCTCAAGCCGGGAAACGGGCACCACAACCTCAAGCCGGGAAACGGGCACCGCAGCCGGGGAACCGCAACCTCAGGCCGGGAAACGGGCACCACAATCTCAGGCCGGGAAACGGGCACCACAACCACAGGCCGGGAAACGGGCACCGGATCTTCCGACTGGGACACTGTCATCAGGACTTCAGTTTGGAAGGCAGGTACATGAACTTCACGCAGGCAGGCTGGCACAGGGTCTTCCGGCTGACAGGCTGGTACAGGAACCTCCGGCTGGAAGGCTGGTTCTGGAACTACAGGCTGGAAAGCCGGCTCCGGAACTGCAAGCTGGAAGGCCAGCTCCGGAACTGCAGGCTGGAAGGCCGGCTCGAGAACTGCAGGCTGGAAGGCCGGCTTGAAGGCTGGCTCTAGGACTGCAGGCTGGCTCGAGAACTGCAGACTGGAAGGCTGGCTCGAGAACTGCAGGCTGGAAGGCTGGCTGGAAGGCTGGCTCTGGGGCTGGAAGGCTGGCTCGGGAACCGCAGGCTGGAAGGCTGGCTCGAGAACCGCAGGCTGGAAGGCTGGCTCGAGAACTGCAGACTGGAGCAGGTTGGTGGGTGTGGAGGTAGGTTGGATTGTGTGGGTTGGGAAGTACTTCCGCTTTTTCTTGGATTTAGTCACTGCAGGTTTGCAAGTAGCGGGGGGAATATATGAAAAGGTTGTGATTGAACAAATGGAAGAAAAAGGCAGAGGTGCAGGGACAGTGGCTGGAGGAGGTTCTTGTGGATTGGCTACGGATAGGAGGGAAGAAGCAGCTGGATTGAAGGCAGGGTAGGTGCAACAGGTAGAGACGGGGTAGTAGTATTTGGGGGGCTGAACACTGGACGGTAGCTGGGGTTGCCATAGGCGATGGGCGGAGATATTCTTGGGAAGGCAGATGATTAATGGCAGGGCTGAAATGTTGTGGCTTGGCTGAATTCAGGAGATCTGACCATGCCTGCAGCAAAGGCTGAACAAAAACTGATTCGCACACACCCTGTCTAATCAGACACTGCACAGAACTAACACATCCAGATAACACCTGCTGGGAACAGAGGGAATAATGCTCATCAAAAGAAGCTGGATCATCCTCTAATAGCCAAACCAGGGACTCAACCTGATCACCACTGAAAGGGGGAGAGAAGTCATCCCTTCCTTCGGGAACAAATGACAGGGCTGGTTCTACACATAACCGGGTCAACGGCAGAACATCCTCAGGCTGCATGTAACCCTGATCCACCCAGAAATTAGCCGATCGGATAGTTTCCCTCAGCTGGTCACTCGTCCATCCCTTTAACATCTGGCGACAATATTCACCATCCTCTGACGCCAGCAGAGAATAGTAAAGGATCTCATCGTGATCCATATCAGCAAAACACACCACAGGATGGTTCCTCAATGAAGTCACGTCTGATCAGGAATGGCCCTGGTATACTGTCAGAGATTGATAATAGACCAGACTGTGTGACTTCATAAAAGGAAACCAAATGGGTGTAGGTGAAAATATACGATTTATTATGGTGAGTGACCAACAAACAAATACCTCAAACAGAACACAGTGCAATGAATAAATCAACAGTAACTATAAACAATATATACAAATAAGGGAGATACCAGAAAACGTAGTAAAAGCCAGGCCGAGGTCATACACAAGGGGATCAAGCAGATGGGTATGGATGGGACGAGAACAGGAACAGGGAGGGGACGGATGGATAGGCTGCAGAGCAGGGATCCAGGTAACAGAAGGGACAGCTGCAGGATGGGCACAAGGAAGGATCAGGTTAAACAGGGTGCGGGTTCAAGGTAGGGATCGGGTCGGATCAGATCAGGCAGGGTGCAGGTTGGGATCAGATACAGGCTAAAGTCCAGGTCACAGGTCCAGGGGGTCAGGAAGACAGATACCAGGGCAAGGAGTGTTTGCACTTGCCGGGTATATAAGGAAGTCCAGTGATTAGGACTCAGGTCACAGCTGACCACAGGAAGTGCTGCCTGTCCCACACTGCCAGAATACCCCCGCTGGTGGATGCCGGTACTGCAGTCCATGTATCGTGTGTTACCACCAGCAGGTGAGATCCTCCAACAGAGATATTGGCTGCAGGACACCTGCTGGCGGACACTAGCACTGCAGTCCAAAGGACCAACAGCACCACCAGCGGGTGAAGCCTTTCCTGACACTGTCCAGTGAAAGGGAAGGAACGACTTCCCTGACTGAAGGGCCGGAGATCTCAGCCACCATACCAGGGAAGTCCTGACTATCTGGCTCACCCGGATTTGACAATCCAGGGACAACGGAGATTTGTCCCATTTGGACAGGATCTCCTTTGGCAAGAGTGTGGAATTGAGCATATGGTACCGCCTCGAAAGTGGCTACCATAAGACCCAGGACTCGCATGCAAAAGCGCAGCGATGACCACCTTGCGGGATGCCAACAGCTTCACCACAGTCCAAAGAGTCTGCAACTTTCCCAAAGGGAGAAAAACTCTCGCCTCTGAGGAATCCAGAATCAAGCCCAGGTATTCCAGTCGCTGAGTCGTCTCCAACACCGACTTCTGGAGGTTCAGCACCCAACCAAACTCTTGAAGGGTCCGACTGGCTATAGCCACATCCTCCTCTAATTCTGAGTCTGAAGCTGCTCTCAGAAGGAGGTCGTCCAGGTAGCCCACGATAGCGATTCCTCGCTGTCTCAGCAGAGCCAGAAATCGGGGCGAGCACCTTGGTGAAAACCCTTGGTGCCGATGCCAGGCCAAAAAGGGAGAGCTACAAATTGGTAGTGATCATCCCCGACTGCAAAGCGCAGAAATCTCTGATGCCTGGCGTATATGGGGACATGCAAGTATGCGTCCTTGATGTCCAAGGATGCCAGAAAATCCCCCGGATGGAGGGCAGCGACCACAGAGCGAACTGTCTCCATCCTGAACCTTCGTACTTTTACAAAAGGTGTTGAGGGCCTTGAGATCCAGGATTGGACAGACCACGTCCTTTTTTGGGACTACAAACAGATTGGAGTAGAATCCTTGAAACCTTTCCGGCAGCGGCACAGGTACTATTACCCCGCGCATCAGCAGGTCCTGCACTGCCCCAAACAGGGCGTTCCGACGAGCCGGAAGAAGATGAAGGTTTGAGGGGGAAAATCTGTTTGGTGGACAAGAAAGAAATTCTATCTTGTACCCTGATGAAATCACTTCGCAAACCCACTGGTCGGAAAGCAGGGAGGCCCACCGAGCTGCAAACACACGAAGGCAACCCTCCACCCAAGAATCGGGTGGGGGCAAACCTTCCTGCTGTCGCAGATTTGTTCGCAGGCTTGTGAAACCAGGGACGCTTTTGTCCCTCAGCTGGCCCCTTGTCGGCCTGGGAACGCTTACCTGCCGGCCCGGGCTGACGAAAAAAATGCTTCTGATCGGGAAAAGGAGGGCCCTGGCCTACGGCGCGGCTCCTTACCTTTTCTGGATTGTGGGAGCAGCGTGCTCTTACCCCCAGTGACATTCTTAATAATATCATCCAGCGAGGCTCCCTGGAAGGGCAAATCCGACCAGAGCCTTCTTGGAAGTCTGGTCCGCGGACCAGAATTTTAGCCAAATCAGGCGACGTAGCACCACAGCAGATACTGAGGCTCTAGAAAGCAAGGGAGCTGTAGCTAAGGCTGCATCGCAGACATACTTAAGGCCATACACCAACTGGTCGGCCAGTTCCACGCAGACCGGGGAAGCCTGTTGCTCTACGAACTCGTGGTGCAACAATTATGCCCATTCTGTAAGTGTCTGTGACACCAGGGCCATGGCCAACACTGGCCGCAATGCTGACCCCACCACCGTGAACATGGACCAGACCACCGCCTCGGCCCTCCAGTCTGCAGGGTTCTTAAAGGCACGGGTCCCCCTCTACTGAATCGTGGTTACCTTGTTTAACCTGGATACCGGGGGGTCCACAATCGGGGGAGATGTCCATTTGTTCAGGAGACTCTCCTCAAAGGGGTAACGGACCGCCATGCGTTTTGGGACCAAAAAGGCCCTCTGCGGTCATTCCCATTCTTTGTATATAAACTTATCAAAATAATTTAGGTAGGGAAACACCTTAGCAGTGCGGGCCGGCTTGTGGGACCCAAAACGGACCGTCACCTCAGTAGATGCCCCCGCCGTATCCTCCAATTTTAGGGTCTCCCGCACTGCGGTGATAAGTGCTCCAACAAGCGTCTTTTCCTGCGCTGACCCGGACACGGAGTCTTCTTCAATGTCCGAATGGTCCTGGTCCGCATTCTCTGACACATCAGAACAGGGGCCGTGTGCCACAGCCAGGACCAAGTCTGAATCTGAGCTTTCCCCAGAAGATGGTGGGGGGAGGGGCATTTTTTACCCCCCTTGCGTCCGCTTCCACCCTGGCAACAAAGGACTCCAGGACCGCCGAAAAAGCGTCCATAGGCACTGCAGGTGCAGGGGCCCCGGTTGCTATCACAGGGATGTCTGGGGAAGAAGCGCCAGCTTCTGACGCCATGCTGACCCCACACTCGCCTGACAGCCACTTAGGGACTAAAAAGGCAAGGTACAAAAAAGGTCCACCCTCCTAGCTGCTACAGACCGAGGGGGGCCCCCCAGAGGACTCACCACCCTGACCCAGGTACTGCGGTCCGCTCTCTATCCTGCACTGCCTGTGCCTGAGGTGTTCTCCTGCGTCTGAGGTGTTCTGTGCTGTTCGCGCCGTTCAGAAAGACATTTCCAGCGCTAGAGGCCAAAACGAAGCTGGGGCTACAAGAAAATGGCCGCATCAGGAAAAAGAGCGTGAGCTACGAGAAAATGGCCGCCGGCTGCTTAAGTATTAGAACTAGCATGACTACAAGAAAATGGCGCCAGCTCCGCCAAAATGGCCGCCGGACGTTTCTGAGGTAAAAGAAAAAGGCCGCAAACACGCTGGGCCTCAGAGCGGAGGCCCCCCCACATGACAGACCAGACAACACCCCACAACGGACAGCGGACCCTGGACACCCAAAGCAGCCCCCAGCCAAGACCCCCAGTCAGGTACACAGCAGGCCCAGCCACCACAGATGCATGGGGAGGAGGGAAGGGACAGGGAGAGAAGAAAGGGAAAGTGAGAGACCCCCTAGTCGACCTCCCCAGGAATGCCCAGCTGTTCCATCCTGCCGAAACAGGTGGAACCCTACTTACCCATCCTGCGGGGACTGCTGGATGCATTCCGGACAGACCCATCACCCGAGCAGTACGGAGTGGCTGTCGGCCCACTGTGACTCGGACAGCAGTAGCCTAGTTATATGTGTGCCTCGAAGCATATTGCTCACCGGCCATTCCTGGAGCAAACAGGGTATGTCGTGGCTGACCCAGCGCGTAGCTAAAGGTCTGCTCATGCTCGATGGCCGGACTGGGGAGACAAGGATCTATATTATCCAGCCTGTCACCCAGCCGGCAGTTGATAGTAGATCTCAGGATCGAAAAAAGGAAAAAATCTCCAGGACCAATGGTCCCAACCAGGTCCTTCTATGCTAGGCAGAAAAAAACTGAGCTGCTAGATGCAGGGTGAGGGGTTATAGCCAGAGGGACTGCCCCCTGGGCGGTACTGTTCAGCTTTGCTGTTGTACATGTTTTAACTGTTTAACATGTCTGCCTAGTCCTCTCCTGATAGATGGCATATAAACCCTAAGGTCAAGAATAAAGGAGCTGTGTCCGTCCATGAACGAAAGAGAAATTTTGCTATTGTCAAGTAGGCTGCTTGTTGCCTGTCTGAAACAGAGCTAGAATCAGATGCTGAGACTGGTGTTAAAACCAGTTCCCACTTCAGTACAAGGGGGGCATTGTGAGTATGAGTGTTGTATAGGCTTTTGGCAGAGTGAAGGTCCACTAGCTGTTTAGAGCTGGCTCTCATTTGCCTGATCTCTGCCATAAATAAAAATGAGTTTATTCTCCTGTGGTGTACTCACTGAGAAGAATTTGGGAGATTGGGTAAGCATTTCCAGTAGTACTCTGTGAAAAAGGTGTAGACCATCCTGCAATGTGGCAAAAGGTGGGAGGAATGGCCCGAGTGTGTTATAAGACTCTAGGTGGAAGTGGCATTAAGTTGTGCGACCAGTGGTGTGATGTAATACCCAGTCATCCACCCGAGACTGAGCTTTGCGTGGTTGAAATTTAGCACCAAGTTTTAAAAAAGTTTACACTGTGAAGTAATTACATTCCAAGCATAGATTGCTTACACAGTAATGGTCAAATATACAGGGAGACCTTGTCTTACCTGTTTACAACACTTGCATAGTTACATAGTAGGGGAGGTTGAAAAAAAAAAAGAGTCCAACCTATTGCAGACGAGGTCGAGCTAGCCTAAGATGGGTAGAGGTGGTACTCAGTCCCCAATAAGCATGCACACAACAAAAAACAAATATGCCCATGGGACTTTTTAAAGGAGCACACCTCAAGTAAAAAGTATACATGATTTAACAAACATTTAAAAACAACAGTTAACACAGAAAAGCGTCCATGGACGGACACAGCTCCTTAAATCTTGACATGTGGGTTATGTTCCTGTTCATATGAGAAGACTAGGCAGAACATGTTAGTTATTGTAACGGGAGGGCTCGCGGAACCCATTAGTTCTTAGAAAGTATGAGCCAGAAAATAATGGACATTGAGAATATATCTTGGACTACCTAAAATGGGATAGTAGTATTAATCCACAATATTTACTGGTTGTTTGATTCTGAACTCAGGTTAATTGAGAGATGCTAATGGATCCCGGCTAGCTGCTAAAAATCCTTTCATTGTGATAATTAACTCTGTAATTGTGTGTATTGTAAATTAGCAGACAGACAGTCTGGGGAACATAAAGGTCATGCATAGTCATTTAAGCTGTAAAAGGGATTAGCTAATGAACTCACCTGTTGTCTGCTAAGAGATGTCAGAATAATGTGTATTGGGGGCTCATTATGTGACCATTGTGTAATGTTGTGGGTGGAGTTGTTCATTTGGACTACAGTATTCGTTTAGTGTATATAAGAGCCTGTTCTTTTCTCAATAAAGGGGTCAGACCGCTTGGAAACCTAAACAGAGTGGTTGTCTCGTCTGTGGAGGGAGAAGTATTTGTATGGGGTCTAATTTGGCTGGTTGGAGTGTCTGGTGGCTGTCGTGTGTTCGGAAAGGGAATATCCGAACGGCGTTAACCCCTTTCATACTTGGGGTGCCGTTACAGTTATCTTAAAACATGTAACTATAACAGAGTTGAACAGCCCCGCCCAGGGGGCGTTCCCTCCGGTGATAATCCCTCAACCTGCAGCTTACAGCTCAGTTCGTCAAAAAGCAGTACAAACTTAAAAAGGAGGAGGGGTGGGTGCTGTGTCCATCCATGGATGACAGAGAAAAGGATTTTACCGTGAAGTACAAAAAAAATCCTATTTTCTGTTTTCGTCCATGGACGGACACAGCTTCTTAAATCTTGACATGTGGGACGTCCCCAAGCAGTGTCAGAAAAAACGAGGGGTGGGAACAGCAATCGAAAGAAGACTTAACTTCACCCCAAACAAACAGAGCTCCTCAACGGAGGAGTTGCAACCTCAAACAGCCGCCTGCAAAACCTTGCGGCCAAAGGAAGCATCCGAAGATGCACTCACATCAACCTTGTAAAACTTTGAGAAAGTGTGAACAGACAACCAGGTCACCGCATTACACACCTGTGAAACAGATGCTTGATGTCGGAAAGCCCAGGAGGCACCAATTGCCATGGTTGAATGTGCCGTGACAGGAAAGGGAGGTGCCCGCCCCTTAAGGGCATAGGCCTGGATTATGTCTGCCTGATCCACCTAGAAATGGTGGCCGACGAGACCTCCAGGCCCTTCTGTGGACCAGACACCGACACGAACAGCGAGTCAGATCTCCGGAACGGAGCCGTAGCAGACAGGTACACCCGTAGGGCACATACCACGTCTAAAGTATGTAGCGCAACCTCCTTGGGATGCGACGGTCGAGGACACAAGGATGGAAGTACAATGTTCTCGTTTAGGTGAAAAGCCGAAACTACCTTAGGAAGGAATGAAGGCTGCAGGCGTAGTACCGCTTTATCCTTATGGAGGACCAAGTAATATGACTTGCATGACAATGCCGCCAATTCAGAAAACCCTTCTGACCGATGTAATGGCAACTAGAACAGCAACTTTCTGAGAAAGCGATAAGAGAGAAATCTCCCTGATGTTCTCAAAGGCAGGTTCTTGAAGTACCGAGAGTGCCAGATTCAAGGCCCACGGAGGAATCGGGGGAACCACGTGTCGGACCCCCTGTACAAAAACGTACTTACCAGTGAGTGAGCCGCCAGGGATCGTTGGAAGAAGACAGCCAAGGCTGAAATCTGCCCCTTAATAGTGCTTAAGGCAAGTTTCAGATCCACTCCGCGCTGTAAGAACAGCAGGATCCGAGAAGCCGAATATGCCCGTGGGCGCCAAGCCATCTCTTCACACAGATGTAGGCCTTCCAAGTGCGATCGTAGATCTTCCGGGAAGAAGATTTCAGGGCCCTTAACATGGTGGAGATTACCAAATCTGACAGACCACGGTCCCTTAGTACCTGGCGTTCAATAGCCATGCCGTTAAAGCCAGCGACTGTAAAGCAGGATGAAGTATGGGACCTTGAGACAGAAGGTCCTTCCACATTGGCAGCCACCAAGGAGCGTCTGCTACCAGTCTCACAAGGTCGGCGTACCAGGGACGTCGGGGCCAGGTTGGGGCGATTAGAATCACCAGAATCCCCTCGGCCTCCACTCTGCAGAGCAGACAAGGAAGCAATTTCATTGGGGGAAATGCATAAATTAGCTGATACTGACCCCATTGAGCCACCAACGTGTCTGACGCGTCCGCCCAGGGATTCCTGGACCAGGCCACAAACCTCGACACCTTGTGATTGAGCCAAGAGGCCAGGAGATCCACAACTGGTGTGCCCCATGACAAAGGAGTTGAAACACCTCCGGGTGTAACGACCATTCCCCTTGGTCCAGCATCTGACAAATCAGATCGTCCGCCTGCCAGTTTTCTACGCCCGGAATGTAAACAGCCGCAAGAGCCGGCTCGCGCCTTTCGGCCCATCTTAGGATGCGAGCGACTTCCAACGCTGCGGCCGAGCTCCTTGTTCCTCCCTGATGGTTGACAGAAGCCACCGCTGTGGCGTTGTCCGACTGGATCCTGACCGGATGCCCTTGAAGTCTCTGCGACTACTTGGAGAGGCACAGTCTGATCGCTCGATGTTTGAGGACATTGCTCGGCAGGCGAGATTCGTCCGGAGTCAAGCAACCCTGGGCCGACTGGACCGCCCAGACTCCCCCCCCCCCAACCTGTGAGACTGGTGTCCGTCGTGATCACAGTCCAACAGAAACAAAGGAACGACCTCCCGGACTGAAGAGCCGGGGATCTCAGCCACCAACTCAGGGAAGCCTTGACCAGGTGACTTACCTGAATCCAGAGACAATGGAGATCTGTTCCTTCTGCAATACTCGAGTGTGGAATTGGGCATACGGTACTGCCTCATGCAAAAACGGAGAGACGACCATTTGCGGGATGCTAACAATTGCACCGCCGACTGGAGCATCTGCAACTGCTCCAAAGGAAGGAAGACCTTCGCCTCCGAGGAGTCCAGGATCAAGCCTAGGTACTCCAGATGCTAAACTTCTGTATGTTCAGTACCCAACCAATTTCCCAGAGGGTCTGGCTGGCTATAGACATGTCCTCCTCTAATTCTGAGCCAGAAGCAGCTCTCAGAAGAAGATCGTCCAAGTAGCCCCCGACAGCAATGCCTCGCTGTCTCAACAAAGCCAGATCGGGGCGAGCACCTTGTTAAAAACTCTTGGTGCTGACGCTATGCCAAATCGCAAAGCGCAGAAACCTCTGATGGCTGTTGCAGATGGGGACATGCAAGTATGCGTCCTTTATGTCCAGGGACGCCAGAAAATCCCCCGAATGGAGCGCAGCAACCACCGAACAAATGGATTCCATCCTGAACTTTCGCGCCCTGACAAAGGTATTGAGGGCCCTGAGGTCCAAGACTGGATGGACACTGTCCTTCTTTGGGACTACAAACATTTGAATAAAATCCCTGAAACCTTTCCTTCAGGGGCACAGGTAAAATTACTCCGCACCTGAGCAAGTCTTGTACTGCTCCCATCAAAGCAGACCAACGAGCCGGAAGAAGGAGAGGAAGATTTGAGGGAAAGATGTTTGGTGGACAAGAAAAACAATCTTGTACCCCAAAGTGACCACCTCGCAGACCCACTGGTCGGAGAGCAGGGAGGTCCACCAAGCTGCAAACTCGCTAAGCCGTCCCCCCACCCTTGAGTCGGGCGGGAACAAAGCTTCATGCGGTAGCAGGCTTACGCACCCAGGGACGCTTCTGTCCCCCAGCTGGAGCCTTGTCAGTCTGGGAGGATCTGCTGGCTTGACGAAAATACCGCTTCTGCGTGGAAAAGGAGGGCCCTGGCCAACGGCGCAGCTCCTTCCCCTTAGAGGACTGCGGGAGAAGTGTGCTCTTACCTCCAGTGACATCCTTAATAATGTCGCCCAGCGAGGTACCAAAAAGCCTCTGAAAGGCAATCTGCCAGTGCTCTTTTGGATGGTTGGTCAGCGGACCAGCATTTCAGCCAAATCAGGCGGCGCAGTACCACCGCAGATACAGAGGCTCTGGAAATCAAGGGGGCCGCATCCAGAGTGGCATCACAGGAATACACAAAGTCCTGTACCAATTGGTCAGCCAGCCTTACGCACTCTGGAGGAAGCTGATGCTTCTCTCCTGTCTGTTGCAAAATCCTTGCCCATTCAGTGAATGTCTGAGACACCAAAGTCACAGCCAATATAGGTCGCAACGCTGACCCCAGCAGGGTGAACCTGGAGCAGGTCACCGCTTTGGACCTCCTATCAGTAGGGTCCTTAAAGGCAGGGGTTCCCTCAACCGGGAGAGTGGTTACCCCAATTAGCCGAGAGATTGGGGTGTCCACGACCGGAGGAGAGGCCCTTTTTTTTTTTTTTTTAAAAGGCTCTCCCCAAAAGGATAAAAAGGACCTCTGCGGCCGTTCCCATTCCTTATCTATGAACTTATCAAAGAAAGTAACATAAGGAAAAACTTTCACAATGCGGTTAGATTTGTGTGACCCAAAGGAGACAGACTCCTCTGCGGAAGTCCCAGCTGCATCTACCAGCTGGAGAGTGTCCCTCACAGCATCAAGAAGTGCACTCACAAGTGCCCGGTCTTGCACTCCCCAGAAGATGGCGGGGGGAGGGGGCGCTTTTTACCCCTTTTACACCCACACACCGCTTCTACCCTGGCAACAAATGATTTCAGGACTGCCGACAGCGAATCCATGGGAACCGCAGGTGCAGGGGCACCGTTAGCTGCCTCTGGCAATTTAGGGGAAGAAAGGCCAGATACTGACTCCATATTAACACCCACTGACAGCCCTCAGGGACCAAGTGGAAAAACACCTCAGAAGTCCACCCTCCTTGCTGCACCACTGCCCACCTTCTTTGTATACACCACGTGTGTGTGAGGGGGGGGAAAAAATGAGGAGAATGAGCTGTGCGCCGTTCAGAAACCCACTCCAAAATGGCCGCCAGACGCCTCAGATAAAAAGGGCGCAGACCACAAGAAAATGGCCGCCCGCAATACCGACCTGCGCCACAGCGCGGCCACGACAAAATGGCCGCCAATGGAAATTTCAAGAGAAAAACAGGCACACTAAAAATGGCGTCGGCGCAACAAAAATGGTGCCCGAGCCCCGGGATGTGGACGAGAAGGCCGTGCAGAGACTTCCCAGGAGACAGACCCCCCCCCCTCACAGAAAAAACGGACCCCGGCGCCCCACAGGTACACCCCGGTCGCAGCAGGCCCTAGGGCAGGAGGGGAAACGGCAAAAGAGAGCAGGGAAAGGGTGGACAGGAGAACCCCTTAATCCCGGGAATGCCCAGCTGTTCCATCCTGCCGAGGCAGGAGGAACCGTACTTACCCATCCTTGCGAGGACATGCTGGCGCGTCCCTGACAGACCCACAACCGAGGGTACGGAGTAGCTGTCGGCCTGGTCCACTGTGAGTGAGACAGTAAGCAGCCCAGTCATGTGGACCCCTGAGCATAAGCTCACCGGCCACCCCTGGAGCACATTGTGGCAGACCCAGCGCGTAGCCAAGGACTGGCACGCTCGATGGCCGGACTGGCGAGACTACAAGGATCTATAATATCCAGCCTGTCACCCAGCCGGCAGTTGATAGAACAATCCAAAAATAAAATAAATACAAAATTTCTTCATGACTCTGGGCCCAAAAGGGAGCCACGTCCTTCTCCTCTGCTAGGCAGAGAAAAACTGAGCTGCAAGCTGCAGGGTGAGGGGTTATGACCAGAGGGACCGCCCCCTGGACAGGGCTGTTCAACTCTGTTAAAGTTACAAGTTTTAAGATAACTAATATGTTCTGCCTAGTCCTCTCCTATGAACAGGAACATAACCCACATGTCAAGATTTAAGGAGCTGTGTCCGTCCATGGACGCTTTTCTGTGTTAACTGTTGTTTTTAAATGTTTGTTAAATCATGTATACTTTTTACTTGAGGTGTGCTCCTTTAAAAAGTCCCATGGGCATATTTGTTTTTTGTTGTGTGCATGCTTATTGGGGACTGAGTACCACCTCTACCTATCTTAGGCTAGCTCGACCTCGTCTGCAATAGGTTGGACTCTTTTTTTTTTTTTCAACCTCCCCTACTATGTAACTATGCAAGTGTTGTAAACAGGTAAGACAAGGTCTCCCTGTATATTTGACCATTACTGTGTAAGCAATCTATGCTTGGAATGTAATTAATTAATGGATAAATGCATACACTGCCAACCAGGTCACCCAGCTAATCCCACCCACGGGAGATGTGGAAGGGCAGGGAGATGGACTAGTGGAGAACTGCAAAAACCTGCAACCGGAGCAGAAGATGTGTATCCCAAACCGGGAAAGCACACACCCTGAGGGAGACGCAATCAACACGACGGTGACCGGATAATGGCAGCCTGTCCTCTGTTAGCCATGAGGGTGCTTCCTGTAATGTGTCACGAGGACACCTCAGAAAGACCTGAAGTTAGCAGGTGCAATTGTTTCAAGAAAACAATAAGTAATGCATTTAACCACCATGGCCTGTATGCACGCTCACCATGAAAGACTCCATTGCTGAAGGAAAAGCATGTTGAAGCTTGTTTAAAGATTGCTGCACAACATTTAGACAAGCATGTAAAATACTGGGAGAATATAGTCTGATCAGATGAGAGCAAAATTGAACTCCATTGGATGCCATAATAAGAAGCGTGCTCAAAGGTCAAATGGCAAGGCACATCGCCATACCAACAGGTGAAGTTTGGAGGTGGGAACATCATGGTGTAGGCTGTTTTTCAGCATACGGTACTGGCAAACTTCATATTGATGAGGGATGGATGAATGGAAAAAATGTACCAAGACATTCTTGATAAAAATCTGCTGCCATCTACCAGGATGAAGATGAAACAAGGGTGGACATTTCAGCAAGACAATGATCCCAAACACAAAGCCAAGGAAACTTTCAATTGTTTTCAAAGAAAGAAAATACAGCTGCTAAAATGGCCCAGCCAATCACCTGACTTGAATCCAATAGAAAATATACAGAAAGAACTAAAAGATAGAAGAGGCCCGCAGAACCTTCAAGATTTTAAGACTGTGTGGAAGAAAGGGCCAAAATCACACCTGAGCAATGAATGCGACTAGTTTTTACATACAGGAGGCATCTTGAAGCTGTCAATACCAACAAAGGACTTTGTACGAAGTATTACATTTCATTTAGCGTGTTCAATCATTTTTCTGTGTCATTCCAGTTTATTACCCATAGCTTAATTTCTGAACTTCCTGTATTTGTTTTGGTTTCTTTGTATGTATGGATTAGATGGGTTGTTACCGTTATGTGGTGAAAATTTCAGGTCAAGAGCACCTTTAGAAACATATTTAGCTAGAAAAATGGTGACTTGTTCAATACTTATTTTACCCGGTGTAAGTCATTTGCCAGCTCCAGCCAAGTGTAAAAGGAAAGCAGGAAAAAAAAAAAAAAATACTACGAGAGGCTTAAAAAAGGAGGACTCCTCAAGGACAAAGCAAACAGACAAAGGCAAGGCGGAAACTACCTTGAGCTGATCTGCTTCCCTAAACTGATCGGTTAAGATTCATGGTGTGGCTGAGAGTTTTATCACTAAAGCCCTGTACACACAGCCGGGATTCCCGTCAGGAAAAAAAACTTCGGTTTTCCTGACAAGATTCCTGGCCAGCTTTTCTTGCAAAGCCATTCAAAAGAACCGCCGTTCTTTTGAATGGCAAGAACGCGGTGACGTCATCGATTACGACGAGCATGCGATCGTCACATTCGATGCCGTCATCTTGCTTCACCCCACACTACCCTTGTAAGCTACCGCGCATGCATCAAAGTCTCATCGAGCATGCGTGGGCTTACCTGGGAACAGGTAAGCATGTAGCCTCGTACACACATGGTTTTCTTGTTGGGAAACAGGCCGACGAGAAAATAGAGATCAGGTTCTCTATTTTTCTTGTCGAGATTCCCAGCAGTTTTCCAGACAAGAAACCACACACACGACCTGTTTTCTCATCAAAAAGCTCTCCCAGCAGTTTTGCCGAGAAAACTGGCAGTGTGTACGAGGCTTTAGTGTGAGGAGCATCCACTCTGCAATTAGGAGGGCTGAGTTATTGCATTTTAGTGTTATAGGACTGCATTTTGGAGGAAGCGCATGAAGCCTCTGAATGGCCATATGGTGTTGCAGTTTGGACGCTTGGTAAAGAACGCAATAAAGGGGGTGGGGATTTTATTTAAGAGTAAAGATTTTAAGGTTAAAAAAAATATTGTTGTGGTAATGGGTAGGTGTGTGTTGGTGTAGGGTGGAAGATTTTTGGAGTATATACAAAGTACAAACAAACATGAAACTGTGAAATTACTTAAGGAGTTCGTTTTTTTTTTCTGAGGGGGGAGAGGGAACCTACGATGATGGTGCAAGATTTTAATTGTACTGTGGGGGCTGGCGATAGGTGTGGGTATGGTGGGAGGAGTGAAGTTGATAAAGGAGTTGGGGGGTGTTATTCAAACATTTAATTTAAGGGATGCCGGGAAGGATGTGATAATGGGAATCTGTTTTTTTTTTGTTTTATATCGAGGGGTTTAAGTGTGGATTCATTTCTGGTACAAAGGAAGCCTATCATGGAAGGATCAAATGTGTGGAAAGGGCGTTTGGAAAGTAAATGTAAGTTTATTGGAAGAGGAGGTAATAGAGTATGTACAATAAATCTATATATTAAGTGGAAGAAAATAATGAAGGATTTTAAGAATGTGGTTGAATAATGGGAGTGGGTAAAGCTGAGAAAAAAAATGTTTTGTTTTTTTTGAGAGAGGCAGACACACAGAGAGAAAAAAAACATGGAGCTGTGACAGAAAAGATTTTAATATTTAAATGAGTTAAGAATGCTGAAGAGGATGTGAAATGTGAGACCGCGAAAGCAAGAAAAGTTGTGTGTTTATGAAACAAAAAAAAAAAACAAAAAAAAAAAAAAAAAGGGAAAAATATTTAATCGCAGGCAAAGACCATGATGAGAGGTGTACGAAGTTTTTCTTTACAAAAGTTAAGAAAAATAAAAAAATGCAGCTAAACACATTTGTGTCGCAAAGTTAATACCCCTATTATGCGTGTTCCAATAATAAAATAACACTACTATAAAATTAACAAAAATTTTTAAACAACCAATCTCTGATGCATTCATCAAATAGTGATATGTGCACCCATTTACATTGATGAGTGACAATACTACTTATTATCCTTAAAGCGGGATTCCACCCACGATTTTTTTTTTTTTTAAAAGTCAGCAGCTACAAACACTGTAGCTGCTGAATTTTAATAAGGACACTTACCTGTCCTACTCGCCCGCAATGTCAGCCCCCCCCCCCGCAGCCGATCCCTCAGCGCTGGCAGCTCCTGGCGCCGCCATCCTCAGTAAAGGGAAACAGGCAGTGAAGCCGTGCGGCTTCACTTCCCATTTCCTGCTGCGCTGCGTTTTGTGAATGGGCCGGCTGCTCTCTGGGATACACACAGTTCCCAGTAGGCAGCACGCCCCATTCACCAGAAGACACCACGAGCAGGACGGAGGAAGGAGACCTGCCGTGGACGATGAAGAGGAAGATTAGGGACTTCTGCATAGCAACCGCTCTTTTTGGCAAGTACATTTTTTTTTTCCAGGGTGGAACTCCACTTTAAAGTGACAATAATACAAACCACATAAACATGTCTATCACACAAGTCCTTTCAATTGGGAATTCTCCAAAGTGATGGAAAATACTTCTAGTCCGTCACATGCATCAACAGCACAAGTGAGTCCCACCACCATTTATTATGTGTTCTTACCTGAATTTATGGACCTATTAGTGTAAGGATTACGGTAGGTCAAATGTGCCTCCCCTATCACCACTTTAATACTGGTTACTTTTACTACCTTCAGCGCTGTCACAATTTAAATGACAAATTGCACGGTCATGCAATACTGTGCACAAAATACATTTTTATCATTTTGTTCACACAAAATCGAGCTTTATTTTAGTGGTATTTAATCACCACTTTTTTTTTTTTTTTTCATTTATTTAGCAAAAAAATAAAAAAAAGGGACCAAATATTTAGAAAAAAACACACACAAATGACACATTTTTGGAAAGTAGACAGTCCAAGGTATTTAGTTAGAGGCATGGCAAGTTTTTTGAAGTTGTCAAAGTTTTGGAGAATGAAGAAATTTTTATTTATTTTTTACATACTGTCAACAGTGAAGTACAGCATAATCATATAATGGGTGTGGTGTGATCAGGGACACAGACTGGTGACAGTAGGAAAAAAATAAATAAATAATAAAAATTCTAATTTAACACACTTTGACCAGAACAAAAATAATATTACCTTGTAACAATGTACTACTCTGGGGAAGTGATCAGTATTTATTTTTTACACATTTTGTTTTGGTGCATTACAATCGCTATATGCAATTATTTTCCTGAATAAAATCGATTCATTCAGTTTGTTTTGTTGGGATTAGCTGTGATTGGTCAGAGCTAAACACATGGTACAGATGGGCTGTGATTGGATCAGTCTGTACCATATGATCACACTAACCAATCACAGCTAGCAACACAATTGTGTGCAAAGGATGGCTTGAAAGGAAGCCATCCATTGTATACAACTGTCATGTGACTTGCTGCGATTGGTTACAGCGGTCACATGGTACCGGCAGTGGGCCGGTACAGTAAACAGTCATCGGCTGTGTCAATTGACAGATCATGCTGCTGCGCGGGGTGCAATTTGGGAGGACATCATATGACGTCCATCCGGATCAATGAGAGGTTTCTGCCAGTGTCATTATGGCATACACAGGGCGGGAACTGGTAAGGGGTCTACAGTATTCCCAGGGCTTCACCACTCCACCATTTTGATCCACTATGGCTCAAAATTGAAATGGCCCAGAAATATTTAGACAGAATAAAAGGCAATTAAAGCACCTGGACCAGAAGGCATCCACCCACGAGTCCTAAAAGAGCTGTCATTACAAAGCCATGGTTCCTAATTTTTAGGGACTTTTTAATGTCTGGCATAGTATCACTGGATTGGCATAAGACCAATGTCTTGCCTATATAAAAAAAAAAAAAAAAAAAAGGAGGGGGGTCAAAGTCTTTACCAAGCAACTATGGACCCGTTAGTTTAACCCTTTTGCTGCCATGTCTGTACCCGACAGCGGGGGGGTTTATCACACACAATCTGCTGGCTGCAGCCACCGGGATTGTGTGTAAAACTGGAGCCCGTCAGGTGGATGTATTTGGGTGGTTGCGCTGCTGCTAAATTGCTTCCACACACACCCCCCCGGTACTGCCCCCCTCCATATGTATTCCAGGCTCCGCTTGCCCATCTGCAGGGCCCAGACAGACATGGCAGGTGCACACGTCCGCTCTCCTCCCCTTCTTGCCGTGACCTGGAAAGCAACGTGTATGACGTCACTTCAGGGTCTGCCTCTCGGTGTCCCCGGCTAGCATAGCCAGGAGGAGATGTATTGCAGTATGATCTGCATTGTAATACATTCAGTGATCCCAGAGGAGACATGCAGGGTCTTTCAGACCTCAGGTCTCGCTAAACTTGTCACCTAAAAATCACCACATGGGGACTCTTTCTATGAAACGGAAAAAATATATATAAAATTAGCAAAAAAATTAAGTTACGCCCAAGCACATAAAATCCCTCCACATCTACGAACGTAAAAAACGCATGCATCAGGGGCGCCTACACATGAAAAAAATAGGATATTTGTACTCACCGTAAAATGATTTTCTCTGAAGCTGTGTCCGTCCATAAACTCAATCTTGACAAGTGGGTATTAGCCTTCATTTAGGAGTGACTAGGCAGAAAAGTGTTAACTTCAGAGCTGAACAGCCCCACCCAGGGGGCGGTCCTAGTGGCTGGATCCCCTCAGCCTGCACTAAGCAGATCAGTTCGTCAAAAAGCAGTACAAACTTAAAAACGAGGGGTGGGTGCTGTGTCCGTTCATGAACTCAGAGAAAAGGATTTTACGGTGAGTACAAAAATCTTATTTACTCTTTCGTTCATGGACGGACACAGCTTCAATCTTGACAAGTGGGACGTCCCAAAGAAGTGTCAAAAACGAGGGGTGGGAACAGCATTAAAACAACTTCACCCCAAAACAAAAAACAGAACTCCTCAACGGAGGAGTTGCAACTCTAAACAGCCGCCTGCAATACCTTGCGGCTGAAAGAAGCATCCGAAGATGCACACACATCAACTTCTAAAAGTTTAGTGAAAGTGTGAATGGATGAGCAGGTCACCGCCTTACACACCTGGTGAAACAGACGCTTGATGCTCTCAGAGCTCGGACGGCGTCCGAGAAATACGTCGTCTCCTAGGATTCGACGGATGAGGACACAAGGGTGGCAGAACAATGTCTTCCTTGAGATGGAAGGTCGAAACAACCTTTAGGAAGAAAAGAAGGCTGCGGACACAGCACCACCTATCCTTGTGGAAGATCAGATAGGGAGGCTTGCATGACAAGGCTGCCCGCTCAGAAACCCGTCTTTAACTGGCATAACAGCCACCAAAAGGACCACTTTCTGAGAAAGTGTCACAAGGGAATCTCCCCGATGTTCTCAAACGGTGGTTTCTGAGGCACCTAGAGGCCATGCTGTTAAAGCCATTGACTGCAAGCAGGATGGCATATGAGACCCTGCGACAGCAGGTCCTCTCGTAGCAGTAGACGCCAAAAGGACATCTGCTACACAAGCCCCACGGAGGTAGTGGAGGGTGGACCGGAGGGGCCGCCTGCCGAACCCTCTGTACAAACGTTCTCACTAGAGAGTGAGCCACCAGGCGTCATTGAAAAAAAGACAGCCAGGCAGATATCTGCCCCTTAATTGTACTTGAAGCAAAATTTTTGGTCTGCCCCAGGCTGTAAGAACAGCAGGACTCTGGAACCAAATAAGTACGCGGATGCCACCTCATTTCCTCACAAATGAATATGTAGGTCTTCCAAGTGCGACGGTAAATCTTCCTAGGGGATGATTTCCAAGCACTCCTCATGGTAGAGATCACTGAGTCTGACAGGCCTCGGTCTCGTAGCACCTGGCTCTCAAGCCATGCTGTTAAGCCAGTGACTGCAAGAACAGGATGGCGTATGGGACCTTGCTCGCGGTAGATGCCAAAAGGCGTCTGGTACCAGACGCACTAGATCGGCGTACCAAGGACGCCAAGGCCAATCAAGAGCAATGGGGACCATCGGAATCCTCTCTGCCTCCAGTCCGCAAAGCAGTTGAGGAAGGAGCTTCAGAGGAGGAAAGGCATAATTACCCGGTACTGGCTCCACGGTGCCACCAACGCATCTGTCGTGTTTGCCCATGGGTATCTTGACCTGGCCACAACCTCAATACCTTCCGATTGAGTCGAGAAGCCAGGAGATATACGACTGGCGTGCCTCCCCTCTGGCAAAGGAGCTGAAACGCCTCCTTTCTGCCCCCCTTAGGAGGTGAGCGACCTCCGATCCTGCAGCAGAGCCGCTTGTTCCTCCTTGCTGATTGACATACGCCACGACTGTGGTGTTTGTCTGACTGGACGCCCCTGTAGCCTCTGAGACCACGTGGAGAGGAAAAGCCAGATCGCCCAGAGTTCCAGGACAATGATCGGCAAGTGGGATTCCTCCGGAGTCCAGCTCCCCAGACTCCTCTCCAACAGGCCGTGACCACCATCCAGCGAGAAAAAAAAAAGGCAGCAACGACTTCCCAGACAGAAGTGCTGGAGATGTCGGCCACCAACTAGGGAGGTCCTGACTAGGTAGCTCACCAGGATTTTGACAATCCAGGGATGGAGGGCACTTGACCCTCTGGACAGAATTACCTTCTGTAACACTCGCGTGTGAAATAGTGCATATGGTACCGCCTTGAAAGAGACTACCATGAGGCCCAGGACCTGCCTGAAAAAATGGCGTGACGACCATCTTTGGGATGTCAACTGCCACACCGTAGCCCGAAGGGTCTGCAACTTTCCTATAGGGAGAAAAAAACGTTTGCCTTGGAGGAGTCCATAATCAACCCTAGATACACTAGGAGTTGAGACGGTACCAATACAGACTTCTGGAGTGTTCAGCACCCAACCAAGGAACAGAGGGTCTGACAGGTTATAGACACGCTTACCTCTAATTTTGAGTTTGAAGTGGCCCTCAGAAGATCGTCCAAGTTTCCCATGATAGCGATGCCCCACTGTCTTAGTAGGGCCAGAATCGGGGCAAGCACCTTGGTGAACACCCTTGGTGCCGATGCCAGGCCAAAAGGTGAGAGCCACCATTGGTAGTGGTCTTCTCCAGCTGCCAAACGCAGACATCTGATGCCTGGTGCATATGGGGGCATGCAAGCATGCATCCTTGATGACCAAGGATGCCGGAAAATCCCCCGGATGGAGGGCAGCGTCAACAGAGCGAGCCAACTCCTTTCCGGAATCTTTGTACTTTCCCAAAGCAATTGAGGGTCCCGAGATCCAAGATTGGACGAACCCCCACCTTCTTCAGCACTACAAACAGATTTGAGTAGAACCCCTGAACCCGTTCCTGTATTGAGACAGGAAGGACCACCCTGCGTATCAGCAGGTCTTGAACCGCCCCATATAGGACTTCCCGACAAGGTCGGCTGAAGCTGGCAGTTTAGAGGGAAAAAAATATGTTCGATTAGCAAGGTTGGGCTTGCAAAACCAGTGACGCTTCTGTCCCTCAGCAGGCGCTTTATCAGCCTGGGGTCGTTTACTTGCCGCACTAGGCGGACGAAAGAACTGCTTGCGCGCAGTGAAGGAGGGCCCTTGCCTATGGCGTGGCTCCTTACCAATTTTTGGATTGCGGGAGCAGCAAGCTCTTACCTCCTGTGGCATCCTTAGAGGCTCCAAAAAAAGACTGTCACCCTTATTGGACCGGGCCTTTAAGGCCTTCTTGGAAGTTTTTGGTCCGTAGACCAGCACTTAGCCAAACCAGGTGGCATAACACTACCGCATAAACCGAGGCTCTGGACAGCAAGGGGATAGTATCCATGTCTGACTCGCAGAAAACTTAAGGCCCTGTACCAACTGGTCGGCTAAAGCTACCTTGTCCAGAGGAGACTCCCGTGTCCCCTGGAGTAGCATCTTTGCCCACTCAGTAAGTGTCTGAGACACCAAAGCCCCAACCATTGCTGGACGCACCGCTGAGCCCACTACTGTGTATAGGTAGAGCGATTGCTTCAGCCTTCTTGTCCGCAGGGTCCTTGAAGACAGGAGCCCCTTCCACTGGACTCGTGGTTACTTGGTTAAGTCTGGACACAGGGGGATCCACCATCTGGGGAGAGGTCCATTTTTTTCAGAAAACTCTCCTAAAAAGGGGTACCGGACAGCCAAATTTTTTTTGGGGGGCCGAAAAAAACCTTTAGTGGTTTTTCCCCGCTCCTTGTATAAAAGCTCATCAAGATGTCTTGAAAATCTTATTGATTAGTCACCCTTACCTAGACGCATGTATACCCGATCTCTTCCCCCCCCTCCCCCCACCCCCTTCCCTGCTCTTTTGTCCCTCCCTGTTGTATCTTTTACTCTCTTCCTTTTTCTTTCTCCGCTCACTTTCCCTCCTTTTTCTTTCTCCGCTCACTTTCCCTCCTTTTTCTTTTCTCTGGGCTCTATCCAGCTCTTTTCTATATGAGGTACCGCACCTCCTGTGTTTGCATCTCTTAGATAAGTGGAAAAATTGGAGAGGAGGTACCCACGGGACCCGGGCACTCCTATGTCCATGACTCCCTAACAGACATATCCAGGTGGGCTGAAGATGGATGCACCCAGGGGGATCATACCCCTCTTGTGGGAATGGACATATACAGATGGCCATTAGGAGTTGTGTGTTCTCTGTGCGTCTCTCTGAACTGCGTATTATATTGCTCATAGGATGTACAATGTCGGTTACCTACTGTTTGGGTCCATGTGGACCAGTTCCTCCGTTTTAAATAAAAATTTTGAAAAAAAAAGCTCATCAAGATAAAGACATACAAGGAAATACCTTGGCAGTGCGGGCCGGCTTACGGAACCCAAAGGGAACCGCCGTCTCTGCTGTTCTGCAGAATTCTTCAACTTCAGCGTAACCCGCACTGCGGTGATAGATACCGACCCGGACCTGGAATCATCCTCACTGTCCGACCGGTCACGGTCCGCTGATGCATCAGAATCAGGAGCATTAGCCACAGCTGGGCCTGGCTCTGCATCAGAATTATCCGCAGAAGATGGCGGGGGAGGGGGCGCTTCCTACCCTACACCCCTCCCGTGTTCCCACACGCCGCTTCCACCTTGGCAACAAAAGGTCTCCAGGATCGCCGACATAGTGTCCACTGATATAGCAGGGGCACCAGTTGCCTCAGGGGAAAAAACGTCTGCTGACCCACGAGCCTGACACCAACAGGGACTCCAGGCAAGGTATCAACAGCCCACCCTCCTAGCTGCTACAGAGATGCAGGGTCTCCCAGAGGACTCGCCACCCTTAGGACGGTCGCGGTTACTGCTGCCGTCTGCTCCCGCCAGAGATGCTCTCCCATAGCTGCCTGTGTCTGTCTGCGTATGTCTGTCTATTGCGCGCTTGTGAATGCACCCTAGAGGCCAAAGACTTCTGCAAAATGGCCGCAGAGCGGCCGTACTGAAGAATGGCGTGAACCACAAGAAAATGCCCGCCAAGCAGTCGACAGGCCAAAGCGGGCGCGGACCACAAGAAAATGGCCACTGAGCGGTAAACAGAGGCCAACACAGGTGTGGACCACAAAAAAATGGCCGCCAACAGCATGGAGGAGAAAAACACAGGTAAGCAGAAATCTGACATTCCCAATGACAGCCATACAGCGCAGTTCCCGCTCCAGATGGAGCCCCCCCAGCACCCAGCCTAGCTCACAGAGCCCAGGGAGGAGGGAAGGCAGGGAGGAGGGAAGGAAGGGTAAAAGCACTTGTTCTCTCCAGGAATATCCATCCAAGTCCTCCTGCCGAAGCAGGGGAAGCTACTTACCCTTCCTGCGTGGATTATGCTGGAATACATTCCAGACAGACCATCTTCAGCGCGGTTACGGCGGTGACTGTCGGCCCGGCATGCTGTGATTCAGCCATAGAGACCGTTCATATGCATGCCCTGGAGCACGAAGCTCACCGGCCACCCGTGGAAAACCCAGCGCGTAGCTAGGGTCAAAACATGCTCGATGGCCGAAAACTGGGGAGACAAGGATCTGGGATCCAGCCTGTCACCTAGTCGGCAGTTGATCGCGAGGGGGGGGGGGGGGAGAGAGAGAGAAAGAAAAAAAGAAAAAAAAACACGTAGAAAAAACCCTCGGACCTATGAGCCCAAAGGGGGCCATGCCCTTCTCCTATGCTAGGCAGAAAAAACTGATCTGCTTAGTGCAGGCTGAGGTGATATAGCCAGTAGGACGACCCCCTGGGTGGGGCTATTCAGCTCTGAAGTTGTTAACACTTTTTCTGCCTAGTCACTCCTAAATGAAGGCTAGATTGAAGCTGTGTCTGTCCATGAATGAAAAAGTAATAAGGTTTTTCGGTGAGCACAAAAAATCCTCTGTCATCCAAGGACAGACACAGCCTCTTAAGTCTTGACAGTTGGGTTATTGTTCCTGTTCTATAGGAGAGGACTAGGCAGAACATGTTAGATATTTAAATACATGTTAGTTACTTTAAAAGTTGAACAGCACCGACCAGGGGGCGGTCCCTCCAGACATAACCCTCCGCCCTGCAGTCAGCAGTACAAACCAAAAAAAGGAGGGGTGGGTGCCGTGTCCGTCCATGGACGACAGAGAAAAGGATTTTACGGTGAGTACAAAAAAAATCCTATTTTCTCTTTTCGTCCATGTTGGGACGTCCCAAATCAGTGGCAAAAAACGAGGGGTGGGAACAGCAATCAAAAGAAGACTTAACTTCACTTTGCGGCCGAAGATGTACTCACATCAACCTTGTAAAAGTGTGAACGGACAACCAGGTTGCCACCTTACACACTTGTGAGACAGACTCTTGATGTCAGAAAGCTCAAGATGCACTAATAGCCCTGGTCAAATGCGCCATGACAGGAAAGGGAGGCGCCCGGCCCTTAAGGGCATAGGCCTGGATGATGGTCTGCCTGATCCACCGAGAAATGGTGGCCAATGAGACCGCCAGGCCCTTCTGCGGACCAGACACTGACACAGTGAGTCAGACCTCCGGAACTTTGCCTTAGCCGACAGGTACACCCGCAAGGCACGTACCACGTCTAACGAATGCAGCACAACCTCCTTGGAATGCGATGGCCGAGGACACAAGGATGGAAGTACAATGTCCTCATTCAGGTGAAAGGCCGAAACTACCTTAGGAAGGAAGGCTGCGGGCGTAGCACCGCTTTGTCCTTATGGAGGACCAAATATGGAGACTTGCAAGACAAAGCCACCAATTCAGAAACCCTCCTGACTGATGTTATGGCTACTAGGAAGGCAACCTTCCGAGAGCGTCAAGAGGAATTTCCCCGATGGAGGTTTCTGAAGTACCGAGAGCACCAGATTCAAATCCCACAGAGGTAGTGGTGGTCAGATCGGGGGGGGGGCCACATATCGGACCCCTTGCACAAAAGTACTCACCAATGAATGAGCCACCAGGGGTTGCTGAAAGAAAAAAGCCAAGGCTGAAATCTGGCCCTTAAAAAAGGGGCTTAAGGCAAGTTTCTGATCCACTCCATGCTGTAAAAACAGCAGGATCCTGGAAACCGAATATGACCATGGACGCCATTCCATCTCCTCACACAGAGATGAAGGTTCTCCATGTGCGATGGTAGATCTTCCTAGAAGATTTCCGTGCCCTCAACATGGTTGAAATTACCGAATCCGACAGGCCTCGGTCCCTTAGTACCTGGCTTTCAATAGCAATGCTGTTAAAGCCAGTGACTGTAAAGCAAGATGAAGAATGGGACCTTGCGAGAGAAGGTCCTCCCGCGTTGGTAGACGCCAAGGTGCATCCGTCACCAGGCACATTAGATCGGCATACCAGGGACGCCTGGGCCAATGAGAATCACCGGAATCCCCTCGGACTCTGAAGTTGCTTCCTCGTCTGCTCTGCAGTGGGGGAAGCCATAAATTAGCCGATACAGACCCCACGGGGCCACCAACGCGTCTGCCCAGGGATCTCTGGACCTGGCCATGAACAGACACCTTTTGATTGAGTCAAGAAGCCAGGAGATCCACGTCTGGCGTGCCCCATCGCCAGCAAAGGAGTTGAAAACCTCCGGCTGCAACGACCATTCCCCTTTGAGCCGCCAGATGCTGGACCGATAGTCCATGCCTGGAATGTAAACTGCCGAGAGAGCTGGCACGCTCCTTTCCACCCACCGCAGGATGTGAGCGACCTCCAACGCTGCAGCCGAGCTTCTTGTTCCTCCTTAATGGAAGACATATGCCACAGCCGTGGCGTTGTCTGACTGGACGCCCTCTTTGCCTCTGTGACCATTTGAAGAGGCATAGCCTGATCGCCCGGAGTTGCAGGACATTGATCGGTAGTTGGGATTTGTCCGGAGTCCAGCAGCCCTGGGCCGCCTAAACACCCCCAGACTCCCCCCTCCAACCGGTCAGGCTGGCGTCCGTCGTGATCACAGTCCAAAGAAAGGCGAGGAACAACTTCCCGGACCGAAGAGCCGGGGATCTCAGCCACCAACTCACAGAGGCTCTGACTAGATGACTTAACTGAATCTGACGATCCAGAGACGACGGAAATTTGTTCCATTAGGAGAGAATCTCCCTTTGCAATACCCGAGTGTGGAATTGGGCAAACGACACTGCCTCGAATACCGACTTCTGGGAGGTTCAGTACCAAACTCCCGGAGGGTCTGACTGGCTATAGACAAGTCCAAGCTTGAAGCAGCTCTCAGAAGAAGATAGTCCAAGTAGCCCACAATAAAAATGCCGCGCTGTCTCAGCAAAGCTAAAATCGGGGAGAGCACCATGGTGAAAACTCTTGGCGCCAACGCTAGGCCAACAGGGAAGAGCCACGAATTGATTGTGGTCGCCGATCGCAAAGCGCAGGAACCTCTGATGCCGGACGCAGATGGGGACATGCAAGTATGCGTCCCCGATATCCAGGGACGCCAGGAGGTCCCCCGGATGGAGCGCAGCAACCACCGAACGAATCTATTCCATCCGGAACTTTTGAGCCTTTACAAAGGCATTGAGGGCCTTGAGGTCCAAGAGTGGACGGACTCTGTCCTTCTGTGGGACCACAAACAGATTCAAGTAGAAACCCTGAAACCTGTCCTGCGGTGGTACGGGTATAATTACCCCGTACCTCAACAAGTCTTGCACTGCCCCCAGCAGGGCAGTCCGACGAGCTGGAAGGAGAGGCAGATTTGAGGGAAAGAATCTGTTTGGTAGACA
The DNA here is from genome assembly GCA_029206835.1 of Rana muscosa. Taxonomy (NCBI): domain Eukaryota; kingdom Metazoa; phylum Chordata; class Amphibia; order Anura; family Ranidae; genus Rana; species Rana muscosa. The sequence goes on from CM055118.1 coordinate 670,550,075, forward strand.
AGAAAGAATCTATCTTGTACCCCGAATTGACTACCTTGCAGACCCACTGGTCGGAGAGCAGGGAGGTCCACCAAGCTGTAAAACCGCAAAGCCGCCGCGCCCCCCCCCCACCCAGGAGTCGGGTGGTGGCAAAACTTCATGCGGAAGCAGGCTTGTTTGCTGGCTTGTTGGGCTTGCGCACCCAGGGACGCTTCTGTCCCCCAGCTGGGCCTTTTTCCGCTTCGGAGGGTCTGCCAGCATGTCCTGACTGACGAAAATACCGCTCGTGTGTGGGAAAGGAAGGCCCCGGCTTATGATGCGGCTCTTTCCCTTTAGTGGAAAGAGGGAGAAGTGTGCTTTTACCTCCAGTGACATCTTTAAATGATGTTGTCCAGTCAGGCACCAAAAAGCCCCCCACCTTTGAAAAGGCAAATCTGCCAGAGAGTTTCCTTGGAAGCTTGGTCAGCAGACCAGCATTTTAGCCATATCAGGCGGCGCAATACCACCGCAGAGGCGGAAGACCGGGGAGATTAAAGGGGCCGCATCCAGGGTTGCAGCTGTACACAAGTCCCTGAACCAACTGTTCGGCCAGTAACACGCATTCAGGAGGAAGCTGATGCTCCTCCACTGTCTGGTGCAAAATTTTAGCCCATTCAGTGAGTGTCTGAGACACCAAGGTTGCAGCCAATATAGGCCGCAATGCTGACCCCAGCATGGTGAACATGGATCAGGTCACCGCTTCGGACCTCCCATCAGTAGGGTCCTTAAAGGCAGGGGTCCCCTCTACCGGGATAGCGGTTACTTTATTTAACCGGGGGATCAACGACCGGAGGAGAAGCCCACTTTTTCAAAAGGCTTTCCTAAAATGGATAACGAACCACAAAAGGACCCCTGCGGCCGGTCCCATTCCTTATTAACTTGTCAAAGAAATCAACATGAGGAAAAACCTTAAAAGAGCGGGTCGGTTTGTGCGACCCAAAAAAATAGGATTTTTATAACAGCTTACCTGTAAAATCCTTTTCTTGGGAGTACATCACGGGACACAGAGCGACATAGTCATTACTAATGGGTTATATAGATACCGTCAGGTGCTGGCACTGGCAACTTCCAAAACCGGAAGTACCCTCCCCTATATAAGCCCCTCCCATCCGGGAGCACCTCAGTTTTGTAGCAAAGCAATAAGTGTCCCCAAAGAGGGGCGGGAGCTCTGTGTCCCGTGATGTACTCCCAAGAAAAGGATTTTACAGGTAAGCTGTTATAAAAATCCTATTTTCTTTCTCGTACATCACGGGACACAGAGCGACATAGTCATTACTAATGGGATGTCCTAAAGCAATGCCCAATGAGGGGGGGGATACACCATATATAAGCTGAGCGCTATCAGACATGAGGATCTTTTGCGGCCTGCAACACACTGCGCCCAAAGGCGACATCCTCCTGACTTCTAACGTCCACCTGGTAGAACCTAGTAAACGTGTGAACTGAAGACCACATTGCGGCCTTACAGATTTGAGCCAGGGAGGCCTGGTGATGCACTGCCCATGAAGTTCCAACTGCTCTCGTGGAGTGCGCTCTAACTTTGAACGGAGGCGGTCTCCTTCTCAAGCCATAAGCTTGCATAATGACCTGTCGAATCCACTTGGCTAAAGTAGATTTTGACGCTGCCTGACCCTTTCTGGGGCCTTCCGGCAGAATAAACAAAGTATCCGTTCTGCGAATCTGAGCAGTGGCTTTTAGATAAGCTTTAACTGCTCTTACTACATCCAAAGAATGCAATAACTTTTCCTCTACCGAAGTAGGTTTGGGGAAAAAAGAAGGAAGAACCACATCTTGGTTCAAATGAAACCTCGATACCACCTTAGGAAGAAAGGCTGGATGAGGACGTAACACTACTCTGTCCTTATGGATAACCAGATATGGCTCCTTACAGGACATAGCTGCTAATTCCGATACTCTTTTAGCCGAACAAATGGCTACTAGAAAAATCAATTTCCTGGTGAGAAGCACCAAGGAAATATGCTGTAATGGTTCAAATGGTTGTTTCTGTAGAACCGACAGAACCAAGTTTAGATCCCATGGACATATGGGAATATTAACCGGAGGACTAATACGCATCACTCCTTGTATAAAGGCTTTGGCTAGTGAATGCGAAGCCAAGGGCCTTTGAAAAAATATTGACAAGGCCGAAATCTGACCCTTGATAGTACTCAAGGCAAGCTTCCTATCTACAGCCCACTGTAGGAAGTCCAGAATCCTACCTATTACGTACTTATGTGGATGCCATTTCTTGGCCTCACACCACGCGATGTACGCCTTCCAGATTCTATAGATCTGCCTGGATACCGGCTTCCTGGCATTGATCATGGTAGATACCACAGCATTAGAGAGCCCTCTCTTTTTTAGAATGTGGGCTTCAATAGCCAGGCCGTCAAACCTAGGGCTGGTAAGGAAGGGTGGTATATCGGTCCTTGCGAAAGCCGGACGACGTGGGAGAGTCCAAGGACTCCCCACTGAAATTTTACAATCTCCGCGTACCACGCTCTTCGGGGCCACGCTGGAGCCACCGGAATCACCGGTTTCTTTTCTACCCTGATTCTGCGGAGTAATCGAGGTAACCATTGTGGCGGTGTGAATGCATATATCAGCTTGAACTGATCCCAAGGGAACACTAGGGCATCCGAGCCGCAAGCTAGGGGATCCCTTGTCCGAGAGACAAACCTGTCCCCCTTTGCGTTGAATCTGGATGCTAGAAGATCTACATCCGATGTTCCCCACCGCTGACATATTGTCCAGAAAACCTCGGGGTGAAGGGACCCTTCCTCTGGGCCTAATTGCTGGCGACTTAGAAAGTCCGCCTTCCAATTCTCCACTCCTGGAATGAATACCGCAGATATGGCTGGGACATATTTTTCTGCCCATTTCAGGATGTAATTTACTTCCCTCTGGGCTGCACGACTCCTGGTGCCCCCCTGATGATTGATATATGCCACTGCTGTGGCATTGTCTGATTGCATTCTGACAGGGGACCCTTGGAGTTTGGATGTCCATGCTACTAGGGCATACCGGGCTGCTCGTATCTCTAAGAGATTGATGGGCAGGGCCTTTTCTGCATCCGACCATCTGCCCTGGAGAGACTATTGCTCCAGTACTGCTCCCCAGCCTATAAGGCTGGCATCTGTAGTGACCACCTTCCAAGAAATCGGACTGAAGGATTTCCTTTTTTCCAGATTCTGGGGAACCAACCACCAACGGAGGCTCTTGCGAACGGAAGGGGACAAGGACATTGTAAGTCTAGGGCCTGAACTTTTTTGTTCCAGGCTGACAGTATGGCCCCTTGCAAATTCCTTGAATGGAATTGACCGTAGGGTACTGCTTCGAATGATGCCACCATTTTTCCCAGCAGCCTCATATACAGGCGTATGGACGGCTGTCTTTTTTGTACCCACTAAGTGGATCAAATCTTTCAAAGACAACACCTTTCCTCGAGGCAAGAATATTTTTCTCTGGCCTGAATCCAACCTTAGCCCCAAGTATTCCAGACTTTTGACTGGTTTTTAGGGCTGACTTGTCTCGGTTGATAATCCAACCGTGAGATTCCAGATACTTGATCGTCTTGTGAACGACCACGTCTAGTTTTTTCACTGAGTGGTCTATCAGCAACAAGTCATCCAGATATGCCATTATCATTACACCTTGTGTTCTTAGATTGGCCAATAAAGGGCCAGAATTTTTGTAAACACTCGTGGTGCTGTGGCCAAACCGAAGGGTAAGGCTCTGAACTGAAAATGGCGCCCTTCTACTGCAAAGCGTAGAAATTTTTGGTGGACTGGAAAGATGGGAATGTGCAAATAAGCATCTTTGATGTCGATCGTGGCTAACCAATCCTCCCCTTGTAGGGCAGTGGCCACCGATCGGATCGACTCCATCGGAAAGTCCTGATATACAGGAATTTGTATAGCCCTTTTAGAATTAATATGGGCCTCCCGTCCGCGTTTGCTTCGGGACTGTAAAGAGGTTTGAGTAAAACCCGAACCCTCATTCTTCCAGGGGAACCTCCATAATTACTCCTTGGAGCAATAGTTGTTCTAGTGCCAACAGGAGGGACTCTCTCTTCCGGGGATCCCTTGGCACGTTTGACCTCAAAAATGGGAAGGAGGAGAGTCTTTTAACTCCAAACTGTATCCCAAACCTACTGCGGAGAGCACCTATCTGTCTTGATCGTGTCCCGCCAGGTCTCTTGCGAACAACTGGAGTCCTCCCCCCACCCGACTGAGTGGGGGCTTCATGAATTTAACTTTGGGGGAGGTTTTGTACCTCCCCTGACCCAGGGTTTCTCATTACCCTGCTACTGTCCCTGTTTTTTACCCCCGGGATTTGACCGAGGAGGCCGTCGGAACTGTTACACAGCCGATGCCCCAGGGACTGGAGAAGCAGGCCTCTTAAAGAGGGACCTCTAACTCTGCTTTTAACCGGCAAGAGCGTATTTTTACCGCTGGAAATTTTCTGGATATTTGTCCAGGTTTTCCCTGAATAAGCGTTCACCATGAAATGGGACGCTAACCAGCCATTCTTTACAGGGAGCTTCAGCAGACCAGTTTTTGAGCCATAGGAGCCTACGCATATGTACTATAGACAGCGTAAGGCGGGAGGCCTGATGGACTGAATCCTCTATGGCGTCAACCGCAAAGCCTAAGGCTCTAGGTAGATCAGCTAGGGCAAAGCCTGCTGATCTGTCAAGTCCCTCAAGACCTGTTTCAACTGATCCTTCACTGCTTAGCAGACCCCAATAGCTGCTACTGCTGGTTGTATCACCAAGCAGATTTTTATAAGGACTCCAATCTTTTATCTATTGGGTTCTTGAACATTTGGACATTATCCACTGGACATGTCAGTGATTTATACATACAAGAGATGGCTGCGTCCATTGTAGGGACCTTCCATTTTTTTTTTTTGATGAACTTATCCTCCATGGGATAGACCACCGGAAATCTCTTGGGGGAATAAATATTTTCTCAGGACGTTCCCAATCCTGGTAAATGAGCCCTTTCAGTAAAGGGTGAAGTGGAAAAGAACAAACAGTCTGGGGGCTTCTAGCGACCCCAACGAGGATACAGTAGTGGTTGATGGTTCCGCAAGGTGCATTTTTAAATGCTGATCGGACCATGTTAGTCAGAGACTGAACCCATAATCTTTCAGCTTGAGATGCTGAGAAAAGGTTCCCCCACTGTTGATTCCTCTATAACAGAATCAACCTTATCCTGATCCCCTTCAGGCAGGTCGATCCCTGTATGGGACTGTTGCTCTGCTAACAGGCATTCTGAAGGAGGAGACGGAGATCGGGCGTGCTTTCCCTGACAGGGAGGCAGCGATAAATGTTGACAATCTCTCTCTAATCCTCCCAGAGCTGAGGAAAAAACCTCCTCTGTTACATACACAGGAGCAGGTGACTGAGGACAGCCACAGTACCAAGTACCCCTGCGGGGTCTCTACGGACACTTACCTCTGAACTTCAGGGGAGACTGGTGCAGCAGGAGTATGCCCAAGATCCTCCGAGCCCGATGAGACCCCCTTCGCTTCCTGGAAGATTCAGTTCCGGAGCTTCTGGACGGCATATTCCTAAGCCTAAAGCTGAGGTATTCCAGCCGTAATACACCACTTTTACTGAGAATAGTCTAGCACAATTGCTGCTATATCACAGTTGGTGTCTACTAATGTGCCTTTCTAGGGGATGCCTGTATCAACCGCTTGCTGTATGCCTTTAAATGTTGCCAGCTCTGTCTCTGTACTTCATAGCCAGCTCACTACAATATTGTGGTTTTTTTAAACTGCTGGGACGCCCGCACATGCGCAGAAGCGCTGCGGCGCGCACAGAGCGTCATCCCCCAGGCTCCGCCCCCTTTCCCGGCTCACCTCTATATATATATAGAGGCACGTGCGCCTTCGGCGCTAAATTCAAATATGGTAACAAGGGACAGGAGCCAGGGCCCCTCTTTGCCGCAGGCCGGGGGATGGACGAGCACTGCAACATGGCAGAGGAAGCAGTTTCCTATAAGAGAACTCACCATCTGCCTGGACTTTGCTCTGCTGAGAAGAAGCTAGTCCACATGACAAGAAAACATTCCACAGCGGCCTCTAGTGGACAAACACAGGTACCGCAGTCTAATATATTAAATATATATATATAAATTTTTATTTTTTTTTTCTTGACCACCATTAAAAATTATTACTTTTTTTAGTAGTTACAGGCATGCACAGAATTTTGCGGGAATACCATTAGGTAACAGACAGAAAGACAAATTAGGCTTGGGGGTCCCCCAATAGAACCAAGTTCCTGGGGGCCCCCCACTTACCTGTTCCCCGCCGCAGGACTTTGTTTGGTCCACAAAAGCCCAAACTTCACCTATCACGGCAGGCATTGTAATCAAACCTTCAGGGACCGGGTTCCCAAGGATTCCACTCCCCTGGACCTGTATAGCACCCTGCACAGAAAACATCTTGGTCGTGGGTATGACCAGAGCTCTGGATCCCAGGGTCCAGCTCTCCTAAGAGAAGCATTACAGGCAAAACCTTGCTCTTCTCTGCAAGGCCCGGGTACCGACCGTTTAGCTATGAAGCTTTTTTGGTCGGATCCGGAATAGCTTACTGAGGCCCAAAAGAACCTGTACGCAAGCTCAGTGAAAAACACATGTTTCTTCTTGGCCAACACCTTAGACACTGGCAAAAAACTGAGGTGCTCCCGGATGGGAGGGGCTTATATAGGGGAGGGTACTTCCGGTTTTGGAAGTTGCCAGTGCCAGCACCTGACGGTATCTATATAACCCATTAGTAATGACTATGTCGCTCTGTGTCCCGTGATGTACGAGAAAGAAAGGAACAGACCCTGCTGTGAAAGTCCCAGCTGTATCTTCCAGCTTGAGTGTCCCTCACAGCATGGATAAGCGCACTCACAAGTGCCCTATCTTGAGCTGACCCGGACGAGGGGACCTCACTGGGAAGGTCCTGGTCCGCATCTTCTGACACATCAGAACCAGGGTTCTGAGCCGCAGCCAGGCCCAAGTCTGAGTCAGAACATTCCCCAGGAGATGGCGGGAGGAGGGGGCGCTTAGTACCCCCTTGTGCCGGCCCGCCGCTTCCACCCTGGCAACAAATGACTCCAGGAATGCCGACAAAGCATCCATGGTAACCGCAGGTGCACCGGTTTCTGCCTCTGAAATGTTTGGGGAAAAACCGCCAGCTTCTGACTCCATATTGCCCACCAACAGCCCTTAGGGACTCAGTCAAGACCTGACAAAAAAAAAAGTCCACCCTCCTTGCTGCACTGACCGGGGAGTTTACCCAGGGAACTCACCACCCTGCAAGAGACTGTTCAGCGCCACTGCCCGCTCTCCATCCACACACAGCATGTGTGAGGAACTGAGGTGAATAGAACCGTTCAGGAAGCCATCCAAGCACTAGAGGCCAAAACCCACTCCAAAATGGCCGCCTCAGCGAAAAGAGAGCGGACCACGAGAAAATGGCCACCCGCAATGCAGACCTGTGTCACAGCATGACCACGGCAAAATGGCCACCAATGGGAATTTCATGCAAATCACAGGCACCTAAAAAATGACGCCTGTACTTCCAAAATGGCGCCCAAACATGAGGTGGACAAGAAGACCGCAGCGGAGGCTTCCTAAGCAAACAACCCCCCCACAGAGAGCAAGCCTGGACACCCCCACAGCCGGGACCTGGAGCCCCCCTACAGGTATACCCCGGTCGCAGCAAGCCCCACAAGGGGAGGAGGAAAAAAAGGGGTGACAGAGGGAGAGAGCAGGAGAAGCCCCTTAGGAATGCCCAGCTGTTCCATCCTACCGAGGCAGAAGGAACTGTACTTATCCGTCCTTGCGAGGATCTGCTGGTGCGTTCCTGACAGACCTACAACCGAGCAGTACGGGGTAGCTGTCGGCCCGGTCCACTGTGACAGCAAGCAGCCCGGTCATATGTGAACCCTGGAGCAAAGCTCACCGGCCACCCCTGGAGCCATGTCGTGGCCGACCCATCACGTAGCTAAGGCCTGCTCACGCTCGATGGCCGGACTGGGGAGACTACAAGGATCTATAATATCCAGCCTGTCACCCAGCCGGCAGTTGATAGATTTCTTAAAAGAAAAAAAAAAAAAAATTTCTTCTGGACCCTGGGCCCAAAAGGGAGCAAGGTCCTTCTCTACTAGGCAGAAAAAAAAACTGAGCTGCTGACTGCAGGGCGGAGGGTTATGTCTGGAGAGACCGCCCCCTGGGTGGGGCTGTTCAACTCTGTTAAAGTAACATGTATTTAAATATCTAACATGTTCTGCCTTTTCCTCTCCTATAGAACAGGAACATAACCCAACTGTCAAGACTTAAGAGGCTGTGTCCGTCCATGGACGAAAAGAGAAACATTGATTGTGATACAATTACATATTGCCACGCATGCCGGAGTGAGACCAATAATTCTGAAACAAGACCTCCTCTAACCCTAAACTGATGACCTATAGGGGCTTTTGAAGCATCGCCTATCGAAAATATAGGGTACCGAAATTTGTCGCCATGTCACAGAAGGATGCAAATTTACATGTTGGGTATCCATTTACTTGGTGCAACCTCATCTTTTATATTTGACCAAAAATGTGGGACATTTATTACTTTTGTTTGTCCTAGAAATTAACATTAGCTTGTTTTTTACTGAAATTTTAACTTTGCGGTAAAATAAAGTGATAAAAAATTTGTAACTACCACTATTTTATTCTCTAGGGTGTCTGCTTTCAGAACATATATAATGCTTTGGGGTTTTATGTAATCTTCAGGCCTAAAATTATATTTTTTAAAGATGTGTACAAAAAAAAAGCCAAAATGGCTCTGGCAGCAAAAAAACTTTAAACTTCTATAGTTGAAAAGATACTGGAGAGTTTAATAAAAGACCACATAGATGAGTTTTTGCTAGAAAAAAAAGTTTGCATGAATTCATGAAAGACAGAAGTTGTCAGAAAAATCTGATTTCTTTGAGGTGAGCAAAAACCTTGGCCAGAGGAGAGGGCTGGCTGTGGACGTGGCATACCTGGATTTTGCAAAAGTGTTTGACACAGTTCCCCACACACGGCTAATGTGGTAAAGTCTACAGGCTTGGAAAAATCAGTTTCTGGCTTTAGTAACACTTTAAAAACCATCAAAGACATTTTTATATCTTATAGTGGAGTTGCACCCTGCAAATATTTTTTTTTTTACCAAAAATCTACAAAAAATTTTTTTTACTTACCAGAAATAGCGGCTGCTATGCGCAAGTCCCTAATCTACCTCTTAATCGTCCGCGGCTGGTCGTCTTCCTCCGTCCTACTCGCAGTGTCTTCTGGTGAATGGGGTGTGCTGCCTTCTGGGAACTGTGTGTATCCCAGAGAGCAGCCGGCCCATTCACAAAGCGCATGCGCAGTAGGAAACGGGCAGTGAAGCCGCAAGTCGGGTGCCTAGGACAGGTTAAAAAAAAAAAAAAAAAAAAAAAAAAAAAAAAAATCGCAGGTGGAACCCCGCTTTAACTGCCAAACATATGCATACATTTGAATCTTTGTACCAGCTTTATTTTGAGTTCTTCACAGGAACATTTCAGTAGCAATTTCATCAGCTTTATTTCAAAACCGTTCCCTATTCAGTTTTTGGCTACAGTAATGAACACAAACCCATAAGTACAAAGCATTTTAATATGGTGCAAGTTGGTACAGATAACTTTAAAGGAGTCGTAACAATAAATCATACAAGAGCCTAAATAAAATTGTGAACATTGGTTTAACTTACAGCACCACTCACGAGGGCAAAAATGCTGTATTTTAATAACTATTTAGTTATTAAAATAATTGTAATTTGATTATTGTAATAATGAAAATATTTGTATATGAATTTTTATTTTATTTTTTATTTCCTATGCCTTTACATTTATATTCACATTTACCCACAAACCAAAAAGTCAGGGAAAGACTACCAAAGATTCTTACAGCCATAAGTCTATTCACATTGTTTACATTTTTTTTTTAAGACACCATAGCAACTGTTACAGTAACCAAGGCAGTATTATAATTTATCTCCTGTGTCGTGGTCACAGCTTGGTAAAAAGTAAAACTAAAAGGAATCTATATACTAAATGCTATAAAATTACATGCATTAACAATATACGGTTATCAAAGTTCGTTTTTTTCCCCCATTAGATAGCCTTTACAATATTGGCGCGGTCAGGTAGTTGATGATGTTGGACTTCCGTTTGTGAAATAAGTTCATAGTTACTCATTTGAAGGATATTTGAATTTAACACAATCAGCTCCAATGAACAGGTATAACAAAACTTTCATTAACATGACATGGAAATTATGCATAGCTGGGCCTTGGTATAGTAAAATACAAAACAAATACTTCCCAAAATACTAAAACAAAAAAAACACGGGAGGTGTGGTACATGTTTACAGATACTGCAAAATACTGAATTGTTACAGATCATAGTTTAATTAAAATAAACATGACTAGGCCTAAAACAGCAACCAAAGCAAGGGAGGGCTAGCAAGCACTGTGTTAAGCCAGGTATACACCAGTAGATTTTTTTTCGAATGAACATTTGTAACAAAAAAAAAAAAAAACTCAGTACATTCAACAGCTTGACAAATTTCGTTCGAAAAGGATTTCAAAATGTATTTAGTTTGCTTTTAGCATTCAGTTTTGGAGTGAGTGGACTTTACAGAACAAAAAAAAAAAAAAAAAAAAAAAAAAAAAACACACACCACATACACAAATTAGAAATTCGTTCAAGAAAAATTTTCCATCCTGCTCCTTAAAATTTTTATTTGTCACCGTGGTCAAAAACAAACGATTTGACCACACCAACTATTAGAAAAATCAAACAAAACATACTTAAAAAAGAAAACATTTTGAAAGGTAATCTACTAGTGTATACCAAACTTTAGCCTTCAAACTAGTCTATGGAGCCCCTTGGCTCCTAGGCTGCACATTTTTGCCCAATTTGAGATTAAGCCCTGTACCTTTAAGATCCATCTGCATTATTCAATGGTCAGACGTCAGAGCCTATACCACCTGCAGATATTGTGGTATTTGACGGCTAAATGACAAGGGACATAGCAGGGCCTAATTTCAACTTGGGCAAAGGTAAACCCCCATTTACTATCTGGGCCTCAAAAAGGATTATTTGATAAGCTACCACACAATATGTCAGCACCAACCATAGATATGCTTTAGGCCAGAAAAGGTTCACTGTAAAGGAAATCTGTACCGAGAGGCCATACAAGCTGTTGAATTGGCTCCACTACTTTGTTTCACTTACCTGGAACAAACATGCAGACCAGCAGTTCTGGAACAAGCATGCAGCAAGTGAAGTCAGGTTAGCATTTTAGTTAGCCAGTTTCCTGGATTTGGGATTTTTCAGGAGATCAGCAGTAACAGTTTCCTCTGTTTCTCAAACAAACAGTTTTCCTTTAAGGGGAAAGCCCCCCAAAAAAATGTTACAGCAGTTTGGCAACTAGTTACTACTACAGTACTTAAAAAGCTTTTATAAATCAAAAATCTGAAAGGAGTTATTTACATTACAGGTGTAAGTTTTAGTGTTTCAAGTGTCGCTTAGCATTCAAAAATGGTCTTTTCTTTGTAGCCATGCTCCTTGAGGAAGCACATTAGTCAAGATGACATACCCCCAAAAATTACACACACTGACAAGTTTGTTGGATTAACCTAAAGTCCAGATCCTTGCATTACATATATGGTTTTATCCTATCATATAGAGAGATAGATTATAATAGATCAGTTAGCATTTGGGGGGGGGTGTGTGCATTATATATTTATTTCATTTTCTGTCTCCTTACAGGCCTTGATTTTGATTTCTTTCCACATTTTATGCAGGCATAGCTATCCTGCAAGTGGGAGGGGGGTTTGAGAAAAACACTACTAGGGAGGTGCTTGAGCAGTTGCAGCTTGGGTCAGCACTGACGCTTTTTCTTCCCAATTTGGATCAAACCCAAGTACATCAATCTCAACTTGTCCCTGACAATTTTGCTGGGCAGCATGCCAGTTCGGAGAAAAATTTAATAAAACTGAGGCATTTGAAGAAAAGGATTTATATACTGAATACCAGCATTGCGGACATTAACCGCGTCGTTAACAGTTACAAATTTTTGGGAGATAGTCATCTTTTAAGCAAAAAAAAATAATATGAGTAATGGCATGCAGCCAACCTCATATTTACAAATGTAACACGCAAAATTCCATTTTTTCATGTATTTAAAGACACCAAATTACAGGCAAAAAAAATAAAAAAAATATAGATGACATCTGTGTGGGATCCTTTATTACTTTGATGCAGGTGGTGTTCCTTGTTCAGGGTTTGAAGTTGGTGGTGAAGCGTGGAGATTTGTTTCCTTGTAGACAAACCATGCATTGCCTGCCCACAAAATCAAATTCAGGAATCCAAAAGCCTAAAAATAAAATATCAAAAATTAAAAACCATACTGTTGGCCAACAAGCAACTACTGAAAAACATCCCTATTTGCAGACCAACTTGGAAGGGTCGCTGCATTCTACTGCCCCCTTTATAAGAGTAAAGCCACTGTCCCACTTTTTTCCTAGATTAAAATTGGATGACTAGGAGTCCTACCAGTTAAATTACCATAAAGCAATGGTTTCCTACCTGATTTATAATAAATATAAATCTCCCCATCTATCTCCTGTTCCTCTAAAGCAGGGGTCTCAATTTGCCCTCCAGCAGTAGCGAAACTACAAGTCCCATGAGGCATTGCAAGGCTGACAGTTACAAACATGACTCCCACAGGCAGAGGCATGATGGGACTTATAGTTCCACAACAGCTGGGAGGGCCACCAGTTTGAGACCCCTGCTCTAAAGCTGGATGCTAGAAGATCCACACCTGTTTGCTCCAACGTTGCAAAATGGCACTGAATACTTGGGGATGAAGAGACCGTTTCCAGGAGCAATAGCTGGTGACTGGCAAAAGTCTGCCTGCCAGCTCTCCACACCTGGGATAAGTACTGCCGACAGGGGCGAAGCATGACGTTCTGCCCCAACCAGAATCTGATCCTCTGCCCCCCCCCCCTCGACTTCTGGTACTGCCCTGATGGTTGATGCCATGGCATTTTATGACTAGAACCTGACTGGAAGCTCCTGCAGTGCACTCATTCAGTAAACCAGTGAAAGATTAACTGCCCGAAATCCGCAGAACGTCGAGGGGTAAAACCCTTTCCCGCAGAGACCACATCCCTCCCACAGAAATATACCCCAGAACTGCTCCACATCCTGTCCGATTGGCATCAGAACGAGGACCCATCCACCAGTTTAAAGCTTGAAGTGTATCGGGGCCAACAGACATATGGCAATCCAATGACTGAAACCTCCTGTCACATCATATTTCTCTGCAAGGGTCTGGAATGAAACTGCCTTGAACATGGCAACCAACATCCCTAGCAGCTTCATGCAAAGTCAAATCGAAGGAGACTTGTGATGTCTCAGCACCACCACCCAATTTCTCAAATAAATACTTTTTCCAGAAGGAAAAAAACATTTCGTTCAGACAGTGTCAAGAATTAGGCGCAGATATTCAGGCTCTGTGCTGGTTCCAATGCCAATTTCTCCACACTGAGAACCCAGCCCAGACTTTCCAGCATACCAATGGTGAGGGACACATTTTGCCGCAACGGATGCGCTGACTATTCTCTTAGCAACAGGTTGCCTAGATACCCCAGGATGAACGCTCTTTAAACCCTTAACAAGCCCAGCAACAACATTTTTGTGAAAGCCCAAGGAGCTGTGGCCAGCCCAAAAGGCAGAGCCACAAACTGAAAGCGCCAGTCCTCCACCACAAACCACAAGAATTTTTGATGTGCAGGAAAAATTAGAACGTGGAGATGTATCGATTGTAGCAAGAAAATCTTTCTGCCGAGCGGTGCCACCACTGAATGAACCAACTATATACGAACATGTGAGAAACCCAAGAAACTTGTTTAGACCTTTCAGGTCCAAGAACGGACATGCAACCGTTTTGGTTTTTACTCCAATCTGTTCACGGTTCCAAAGAAGGGATTCGACAGATTATCGGGACAGCCGAATATTGCAGGCCGATAGCATTTTCCGAAAAATCGTCATCGGTCACAAACTAGACCGATATTGGTTTCCGCGGGCCGCACCCATCTTTTGGGGCCCAGAAGCCTGCAGACCCATATCCAATCCTTGTTAATATAGGCCAATATAAAAACTACTAGGACAATACCCAATGCTTTATTAACTCATATTATAAAAATAGATTTTTTTTAAAGATTTTAATAACGTATTACATTTTGATAGTATAAAATAGTTCGAACTAGCCCCCTCTAGGGGTAGGAACTAGATACCAATTACAAAACAATATTACACCATCTAGTGGCTCTATAATGGCACTATCAAATAGGATGATAAACCACTATGTGGCTAATGGTTATTGAAAAATGTAACTACACCATCTTGTGGATTAAAAGTAGTAATACACCAAAAAATTGGTACCATAGGATTACAAAAAAGTGAACTATGGAATTGAAACACCATCACAACAATTGGAGATTTAATAGTTCAAATCAATATGCACATTAATACCTGCAGGATTGAGCGTATTTAACCACTTAAGGACCAAGTCTATTTTTGACACTTGTTTACAAGTTAAAGCGGAGCTCCACCCTAAAGTGGGACTTCCGCTCATTGGATTCCTCCCCCCCTCCGGTGCCACAATTGGCACCTTTCGGGGGGGAGGGGGGACAGGATACCTGTCAAAGACAGGTATCCTTACCCACTTACTGGAGTCCGGCCGCGGCGGTGAAGTCGCACGAGGGTCCCTCCTCCTCCTCCCCTGGCTGCTAGGCTAATAGGAGAGAGGAGCGGGGCCTCGCGCATGCGCAGTAGGGTTCCCGGCGTGAAGCCGAAAGTCTTCACTGCCGGGTTCCCTTACCCGCAATGGCGACGGAAGCACCGACAGCTGATGTGAAACATCAGCTGTGGTGCCGACATCGAGGGACACCAGGACAGGCAAGTCTCCATTTATTAAAAGCCAGCAGCTGCATTATGTGTAGCTGCTGGCTTTTAATTTTATTTTTTTTGCCCGGGGTTGCCTGGAACACCTTTAAAATGGTTTTCTTTTGTTCGAAAATTACTTAGAACCCCCAAACACACACACACACACACACACACACACACACACACACACACACACAGTTGTGCTCACAAGTTTACATACCCTGGCAGAATTTATGATTTCTTGGCCATTTTTCAGAGAATATGAACGATGACACAAACATTTGACTCATGGTTAGGGCTCCTTCACACGGACGTGTGTGTACAGGCTCCTCTTTGCTCAGCAGGGATCACGCCAATGATCACTGCTGAGCAGGCAGATGACAGGTCCGTCTCTGCACACTGTGCAGGGACCGACCTGTCAAAGCGTCGCTTCCATCCGATTGACGGATGGAAAATAGGGTTTCCATCCATCTGACTTTAGCGGAGCGGATCGGAAGTCAGTGGACATGTCACCGCTGACATCCATCGCTCCATAGACCTGCATGGAGCGTCCGTTCAGGTCCGCCTAAAATACTAACAGGTGGACCTGAACGGTGCCCATGTGAAAAGGGCCCAAGTGTTTGGCTGAAGCCATTTATTATCAATCAACTGTCTTTTTAAATCCCAATGGCAACAGAAACTACACAAAATTACCCTGGTCAAAAGTTTACATACCCTGGTGATTTGTGTGTGTATACTCCTGACAGACCCCCTGCATCTTTCATCCTGTGCTGCACCGACATTTCTGGATTCAGATTCATGGGGAAAGCAAAAGAACTGTCAAAAGGATCTGTGGGAAAAAGGTAGTTCAACTGTATAAAAACAGGAATGGGATATAAAAAGATATCCAAAGAACTGCGAATGCCAATCAGCAGTGTTCAAACTCTAATCACGAAGCGGAAAAATTAGGTTCTGTTGAAACCAAACCACGGTCAGGTACACCAACTAAAATTTCAGCCACGACTGCCAGGAAAATTGTTCGGGATGCAAAGAAAAACCCACAAATAACTTCAGGTGAAATACATGACTCTCTGAAAACATGTGGTGGGGCTGTTTCAAGATGCACAATAAGGAGGCACTTGAAGAAAGATGGGCTGCATGGTCAAGTCGCCAGAAGAAAGCCATTACTACGCAAATGCCACAAAGTATCCCGTTTACAATATGCCAAACAGCACAGAGACAAGCCTCAAACCTTCTGGCACAATGTCATTTGGAGTGATGAGACCAAAATTTTTCTTTTTGGCCACAACCATAAATGCTACATTGAGAGAAGTCAACAAGGCCTATGATGAAAGGTACGGAGGTGTATCGCTGAGGTTTTGGGGATGTGTGAGCTACAAAAGGCACAGGAAATTTTGTCAAAAATTGTTGGCAATGGAGGAACATTTGCATTCATCAGCAAGGAAGCTGCGCATGGGACGTACTTGGACATTCCAACATGACAATGATCCAAAACACAAGGCCAAGTCGACCTGTCAATGATGTTAAAGGGGGCAACACACGGTATTAAAACTGGGGTATGTAAACTTTTGATCAGGGTCATTTGGGTAGTTTGTTGCCATTATGATAAAAAAAAAAAAAAAAAAGGAGTAAAACATAGTTGATTGATAATAAATGGCATCAGCCAAACACTAACACCATGAGTGAAAGAAAAGTTTGTGTTATTCATTCATAAATTCTGCCAGGGTATGTAAACTTATGAGCACAATTTTTATATATATATATATATATATATATATATATATATATATATATATATATATATATATATATATATATATATATATATATATATATATTGTGACAGCAGGAAGGTAAAGTCACCTGGTTGCATCCAGGGGGGTAGATATATTTCGCCCAGATTCAGGCTTTACGCCGACTTATACAACTAGGTGGAGAGTTGTATAAGGCTAGTGGGCTCATGGATGACTCATACCTCTAGGGAGAGTGTGGGGCGTCGTGCAGACAGAGATGAGGAGACCAGCTGAACCTTGTCAGCTCATTTAGGCCTCTATAAGAACTCCCAGCTTCATTAGATGTTAGCTCATGCCTGGAACCAGACCTGTGTGGACTGTCTAGGGAGAGTGAACCCCTGTGCGGTGAGACAAAGCCTGTGTGGCTATTTGCTTGGACATTTAAAACCAGGGACTTAGGGACTAGGACAGCACTAGGCTGATCCCAGTTGTTAGTTAGGAAACCTGTATGTTTAGTCAGAGGTCAACTTGACCAGGATTTATTTTGGTTATGTTTCTTTTGCTTTGCTGTGTTTTGTCACTGTAAATAGAAAATAAACCGCACCTTTTTTGATTTTGAAAACCACAACCTCCGTTTGCTGGGCCTGTTTTGTGTGGGGAGCCCATCCCGGGGGTCACACACACCCGCTGCCGAGCTAACCCCCTCACAGTTGGTGGAGAACCAGTGGCAGTTTTTTTTAAGCCAGCATGGAGGAGATACTGAAGCAGCTGGCTCTAGCAAATGCCAATCAACAGCAGACAAATGCAGGTTTGCAAAGGAGCCTTGCAGCCCAGCAGCAGACAAACGCAACTTTGCAACAGAGTCTGGAGGCTCAGCAACGAGCCCAGCAGCAATCTGAGGCCCGCTTCATAGACCTGTTGCAGAAGCAAGAGCAGAGACTACAACAACAGATGGAAGCAGTAATGCAGCAACGTCCGCAGACCAGTGAGGAAAGCCGTCCCACTAATACCGCGTCCTTTGGGGTGAGTCGTTTATTGACAAAAATGACTGGAGAGGATGATCCAGAGGTATTTTTGACCACATTTGAAAGGACCGCTGAAAGAGAAAAGTGGCCTGAGGAGCAGTGGGCTGGACTGGTGGCTCCTCTGTTAACTGGTGAATCGCAGAAAGCTTACTATGACCTAGAGCCTAACCAAGCAAAAGACTATGTGATGCTAAAAGCTGAAATATTGGCAAGGCTGGGTGTCACCCAGGCTGTCCGGGCTCAGCGTGTGCATAACTGGACTTTCCAGCTTGGAAAACCCCCCAGGTCTCAAATGTATGATCTCATTCACCTGAGCAGAAAGTGGCTACAGCCAGAGACTTTGTCCGCACCAAAGATTGTGGAACGTGTTGTAATGGATCGGTTTTTGAGAGCTCTTCCTACTGCCATCCAAAAGTGGGTAAGCCATGGAGACCCAGAGACGGCCGATGGTCTTGTGGATCGTGTGGAGAAATACTTGGCTACAGAGAACCTGACGGCCTCTTCCAGAGACACTCGGACTTTCCACCCTAAGACCAGACCATCCCCAGGGGCGGATAAGAGGATTCCAAGGGGTGAGGGTGGAGAGAGTGAGAGGGTGGGAGCTCTACCCCAAGTTTGGCGAGAACAGCCTGGGAAATCAGCGGCTCAAGAGGCGGCAAGAAGGATAGTTTGCTACCGCTGCCGGCAAGCGGGACATATTGCAGCCAATTGCCCGGTTGTGGAGGAACCCATGCAGTGTGACTTTCTGACGGGCAGACGTCAGTCGCTGTGTGCGACAGTCGCATGCACTGCCATTCGAGGAACTGAGAAACATTTATGCAAAATGTGTGTTAATGGTAGAAATGTTGTGGTATTGCTGGATTCAGGTAGCCTTGTGACCCTGATAAAGGCTGAGTTAGTTAAAACAGAGGTCTCTGGGAATAGCAAGGTAGCTGTTATTTGTGTGCATGGGGACACCCGAGAGTATCCAGTGACTACAGTGTGTTTCGAGACCCCCAAAGGTACCCTCTCTCATCCAGTGGGCTTAGTATCTCAGTTACCGCATGACGCCATTGTGGGAAGGGATTTTCCGAAGTTCTGGGAACTGTGGGATGATCCTGAGCCCCTCACTGGTGCCCCTATGTACCAGGAATGTGATAGCCAGAACTCCCCTGAGAGTGGTGAGGACTCTCCGGAATTTCCCTTATCAGTATTGGCAGGGGAGACTCAAGAAACTGGAGAGGAGCCCACCTCCTCAGACGAAAACCTACCGTCTGTGGAGTTTTCTGATCTTGAGGTTCACAGGGAAAACTTTGCCACAGAACAGTTGAAAGACCCCGCCCTAATAAAGGCACGGGAAAACGTAGTGAAAATAGATGGCGAGTTAGGGAACCCAGATAATACCTGCACTTGCCCATACTTCAGCGTAGAGAAGGACCTACTGTATCGGGTGGCAAAAAGGGCAGAAGAAACCGTTGAGCAGCTTGTGGTGCCCAAACCTTACAGGAAGTTGGTGTTGGAGTTGGCCCATGGGCACATTCTTGGAGGTCATCTGGGGACAGAGAAAACCCGAGAGAGGGTATTACAGAGATTCTATTGGCCGGGGGTGATGAAGGACGTAGAAAATTATTGTTCCTCCTGCCCTGTGTGTCAGAGGTTGGCCCCGATGCCACATTTCCGTAGCCCGCTGGTCCCTCTACCCATCATTGAGGTCCCGTTTGAGAGGATCGCCATGGATTTGGTAGGTCCTATAATCAAGTCCGCTAGGGGGCACCAGTACATATTAGTTATAATGGACTATGCCACCCGTTATCCAGAAGCGATCCCTCTCCGAAATACCTCGGCCAAAACCATAGCCAAAGAGCTATCTCTTGTTTTTAGCCGGGTGGGTATTTGTAAAGAACTGCTTACGGACCAAGGTACACCCTTTATGTCCCGGGTTATGAAAGAGCTGTGTAAATTGTTCAAAGTGACGCAATTGCGTACGTCTGTGTATCACCCCCAAACCGATGGGCTGGTTGAAAGATTCAACAAAACCCTAAAACAAATGTTGAAGAAAGTGGTGGATAGAGATGGAAAGGATTGGGACTGTTTACTTCCTTATTTGATGTTTGCTATTAGGGAGGTGCCCCAATCCTCTACGGGATTCTCCCCCTTTGAGTTACTGTATGGGAGACACCCAAGAGGGCTGTTGGATATTGCCAAGGAAACTTGGGAAAGTGAGAGTTCTCCCCACAGGAGTGTGATTGAGCATGTCGCCCTGATGCAAGATCGAATTGCACAGGTAATGCCCATCGTGAAGGAACATTTGGCCCAAGCGCAGTTGGCACAGCAGAGTGTACAACCGTGGAGCCAAGACCCGTACCTTTTCCCCGGGGGATAGGATATTGGTACTTGTCCCTACGGTTGAAAGTAAATTCCTTGCCAAATGGCAAGGCCCCTACGAGATAATGGAAAAAGTGAGCGAAGTGAATTACAAGGTCAGACAACCAGGAAGGCGAAAGCCCGAACAGATCTATCATGTTAATCTGTTGAAAGCCTGGAGGGATAGAGAGTCCCTAGTCGCAGACACTTGGTCACCAGCTCAAACTGGTTGCGTGATTCCTGAGGTTGGAATAGCAGCCACCTTGTCACAACCCCAACAACAGGAGGTTAAGGAGTTTGTGCTTCGCAACAAGGAGGTATTCTCTGAGCTGCCGGGACAAACATCTGGGGTAGAGCATGACATCATTACCCCGCCCGGTGAAAGGGTGAAGTTAAAACCCTATCGGATCCCAGAGGCTCGACGGGAGGCAATACGGGAGGAAGTACAGAAAATGCTGAACTTAGGGGTGATAGAGGAGTCCCAAAGTGATTGGTCTAGTCCCATCGTGTTGGTGCCTAAACCGGATGGGAGCTGGCGATTTTGTAACGATTTTCGTCAGTTGAACAAAGTTACAAAATTTGACACCTACCCCATGCCACGTATAGATGAGTTGATCGACCGGCTGGGAACAGCCCGATACATGACGACTCTTGACCTCACAAAAGGGTATTGGCAAATCCCCCTGGCCAAGTCGGCCAAAGAGAAAACCGCATTTGTAACCCCAGACGGGGCGTTCCAATATAAAAGAATGCCGTTCGGGTTACAGAATGCGCCGGCCACATTCCAGCGGAAAATGGACCAGATGCTGAGGCCCCATCGGAAGTATGCTGCGGCTTACCTGGATGACGTAATTGTCCATAGCACAGATTGGGCCTCACATCTGCCAAAAGTGCAAGCAGTCCTGGACTCTGTTCGGGAAGCGGGGTTTACGGCTAACCCCAAGAAGTGTACCATTGGGCAGGAGGAGGCCAAATATCTTGGGTACACCATTGGGAGGGGAGTAATAAAACCCCAACTCAAAGTCGAGGCCATCCAGAGTTGGCCACGTCCCAACAGCAAGAAGCAGGTACGAGCCTTTCTGGGAATCGCTGGGTATTATCGGCGATTCATTCCCCACTTTGCTTCTAAGGCTGTGCCCCTAACCAACCTGACGAAGGGGAAAGGGTCGGTCATGATTAAATGGACCCCCGAGGCTGAGGCAGCATTCCAATTCTTGAAACAAGCCTTATGTAGCCAGCCAGTGTTGTACTCACCCGACTTCTCTAAAGACTTTGTCGTACAAAGTGATGCGTCAGATGTGGGGTTAGGAGCAGTATTGTCCCAGGTCTGGAACGGGGAAGAGCACCCAGTCATTTACCTCAGCAGGAAGTTGAAGTCCCATGAGGTAAATTACGCCACCGTTGAAAAGGAGTGTTTAGCGGTGAAGTGGGCTCTAGATTCCCTTCGGTACTACCTGCTAGGTAGGCACTTTGACATGGTTACGGATCACGCTCCGTTAAAGTGGATGGCTCAAAACAAGGAAACAAATAGAAGAGTGAATAGGTGGTTCCTGGCCCTCCAGGAATTCAACTTCACAGTAAAGCATCGCCCTGGCGTTCAAATGGGGAATGTGGATGCTTTGTCTCGAGTACATGAATGCCTGATTGCTGGTGTTCCAACCCCGAGGTTAAAACAAGAGGGGGGGGTATGTGACAGCAGGAAGGTAAAGTCACCTGGTTGCATCTAGGGGGGTAGATATATTTCGCCCAGATTCAGGCTTTACGCCGACTTATACAACTAGGTGGAGAGTTGTATAAGGCTAGTGGGCTCATGGATGCCTCATACCTCTAGGGAGAGTGTGGGGCGTCGTGCAGACAGAGATGAGGAGACCAGCTGAACCTTGTCAGCTCATTTAGGCCTCTATAAGAACTCCCAGCTTCATTAGATGTTAGCTCATGCCTGGAACCAGACCTGTGTGGACTGTCTAGGGAGAGTGAACCCCTGTGCGGTGAGACAAAGCCTGTGTGGCTATTTGCTTGGACATTTAAAACCAGGGACTTAGGGACTAGGACAGCACTAGGCTGATCCCAGTTGTTAGTTAGGAAACCTGTATGTTTAGTCAGAGGTCAACTTGACCAGGATTTATTTTGGTTATGTTTCTTTTGCTTTGCTGTGTTTTGTCACTGTAAATAGAAAATAAACCGCACCTTTTTTGATTTTGAAAACCACAACCTCCGTTTGCTGGGCCTGTTTTGTGTGGGGAGCCCATCCCGGGGGTCACACACACCCGCTGCCGAGCTAACCCCCTCACAATATATTATATATATATATATATATATATATATATATATATATATATATAATATCTCCCCCATGTATTCTTCTACATATTTTTGGTAACAACAATCGTAATAAGCGTATATTAATTGGTTTGGTCAAAAATTATAGCGTCAAAAAAAAAAAAAAAAAATAAAAATAAAGAAGAAGGATTTTTACTTACCGTAAAATCCATTTCTCAGAGTTCATTCTTCTTAATTCAGAACCATTCGGTTATATTGCCTCCATTAGGAGTAGGACTAGGCAGAACAAAAAGAAAAAACACCTGGCTACGCCCATGGGCCGTCCTCAGCCAGTATATAACCCCCTCCCTGCTCTAGGTATTCAGTTTAGTAGCAAGCAGTAATAGAAGTATCAAAAAACTCCATAGAGGGGTGGGTGCTGTGTGTCAATGAACTCTGAGAAATGGATTTTACAGTAAGTAAAAAATCCTATTTTCTCATTCGTTCATTGACAGACACAGCCTTCTTAATTCAGAACCATTGGGATGTCCCAAAGCAGTGCAAAACATGAGGGGTGGGACAATGAGAAATCCCAAGGCTAACACAAGAGCCAACCAGGTAACAAGAGCTTCACCCAGCACAAGCTGGAACCCAACCTGAACGCTACCCCTTCAAGGAGGGAATAGACCCTCTAAACAGCAGCATGCAAAACTTGCGGCAAAAAGAGGCATCTGCAGATGCCAAACCATCCCTTCATAGAACTTGTGAAGATGTACACCGACGACCAATGGCCTTTTTGCAACTTGCGCAACGGACGCCTGATGACAGAGGGCCCAAGAAGAATTCACCGTAACAGGGAAAGGAGGAACCCGATCCCTGATAGAATAGCCCAGAGGCATCATCTGTTCGATCAATCCAGAAAAAAGGTTGCAGAAGAAGCAGACAGCCCCTTACTTGGCCCGACTGAGTACAGTGAACCTGCCCTTCAGACACTCAGTGGCTGGCAAATACGGCAAATTCCTTGGGGGATGTGCTGACCAGGGACACAAGGCAACACAAAATTGTCCTTATTCTAATGGAAATCCAAGGACGGAACAAGGGCGCAGCACCCCCTTAACCTGGGGAAGGTGAACGACAAGAGAACGCCCCGATTTTTGACACTCTGAGCAGAGGTGATAGCCACCAAGAGGCCACCTTCCAGACAGAGCAAGCCGTGGACTCTCCCAAATATTTAGAGAGAAAAATGGAGGCTTTTGGAGAACCCAAATCACCAAGTTTAGATCCCACGGCGCTAAGAAGAAACCGCACCGGTGGAACCAGACGTCTAAACCCTTGAATAGACACAGTACGCACCAGGGAGTGCGAGACCAGGGGACGCTAAAGAAGACCACCCAAGGCTGACACCTGGCCTTCAAGGGCACTCAAGGCCCTTTCCTGCTCATCTCACACATAAATAAAGGTCGGAATCGGAGCTACCTAGAAAGAACGGGGATGAATGCCCGGTGACTCACACCAGAATATATGCGCTTTCCACATCCGGAGGTAAAAACCTCCTAGAAGGTAGACACTCCTAGCCAGCAGCAGTGTTGAAACTGCAGCACCTGGCTCATCACAGCCCCAGACCGACGGGACCCATCCGGAGTCAATAAAATTACCGGAATCCCTGCAGTCGTTATCCTGCGCAAAAAGCCACAGCGGAAGCAGGAGAGGAGGTAAGGCATAGAGAAGGGCCACCAGAAGATCCCGCGATCTTGCCAGAAACCTTGGTACTGTCCTGCTGAGCCAGGACACAAAACAGATCTACCTCAGGAGTACCCCAGCGGAGAAAAATCAGATGAAACGCGGCACAGTGAAGGGCCCACCTCATGGTCCAACCCTAGCCAACTGAGGTATTAGTCTGACAGTGTTCCACTCCAGGAAAACGTACGCCAAAAAAGGGCCAGAACGAGACGCTCTGCCCGGAGGATACTGGCAACAGCCAGGGCCGCCAACAGCCCATTTGGCCCGCCCTGGTGAAGGACATAAGCCACCGCCGTTGCCTTGTCCGAGTGGATCCGTACCAGGAGCCCCCGAAGTCGATCCGTCCCTGATCCAGAACTAGTCTGATCACTTGAAGTTTCAGGATATTATTCGGTAGTCCGGATTCCACCAACATCCAATGACCCCGAGCAGGGCTTAGTGCCAGGACATCTCCCGACCCAGGCAGACGGCCATTGGTGGTCACCCTGTTCAATACCACGGGAGAAAGGGTTTACCTGGCTTCACGAATCCGACACAGTGTCTTCTGCTGCCCTATCCCACGGTTGTCTTCTTTGGACTCACTCCCCCAGATCCAGTGGACGCAAAGGAGGGGGTGTTGGAATCCTTTTAGCCCCATATAGCACCTTTCAGGTACTTCACCCACCTCCCTCTCTGTCACTCTCCTCATTTGAGGCACATTGCATTCGTCTCTTCTCCCCAGTTTCTCTAAGAATAGCTGTGATCTACCGGCCCCCCGGTCCAGTATCTTCCTTTCTTGATGACTTCTCCACCTGGTTACCCTACTTTCTCTCTTCTGAAATCCCCACAATCATTCTTGGCGACTTAAACATCCCTACTAATAACTCTCCTTCAACTTTTAAACCTCAGTCCAACCTCCTCCTTTGACCTGAAGCAATGGATACATGCTCCTACTCACTCTGAAGGCAATGCCCTTGTCTTTTTCCACCTATGCACTCCATGCAACCTCTCCAACTATCCTTACCCTCTCTCTGATCACTACCTTATTAATGTCACTCTCCCTCTCCTCCGCCTCCTCTCCCTCCAAACGCCTAACGGTTACTCGTAGAAACCTTTGCCATATCAACCCTTCTCTTCTATGCTCTGCGACTGACCACCTGACAAAATCGCACCCCTGTCCTGCACCCACCTAGCCACTTCTGTCTACAATACACCACTTCTAGCATCACTGGACAGACTAGCCCCCCTCACTACACACACAAGGCCCCGCCCCCTTCAACCCTGGCAAACAGATACTAGAAGTCTGAAAAAAAAAAAAACACAGCCGTGCTCTCGAGCGGCAATAGCGTAAGACGATGTCCCAGAAAGATTTCTGCCAGTATAAATCTGCCCTCCAAAAATACAATTCCAGCCTCCTCACTGCCAAGCAGAACTATTTCATCACCCTCATTAAAAACTCATCATCCTGTCCCCGTCAACTTTTCTCTACCTTCAACTCGCTCCTTCGTCCTCCACCCACTAACTCACTCACTGCCCAGGAGATCGCCAATCACTTCAAAACAGAAGATTGATACAATTCACGAGGAGATCTCTACTGTTCAGATACTCTTCACGCTTTACACCTCATGCCCACAGGTACAATCATTACTTCTCTCTTTCAACCCCACCACTATAGACGAGGTTGCTAAATTACTTGCCAATGTCCATCTTACCACCTGCGTTCTGGATCCTGTTCGCTTGCAAATGCTACGTTCACCCTCTGGCTCTTTTCTACACTCTCTAACCCATCTTCAATCTCTCCCTCTCTTCTGGCATCTTCCCCAACTCTTTGAAACATGAACTAGTCGGCCCCATCCAATCTTGACAACCTACGCCCCATCTCCTTGCCTTCCTTTTTATCCAAACTCCTTGCACGTCTAGTCTACAACCAACTGAGCGTCCACCTTGCTGATAATAACCTTCTTGATCCCCTTCAGTCTGGATTTCGTCCTCAACATTCCACAGAAACTGCTCTCCTAAAACTAACAAATGATATACTAACGGCCAAAACTAAGGGACACTATTCTGTACTCCTACTCCTGGACCTCTCTGCTGCCTTCGATACGGTTGACCACTCCCTCCTCCTCAAAAAACTCCATGACTTTGGTCTCCGTGACTGTATGCTTCACTGGTTCTCTACCTACTTATCCAAAAGCACCTTTACTTACAACTCTACTTCCTTCTCTCCTCTTCCTTTCTCAGTTGGGGTCCCCCAAGGTTCTGTTCTCTTGGACCTGTCCTATTTTCAATCTACACCTCCTCCCTGGGTCAGCTGATAGCCTCCCACGGCTTCCAATACCACCTCTACGCTGACGAAACTCAAATCCATTTCTCTGCCCCTCAACTCACTCCTTAATTTTCCTGACGTATCTCTAATTTACTACCAGATATATCCGTTTGGATGTCACACCACTTCCTCAAACTTAATCTATCCAAAACGGAAGTGTTAATTTTTCCTCCCCCACGTGCCTCTTTCCCCGATCTCTGTCAAAATTGATGGCACAACTATCAGCCCATCCCCACATGCCAAGGTCCTAGGAGTAGCCCTGGACTCTGAACTCTCCTTTAAGCCTCACATCCAATCACTGTCCAAATCTTGCCGCCTCAACCTCCCCAAAATACGCCCCTTTCCAACCAATGACACAACAAATCTCTTAATTCACTCCCTGGTCATCTCTCGCCTCGATTACTGCAACTCCCTCCTCATTGGCTTACCTCTGCAAATTTTATCGCCCCTTCAGTCCATCATGAATGCTGCTGCCAGACTCATCCACCTTACCAACCGCTCTGTCTCTGCTACTCCTCTCTGTCAATCCCTCCACTGGCTTCCGCTCACCCAACAAATTAAATTCAAAACACTAACAACTACCTACAAAGCCATCCACAACACTGCCCCCAGCTACATCACTGACCTAGTCTCTAAATACCAACCTAAATCGTTCTCTTCGTTCTTCTCAAGACCTCCTGCTCTCTCATCACCTGCTCCCATGCTCATCTCCAGGACTTTTCCAGAGCCTCTCCAAGCTTATGGAACTCCTTACCCCAATCTTTCCGCCTAGCTCCTTCTCTATTAGCTTTTAGAGGATCCCTAAAAACCCTTCTCTTCAGAGAAGCCTATCCTACCCACATTTAACAACTGTATTTTCATTTTGTCCACCTGATCATCCCCCACAGCTACTACCCTTTGTTTCACTTGACCCTCCCTTGTAGACTAAGCTCTAACGAGCAGGGCCCTCTGATCCCTTTGTATTGTGACTGTACTGTCTTCCCTGATGTTGTAAAGCGCTGCGCAAACTGTGGGCACTATGTAAATCCTGTATAATAATAAATAATAAAAACCCTGGCAAAGAACCGGAGAGCAAAGCCACCTGACTAGGGAACCTCTGGTTTCCTGACTCAGCCAAAAACTGATTGTCCCGAGACCTTGGATATTTGTCCCATTATGCCAGGATCTCCCCGAAGGGAGCCTGTATGGATTTGCGCAAATGGAAATTGCTTAAAAAAAAAAAGGCAGATATCATCGGACCCAACACCCACAAGCAGATCCGCAGAGGAGCCCCCTGCTGGACAGTAAATAAAATAAAAAAACGCAGCATGCAACTTCCGGGAGTTTTGTCCAGGAGAAGCAAAACGCTGGCCAGAACTGAAGCCCGGGTCAGGCTCCGATAATCCAACATTCTGGCAGGGCCAAAGCAGACCTTCGATGGTATAGACGCCAACTGAAATCAGTCAAGGTCTATATAGGAACTACGTTGCTCCTCGGGGTAGTCAAGGAGAGAGAAGATCGTCCAGGCAGCCCAGGACTGCAAACCCCCACTGATGTAACCACGCCAGATCCGGAGCCAAACACCTCGTGAACACCCGAGGAGTGGTGGCCAGACTCAAAGGGGAAACACCACACGCTCATAATGCGCCGCACCCACAGCAAAACGGAGAAAGTGCTGGAGTCAGGCACATAACAGAATGCGTAAATAAGCATTCGTGATGTCGATAGAAATCAGAAAGTCCCCATGATGGAGTGCCACCGCAGTGCGGACGGACTCCATCCTGAACTTCTGTACCTACACAAGGCAGGTCAGGGCCCTGAGGTCCAGAAGTAGATGTACCATGCCCTCCATTCTTCAGACCGAACAGGTTTGAATAAAACCCCTGAAACGGTTCTCAGCATGGGAACCGGAACAATCAGACTCTGCACCAACGGGGCTTGCACAGCCCCCCACGGAGAACAGCCAGCAGTCTGGCGACAAACGCCCATTCGAAGCATAACAACTGTTTGGAGGAACACAACCAGAAAAACTAGCTTGTAACCAGACAAACTCAAGACGCGACATGTCATTCAGGGTATCCCCCAAAACGCATATCTAAGCACCCCTGAGGAAACAGAGCGCAGCAACCAGGGGGAACTGCGGCCAAGCAGCATAGCAGACAACTCCAGTGCCTAGACCACCCGGTCTGCCAATGCAGCAAAGGCAGGGGGATTCTGCACCCCCTCCAGGTATGTCATCTGGGACGTATAAAAGCCAGAAATCCCTCTATTGGAACCATGGTTGCCTTGAGCAGTCTTAAGACAGGGGGGTCCACTACTGGTGGAAAATTCCACTTCCGAAGAGGGACCTCCCAAAAAGGGTACCTTACAGCAAGCGTTTTTGGACACTCCCAGTCCTCATGAACAAATTTGTCAAAATAAGAGGGAGAAGGGAACGATTTTGCCACGCAAGACCGCTCATCCAAAAGGGTACCGGCCCTCAGCCGCAGCCACCACTGCATCCCCCATCTTGAAAAAGTTAACCGCACAGATGTAATAAGTGCGACAACCAGCGCCCCCTCGTTCACTACGGCAGTCATCCCCACTATCTGACAGGATAGGGAGCGTGGGCCATGTCCGCGGTGGCAGAGCCAGATCGGACTGTTCGAGACAGAGGTAGGTAAGGGTAGGGGTGCCATATACACTAAGCTACCCCAAACCACCAACCTTGACCCCCCCGCCTGAGGTCCACATAGTGAACACGGACCGAGGGGCCCCCCCCCAGGGGCCGGGGACCCCTGTCTGGGAGGCACAGACCCGGGACCCCTCTCTGGGAGGCACAGACCCGGGACCCCTCTCTGGGAGACACAGACCTCCACCGAGCCACCCCTCCAGTAAGAGGCGACCACGAGGCCTAGCAGGCTGCGGCCCGGCAGGCCGCCACAAAATTCGGGGACTAAATTTCTGGCCGAGCCCTGAACAGGCACCCGGTCAGTAGGTCGCAAAGCCACGGCCTAAATTTGCAGATGCCGGCCGCGAGAGGACTGGACCAATCTGAGCCGGTAGGCAGCAGCCTAAAATTTTCAGCCGCCGGCTGCGAGGACCGGCTCGATCCGCCGAGGCCTAGATTTTTGGCCGCTGGCCGGGAGGCCCAGACCGCTTCGAGCCTGTAGGCCGCAAAGCCGCGCTCTAAATTTGTTGACGTCAGCCGCAAGTGCATGGACTGCAGGGGAGGACCGCCCGATCCGCCGGTAGGCCGCAAAGCAGCGGCCTAAAATTTCGGCCCCTGGCTGCGAGAGGTCCAGACCGCCTCGAGCCTGTAGGCCGCAGCCTCAATTTCCTGCTGCTGACCACGAGAACGCGGGTCGGGGGGGACCAGACTACTCCGAGCCGGTAGGCCGAAAGCCAGAATTGTGAGACCTCCCATCACCCTCCTCCCAGGCCCATCAGATACCCCCCAGTAACAACCCTGAGGGTGGAAAAAGGACCGTGTGTCTAACAATCCCCTAGGCCGGAAGCCTGGGCCTCACACGGGAAGGAAAAGGGGGGGGGGGGTGTAGAGGAGAACCACTGAAGGCCCAAATACCCCAGGGTGTACCCGCACCCCCCACCCCTCCAGGAAAGGAGAGGCCCCCTACTTACTGCTCCAGCGAAGTGCGTGGGTAACACTTCCAGACAGATTCCTCCTCGCCATCGAAGTGGGGGGGGGGGCTGTTGGCCATGAGGAACGCTGCGACACAGGCCGAGACCCGGTCGTATCTAACCTCGCGAGAGGGTTAACTCTCAAGTATCCAGTCCGTCGCTCAGCCCGGCAGTTGATTGTAGATCTCTCCGGAAAAAATAAAAAAACAAACAAAAATTCCCAGGACTAGAGATCCCAGCAGGGAACTAGGTACTTACACCTGACTAGGCAGAAAAAAATAAATTAATACCTGGAGCAGGGAGGGGGTTATATACGGGCTGAGGACAGCCCATGGGCGTAGCCAGGTGTTTTTTTTCTTTTTGTTCTGCCTAGTCCTACTCATAATGGAGGCAATATAACCCAATGGTTCCGAATTAAGGCCGTGTCTGTCAATGAACGAATGAGAAATAGGGGAAAGATATGCCACTTTTTCTTTTTTAAACTAGTAATGGCGGTGTCGGGACTGCAACATTATGGCAGACAAATTGGACACTTGACACATTTTGGGGACCAATGGCATTTATACAGCGATCGGTGCTATAAAAATGCACTGATTGCCCACTTAAGCCCCGGACCAATACGGACCATAAATGACCAGAGGTGATTTCACAATTTGGCACTGCGCTGCTTTAACTGGAAATTGTGCAGACATGCAATGTTGTACCCAAATGAAATTTGCGTCCTTTTCTTCCCACAAATAGAGATTTCTTTTAATGGTATTTGATTATATCACAAAAAAAAAAAAAAATATCGTAGAGGCAAATGGAAAAAGACTGAAAATTTAAAAAAAAAAAAAAAAAAAAAAGATATTTTCTACTTTTTGTTATAAGAAAAATCGAAAAAACTCAATTTTAGCCATACATTTAGGCCAAAATGTATTCAGCCACATGTCTTTAGTAAAAAAAAATTCAATAAGCGTATATTTATTGGTTTGCGCAAAAGTTATAGCGTCTACAAACTAGGGTACATTTTCTGGAATTTACACAGCTTTTAATTTATGACTGCCTATCATTTCTTGAGGTGCTAAAGGGCAGTACAAAACCCCCCCAAATGACCCCATTTTGGAAAGTAGACACCCCAAGGAAATTGCTGAGAGGCATGTTGAGCCCATTGAATATTTTTTTTTTGTCCCAAGTGATTGAATGACTAAAAAAAAAAAAAAATAAAAAAAAAATAAAAAAAAAAAAATAAAAAAAAAAAAACACAAAAATTTGCTCACACATGCCATGGTTATATGTGGAATTGCACCCCAAAGGACATTTTGCTGCTTCTCCTGAGTACGGGGATACCACATGTGTGGGACTTTTTTTTTTTTTTGGAGCCTAGCCGCGTACGGGACCCCGAAAACCAAGCACCGCCTTCAGGATTTCTAAGGGCACAAATTTTTGATTTCACTCCTCACTACCTATCACAGTTTCGAAGGCCATAAAATGCCAAAATAGCACAAAACCCCCCAAATGACCCCATTTTGGAAAGTAGACACCCCAAGCTATTTGCTGAGAGGCATGGTGAGTATTTTACAGCTCTCATTTGTTTTCGAAAGTGAAGAAAGAAAATACATTTTTTTTTTTCAATTTTCAAAACTTTGTGACAAAAAGGCGAGATCTGCAAAATACTCACCATACCTCTCAGCAAATAGCTTGGGGTGTCTACTTTCCAAAATGGGGTCATTTGGGGGGGGGGGGGTGTTTGTGCCATCTGGGCATTTCATGGCCTCCGAAACTGTGGTAGGCAGTGAAATAAAAAATGTATACCCTTAGATAGCCTGAAGGCGGTGCTTGGTTTTTGGGGTCCCGTACACGGCTAGGCTCCAAAATAGTCTCACACATGTGGTATCCCCGTACTCAGGAGAAGCAACAGAATGTATTTTGGGGTGTAATTCAACATATGCCCATGGCATGTTTGAGCAATATATCATTTAGTGACAACTTTGTGGAAAAAAAAATAAAAAATACAAATAAATTGTCTTTTATCCGCAACTTGTGTCAACATATAAAATATTCCATGGACTCGACATGCCTCTCAGTATATAGCTTGGGGTGTCTACTTTCCAAAATGGGGTCATTTGGGGGGACTTTTGAACTGTCCTGGCATTTTATACATGTAGCGGGGTCTCTAAATTTAGGTAGGACACTCAGGTGTATAAGTATGGAATAATGGACCATTTGTGTTCGTGGAGGATTGGACGGTGTAATAATCTCCTTGGCCTCTGGGTGGTGGGGTGCCTGGAGGCTCAAGGTAGATTGACCGTCACAGTGCTACCCTTTTTGTCCCTTTCCGGAGATGCGAGGGCGGGGAACCTACCGTGGTGTCGATGGGAGGATATAAAAAGGGGGAGACGCCCTAGCCACGAGGTATTTTTGGGAGCATCTTCAATGCGCCCAGGCACCTTAGGCCTGGGTGCGGGCGGTTCCGGATTCCGGCCCAGGCTCCCTAGGCCTGACCGGAATGGAGTTGGAGTCCATCCCAGGCACCTTCAGCCTGGGGTGAGGTACTAAACCAGGAGGCCTGGGGCCCAGTGACTTCGCCTGGGTCCCGCAAGGGTGGAGAAGTCCGAGGGTCCCTGAAGTGGATGGGGCCCATGTCTGAGGTGAGGAGGCTGGGGAGGTTACCCATTCGGAGAGTCTGGAGCAGAATCAACCCAGTGACGGATGGGCCTCTGGTAACTCCCTTGGGAGGGACATCTTCCCCTGACAGGGGCCGCAGCGCAGCGAAGGTACTCCTATCTATGTTCTCTTGAGTCGCTGGTAGAGACTCTCAAGTTCAAAGTCCTTCCTAGCTAATGCTATAGTAACCGCTGGCGAGATCGCAGTGGTTTAGCTGACAACCAGGATAGTGCCTCGACCTGCTCATGCCCCGTATCAAAATGTTATCAAGTCGCAACCAGTTGGCTACTGAAGCACTGTTTATTGTGAGATATGCAATAAAACAAGAGTTGGACTGTGATCGGTGTGTGGAACTCTGGTTAATGGGAGCAAAGGGAAGTGTTGGCGCAGCAGGACTTGATTCTAGACAAAAGCACATAGGCCCGAGGAAATTTATGGTACTGGCCTTCACCTCACCCACAGCTATGGGGAGGACATGGGCCGTAGCGCATCTCACCCTGTCGTGTGACATACCCCTAGACGAAAGAGATGGGGTGAGGCCGCTACATACACATTAGGAAGCTTACATCCACTCTAACCACTTGAAGACAAAGCCCTTTCTGGCACTTTGTTTACATGAAAACATTTATTTTTTTTGCAAGAAAATTATGTTGAACCCCCAAACATTATATATATTTTTTAAAGCAAAGGCCCTACAGATTAAAATGGTGGGTGTTGCATTTTTTTTCCACACAGTATTTGCGCAGCGATTTTTCAAACGCATTTTTTGGGGAAAAAAATACACTTTTTTTCATTTTAATGCACTAAAACACACTATATTGCCCAAATGTTTGATGAAATAAAAAAGATGATCTTAGGCCGAGTACATAGATACCAAACACGACATGCTTTAAAATTTCGCACAAACGCGCAGTGGCGACAAACTACATACCATTTTTAAAAGCCTTTACAGGTTACCACGTTAGATTTACAGAGGAGGTCTACTGCTAAAATGACTGCCCTCCATCTGACCTTCGCGGTGATACCTCACATGCATGATGCAATTGCTGTTTACATATGACGCCATACCGACGCTCGCGTTCGCCATTGCGCAAGAGCAGGGCGGGACAGGGGTGCTTTTTTTTTATTAATTTTGCTTTTTTATTTTATTTTTAAACTATTCTTTCCATATTTTTTTTTTTATCATTTTTATTGTTATCTCAGGGAATGTAAATATCCCCTATGATAGCAATAGGTAGTGACCGGTACTCTTTTTTTGAAAAGAACTGGGGTCTATTGGACTCTAGATCTTT
This sequence comes from Rana muscosa, assembly GCA_029206835.1. Lineage (NCBI taxonomy): Eukaryota > Metazoa > Chordata > Amphibia > Anura > Ranidae > Rana > Rana muscosa. The sequence goes on from CM055118.1 coordinate 670,584,045, forward strand.
CCTCTGCCCTCAAAGCATCTGACCACACCAAGATCGGTGTGATAAAATGCTTTCCCAATGGCGCTTTTTATATCCGGGGGGGGGGGGGGGGGGGGCATTCACTCCCACTGCTTGTAAAAGCAGTCCAGAGGCCAATTAGCCACTAGGATTGCTTTTACATGAAAGTCGGCCGCTGGCTGAAAAGAATGATACCAAGATGATACCTAAACCAGCAGGCATCAATCTTGTATAACCAAAGTCCAGCAACATACCAGTACTTGCTGGTCCTTGTTGGACATGTATTGTAATCTTTTTTTTCATGCAGCCTGTTGGCTGAACGAAAAAAAAAGAGCTTGATCGGTGGGTATGCCCACCATTAGAATACCTCCCTTCATCTTCATTCACCCACTTCTAATGATGGGCATACATGCACCATTTATATATGCCGAAGCATGGGGGCATCCTCCCGCAAAAGTTATGCCGCACACACGGTCGGACTTTTCCAGGGGCATGCCTCCGTCGGAATTTTGACCATATGTACGCGGCATTAGGAGCAAAATCGCTCCTCCGCCCCTGCTGCCCCCATGCTTCGGCATATATGCTCTCTTTTTTTAACTGTGGTGGTGAAATCACCTCCTACAGCAATGGAGTCGCAGGGATCAGGCCTGTCTCTGCGAACGCTGCAGTTATGTGTGTTGTGTTTTGTAAGTGACAGTGATCGATCGATACTGCACTTGGGTGGCCTGGGTTTGACGGAGGGGCAAAACGCAGGTGCTAGCAGGTATCTGGGCTGATCCCGCTATCACTGCGTTTTTGGGAACCCTAAACTGCTGGGGACGCTAGTATAGATCTGTTCAGATATTGATCTGTTCAGATATTGATCTGTTCAGATACTATACCACTAAGGGAGGTGTATGCTTCACACGTGGGCGTTAGCGTTACTGGCACTAACCTGACGCTGCCTGGGGCAACGCAGACCCTCTCTGACGCTAAAACCTAATTGATATCACCCGCCGGGCGATCAGGGGGTTAAACCTTTATTGGGTTATATACGGCGGGTGCCCTGACACTATAAAAAGCAAACTAACTAACCAGCGTCACCCATAACACTTATATGGTGATCACTGGTGAAAGGGTTAACTAGGGGCAATCAGGGGGTTAAACCTTTATTAGGCAATATATGGGGGTACCCAACGCTATATAAAAACCTGAAGGGGAACCTAACAAAATAACTAACTGGCTAACCAGTGTCACCAGTAACACTTATACGGTGATCACTGGTGAAAGGGTTAACTAGGGGCAATTAGGGGGTTAAAACCTTTATTAGATAATATATGGGGGTACCTGGCGCTATAAAAACCTGCGGCGAACCTAAAAAAAATAACTGGCTACCTATCGGCACCAGCATAACTAATAACCTTTATTGGGGGGGGGGGGGGGTTAGGGGGCTACACTGGACCTAAAACACTCTGCCCTGACACTTTTACAGTCACAAATGTCACTGATTGCAGTGATCAGTAAATAAATGGTCACTGCAATCAGTGACACTGTGGCTGGGGGTGCGATCGTGTGCCTATGTGTGTGGTGTCAGTGTGCCGTTTAGTGCACTAACCTCTGTGTCTTCGCTCATGCAGCGCTCGGTATATGTAAGCGCCGCATGAGAGATGACATCACTTCCTCCTGCCTGTGTAAACATTACACAGGCAGAGGAAGCTTTTCATTCGCCGGGAGCGATCGCGAGGGGGTGGCCGGAAACGAATGGCCGTACCCTCATCACGGATCGCTCCCGCACCGAGAACCACAGCTCACTGTATAGAAGCGGTCGTTAAGTGGTTACTGTGTAAATGTCACCGACAGGGAAGGGGTTAACAGTAGGGGGCGATCAAAGGGGTAACCGTGTTACCTAGGGAGTAATTCTAACTGTGGGGGGATGGGACTACCTGGGTGAGGAGAGCGATCTGTTGTTCATACTTAGTATGAACAACAGATCGCTCGCCTCACCCGACAGCACAGAGATCTGTCTGTTTAGGGGTCATCGCAACCACCGGGCACGCGCATCGGCTCCCTAGTGGTCAAAAGGCGAGCCAACATATAGGTACGATAGTTTGCCCAGGGGAGCCAACCTGCCGCAGTACAACTGTGGCGGCTGGTCGGGAAAGGGGTAAAGGTGACCGAACATATTACAATCTGATTGTACAATCTCATTTAGATCCATCATCAGCGCTGTAGTGCAAGGGCATGTCTGATTTGATACAAATTGAATGGATTGTTCAGATGGGTCCTCCCATTCCATAGTTTTGATAAATCTAGAGAAAATTGTACAGAGGGTATGGTCATCTTCATAAAAACGCACATAGAAAGGAGTGGACAAAGACACTCCACTGTCAGGCACAATTCACATCTCTGCATGCTTTTTTTTGGCCTTTGGAGAGTTTCTTCTCATCATGCCATCATTCACTTGAATAGGCTGCCCTACTTGTGACAAATATCCCAAAGAAGTTCCAGAATTTATTCAATTTATTTTTTAAAAGTGGCGCATGGAGCTTTTTTTTTTTTTTAAAACATTTTATGGTGCACTTACATCGCATTTGTCGCATGGCAGACGTGATCCTGCTACCTTTACTCGGGATAATAATATTAACATTTAATGGCAACGCAAGTGCGATGCGCATTTCCAAAACAGGCAGCAAAGTGTGCATTTTCTGTGCAGTTTGCCATGCGTTCAGAAATGCACACATGTGAATGGAGCCACATTTTTTGTTTAAATTTTACAATTTGACTTTCAGGTTGCATTCACACCTAGCGTAGTGGGAACGCACTATTGGTAGTTTTTCCTGCGAAACGCATAGGGAGCCGCTTGATTTCAATGGGCTGCCCTAGATGCAGCAAAGTAGAAAAGTAGCTCATGGGACATTTTGGCGTATTTGGGTTTGCACGTTTACTGCGCTTGTTTTTTTTCACATGGCAATTTTATTTAATTTGCTTCCGTTTGGCGTGACGTTAATGGCAGTAAAAGCATGACTAGTTCATTTAAGGTAATTAATATACAATCTGATTGCAGTCCATGTATAATGGATGGGTGGAGCTGTTGATCGGGCCATCACTACGCTACAGCTGACTGCAACACAGCAGCTGAGTACGATCAGTTTTTTGAATTTGCCGCTTTCCTCGTGTTAAAACTTCATGAAGCGATTTTATTTGCCCGAAATTAATAAAGGGTATCTTTTTTAAACCAAAGTATTGCACCATGAGGTTTTTTTCCTTTTTTATTTCAACATCCTTTTCTGCTGCATGAGCGAGGGAGTCCTTTGCATGATCACCTTGCTCTGAGGGCCCCTGGAGGATCGGGATATCGGACGATTGGAGGTACAGATCTGCGGCATGTCGGTGGATGTCTCTATTCATGCATGAGCCCCATATGATCTCTGTAAATCGGGTTTCCACCTGAGCTGGTAAGCCTCCATTGCCTTAATCAATTATTCCAGCAAGTTGAAAAAGTCTCGCTTTATCTGCACCACAGGATCGGGTTTTGTTTGTTTGATGGAAATCGTTTGATGCCGACATTCCAGTCTATACGAACTTTAAACACACTTGAACCGTGTACCCCGGAGTATATTAGTTTCAGGGGATAATATTCATTGTTGTGGTTTTGATTTTTGTTCCTCTCCTTTTTTTCACTTGCCAATTAGGTGGTACTATAGGACATTTGTTTAAGTGTCTATCTATTCACATGTTTATTTTCACTTCTCATTTGTATAATTATAAGCACTGTGTAGGCTTATCTAATAGGTTGCGCACTGATTTATACATATTTTAGCATACACGTTCACAACTGTTATTCCGGCCGTTTATAAGTTTGCAGCACCTGTCACATATAACTTCAAAGGTTTTTTTCACATTTTTATATGGTTTATCCCATTGGTTTAGATAGGTTAGCGTGGATTATTCACCTTTTACAATACTATGTATAATGCCCTTTAGATTTTCAAAAACTATATAATAAAGAGGACACACCTATCGATCCAATCACTCTGTATCCAATCAGGCAGCCCCTACATAGTTGATGGTAGATCTAAGGGAGATTCTACAATCAAATTGTATATAGGTGTAAGGTGGTGAGCTTTACAGAGTTCCAGTGACTCGCTTGTTTTCAACAATAAAAGCTCTGCTCCACAAAGGCTGTTCTGTGATCGTTCAGCTCCTGCACACTCTGCCAAATGAATGATCTATGCAAGAAGAAGGTCCTTCTCCTGAAGTGAGAGGGCAGGCACACTGGGTGCGTTAAAGAGGTCAGCTGGTGAACTACTTCCTTGCAATGGTTTTTCTGTCCCAATTTTCAGGACAGGCAATGGAGTTTTCTACAGCAAGGTAAGGCCTGTCCTAAAATACAGAGAAAGCTTTTTTTATTTCTCTGCAACAGTCGTACATAATTGGTACAGCATTAGAGCAGTATTAGTGCTTACAGCACCTAGACAACTGCAGATTTAAACAGAGGCTAAGATGGCATGGTCTCAGCAGAGAGAAGTGAATCGTTACCATTTTTCTCCATTTCTCTCTTAAAAAAAAAAAATCTACTTACCACAGAAATGTTTAGCGTTCCCATATGTGGTTCTGTTCCAGGTTGGCAAACATAAATGGTGCGATTGCATTGGGCCGCAATATTTGGCAAGTAGGTCACAGATTTAACATCGGTCAATCCTTTAGCCCAAGCAGAGGAACTCACAAGCCACATAAAGGCAAAAACGATTGTGACTATAAAATCCTAGAAAAGAATAGTCGCAGGCATAAATATTTTTTGTTCAAGTACAACCTTTGCCCAGACTATGCACATTCATTTACCCATTCTTAACAAAAACTATCCCTGAGTTCTCTAGCTGCTTGAACAGTGGGTAATTAATCCTCCAAAGATCACAACAAAGGCTCTAAATTCCGGTTTACTCAGTTAACAGCTTGGAAACGCCAGCCTTCTAATGTGTAAACAGCAGGAAAGATTCTGCTCTTGATAGAAAATAGCTGAGATTTCTGTGCCTAAGTTACAAATTAAGAAGATGAATTTCTCCATAATTCCTATAACTACTGGGGTGTGAAAGGGTTTGTATTAAATTGAATTGCTTTTACAACTGGTTTTGAATATACAAATACTTTAGTGTGCATGATTTGGCAAATGTTCTTTTAAAGATCTATAAAATAGTTTTTGGGTGAAACATTGGTTAGTTATGCGATTCAAAACAATTGTCAAATCCCATACATGATTTTTTAATTTATTTTTTTAAATGCTACGCAATTGCACATTTCTAACTCTATAGCAGAAAAAACTGAATAGTCAGTAGCTTTCAACACTGCCCCTGGGTCTTGACACTGAAGAAATTGAAATGGCTGATCCCTCAGTATTACAATTGTTTAGACACTGGCAGGTTTGACAGGAACTGGTTATCCAATTCATAAACTTGCTCCTAGTTGATGTTTTTATTTTAAATAAAAGATATTAGGTCTACCAGTATAGAGCAGTAGGTTCAAAGCCAAATATGCATTTTATTTATTTTTTAAATTGTATGAGTTTGACAACTTGGACAAAGAAAAACTTTTGCCTCATAAAAAACGTGAATGAATAAGACATCAGGTTTTTAAAAATCCATGCATTTGGAAGAATTACCATTTTTCAATAGACCAGACCATCAGAAATCACATTCTTAAAAACACTTACCAGTGGGAACAGTCATACTGTATCCATGCAGCAATAAGGAGAACATTGACAATTACTTCATGTAAATTATCACCAAATCAAAAACAACCACCCTTTAAAAACAGCTCTCAACATACATTTAAGTTGGTTATTGAAAGGTCAGCCCCAAAAGCAGGACACAGTTTTTTTTTTATTCAACCAGTGAGACAAAAAAAAAAAAAAAAAAAAAGAGTCCAAAACAGAGGACTTATTTGCTAGTCTGGTAGCAGAAATAAACTCCAACCACAGTCAGTCAATTGAAAAGTGACATGCATATGAACACAAATTCGCTGGCCCAGCAGGCATGGGTGCATAAATGACATTTTAGCACCTGAATATATATATATATATATATATATATATATAGACAGACACACACACACACACACACACACACACACACCACAATCCTAGCAAAAAAAATAAAAAAAGAAGGTTTATTTTCACCTTATTTCTACAGAATTACAGAGCACTGCCCCCTTCTTCAGAATGCCTCCTGATTAGAAGTAGGATAGCTAACTGGTCACAATATAGAAGCCCCAGACAGCAGCTAAAAAGGCTGCTCTAATGAGATCTTGTTGGGAAGAATCCAGGGTAATTGACAGGGTAACATCACTGCTATACTGAAACAATAGAGGAAGGGGTAACATACCTAAGAGGGAGAAAACTGCAACACAACATGGAGACAGACAATTTCAGTGACCTTGCTGTAAAATGTGAAAGTTAATTTTCTCCACAATTGCCACACAGGTCAGTGAGCACGATAAAATGAAAATGGGAATTTTAACTTGCATGCAAATTCCATATCTTAGAGTACAGTACAGGACACAGGCGACATTCATACACCATGGGTTATAGGCCCATGCCTTCAGGTGATTTCACAGTAGCAAACATTTGAGGATGCCTCCTCTATACCTCTACCCCACTTCAAGTTTTGTACCAAGCAATACAGAGTAATAGAGTAACAGAGTTTAGGGAGGGCAGCCCTTGTCCTGCAAGATATGGAATTTAGAGGAAAGTCAAAACCCCTCTGATCTTAAATCGTAAACTACAGGACACGGGCAACTTATTCATACACCATGGGACATCCCAAAGCAATAAATAAAAAAGACTGGGTAACTAGGCAAATTAACTGTGCCACTATATAATGGTGGCAACAGAAGCAGCAACAGCCACAAACTACAGGGCTAAAATACCCAGTGTTCAGGGTGCCACTGCAAGAACCTTGCGGCTGAAAGCTGCATCCACAGGAGGAGGATTGGATATCCACCTGGTAAAACTTTATTAAAAAAAAAAAAAAAAGGATGAGCAGAAAACCAGGTGGTGACCTTACAGCGTTGGGGGACAGAGGCTTGGTGCTTAACCACTTCCCGACCGCGTCATGGACAAAAGACGTCCAGAGTGGTCGAGTTATCCTGAGCTCACGTCCCTGGGACGTCCTCGTGCATTCACGCTTCCCGCGCGCCCCCTGGTGCGCGCTCGCGGAAGTGTCCGTGCTCGCTGAGTTCACGGCTCCCACTGCAACAAGGATCGCGGTGAAGAGCCAATGATAGCGGCTCTTTACCACCTGATCGCTCCCTCCAATTAGGGAGCGATAAGAATGTAAACAAACTGGGGTCAAACAGAGGTCCAGCTCTCTTCTCTCCTCACACCGATACAGCGTGTGAGGAGAGGAGAGATCCTTTTAACAGTGAGTGTCTCATATATATTCAGCAGTGCCCTTAAGTGCCACACAGTGCCACACAAGTGCCAATCTGTGCCCCACACTACCCATCAGCGCCCCTACAGCTCCCCTACAGTACCCATCTGTGTAAGCAGTGCCACAAAAATACTCATCAGTGCCACTACAGTGCCCACCAGTGCCACCAGAGTACCCATCAGTGCCACCACAAGGCTGATCAGTGTCACCACAAGGCTGATCAGTGTCACCACAAGGCTGATCAGTGTCACCACAAGGCTCATCAGTGTCACCACAAGGCTCATCAGTGTCACTACAAGGCTCATCAGTGTCACTACAAGGCTCATCAGTGTCACTACAAGGCTCATCAGTGTCACTACAAGGCTCATCAGTGTCACTACAAGGCTCATCAGTGTCACTACAAGGCTCATCAGTGCCACCTCTGCCACTTCAGTGCCCATCGGTGCCGCCAGTGCTCCACCAGTGCCACTACAGTGCCCAGTGCCACTACAGTGCCATCAGTACCACATCAGCGCCACTATAGTGCTCATCTGCACCCTCATCAGTTACCAGCAGTGCATCCTCATCAGAACCCAGAAGCACCCTCCTCAGAACCCAGCAGCACCCTCATCAGAACCCAGCAGTGCAGCCTCATTAGACCAGCCTCATCAGCACCCATCAGTGCAGCCATATCTGTTCCAGTTTTCCTACCACAGTTTGTCACCACAGCCCACAGTCACCAGTATGGCGAAAAAAAATGTTTTCCACTGAGGAGGCATACCAACAGCTTTGCTTGACTGACGAGAGCAGCGACGAGCTCTGAGTCTGATTCTGGTTCAGAATATGAACCTGTTATAAGCAGTGGGTCTTCTACAGATTCAGAGGAAGAGGAAAGTGTGCCCAGGAAACGAAGGCGTTCTGACATGGATCAGCAGGCTACCACAAGTAGCGCTGTGGCATCAACCAGCAGCTCAGTGCCATCCACCAGTAGCACAGTGCCATCCACAAGAAATGAAGTACCACTACAGCAAAGGCCAAGAACTAGCGGGGTGTCATCTCAGCCCCAAAGGGTTAGGACCCATGCCAGCCTTCCCTATGCCCTTGAAAACCCTCTGTGGCTTCCCCCCAATTCAGGAGCAGCAAACATCCCCCCTTTCACCGCCCAGCCAGGTGTTCAGGTGAACACAGAGAATTTTGCCCCTATTGATTTTTTTAATTTAATTTTTACCCAAGACCTATTATCCTCCATCGTGACCCAGTGCAACCTCTTTGCACAACAATTCATAACTAACAACCCTGATTCAAGTTATGCCCGTCCCTATGTGTGGAGAGAATTGACAGTGGAGGAATTTAAATTATTTTTAGGCCTAACGTTCAACATGGGGCTCTCAAAAAAAATGAAGTATACTCCTATTGGTCCTCCAAACCCATCCAGCACATGCCAGTCTTTTCATCCATTATGTCAAGATCCAGATACCTCATGATAATGCGCTTTCTCCATTACAATGACAATACCCAGTGCCCTCCCCGAAATGACCCATCACATGACAAATTATTTAAAATTCGGCCACTTCTAAATTTTTTCGCTGAGAAATTCCCCCAGTTATATATCCCCGACCAAAATATATCCGTGGATGAGTCATTGATCCACTTCACAGGCAGGCTTGGCATCAAGCAGTTTATTCCAAGCAAAAGGACCCGATATGGGGTTAAAATCTACAAGCTATGTGACCGGGTCACTGGCTACATTTACGCCTTCCTGGTGTATGAAGGGAAGGACTCCCAACTGCATCCCCCTGAATGTCCTGAGTACATCGGTGCCAGCGGAAAGGTTGTTTGGGAGCTTATATATCCACTCCTTGAAAAGGGTTACCACCTTTATGTGGATAATTACTATACCACCATCCCCCTCTTCCGCAACCTTTACCGGCGTGTGGTACAGTGCGAGCCAACAGGAAGGGTTTCCCGCAAAGACTCGTTACTGAAAGACTACGAAAAGGGGAGACGGCGTCTTTGCGGAATGAAGAGCTATTGGCTATCAGGTGGAGGGACAAAAGAAATGTCCACATGCTCTCAACGATACATAACGACACCTACGTGGAAATCCCCAAAAGAAACGGCCCTATCCAAAAACCAGCATGTGTTCATGATTATAATTTGTTCATGGGGGGAGTCGATTTTAATGATCAGATGATTGAACCCTATCTTCCCACAAGAAAAAGCCGCTATTGGTATAAAAAGGTCTCCATATATCTTTTCAGTATGGCCCTTTACAATACTTATGTCATTTACCGTAAATCTACAAGGACCCCCTTATCTTATTTTCAGTACCAAGAAGAAATTATCGAAGCCCTTTTGTACCCTGAAGACCCACCAGAAAGCATTCGCTCAGATTCAGTGAGCAGACTCCATGAACGCCACTTTCCTGATAAACTCCCCCCCCATGAAACAGGCCGAAAACGTCAGAAGAGATGCCGGGTGTGCTCCAAAGAAGGAACTAGAAGAGACACTGTGTATTATTGTCCCGATTGTCCTTCCCAACCAGGCCTTTGTTTTGGTCGATGTTTCCGTCGTTACCATACTTTTCTACATTATTAGGAAAGTATGGTAAACCTAATTGTCATTTACCGCCACACCCCTTATGCCACTGTACATACCGCTGCCTTCTCCGGAACTGACCCTGACCTGCTAAATGACCACGCCTCTGCCTAACGCTAAACTGTACCTACCTCTGCCTGCCCTGGAACTGACCCTGGCCTGTTATACGACCACGCTTCTGCCTAACCCTAAACTGTACCTACCTCTGCCTGCTCTGGAACTGACCCTGGACTGTTTGACCACGTTTTTTGCCTGCCTCTTGGATTGATCTTTTACCCTTCTATGCTAATGGGGACACAGGGGTCTCACATATGTGAGGGGCTCCAGAATTGTTTTTCTGGATGAAGAAAACTAATTTTTTAGTTTTCTCATTCCCGGATTAGGGTCTGGAGACTCGGAGGCTTCAAAGAGATTTGGGTGGGAGAAGCCTCTACCCCTGTCCCCATTCTTTCCTGGCCTGCTACTTGGACCATGTTCCTGCTTACTACCAGGACCAATATTTTGGCACTGCTGGCAATGTCTCTACTTGCACTGACCTTGGACTGTATCTCTGCCTGTACTGACTATGGACAATATTCCTGCCTGCTGCCTGGACAATTACATTCACTGACGCTGACCACGTCCCTGCCTGCTGCCTGGATCAGGGCTCTCCTTCTGTGGACAATTGCACTACTAAAACCACAGGTAATCTTTTGTTTACCATTTACTCAGCAGAATGTAGTTCAGGGTGTAATTCTTGGTATGTACATGCTATATGCTAGAAATATGAAGGGCCTTCAAAAATGTGATAGATTGTAAGGAAATTAGATGCGTAATTTATGTCCCTAGGTCACCTGATGGTGCTTCCTGGATATTGGGCCTCTATGTGGCCAGGCTGTGTAAAAGTCTCACACATGTGGCATCGCCATACTCAGGAGGAGTAAGAGAATATATTATGGGGTGTCATTTTTGCTATGTACATGCTATGTGTTGGAAATATCTTATAAATGGGCAACTTTGTGTAAAAAAAATGTGTTTTATTTTTTTTCCACATTTTCCAAAAACTTCTGGAAAAAAATGAACAGTTCAAAAGACTCATAATGCCTCATAGATTATACGTTGGGGTGCTTTCCAAAATGGGGTCACTTTGTTGGCGTTTCCATTGTCCTGGTGCTCCAGGGCCTTCAAAAGTGTAATAGGTGTTTGAGAGATTAGATGTGTAATTTATGCTCCTAGAACGCCTGAAGTTGCTACTTCAATGTTGGGCCTCTGTATGTGGCCAGGCTGTGTAAAAGTCTCACATATGTGGTACCGCCATACTCAGGAGGAGTAGGAGAATATATTTTGTGGTGTTACTTGTGGAATGTACATGCCATGTGAGAGAAATAACCTGTTATAATGACAATTTGGTGTGAAAAAAAATAAAAATAAAAAAAATCTTCATTTTGCAAAGAATTGTGAGAAAAAATGACAACCTCAAAAAACTGACTATGCCTCTTACTAACTACCTTGGAATGTCTACTTTCCAAAAAGGGGTCATTTGGGGGGTAATTGTTCTTTTCTGGCTTGTTAGGGTCTCAAGAATTGAGATAGGCTGTCAGTACATCAGGTGTAATCAAATTGGTACATTTTCAGTGATTGGCACCATAGCTTGTAGACCCTATAACTTTCACCCAGACTAAATAATATCCACTAATTTCGGTTATTTTTACCAAAGATATGTAGCAGTATACATTTTTTCCCAAATTTATGAAGAAAAATTACTTATTTGCAAAATTTTATAATAGAAATTAAGAAAAATTCATTTTTTTACAAAATTTTCGGTCTTTTTTCATTTATAGCACAAAAAACAAAACAACCCAGAGGCAATCAAATACCACCAAAAGAAAGCTCTATTTGTGTGAAAAAAAGGACGAAAATTTCATATGGGTACAGTGTTGCATGACTGAGTAATTGTCATTCAAAATGTGAGAGCACCGAAAGCTGAAAATTCGTCTGGTTAGGAAGGGGGTTTAAGTGCCCAGTTGTCAAGTGGTTAAAGGCCCTGGACACGCCATCAGATCCAATTTGAAGCAGGGTGCCCCTTGTGTGTGTTTTTTTTTTTTTTAGAGAGGCTGGAACTCCGCTTTAAAAATTGAAAGCTAAAACCACATTTGGAAGATCTAGGGTTTAATACAACCCTGCTGTTGTGAAGTACATGAAAGGGCTCTTTACAGGAACAGGCTACCAGTTCAGCAACATATTAATAGACCTGATGACCACCAGAGTGGCTACTTTGCTGGGAAAAACTTCCAAGGCTTCAAACAATGGGTTCTGCAAGGCAGAAAAGATCCAAAATTGAGGTCCCATGGAAGCACAGGGTACTTCAAAAAAGGAGGCCTGATATGAGAAACACCTTGAATTAAAAAAGTTTGCCAAAGGCTGCCCTTACAAAGTGCTAAAAGTTTAAAAACTTTAGTCCAAAGCCTGTTTGTAAGAAGGCCAGAATGCATGGCACGGAGTAAACTCTGGGAGTGATTTTTCTGTTTGTCCAGGTATGATAGTAAATCTTCCTGGAAGCAGCTTTTCTTGAAATCACAGACTGAGACCCCACTATCTTTTAAGACCTGGGCTTCAACAGTCAGCCAGAGACTGAAGCAGAATAGAACAGAGGGGCCTTGGGAAAGCCAAGCTGGCCTGTTGGGAAGAGTCCAGGATCTTTTGCAAAAGAGTCCGAGTACGGTTTCTGTACCAGGTTCTTCTGGTTTTGGTGCAAAATTTCCGCTTTCCTTTTTTGCGAAGCAGGCGATGACGAATGCTCAGTGGAGGCAAGGAATAGCCTGAACTGAGACCAGGGGATAACTAGAGCAATAAGGCTAGAGCACTCCCAAGTTCTGAATACACACCAAGGTAGTTTGTTGTTGTACCCAAATTTAGTGTCCCTTTAGAACAGTGGTTCTCAACCTGGGGGTCGAATGGCAATTTGTCAGGGGTCACCGAATCCTTGGCTGTTCCTCAAGCCTGCACCGCTCTCAGCCTTCGCGCAGCTGCCCGCGGCCACCCACTCAACCCCCCTGAACTCTGTATGTAATGCAATCCTGGTATTTAATGCCCCTTTAAGACCCTCCTGTTTCTGAAATCTGACCACACCCACTATTTGATGTGATTTGGAGAATGTGTGTGTTGGGGGGGTCGTGGTTGAATTCCAGCACCTATTGTTTGAGAAAAAAAGCCCTGTTAAGTTGTATTCATTTTAAACATTTTATATTTGTTTTGACTTTAACATTGTGAGTAGGGATGGGCTATCTGTTTGAGACGAACACGAGTTTGACTCGAACATTGCCTGTTCGCCGAACAATTTGGGGTGTTCGCGGCAAATTCGAAAAGCTGCGGAACACCCTTTAAAAGTCTTCACAGCCGCCCATTCAGTTCACGACATTGCTGGAGGTCAGCTGAATGGTGAGGAATGTGAAGTGGGAGGGGAGGGGCTGGAGGAGACTATCTCCTGATTTCGGCATAGATGTCACTACTGCGAGACACCACCAAGTCAGAGACACAGTGAGTAACACTACCTGTGATTATAGTTGCCATTAAAAGTCCCCACAACAGTTCTCTGATCAGTAGATGACCTTGATCAAGAGCACCTAATTTGGCCGATTAGAACCCCCCCCCCCCCCCCCAGCACTGCCACTCATCCCAACTCCCCACCAGCACTGCCACTCATCCCAACTCCCCACCAGCACTGCCACTCATCCCAACTCCCCACCAGCACTGCCACTCATCCCAACTCCCCACCAGCACTGCCACTCATCCCAACTCCCCACCAGCACTGCCACTCATCCCAACTCCCCACCAGCACTGCCACTCATCCCAACTCCCCACCAGCACTGCCACTCATCCCAACTCCCCACCAGCACTGCCACTCATTCCATCCCCCCCCCCCCCCAATAGGGAGTAAGAGAAGGAATAAAAATAGAGAATACATGGAAGGGAGAGGAATAGAGAGGGAGGAACAAAGAAAAAGGGAGAGAAAGAATAAGAACAAGAAAAGGTGGCTAGAGAGGGATGGGGGAAAAAAAACAGAAAAAAAAAAAAAAAAAAAAATTCGGATAGAGGGAGATGAAAGGGAAAGAAAGGAGCACAAGGAGAAAGAGTGGTACATCCTAAAATGTGCCATAAGGGGTTTTAATACTGTACAAGTGGAAGGGACTCAGGGAGCGCTAAATGTCCATGGGTTATGGGCGCAAATTACTTGTCTTACCTTGGGTGCTGACAACCCACGCTACGAAAATAATTTTATTGTTGTTAGGGGTCCCCACAACTTGGGAAATTTTATCAAGGGGTCACGGCACTAGAAACCACCGCTTTAGAAGGAAGGTCCATGCTGGACCTTTAGAAGGAAGGTACACACACACACACACACACACACACTAACCTCTGATTAAATGCCTCACCAAAAAGAACATCTCCCTGGAAAAGGAATACGTGTGAGGTGCCTCTTACAGATGAGCTTCTGCTAGAATTCTGCACATATGTATGGAGATTACAGCCATGTTGGATATTTATCCCAGGACATGTTCCAGGGCATCCAACAAAATCATGCTCATTCGCACACTGCCTCAGCATATATTGAACTCCTCGAAGTAAAAACAGTGTTATTACCTGTTAACTACTTTTTCCAGGAATCTTCCAGGACGGCTTACAGAGAGATAGGCTCCTCCCACCTAGAACAGGAAACACATGATCCACATCATAAAAGTCTTACTCATGCATTAGCCCCTCAGTATTTAACAAATAACCGAAGGCCTCAGAATCATTAAACCTGGATCAGCGTAGCTCTATCCTTATATATGCTTTACATCGCTACTCACCTCATAAAAAGGGAGGGAACTGACGCCGTCCTGGAAGATTCCTGGAAAAAGTAGTTAACAGGTAATAACACTGTTTTTCCAGGTCATCTTCCAGGACGGCTTACAGAGAGGACAATATAGTACTACCTGATCAGGGCGGGACCACAGCCTGCAGCACTTTCCTGCCGAAAGACTGGTCCTGGCTGGCAAGCAGGTCCAGTCTGTAATGCTTCACAAAAGTCTGGAAACTGGACCAGGTTGCGGCCTTGCAGATCTGGAGGGGAGATGCTCCTGCCCTTTCAGCCCAAGAAGTAGAAACCGCTCTTGTGGAGTGAGCATTTATACCCAATGGAGGTGTGCGGGAGGCTGCCTTGTATGCCTCCGCAATGGCCGACTTCATCCACCTGGCGATGGTACCTTTGGATGCCTCTTTCCCCTTGTTAGGACCTGTGAATAAAACAAACAAGCCGGTGGAGCGTCGCCACTCCTTGGTGTGCTCTATGTAGGCAATCAGGCATCTCCTGACGTCTATTTTATTAAATCCTGCTTCCTTATTCTTTGGATTTCCGCAGAATGATGGTATCACGATTTCTTCTGACCTATGGAAGTTAGACGATACCTTGGGGAGAAAAGCTGGGTCCAGCGAGAAGATAATTTTGTCTTGTAAAATGGTGCAGAAAGGCTCGATCACTGAAAGTGCCTGGATCTCACTGACTCTCCTAGCCGAGACTAGGGCCACCAAAACTACTGTCTTCAGGGTTAACAGTTTTATGGGTAGTTCATCTATAGGTTCAAATGGTGCCCTACCGAGACCCTGTAATACTGTTGATAAGTCCCAGGGAGGGAACCTCCTTGCTTTGGGGACTCGTTTCCGGCTGATGGAAACCAGAAATCTTTTGATCAGTGGTTCTTCTGACAGTCTTTGATTTAAAAAGTTGGACAGGGCGGCCACCTGAACCTTAAGAGTACTAACTGCAAGGTTTAGATCTGCTCCGGCTTGGAGGAAATCTAGAACCGCCGGGACCATGGCACCTGACACTGTTGTTGAGTCTGCGCCAGTCCCCAAATCTCTTCCAAATTTTATTATAAATTGTGTTAGTGGACGGCTTTCGGCTGCTAAGAATGGTATCGATTACCTTGGCCGATAACCCTCTCAGCTCTAACAGCTCCCTTTCAGAAGCCAAGCCGTCAGAGAAAGAGAGCTCAGTTCTGGATGATTCGCTTCTCCCTGGTATAAAAGAGGTCCGACCTGTAAGGTAGTCTCCAAGGTTCTGCAATGCTGAGTCTTAGAAGACCTGAGAACCAAGACCTCCTCGGCCAAAATGGCGCGATCAGGATGACCTTTGTGTTGGACCCTCTTATCTTCCGGATAATCCTCGGAATGAGGGCAAACGGTGGAAATGCGTATACCAGATCTGCCTCCCAAGACTGGGATAGGGCATCTAGGCCCCGACTGAGAAGATCTCTCTGTAGGGAATAGAACTGTTTCACCTGCCTGTTGTGTCTTGTAGCAAAAAGGTCTATCTGTGGGTCTCCCCACTTCTGCACTATTTCTTCGAACACTGTTCGATTCAAGCACCATTCTGTCGAAGACAGCGTCTCTCTGCTTAGGGCATCTGCCAGAGAATTTAATTCCCCTTTTAGGTGAATGGAAGATAGGGATAACAGGTTTTCTTCTGCCCATTGAAGGATCTCTCTTGCTATCCTCATCAGACCCGGGACTCTCGTACCCCCTTGCTTGTTGAGGTAACAAACCGTGGTAATGTTGTCCGAAAGGACCTGCACATGTCTTCCCCTTAGGGATGGGCAAAAGGCTACTAGGGCCTTTAGAACCGCCTTCATCTCCCTCGCATTGGAGGAGAGGCCGGCTTCCTGCCGGTTCCAGAGCCCCTGGGCTATCAGGGTGCCTGAATGGGCCCCCCAGCCCTGCCCGCTGGCGTCCGTGGTGACTGCCAGAGGACAGTGTTGGGACCAGAGTCAGCCAGCCGAGAGGTTTGCAGGGATCAACCACCATTCTATTGAGAGCTTTACTTCCTGCGGAATTTCCGTCTGTCTCTGAAGTGAATTTGTTTGTCCATCCCAGAGAGAAAGCATGAACGCCTGAAGCGCTCGAGTATGGAACTGAGCCCACTGGACTCCTGGGATGGCCGCTGTCATTACCCCAAGGACCCTCATTATACTCTGAATTGAGGTCCTTGAACAAGTGCAGAGGTTCCTCACCTCTGTCAAAATTGTCTCTACCTTTTCCTTTGTCAGGAATATCTTGGACTTCCTTGAGTCTATCAGGTATCCTAGGTATACAATGCTCTGAGTAGGTACTAATTGTGACTTCTCCTGATTTACCAGCCACCCTAGTTGCTGAAGGTGTCTGGTAGTTCTGCTCAGGTTCCGTCTGACTTAGTCTGCTGAGTCTGCAAAAATCAGTAGGTCGTCCAGATAGGGGATAATCTGAATTCCCTCTGATCTCAGAGTCCCTAGCGCTTCTGCAAGTATCTTCGTAAAAATGCGTGGAGCTGACGCTAGTCCGAAGGGCAGAGCATTGAATTGAAAATAGAGGGTTCTGAACCCTTTTCTTACTGCAAATCTGAGGAATTGTTGGGACTCCTCTCGAATAGGGACGTGAAGATAGGCGTCCCTTAGGTCTAATGAGACCATGAAGACCCCAGGGGTTAACAGCTCTCTGGTGGAGTAGATTGATTCCATCTTGAAACGTCTGTACTTCACGTACATGTTTACTTGTCTCAGATTTAGAATCAGTCGAAATTTTCCTGACGATTTCTTTATCAGAAAAACTTGAGAGTAGAATCCTTCTTTTCTTAGAGATTGGGGGATGAAGCTTATCACCTTCTCTTCTAGCATACTCTGCAGGAGGGAAGACATAGCTGTGGCTTTTTCCGGGTCTCTTGGGAGACTTGTTATGAAAATTTTTTGAGGGGGGCAGCCTAAAAGTTCTATCCTGTACCCTGATGCGATCAGATCTAGGATAAAACGGCTGCTGGAGATGTCTGCCACTGTGGAAGGAATGACCCCAATCTCCCCCCCACAGGCCCGACTGAGTAACTGGGAAGTGTTCTTAGGCTGGGAGGGTCTAAAGAGGAAACCTCCTCTGCCCCTTCCCCTCCTGTATTGCCAACCCCCTTTCTGATCTTGGGCTCTGTTATTCCGTCTCCTATCCCCCTGGTGAGAGTTCCTTTCACTTGACACCTGAAAGGGACGAAAACTCCTCTTTTGTTGTTGTTGTTGCTGCTGTTGCCTCTTGGGAAAAGGGAACCCCTTCTTTTTATCGGCCGACCTCTCTAGGACGGATTCCAGCTCCTTTCCAAAGAGCAGATCTCCATCGAATGGGAGGGAACAGAGTCTTGTCTTTGAGACAGAGTCTCCTCCCCAGGTCTTTAGCCAGATAGCCCTCCTGGCTTCATTAACCAAGGCTGTGGCTCTGGCCGAGAATGTGACCGACTCCGTGGATGCATCCGCTATATAGGCCACTGCCTTGCTTAGCGTGGGTAAAGCATCCAGGATCTCTTCCCTGGGAGTGTCTGACTCCAGAAGAGTGCGGAGCTGTTTAAGCCATAAGTCAAGTGTCCGCGCCACGCATGTGGTGGCTAGTGCGGGTCTAAAGTTGGCGGAGCAAGCTTCCCACGCCTTCTTTAAATAGCCCTCCGCCTTCCTGTCCATTGGGTCCTTCAGGATACCTGTATCCTCAAAGGAAAGTTCTGAAGCTCTAGAGACCTTGGCTATGGAAGCGTCCAGTCTGGGACATCTATCCCACAGCTTTGTATCCTCCTCCTTAAAAGGGGAACCTTCTCTTTAAATTTTTAGGGAAGAATACTGCTTTCTCCGGCTTCCTCCATTCATGAAGTATGGTCTCCCTTAGGGATCCATGCACCGGAAAGGTTCTGCCCTGTCTAGTCTGAAGGCTTTCATATAGGAGGTTATGCACTGACAACTCCTGGTTCTCTGGGGACTCCAGTTCCAGGGTGTCGTAGATTGCTTTCAGGAGCTCCTCTGTCTCCTCTGAAGGAAAAAGGAATTTTTGTATCTTTTCTGGCCCTTCCTCGCTCGGGTCTATCTCCTCAGGCTCTGAGGCTGAGCCTGAGCCTGAGTTGTTCTCCCCGTCCTCCAGGACTCGATGCTGGTGGACTGCCCGTACCTGGGCCCTAACTTCTGGCCTCACGGTAGTACTGGTGCCTGAAGTACCTGGGCTGGGTTCAGCAAGTGTCTCTTGCTGTGTGGGCTTAAAGGACTGAAACGTCTGTTTCATCCCTGACTTTAATGAGTCCATAAAGCCTTTGAGAACAGGGCCTGTTTCTTCTTTGACAAGTCTGTCTATGCAGTCCTGACAAGCATTCTTTTTCCACCCAATCTGCATCTTCCTGGTACATATTGGGCATCTTTTTCTAGGTGTTTCTTTATTATCTCTGGGCTCGTGGGTCTTGTCCTGTAATACAGTAAATGACAAGCCCCTGCATATTACTTACACTGAAGTAAACACCCAAACCAGAAACACCACGTGGACTCTCTTATTCTAGTCTAAGAATTATGAGAAGTACCCACCACCAGAGCCTATGTTAGAATATGTGACGTCTGCCACCATCAGCATAGGAGAAAACAAACGGTCTCTGGAATAAAACAGACTCCCCCTGTGCCGCCCCCACAGGGGGGGTAAGAAAAGGAAAGAAGCGGTCTGCCCCTTATTTTCTTACCTTAGGGCCCGATGCGACCGATGGCGCCTCCAGATCTGCGTCTCTGGATCCTTCCATGTTGCGCGGCGCCATCTTTAGGTCCGGGTCCCTTAAATATGAGAGGAGTGGAGGTCCGGGGCGGCGCTGTGGATCCGACGCCGCCCCACGGCACAGCACGCCTGTTATCTTCAACTAGGCTTCCAAATGGGTGTACCAAGATGGCCGCCGCGAGACTTCCTGTCGTGTCACTTCCTGTTTTCTGCGCCGGAAGTGACACTCTAGCTGTGCGCCCAGCGCCACGCTGTTCTGGAGCTAGAGACTCCCCTCTGGAGATCTGTCTGCCCGGGAAGGATACCGGCCCGAGCCTCCGCCAGGAGGAGGATACCCTGCTGTGCCGCGGCTGGACCCACTGGATCACCTCCTCCACCCTCACAGGTAACCTCGCTGAGGATACACCCGACCTGGGAGGTGGGGTCCCATACCATCACCCATGACCCCTGTTTCAGGTCTCCTGGGTGGCCCCAAACTGACTCATACCCCAGGGGAACTACCCCTGTTGACTGGGTATGGCCGTCGGGGGGGCCCCTGCCGCCTGGCACGAAGGCCCAAAAAAAACAAAACAACAAACATCCCTTAGATGGTGCCTGTCTAGCCTGAGGAAACACAAATACTGAGGGGCTAATGCATGAGTAAGACTTTTATGATGTGGATTATGTGTTTCCTGTTCTAGGTGGGAGGAGCCTATCTCTCTGTAAGCCGTCCTGGAAGATGACTTGGAAAAAATGACTTCAGCTTGGGAGAACCCTCTAGAACCTATTTTGCCCAATAGAGGCTTAACCATTTCAATACAGGGCTTTAATTCCAAACTGAAAACAGGTTAGGAGAGTCATAAATTAATAGTGGATCTCCCCGACCGCTAATCACAGGAACCTCTGGTGCCTGTCGCATCTGGGGACATGCCAGCTCGCGTCCCTGAAGTCCAGGGACGTCCCTGGATGGAGCGAACCGACTCCATCCTGAATTTCCAAATCCCCACCCAGTCTTGAACGGCCCCATTCAGGGCAGACCGACGAGACTGTAGGACAAAGAAACCAACCGGTGAATAAGAAAGAAAACATCGATCTTTTATGAAGCGTCCACTTCACAAACTCCATGGTCGGAAAAAAAACGGACGGCTACACAAAGGCATTCAGGGCCTTGAGGCCTAAGAGCCATGAACAGATCTGAATCTGTCCTGCAGCGGTATGGGTATGACAACCCCCAAGAAACACTGCAATATATTGAAGCAGGAAGGTCCCAGCTTACGGGGCGCCTCTACTGTTAGCCAAAAGGCAAATCTGTCAGAGCTTCCCTAGAAACTCGGTCAGCGGACCAGTATATCAGCCTTTTCAGGTGGCGCAAAACCACCCCGGACACAGAGGCCCTAGAGGCTAAATCAGTCGCAGTGCACCTGCTGGTCGACTTATAGAGAAAGCTGATGCTCCTCCACTGCCTGGTACAAAAGCTTTGCCCAGTCATTGAGTGTGAGAGACGCAGCCACCAACGGGAGTAACGCTGACCTCAGCATGGTGAACACAGTCCTTCTGATCACCTCCGAAAGGCATGAAAATGCTCTACAAGGAATAACGTGCATTACGGGACCAAAAAGCACCTCTGCGACAAACCCAGTCCCCATCTATGAAGAGTCGTCTTCAATATAGAGTGGGTCGAGTGCGACCGGAAAAAGGGACTGACACCTTCCAGCAGCTACTTCATTGATAAGTGCTGATTGTACAAAACACAGTTTATACTGTGTATTGCGCAAAAACGCGCAATTGGAGCGTGGGAGGAAACCCACTCAGCCACAGAGAGCATAGACATACAGGGTATGCGTGAATAAACATATTGAACATGTTTATGCTGTGCATAGCCCAGAAGGCACACATACCATTGGAGCATGGGAGAAAACCGGAGCAGCCGGAGGAAACCCACGCAGACACAGAATAACCATACAGACATATGCTGTGAATGTATTTAGTGTCGTATATAAAACCTATTGTTTAGGTTTATAATGTGCATTGCGCCGAAGGCGCGCATGTCATAGGAGTGTGGGAGGAAACCCATGCAGATACAGACACATACTGTGAATGTATTTAGTGTCGTATAAAAACATATTGTTTATGTTTATGATATGCATTGGAATGAAGGCGCTCATGTCATAGGAGCGTGGGAGGAAACCAGAGCACCCGGAGGAAACCCACGCAGACACTATAAACATAATTGTGTATGTTTAAACTATGGCACCGAGGGCGCTTAATCCTCTCTGAATCCAATCAGAGTATAAGTGCTGTCGAAACAAACACCAAACTGCACACAAAAAAACAACCTCTGACCCTCAGAACAGTGGTCCTGTCAGAGCCCGAGCATTCCTCAGGAAATGGCGGGAAACCACAGGTTGTTGCCTCTCAGATACTGACTCCATGTCACACAGAAAGCTCTCAGGACTAGTCAAACTAATGACCAAAGTCCCCCCCCCTCCATGCTGCACCGACCGGGGGTCACACCTGCCCAGAATGAGACCAATAAGCACCATTGCCCACCTCTGTATCACTTTAATATCCATGCTGCTCTATAAGCAGTGTGTGTGGGGGGGGGGGGGGGCGACGACTTTGGTCATTAGTTTGACTAGTCCTGAGAGCTTTCTGTAACACGCTCGATGGCCAAACTGGGGGGACTATAAGGATCTATAATTTCCTGCCCGTCATGCCCAGCCCAGAAGATCTTAAAAATAAAATAAAAATTTCTTCAGGACTCAGGTCCCAAAAGGGAGCAACGTCCATGTCCTCTGCTAGGCAGAAAGAAAAAAAAAAACAGTCTGCTGACTGCAGGTAGGAGGGTCATGTACGGAGGGACTGCCCCCTGGGCGGGGGCTGTTCAACTCTGTTAAAGTTGCATGTTTTAAGATAACTAACATGTTCTGCCTAGTCCTCTCCTATGAACAGGAACATAAACCAACTGTCAAGAATTAAAGGAGCTGTGTCCGTCCATGGACGAAAAGAGAAAAAATGCTGAATTAAAAAAAAAAAAAAAAAAACAACAAAAAAACAGTAAAGTTAGCCCAATTTCTTTGTAAAATATGAAAGATGATTTTACGCTGAGTAAATTGATACCCAACATGTCACGCTTTAAAATTGCGCACACACATGGAATGGCGTCAAACTTCGGTACTTAAAAATCTCCATAAATTTTTACAGGTTACCAGTTTAGAGTTACAGAGGAGGTCTAGTGCTAGAATTGTTGCACATGCTCTAACGCACGCGGCGATACCTCACATATGTGGCTTGAACAGCGTTTACATATGTGGGCGGGACTTGCGTGTGCGTTCACTTCTGAGTGCGAGCTACCAGGGACAGGGGAGTTAATTAAAAAAAATATATATATTTTGCTTGATTTTTTTTTTGATCACTTTTATTCCTATTTCGAGGAATGTAAACATCCCTTGTAATAGGAATGGTGTGCGACAGGTCCTCTTTATGGAGAGATGCAGAGTCAATAAGACCCCACATCTCTCCTCCAGGCTGGACAGCATGAGATCATGAAAAAAAAAAATTCACCAATCTCATGCTTACTAGCCGCAATCGCGTCTTTGTTTACTTCTGAGAACCTGGGCGTGGCGTCATCACATCGAGCCCGGGCCTCCGACGGTCATAGAGAGGGACCGGTGACCATCTGGTCACCAGTCATCTCTATGCTTGCCATCCGGCACCAGACGATTCATTCTCCGGGCCCCCGATAGCACGGGAGAGCCCGGAGAAGCACCGGATGGCGGCGGGAGGGGGACTGCCGCTATGATCATTCTCATTGTGCACAGAATCGCCGGCAGAAGAGAAGGATATCTGAATGATGCCTCTAGCTGCAGGCATCATTCAGATATCCCCCCACAAAGCCCAGGCTGTCATATGACGCCCACCCAGGATGGGAGATCCCATCTGTGGACGTTGAATGACTATGGCTGGGTATTGAAGTGGTTAATTGAAGAGGAAAATATAGCTCAAATGGCTCACGATATAAAGCATAAGCCATGAAGCGCAAGTGTCCAGTATCCCTAAGCGATTGTTTACGTTACAGCGCCACCCATTTAGGGAAGATTGAAAATGCAGCCAGACACAAAACAATCGAACTTAAAAAAAAAAAAAAAACACAATAAAAAACAACAACAACAATCTACAAAATTTCTGGGGACAAATTGGACTGCTAATACAAATGCTAGCATACATGGAGCACACCTTAACCACTTAAGCCCGGACCATTTTGGCTGGTTAAAGACCAGGCCCCTTTTTGCGATTCGGCACTGCGTCGCTTTAACTGACAATTGCGCGGCCGCGCGACGTGGCTCCCAAACAAAATTGACGTCCTTTTTTCCCCCACAAATAAAGCTTTCTTCTGGTGGTATTTGATCACTTCTGCGTTTTTTATTTTTTGCGCTACATACAAAAATAGAGTGGCAATTTTGAAGAAAAAAAATCTATATTTTTTACTTTTTGCGATAATAAAACATTCCCCAAAAATATATATAAAAAAAAAATAATACGTAGAATACGTAAACTGAGAAAAAAAAGAACGCAATCAGCGCTTGATCAGTTTGCGCAAAAGTTATAGCGTTTACAAAAAAGGGGATAGTTTTATTGCATTTTTATAAAAAAAATTTTTACTAGTAATGGTGGCGATCAGTGATTTTTTTTCATGACTGCGACATTATGGCGGACACATCGGACACTTGACACATTTTTGGGACCATTGTCATTTTCACAGCGAACAGTGCTATAAAAATGCACTGGTTACTGTGAAAATGACACTGGCAGTGAAGGGGTTAACCACTAGGTGGCGCTGTAGGGGTTAAATGTTCCCTGCATTGTGTTTCTGACTGAGGGGGGGTTGGGGCTCTGTCACATGACACCGATCCCCGCTCCGAGTACACGGAGCCGAGATCCGTGTCATTGTCACTAGGCAGAGCAGGGAGATGCTTGTTTACACAAGCATCTCCCTGCTCTATGCCGACGTGAGACGATGGCAGGAATCCCCGCGGCGATCGAGTCCGCGGGACCCGCGGTCCGACTCACGGGGAAGGCAGACACCATGAGTCCCAGGACTATCATGCAAAAACGGATAGACTACTATTTTCGAGATATCAGCACCTGCACTGCAGACTGAGGCATCAGTAACTTCCCTGGGAGGTAGGAATACCTTTGCCTCCAAGGAGTCCAGAATCAGACCTAGATACTCCAGACGCTGAGTCGGGACCAGGATTGACTCCTGAATGTTCAGGAGCCACCCGAAGTCCCTGAGGGTCCGACTGACGATAGTCACACTGTCTTCTAATTCTGAGCCACTTTCTGCTCTTAGAAGATCGTCCAGATAGCCCACGACAGCGATGCCTCGCCGTCTCAGCAAAGCTAGAACGGGCGCAAGCACCTTGGTGAACACCCTCGGTGCCAAGGCTAGGCCAAAGGAAGAGCTACAAATTGATAGTGGACTTCGCCGATCGCAAGCGCAGAAACTTCTGGTGACTTGCGCTGATCGGAACATGCCAGTAGGCGTCCTTGATGTCCAAGGCCGCCAAAAATCCCCTTGACGGAGTGCATCGATCACTGTGCGAATGGATTCCATGCAGAACTTTTGCACCTTCATGAAGGCATTCAGGGCCTTGAGGTCCAGGATAGGCCAAACCCCGTCCTTTTTCGGGACAACAAACGGATTTGAGTAGAATCCCTGAAACCTCTCCTGTGACGGAACCGGCACAATCACTCCGGACCTGATCAAATCCTGAATAGCCCCCATTGGGCTGCCCGACAGGCAGGAAGGAGAGGAAGATTTGAGGGAAGAATCTGTCTGGGACCAGGAACAGAACTCTATCCTGTAACCTGAGGTGATCACCTTGCACACCCACCGGTAGGAGATCCGGGAGGTCCACCGATCCGCGAACCTGCGAAGTCGTCCCCCCACCCCAGAGACGGGTGGGGGCAAGACTGCACGCGGAGGCGGGCTTGGGAGCCGGCTTGTTTGGCTTACACACCCAGGGGCGCATGTGTCCACCAGCCGTACTGCTGTCAGTCTGGGAGGGCCTACCCGTGGACTCGGACGAAAAAAAAAAAAAAAAAAAAACTTTTTTGCTGGAAAGGAAGGACCCTGCTTACGGCGGGCCTCCTTACCCTAGCTAGACTGAGGAAGAAGAGTGCTTTTACCTCCCGTGACATCCTTGATGATGTCATCCAGCGCAGCACCTAAAAGGCTACCACCTTTAAATGGTAGATCCGTCAGAAGCTTCTTAGAGGCTAGGTCAGCAGATCAGCATTTCAACCAGATAAGAGGACGCAATACCACTGCCGAGACAGAGGCCCTGAATATTAGGGGCCGCGTCTAACGTGGCGTCGCAACATAAACCAGGGACAAGGGTCACCGCTACCACAGGCCGTAGGGCGGACCCCAACAAGGCAAACATGGCTCTGCTCACCACTTCTGACCTCCTGTCAGCGGGGTCCTTAAATGCAGGAGTCCCCTCCATCGGGAGAGTGGTGGCCTTGTTCAACCGGGCGACTGGAGGGTCGACCACTGGGGGAGAAGCCCACGTTTTAAGTAGGGCATCTTCAAGGGGTATCCGATAGACAAATGCAGCGGGACCATAAAAGTCTTCTGCGGCTTTTTCCCAGACCATAGCAATGAGCTGGTCAAATGAAAGGTACATATGGAAAAACCTTTTTAGAAGGCCCGGCCTTAAAGAACCAAAGGAGACTGTCCGCCTGAGGTTCTGCATCCGCAGCATTCAGCTTGAGAGTGTCCCTCACCGCAGCAATGAGTTCACTAACAAGCGCCCTGTCATTTACTGACTCAGAACTGGAGTCTTCCTTGCAAGGAATTTCCTGTTCAAAACCATCAAATATTCAGAGCTAGGGTCCTGAGCGGTAGTGGCTAGGGCCCATATCTGAATCAGCGCACACCCCCCCCCCCTTTTTTTTTTATGGAAATAAAGAGGGGAGAGGGGCTTTTTTGCTCCCTTGCGCTCACACACTGCTTCCCTCCTGGTCAGATTAATGATTCCAGGACTGCTGACAACTGGTCCATAGGGACCGTAGGTGCTGGAGCACTGCCTGTTGCCTTAAACATGTAAGGGGAAGCTGTGACACTGACTCCATATTGCCCCTCTGAGACTCCTCAGATTAAAAAAAAAGTCCACCCACATGCTGTGCTGACTGAGGAGGGGGCACCCAGGGGACTCACCGGACCAGGACCGCTCAGATACAGCTGTCTGTCTGAGTAAGCTGTGAGGAGATTCGCGCTGTTTACAGCTGCGATAGAGGCCAAAACTAGTGCTGAAAAGTGCGTGGGCTACAAGAAAATGGCCTCCGCACTTCACTGAGGCGATCCGCGGCAAAATGGCCGCCATGCGCAGATAAAATTCAAAAAAGCACACACACAGCGACCAACCGCCCCAAAATTACACAAAAGGCCCCCAGCGATATGCAGACCAGCATGAGCCCCCCCAGGCACCCCCCACAGCACAGCGCCAGCAATAGTGACAGAGAGTGACAATAAAACACAGGGGGAGACAGGGAGAATCCCCCACAGAGAAACACACACAGCATTTTGTACTCACCTGCAGGCAGGAGAGACTACTTACCCGTCCCCTGAGGGACCCACTGGTGTGTTTCTGACAGACCTATCACAGAGTCGTACTTCGTAGCTGTTGGCCCGGTCCACCGCGAGAGAAACAGTCCGTCAGGTACTGTTCAATCTTGAGAAGACCGCGGGAGCATGAAAGCAACCCGGCCACCCCTGGAGTCGTGAACTGAGTCTCACGCACACAAGGCGAGGATCAGCACGCTCGATGGTCGGACAGGGAAGACTACGAGGATACTAGTGTACCCAACCTGTTGCCCAGCCGACAGTTGATTGAAGGTCTCAAAAAGAAAAAATAATAAAATTCCCAAAGGAATAAAAATTAAAAAGTTAAATCTTCCAGGAGACTGGCTCCTGAGAGAGCCACGTCTGCTCCTTCTGCTAGGCAGGGGGTGGGTTATGTCCGGAGGGACCGCCCCCCTGGGCGGGGCTGTTCAACTCTGGCTTTTAGAATGAATGAATGAATGTATGCATGTATGACATCTCACATTCTGCCTAGGTCTTCTCCTGCAAGCAGGGACATAACCCACGTGTACAGTGAATAAGAGACGCTGTGTCAGTCCATGGACGATAAAGAGAAATTTGTATTTATCGTCATGCTTCTAATCCACAATCATTGAAGGTTCACATTATAGAGAGCAAATCATCCAAAGAGAGAGGGGAGACTATTTTTCAGTTTTAAACGAGAGGTCTTTTGCATCTTTAACCACTTCCTTACCCGCCCATAGTCAAATGACGTCCACAGATGGGATCTCCCATCCTGGGTGGACGTCATGACGTCCTGGGCTTTGTGGGGGGATATCTGAATGATGCCTGCAGCTAGAGTCATCATTCAGATATCCTTCTCTTCAGCCGGCGATTCTGCGCAGGATAAGAATGATCATAGCGGCAAATCCGCCGCTTGATCGTTCTTATAGGCGGCGGGAGGGGTGCTTCTCCGGGGCTCTCCCGGTCCATCGGGGGCCCGGAGAAAGAATCGTCTGGCGCCGCTGTCTTGTCACATGACAAGCAGAGATGACTGGTGACCAGATGGTCACCAGGCATCTCTATGACAGTCGGAGGCCCGGGCGCGATGTGATGACGTCACGCCCGGGTTCTCAGAAGTAAACAAAGCCGCGATTGCGGCTAGTAAGCATGAGATCTGTGACATTTTTTTAACGATCTCATGCTTTCCAGCCTGGAGGAGAGATGTGGGGTCTTATTGACCCCGCATATCTCCATAAAGAGGACCTGTCACACACACACACACACACCATTCCTATAACAACGGATGTTTACATTCCTTGCAATAGGAATAAAAGTGATCCAAAGAAAAAAAAAAAAAAAAAGTGTAAAAAAAATAATTTTTAAAAAAAAAAAAAAAAACATTTAAACGCCCCTGTCCCCGGTAGCTCGCGCTCAGAAGCGAACGCACACGCAAGTCCCACCCACATATGTAAACGCCGTTCAAACCATACATGTGAGGTATCGCCGCGTGCGTTAGAGCGCGTGCAACAATTCTCGCACTAGACCTCCTCTAACTCTAACCTGTAAAAAATTTCAAAGTGTCGCCTATGGAGATTTTTAAGAACCAAAGTTTGGCGCCATTCCATGAGTGTGCACAATTTTAAAGCGTGACATGTTAAGTGTATTTACTGGGCGTAACAATCTTTCATATTTTACAAAAAAAATTGGGCTAACTTTACAGTTTTGTTATTTTTAATTCATGAAACCATTTTTTTTTCACCAAAAAAAAGGCAATTGAAAAATTATTGCGCAAATACCGTGCAAGATAAAAATGCAATGACTGTCATTTTATTCCCTAGGGTGTCTGCTAAAAAAAAACATATAATGTTTGGGGGTTCTGAGTAATTTTCTAGCAAAAGAATGATGATTTGTATATGTAGGAGAGAAGTTCCAGAATAGGCCCAGTATTGAGGTGGTATAAAAAGCTCTGTATTGAAGTGGTTAAATTGGCATACCGGAAAGGCTTAAAGCGATATTAATTACTTCTCCACCAGGCCTATTCTGGCACTTCTCTCCATGTAAAAATCATAATTTTTTTGCTAGAAAATCAGAACCCCCAAACATTATATATATTTTTTTTAGCAGACACCCTAGGGAATAAAATGCTGGTCGTTGCAACTTTTTATCTTGCACGGCATTTGCGCAATAAATTTTTCAAACGCCTTTTTTGGGGGAAAAAAAATAGGATTTTTTGTACTCACCGTAAAATCCTTTTCTCTGACATCCATGGACTGACACGGTGTCTCTTTACACGTGGGTTATGTCCCTGCTTGCAGGAGAAGACCTAGGCAGAATGTGAAATGTTATACATACATTCTAAAAGCCAGAGCTGAACAGCCCCACCCAGGAGGCGGTCCCTCCGGACATAACCCTCCCACTACAGTCAGCAGACTCCAGTTCGTAACAAAGCAGTACAAACTTTAAAAGGAAGGGTGGGTGCCGTGTCAGTCCATGGATGTCAGAGAAAAGGATTTTACGGTGAGTACAAAAAATCCTATTTTCTCTTATCATCCATGGACTGACACGGTGTCTCTTTACACTTTACACGTGGGATGTCCCAAAGCAGTGTCAAGAGGGATGGGAGCAGTATAAATGGAAAAACCAAAACTTCACTCCAATAAGGCAGAGCTCCTCAACGGAGGAGTCGCAACTTTAAACAGCGGCCTGCAGCACCCTGCGGCCGAAGGAAGCATCCGAAGATGCGGCCACATTAACCTTATAAAAAACTTAAAAGGCATGAACAGACGACCAGGTCGCCGCCTTGCACACTTGTGCAACCGACGCTTGATGTCGGGAAACCCAGGAAGCACCAATTGCCCTGGTGGAATGCGCCGTAACCGGAAAGGGAGGTGCCCACCCTTTGAGGGCATAGGCTTGAATGACGGTTTGTCTGATTCCCCTAAAAATGATGGCAGACTAAACCGCTTGGCCCTGTTATGGACCAGAGACAGTCACAAACAGTGAGTCGGACTTCCGAATAGAAGCAGTAGCAGACAGGTACACCCGTAAGGCTCGTACCACCTCCAATATGTGCAGCGCAAACTCTCTGGGATGCGATGGGTGAGGACACAAGGACGGGAGGGCAATGTCCTCATGTAGGTGAAAGGTCGACACCACCTTTGGCAAAAAAGGAAGGTCGCGGATGCAACACCGCCTTATCCTTATGGATGACCAAATATGGCGACTTGCAGGACAAAGCCGCCAACTCAGAGACACTCGTCAAACAGAAGTGATTGCCACTAAAAAGGCCACCTTCTGAGACAAGACAAGAGGGGAATATCCCGGATATTCCCAAAAGGAGGTTCCTGGAGGACCGAGAGCACCAAATTCAGATCCCACGGTGGGAGAGGAGGCTTGACAGGAGGGAGCACATGGCGAACCCCCAACACAAGGTGCGAACCAAGAAAAATGACCCGCTAGAGGTCGCTGAAAGAAGACGGCCAAGGCCGAAATCTGATCCTTTATGGTACTCAAAGCAAGCTTTTGGGTCACTCCACACTGCAGAGGACGCAGGATTCTGGGGACGGAATACGTCCGAGGACGCCAGTCCAGCGCTTCGCACATGGCGATATAAGCTTTCCAGGCACGGTGATAGATCTGCCTGGAGGAAGACTTCCGTGTCCTTAACATGGTCAAAATGACCGAGTCCGAGAGACCTCGGTCCCTCAACACCTGGCTTTTAACAGCCCTGCCGTTAAAGCCAAAGCCAGAGACTGTAAGCCGGATGAAACCTAGGACCTCGAGACTGAAGGTCCTCCCCTCATCGGCAACCGCCAGGGAACGTCCGCGACGAGACGTGCCAGATCAGCGCACCAGTGATGCCGAGGCCAATCCGGAACAATTAGGATCGCCGGAGTTTATATCAGGCGATAAGGACCCTATGGGGCCACCAACGCATCCGAGGCATCGCCCAAGGATCCCTGGATCTGGCCACAACCTCGACCCTTGCGATTGAGTCGAGAGGCCATCAGGTCCACATCCGGCGTGCCCCACCGTCGGTAAAGGAGTTGAAATATGCAAGGACCACTCTTCTTGGTCCGGTGTCTGGCGATTGGCGACTCAGATAGTCCGCCTGCCCATTGTCTATGCCCAGAATGTAAAATGGCCTACAGAGCCGGCACGTTTCTTCCGGCCCTCTTCAGGATACGGACTACCTCGGAAGCCGCAGCTGAGCTCCGAGTTCCCCCTTGATGGTTTACATACGCCACCGACGTGGCGGTGTCTGACTGGCTCCTGATCGAGCGACCCCGTACTCTCTCCGACCTGAGGCGAGACAGTCCGATGGCCCGTATTTCCAGAACAGAGATTGGTAAACGGGCTCGTCCGGAGTCCAAGACCTGAGCCGACAGGACTCCCCAGAATCCACCCCAGCCCGTCAGGCTGGTGTCCGTCGTGAGTACCGTCCATTGGATGGGAGGGGAACGACTTTCCGGACCGAAGAGCCGAGGATCTCAACCACCATGTCAGGGGCGCCCTGACCAGGTGAATCACCTGGATCTGAAGATCCAAGGACAACAGGGATTTGTCCCAGGTGGAAAAGATCTCCTTCTGCAATGTTATTTAGCGGTTGCTCCATGTGGGATCGAACCTGTGAGGTTCTGCATGCCAGTCCGGTTCACTAACCGCAGGGACAGGAGCTTCCTGCCCTCTGCAATGCCCTGGTGTGTGATTGGGCATACGGAACGGCCGCGAAGGAGGCCACCACGAGTCTCGGGACTCTCATGCAAAAAACGGATTGACAACCATTTTTCGGATGTCAGCACCCGCACCGCAGACTGAAGTGTCAGCAACTTCTCCAGAGGTAGGATACCTTTGCCTCCAAGGAGTCCAGAATCAGAACTAGATACTCCAGACACTGAGTCGGGACCAGGACTGACTCCTGAATGTTCAGGAACCACCCGAGTCCCTGAGGGTCTAATTGACGGTAGTCACCTTTCCTCTAAGTCTGATCCACTTTCTGCTCTTAGCAGAAGATCGTCCAGATAGCCCATGACAGCAATACCTCGCTGTAACAAAAGGCTAGAACCGGAGCAAGCACCTTGGTGAACACCCTTGGTGCCGAGGCTAGGCCGAAAGGAAGAGCCACAATCGATAGTGGACTTCGCTGATCGCAGAAACTTCTGGTGACTTGCGCAGATCGGAACATGCAAGTAGGCGCCCTTGAAGTCCAAGGATGCCAGAAGAAAATCCCTTTGGTGGAGTGTAGCGATCACCGTGCGAATGGATTCCATGCGGAATTTCTGCACCTTCTCGAAGGCATTCAGGGCCTTGAGGTCCAGGATAGGTCGAACCACGTCCTATTTTTGGGACGACAAACAGATTCAAGTAGAATCCCTGAAAACTCTCCTGTGACGGAACCGGCACAATCACTCCGGACCTGATCAAATCCTGTACAGCCCCCAAGAGGGCTGCCCGACAGGTAGGAAGGAGAGGAAGATTTGAGGGAAAGAATCTGACTGGGGGCCAGGATCGGAATACTATCCTGTATCCTGAGGTGACCACCTCGCACACCCACCAGTCGGAGATTCGGGAGGACCACCGATTCGTGACCTGCGAAGTCGTCCCTCCACCCCAGAGTCGGGCGGAGGCAAGACTTCACGCGGAGGCGGGCTTGGGAGCCACTTGTTCGGCTTCCGCACCCAGGGGCACTTGTGCCCACCAGCCGCACTGCCGTCAGTCTGAGAGGGCCTACCCGTGGACTGACTGACGAAAAAAAAAAACGTTTTGCTGGAAAGGAAGGCCCCTGTTTGCGGCAGGCCTCCTCACCCTTGCTAGTCTAAGGAAGAAGAGTGCTTTTACCTCCCATGACATCCATGACGATGTCATCCAGAGCAGCACCGAAAGGTCTACCACCTTTAAATGGTAGATCCATCAGGAGCTTCCTAAGGCTAGGTCAGCAGACCAGCACTTCAACCAGATAAGACGACGCAATACCACCGCCGAGACAGAGGCCCTGGATATTAAAGGGGCCGCGTCCAACGTGGCGTCGCACACATAAACCAGGCCCTGAACCAGTTGGTGGGCCAAAGCAACTGTGTCTGGAGGAAGATTATGCTCCTGTACAGCTAGGTGCAACATTTTTGCCCAACCTGTAAGTGTTTAAGACACAAGGGTCGCCGCTACCACAGGCCGTAGGGCGGATCCCAACAAGTCAAACATGGCTCTGCTCACCACTTCTGAACTCCTGTCAGTGGGGTCCTCAAATGCAGGAGTCCCCTCCATCGGGAGAGTGATGGCCTTGTTCAACCGGGCGACTGGAGGGTCGACCCTGGGGGAGAAGCCCACATTTTAAGTAGGGCATCTTCAAGTGGTATCTGATAGACAAACGCCGCGGGAAAATAAAAAAACCTCAGTTAGACTTACCGGCGGTAACGGTATTTCTACGAGTCTTTCAGGACAGCACCTGGAGAGAGCGCAGCTCCACCCCTTTTCCCAGGAAACACTGCAGTCAGTTTTCTTTAAAGACCGGACACTTCCACCATGGCCTCAGTTGTTTAAGAGTACCTCCAGCCATGCTGAAATTAGATAAGCAGAACATAGCAATAACACCACATCTTATCATTACTTTAGGGCGGGTCATCGGTGCTGTCCTGAAAGACTCGTAAAAATACCGTTACCGGTAAGTCTAACTGAGGTTTTTTCACCTCGTCTTTCAGGACAGCACCTGGAGATGATAAAAGAGTACTTACTCTAGGGTGGGACCACTGCCTGTAGGACCTTTCTGCCAAATGATTGCTCAGATGCAGAGAGTAAATCCAACCTGTAATGGCAGGTGAAAGTGGAGAAGCTTGTCCACGTAGCCGCCTTGCATATTCTTCCCGGCGAAGCTCCAGCTCGTTCTGCCCAGGATGTTGCTACTGCCCGGGTTGAATGAGCCCCTACTCCTGTGGGAGGTTCTAGCCCTGAAGCTCTGTAGGCTTCGCCGATAGCCATTCGTAGCCACCTACCTATGGTATTTTTGGACGCACTATAACCTTTACGTGGGCCAGAAAACAAAATAAACAGGGAATTCGATCTTCTGAATTCACTTGTTATCTTTAGATAGTGCAGTATGCACCTCCTTACATCCAAGCTGTGAAAGGCTTCTTCTTTCGTGCCCACTGGTGTAGGACAGAAGGAAGGGAGAACTATTTCCTGTGACCTGTGGAATACCGTTGCCACTTTTGGTAGGAAGCCCGGGTCAGTTCTCAGCACTACCCGGTCTGGAAATATAGAAAGGAAAGGTTCTATGATTGACAGGGCCTGTAGATCACTCACTCTCCTAGCTGAGGTAACTGCCACTAAGAGTGCTACCTTCAGGGACCAAAATTTAATCGTTGCTTCCTCCGGAGGTTCAAAGGGTCTTTTTGTCAGACCCTGTAGCACCAGAGATAAGTCCCATTTTGGGAAGAACTTAAAGGGTACTGGCCTAACTCTGGTCAGTGCCTTAAAAAATCTAACGATAAGGGGGTCCTGAGATAGTTGTCTCTCCAGGAACACCGATAAGGCGGCTACTTGCACCTTTAGGGTGCTAATCGCCAACCCCTTCTCCATTCCCTCATGGAGAAATTCTAATACAGAGATAGTCTCCTTTGGTGAACGGATCTTTTCTCTGCACCAGGAATTAAAACATTTCCAAGCTTTGAAATAGATCGCTCTGGTGACCTTTTTTCGGCTGTCCAATAATGTTGAAATTAGTTTATTGGACAATTATTGGACAAGCCCCTCTTTTTTAGGATTTGCTCCTCAGTAGCCAAGCAGCTAGTCTGAGGTGCTTGATATTGGGATGTTGTAGGGGCCCCTGTGTTAA
This sequence comes from Rana muscosa, assembly GCA_029206835.1. Taxonomy (NCBI): domain Eukaryota; kingdom Metazoa; phylum Chordata; class Amphibia; order Anura; family Ranidae; genus Rana; species Rana muscosa. Next base: position 670,618,960 of record CM055118.1, read on the forward strand.
AAGGTCCTTCTGTAAAGGAAGAAACCAATGGGGTTCCACCGCCATCCTCTGGATGGTTGAAAACCAAGTCCTTTTGGGCCAGAATGGGGCTACTAGGATTAATGTTGTAGGCTCCTTCTGTAGCTTTTTGAGGACCAATGGGATCATTTGGAAGGGGGGAAAAGCGTAGCACAAGTGGAAGGTCCATGGTTGTGCCAGTGCATCTAGACCCTCCGCTTGATCTTGCCTGTTTAGGGAGAAGTATGTTTCCACCTTCGCATTGGCGTGGGATGCGAACAGGTCTATTTGGGGAACTCCCCATCTTCCTGTTATCTTCTGGAATACTACCGGATTCAGACTCCATTCTGATTCCAGTACTCTTTCTCGGCTTAGGAAGTCTGCTATTTGGTTCAGATCTCCCTTTAGGTGTACCGCCGTCAAGGAGGCTAGATTGGATTCTGCCCAGGCCAAAATGTGGAGGGCTGAGGATAGCAACACTCTGCTCCTCGTGCCTCCCTGCCTTGTTATATAAGCCACTGCCGTGGCATTGTCTGATAACACCTGAATGTGGTGACCCAGGACTTGTTTCTTGAACGCCCATAGTCCCAGTAGAATGGCCCTCAATTCTCTCCAATTGGAGGATCTCCGGGCTTCTCTGTTTGACCATGCTCCTTGGGCCATCTGTCCATCCAGATGAGCACCCCACCCCCAGAAGCTTGCGTCCGTTGTCAATCTGTGTTCTACAGGGAAAGTCCAAAGCAGGCCTTTGTCTAAATTTGCTTGCTTCCTCCACCACCACAGCTTTCTCTGAACTTGAGGGGGTATTTTTATCAATTTTTCCAGCGACTCTCCGTAGGACCAATTCCTGAGAATTGTCTGCTGGAGCTCTCTCGCATGCAGACGTGCCCATTGTACCGCTGGTATTGAGGCGGTGAGTAGGCCTAGGACTGACATGGCTGCTCTGATTGTCATCGGCAGATTTGTTTGAGTCCCCTTTACTGCCCTCTGGAGTTTCTCTATTTTTTCCTCTGGGAGAAAAAAAGTCTTTCCTGTATGGAATTTATTGTATATCCAAGAAATGTTATCGTCTGGGAAGGGATCATTTTTGATTTTTCTTGGTTTATGATCCATCCGAGACTCTCGAGATGTCTTTTCGTCTCTTTTAGATCTTTCGCCAATAACTCCCTTGTCTTGGCAAATATCAGGAGGTCGTCCAGATATGGCACTATTGATATCCCCTTTAATCTGAGGGGTGCTAGAGCCTCTGCTATGACCTTTGTAAATATCCTTGGTGAGGATGACAGTCCGAAAGGGAGGGCTCTGAACTGCAGGTGTGAGATCGAGTCTCCCGTCTTTACTGCTAATCGCAGATACTTCTGTGATATTGGCGCTATAGGAACGTGTAGGTACGCATCCCTCAGGTCTATGGATGCCATAAAACAACCTGGCGTCAGGAGATGTTTCACTGAGAAAATTGTGTCCATCTTGAATCTTTTGTATCTGATGGACCCGTTTAGTATCTTCAGGTTCAAGATCAACCGGAATTTTCCTGACGTCTTCTTCACTAGGAAGATGTGTGAATAGCACCCTATCCCTTCCTCTTCGGGGGGAACAGCTATAATTACCTCTTGCTGGATGAGTTCTTCCAGTAAGGATGACATCCCTATAGACTTCTCCAGGTCTCGAGGAGTCTGGGTTACATAAAAACGGTTTGGAGGGGGTTGCGAGAATTCCAGCCTGTAGCCCTCTGATATTATTTTGAGGACAAATGGACTGGACGTCGCTGTCTTCCATTGTGGAAGAAAGGCCTGTAACCTTCCTCCCACCGTTGGCGGACTGTCACTGGGTGTTTGTGGTTTGGCCAGGAGGGCGGAATAGTACCCCTGACTTTCCTCTCCCTCTCTGGGACCTCCAAGGTCTTTTATAGCCCGTGTCTTTTTTAACCTCGGTTTGCCGAAAAGCACGAAAATTAGTTTTACCCTGAGGAACCACTTTCTTCTTTATTGGGAAGGCCTTCTTTTTATCAGCCGTTCTATTAAGTACGGCTTCCAAATCAGGGCCAAAAACTAAGTCACCGTCAAAAGGCAAACCACATAACTTCGCCTTTGAGGCTATATCCCCTGACCAGGTCTTAACCCATAAGGCTCTGCGGGCTGAGTTGACCAAGGCTGCTGATCTAGCTGACATTTTGATAGATTCAGCAGAGGCATCAGCCATGTACCCTACCGCCTTCTGAAGTATAGGCAGCGTGTCAAGTACATCCTTACGAGAAGTTCCCGCCTCAATGTGAGTTTTTAATTGCTCCAACCAGTGTTCTAAGTTTCTCGCTACCACGGTTGATGCCATTGCTGGCTTAAAGTTGGCTAGAGTCGAATCCCATGCCTTTTTTAGTAGGGAGTCTGCCCTCTTGTCCATGGCATCTTTTAGGGTGCCCATGTCCTCGAAGGCCAAGTCTGTATTCCTTGAAACCTGCGAAAAGGCTGCGTCAAGTCTTGGTTTTTTATTCCAAACCTGCTGACTATCATCCTCAAAGGGGAATCTTCTCTTGAGGGATCTGGAAAAGAAAGGTGCCCTCTCTGGGTCCTTCCATTCTCTCTTTACTGTCTCGGAGATGTATTTGTGCACTGGGAACACCCGTTGCTTTACTTCTCCCATGCCTTGAAACATCTTATCGTGTAAGGATAATTGCGTCTTATCGATATTAAGCGTTGTGTGTATTGTTTTTAATAGATCGTCCACTTCCTCCAGGGATAACCTATAGCGGGAAGAAGAAATTTCCCTTTCTTCTTCCTCTTCATCCGAACCTGTGGCAACATTTATCTCCTCATCCTCCGAGTCGCTGACCCCTCTGGGTGCAGGAGTACTAGGATGAGAACAGGATGGTGAACTGCCTTTCCCGTTTGGCTGGGCCGCCGGACGTCTATCAAAAAAGGAGCGGAATGACTGAAAAGTGTCCGCTAGTTCCTTTCGGAAGGAGCTTAATAGCTCCCCTGGTTGAGCAGCAGCTGCAGCTGAGGCAGTTTCCTCTTTTAACAGCTCTGCAATACATGTCTTGCATAGCGCTTTAGGCCATGTTTCCCTAAGCGTGTCTTTGCAAGACGGACATCTCCTCTTGGGAAGAGGAGAGGAGTGTTTGGTTTTGTCTTTGGCTTTAAGCTGAAATACACCAACACCATACTATATTTAAAACATTTTTAAAACATAATAGTAACCAAAACCTTCTAAATCAGCTGGAAAATAAAAGAGGAAGGAACACTTTAGCCCTTACATTTATAAGCACAGCTTACCTAGTGACTCACCCCCTGAGCCACCATAACAACAAAAAAACCAACTCTCTAGTAACAATCTCTAGGGAGAGTGGCACAGGCTCCTTTGCTTTCCCCCCAGGGGAGAAAAGGAGGGAAAGAATATACAAGACCCCATAAAGTATATATACAGGGACCTCTGTCCCTGCTTACCTGGGTCTGGCTGGTGTGAGTGGCTCCTGTTCCCACCCCTGCCGCTTGTTCCTCTTCCATTGCGAGGTTGAAGTGGCGTCCGACAGCTCCTTTTTTGATTTTCCCGGTCCTTTCACCGCTGTGAGGACCGGAAATGACACCAGCCGAAGGCCGCCTCCTCCCCCTGCGTTCCAGCGGCCGGAACCGGAAGCCGCGTCGCACCACGGGAAGTCCCGCCCCCGGCCGGAATGACGCGCTCGCCATCCGGGACCCGGAAAACATGGGGATACAAACGAAAGAGACGCTGCTCGTCTCCTGAGGAGCACGCCATCCCTCCTTCCATGCCCCCAGTGCCGGTCTGATGAGAGCGGGCCCTCCCGCAGCCTGAACCCTCGCCGGGTATGAAGGGGAGAAGGTACCGCAGCATCCACCTCACGTAAGGGGGGGTGCTGGGCTGGCCTGGAACAAAAGAAAAAAACTAACAGGTATGCCCCATACTGTCTCCACCTGGAGAGAGCGCAGCATACCCCTGGTTCCCTGCAGCGCTTCCACCATGGCGGAGGAAACACTACAACTGAGGCCATGGTGGAAGTGTCCGGTCTTTAAAGAAAACTGACTGCAGTGTTTCCTGGGAAAAGGGGTGGAGCTGCGCTCTCTCCAGGTGCTGTCCTGAAAGACGAGGTGAGAAAATCCTTCTGCGGCTTTTCCCAGACCTTATCAATGAGCTGGTCAAAGAAAGTTACATATGGAAAAACCTCTTTAGAAGGCATGGCCTTAAAAGAACCAAAAGGAGACTGTATCCGCCTGAGGTTCTGCATCCGCAGCATTTTAGCTTGAGAGTGTCCCTCACCGCAGTCATGAGTACACTAACAAGCGCCCTGTCATTTACTGACTCAGAACTGGAGTTTTCCTCATAAGGAATGTCCTGTTCAAAACCATCCAATACATTCAGAACTAGGGTACTGAGCGGTAGTGGCTAGGCCCATATCTGAATCAGCACACTGCCCTCATGAAGTAAAGTGGGGAGAGGGCGCTTTTTTGCTCCCTTGCACACAGCTCCCATCCTGGTCAGAAATGATTCCAGGACTGCCCACAACTGGTCCCTAGGGACCGCAGGTGCTGAAGCACTGCCTGTTGTCCACTGACATTTAGGGGAAGCTGGTGACAGAGACTCCATATTGCCCCCCTCTGAGACTCCTCAGATAAAAAGTCCACCCACAGGCTGTGCTGACTGAGGAGGGGGGCGCCCAGGGGACTCACCAAACCGGACCAGGGACCGCTCAGTTCCACTGTCTGTACCACGCTGTGTCAGCGCTGGTGAGCTGTGAGGAGATTCGCGCTGTTACAGCAGCGCTAGAGGCCAAAACTAGTGCTGAAGAGCGCGCGGGCTACAAGAAAATGGCCGCCACACTTCACTGAGGCGATCCGCGGCAAGATGGCCGCCATGACTCAGCAAAAGTGAAAAAACAGCACACACACACAGCGCCGCTCAGGCCCCAAAATACACAAAAAAGGCCCCAAGCATATCTGCAGACCAGCATTAGCCCCTCCAATAACAGGATGACCCCCAGGCACCCCACACAGCACAGCGCCAGCAATGGTGACAGAGAGTGACAATGAAATACAGGGGGAGACAGGGAAAATCCCCCACAGAGAAACACACAGCCTTTTGTACTCACCTGCAGGCAGGAGAGACTACTTACCCGTCCCCTGGGAGGGACCCACTGGTGTGTTTCTGACAGGACTATCACAGTGCAGTACCGAGTAGCTGTCGGCCCGGTCCACCGCAAAAGATACAGTCAGTCAGGAGCTGTTCAGTCTTGAGAGGACCGTGGGAGCATGAAAGCAAACCCGGCCACCCCTGGAGTCATGGGGCCTGTCGTGAACTGAGTCTCACGCACACAAGGCGAGGATCAGCACGCTCGATGGTCGGACAGGGAAGACTACGAGGATATCTTGTATCCAACCTGTTGCCCAGCCGACAGTTGATAGAAAATTCCCAAAAATAAAATAAAAAAGAATTCCAGAAAAGGAATAAAAATAGGTCAGGAGACTGGCTCCTGAGAGAGCCACGTCTTCTTCTGCTAGGCAGAAAAAAACTGAACTCTGCTGACTGTAGTGGGAGGGTTATGTCCGGAGGGACCGCCCCCTGGGTGGGGCTGTTCAGCTCTGGTTTTTAGAATGTATGTATAACATTTCACATTCTGCCTAGGTCTTCTCCTGCAAGCAGGGACATAACCCACGTGTAAAGTGTAAAGAGACACAGTGTCAGTCCATGGATGGTAAGAGAAAATAGGATTTTTGTACTCACCGTAAAATCCGTTTCTCTGACGTCCATGGACCGACAGCTCTCATACTGATTACATGTGGATATATGTCCCTGCTTGCAGGAGAAGACCTAGGCAGAATGTTAGATGTTAAAACATTCTAGAACAAGCCAGAGATGAACAGCCCCGCCCAGAGGGGCGGTCCCTCCGGACATTACCCTCCCACCTGCAGCCAGCAGCCTCAGTTCGTAACAAAGCAGTACAAACTTAAAAGGAAGGGTGGGTGCTGCGTCGGTCCATGGACGTCAGAGAAACTGGATTTTACGGTGAGGACAAAAATAGGATTTTTTACTCACCGTAAAATCCTTTTCTCTGAGTCCATGGACCGACACAGCTTCTCTATTGACAAAGTGGGTATTATCCGTTAATTAGTGGTGACTAGGCAGAAAAACTTGTAAAAAGTGTTGCATCACACCTTCTACAGTACCGCCCAGGGGGAGGACCCTCTGGGTATAACCTCTCAGTCTGCATCTCGCAGATCAGTTCGTCAAAAAGCAGTACAAGCTTAAAAGGATGAGTGGGTGCTGTGTCGGTCCATGGACTCAGAGAAAAGGATTTTACGGTGAGTAAAAAATCCTATTTACTCTTTCGTCCATGGACCGACACAGCTTCTCTATTGACAAAGTGGGACGTCCCAAAGCAGTGTCAGAAAAAACGAGGGGTGGTAACAGCATAAAAACCAACTTCACCCCAAAACACAAAACAGCACTCCAACGGAGGAGTTGCAACTCTAAACAGTCGCTCGCAAAACCTTGCGGCCGAAAGAGGCATCCGAAGATGCACCTACATCAACTTTGTAGAATCTTGTGAAAGTGTGAGCGGACGACCAAGTCGCCGCTTTACATAATTGGGAAACGGACGCTTGATGTCGGAAAGCCCAAGAGGCACCTACTGCCCTGGTCGAATGCGCCGTGACAGGAAAGGGGGGGCGCCTGACCCTTTAAGGCGCAAGCCTGGATTACTATCGGTCGGATCCACCTAGAGATGGTGGCCGATGAGACTGCTTGGCCCTTCTTGGGACCAGCCACCGAAACAAACAGTGAGTCTGACTTCCGGAACAGGGAAGTAGCAGATAGGTATACTCTCAAAGCTCGGACAACGTCCAAGGAATGCAACGCCGACTCCTTAGGATTCGACGGATGAGGACACAAGGATGGAAGTACAATGTCTTCGTTGAGATGAAAAGCCGAAACGACTTTCGGAAGAAAGGAAGGCTGCGGCCGCAGCAGCACCACCTTATCCTTGTGGAAAATCAAATAGGGAGCCTTGCAGGACAAGGCTGCCAGCTCAGAGACTCGTCTGACGTAACAGCCACCAAAAAGACCACTTTCTGAGAAAGTGTCAATAGGGGAATATCTCTAAACTTCTCAAACGGTGCCTTCTGAAGCACCGAGAGGACCAGGTTCAAGTCCCACGGAGGTAACGGGGGACGGACCGGAGGGGCCACATGTCGAACCCCCTGCACAAATGTACTCACGAGAGAGTGAGTCGCCAGGGGTCGCTGAAAAAAGACAGCCAGGGCAGATATCTGTCCCTTAAATCGTACTTAGGGCAAGCCTTTGGTCCACCCCATGCTGTAAAAACAGCAGGATTCTGGAAACCAAAATAGGTACGCGGATGCCATTTCATTTCCTCACACATGGAGATGTAGGCCCTCCAAGTGCGGTGATAAACCTTCCTAGAGGACGGTTTTCGAGCACTTCTCATAGAAGAGATTACCGAGTCTGACAGGCCCCGGTCTCTCAGTACCTGGTTCTCAACAGCCATGCCGTTAAAGCCAATGACTGTAAAGCAGGATGGAATATGGGACCTTGCGATAGCAGGTCCATCCGTAGTGGTAGGCGCCAGGGGACGTCTGCTACCAGACGTACTAGATCGGCGTACCAAAGACGCTGAAGCCAATCTGGAGCGATTAGGATCATTGGAATTACCTCTGCCTCCACTCTGCGGAGCAGAAGAGGAAGAAGCCTTAAGGGAGGGAAGGCATAGATTAGCCGATACTGACCCCACGATGCTACCAACGCGTCCGTTGCGTCTGCCCATGGGTCTCTTGACCGGGCCACAAATCTCAATACCTTCCGATTGAGTCGGGAAGCCAGAAGATCTACGTCTGGTGTGCCCCATCTTTGGCAGAGGAGTTGGAACACCTCAGGGTGTAAGGACCATTCTCCCTGGTCCAGCATCTGGCGGCTCAGGTAGTCCGCCTGCCAGTTTTCCACACCCGGAATGTACACGGCCGATAGTGCCGGTACGCTCTTCTCTGCCCACTTCAGGATGCGAGCAACCTCCGATGCTGCAGCCGAGCTTCTTGTTCCTCCTTGATGATTGACATATGCCACCGCTGTGGCGTTGTCTGACTGGATCCTGACTGGACGCCCTTGCAGTCTCAGACCATTTGAAGAGGCACAGCTTGATCGCCCGGATCTCCAGGACATTGATTGGCAGGAGGGCTTCCTCTGGGGTCCAGCGACCTTGCGCCGACTGGACACCCCAGACTCCCCCCCCCAACCTGTAAGGCTGGCGTCCGTCGTGATCACTATCCAGTAAACCGGAAGAAATGACTTCTCGGCCATTAGAGCCGGTGCTGTCAGCCACCATACCAGGGATCTCCTGACTAGGTGGCTCACTCGGATTTGATAATCCAGAGATGAAGGGCATCTGTTCCATCTGGACAGAACTTCCTTCTGTAACACACGAGTGTGGTATTGAGCATATGGGACCGCCTCGAAGGAGGCTACCATGAGGCCCAACACTTGCATGCAAAAACTGAGTGACGACCAATTCCTGGAAGTCAGCTGCCGTACTGCAGCCCGGAGGGTCTGCAACTTCTCCACAGGGAGGAATACCTTTGCCTCTGAGGAATCCAGAATCAACCCCAGGTACACTAGGCGTTGAGTGGGCACCAATACTGACTTTTGAGTGTTTAGTATCCAACCACAGTCTCAAAGAGTCTGACAGGTAATGGACACGCTTACCTCTAATTCTGAGCTTGAAGGGGCCTTCAGCAGAAGGTCGTCCAAGTAACCTGTCATAGCGATACCCCGCTGTCTTAGAAGTGCCAGAATCGGAGCGAGCACCTTGGTGAACGTCCTGGGTGCTGAGGCAAGGCCAAACGGGAGGGCCACAAACTGGTAGTGGTTCTTCCCGATAGCAATTTGCAGAAACCTCTGGTGTCTGGAGTATATGGGGACATGCAGGTATGCGTCCTTGATGTCCAAGGAGGCCAGAAAGTCCCCCGGATGGAGAGCTGTGACTACAGATCGAACCGACTCCATTCGAAATCTTTGTACTTTCACAAAGCAATTGAGGGCTCTGAGATCCAAGATTGGACGAACCCCCTCCTTCTTCGGCACAATGAACAGATTTGAGTAAAAACCCTGACCTCGTTTCTGTTCTGGAACAACTACCCCGCGTTCCAGTAGACCCTGGACCGCCCCATACAGGGCCTCGGTAGTAGCTGGAGATTGGAGGTGATGAATCTGTCCGGTGGACAAGAGAGAAATTCTATCTTGTAGCCTGAGGAGATTACTTCGCAAACCCACCTGTCGGAGACTAGAGCAGTCCACCGAGTCGCAAATTTGCGAAGAAGTCCCCCCACCCGAGAGCTGGGTGGGGGCGGACCTTCATGTGGACGCAGATTTGTCCGCAGGCTTGTTGGGTCTGCGGGACCAAGGATGCTTTTGTCCTTGGGCAGGCGCTTTATCGAAAAAACCGCTTACGTGCAGTAAAGGAGGGCCCTTGGCGTGGTCCCTTACCCTTGCTAGTTTGGGGAAGCAAAGTGCTTTTACCTCCTGTGGCATCCTTGATGATGTCATCCAGAGAAGCCCCAAAAAGTCTGTCGCCCTTAAAAAGGCAGATCCAACAGGGCTTTCTTGGAAGTCTGGTCCGCAGACCAGCCCTTTAGCCAGATCAGGCGGCGTATTGCTACTGCATAAACCGAAGCTCTTGACAGCAGGGGAATAGTATCCATGTCTGACTCGCAGACAAACTTAAGGCCCTGGACCAACTGGTCGGCCAAAGTTATCTCATTAGGAGGAGCATCTCGCTCCTTTAACCCCTGGAGTAGCAATTTTGCCCATTCAGTAAGTGTCTGAGACACTAGGGCCCCCGCCAATGCCGGGCGTACTGCCGAGCCTACCACTGAGTATAGGTAGGAAGCGAGTGCTTCAGCCTTCTTATCCACAGGGTCCTTGAAAACAGGAGCCCCTTCTACTGGAATAGTGGTGGCTCTATTAAGTCTGGACACCGAAGGGTCCACTATAGGGGGAGAGGTCCATATCTTCAGAAAACTCTCCTCAAAGGGGTACCGTACTGCAAACCTCTTTGGGGCTGTAAAGACCCTCAGTGGGTTCTCCCATTCCTTGTATAAGAGTTTGTCAAAATAAGACACACAAGGGAACACCTTAGCAGTGCGGGCAGGTTTACGAAACCCAAAAGGGGACTGGAGTATCTGCTACTTCTGCAGTATTTTCCAACTTTAGCGTATCCCGCACTGCCGTAATAAGGTCAGATACCAAAGCCGTCTCGCGTACTGACCTGGACTTGGAGTCCTCCTTACTGTCCGATCGGTCACGGTCTGCAGTCTCTGATGCATCAGAATCTGGGCCATGAGCCATAGCTGGACCTGGTTCTGCATCAGAAATATCCCGAGAAGATTGCAGGGGACGGGGGCGTTTATTACCCCCTGTATTCCCGTGTGCTGCTTCCACCCTGGCAGCAAACGCCTCTAGGATTGCCGACATAGCGTCCATAAACACCTCAGGGACACCAGCTGCTAAATCTGGTGTTTCAGGGGAGAAGACATCTGGCTCAGATGCCATGCTGACCACACGCTGACACCCACAGGGCTCCAGGCAAGATATCAATAGGCCACCCTCCTGTGCTGCAGAGAGGCTGGGTCACCCAGAGGACTCACCACCCTGGATAGGTACTGCTATGCTGCCGTGTGCTGCGCCTGTGATGCTGTCCCCCTGCCGCTGTGTCAGTCTGCTTCTTTTATCAGCACTTCCTGTGTGAATTTTCGCGCCAGTGTAATGCACCCTAGAGGCCGGAGGCTCTCGCAAAATGGCTGCCAAAAACGTCTGTATGGAAGATAATGTGGGCTCCAAGAAAATGGCCGCGGAGCCGAAGATAGAGGTCAAGCAGCCGTAGCCCACAAAAAGATGGCCGCCGAATGGCAATCTATACATACAGGGTGGACAAACATGGCCGCCGATCACCTGATAGGGGCCAGTGGGTGTGGTCGAACCACAGGAAGATGGCCGCCGGGCAGTCACAAGAGGCCAAACTTGGCATGGACCACCTCAAAATGGCCGCTGACAGCATGGAGGAGGAAGGACACACACACACACACACACACACACACACACACAGAAATGACATTTCTTTTAAATGTTAGTTACAGCCAGCCCCGCTCCAGTGGGACCCCTTAGGTGACCCCCAGCACCCAGCAAACTTTAGCTAGAAGCCCAGGGAGGAGGGAAAGGCAGGGAGAGAGGGAAGAAAGGGGCCACAACCACTTACTTGATCTCTCTCCAGGAATGTCCAGCTAAATCACCCAGCCGAGGCAGGGGAGTTTTACTTACCTATCCTGCATGTATTATGCTGGAAGACATTCCAAACAGATCGTCCGCGCACGGAAGGTGACTGTTGGCCAGGCATGCTGTGATTGGACCCAGAAGGGACGATCATATGTATGCCCTGGAGCATGACGCTCACCGGACAGGCTGCTGCGACTCGGCCGTAAGGTCAGCCGAAGCTGAGCGGTCCGATGCAGGCCCTGGAGCGTAGGCTCACCGGCCACGTCGTGGAAAACCCAGCGCGTAGCTAGGGTCGGCACATGCTCGATGGCCGAAACTGGGGAGACTACAAGGATCGAGGATCCAGCCTGTCACCCAGTCGGCAGTTGATCGAAGGAAACAACAAATGAAAATATATATATATATATATAATTTTTTTTCCCCGGACCAATGGGCCCGAAGGGAGCCATGTCCTACTCCTTGCTAGACAGAAAAAAACTGATCTGCGAGATGCAGACTGAGAGGTTATACCCAGAGGGTCCGCCCCCTGGGCGGTACTGTAGAAGGTGTGATGCAACACTTTTTACAAGTTTTTCTGCCTAGTCACTCCTAATTAACGGATAATACCCACTTTGTCAATAGAGAAGCTGTGTCGGTCCATGGACGAAAGAGTAAATCCTATTTTCTCTTATCATCCATGGACCGACACAGCTGTCACACTGATTACATGTGGGACGTCCCAAAAGCAGTATAAGAAAAAAGGGTGGGAGCAAAAAAGGAAGGAACAATCAAAACTTCACTCCAAACCAGCAGAGCTCCTCAACAGAGGAGTTGCAACATTAGACAGCGGCCTGCAACACTTTGCGGCCGAAGGAAGCATCCGAAGATGCAGCCACATCAACCTTGTAGAACTTTGAAAAAGGTATGAACGGACGACCAGGTCGCCGCTTTGCACACTTGAGTCAGACTTCCGAATAGGAGCAGTAACCGCCAGGTATACCCGTAAGGCACGCACCACATCTAAATTGTGAAGTGCAACCTCTCTAGGATGCGATGGATGAGGGCACAAGGACGGAAGGACAATGTCCTCATTAAAAGGTGAAAAGCCGAAACCACCTTAGGAAGAAAAGACGGTCGCAATACCGCCTTATCCTTATGGAGGACCAGGTGAGGCGACTTGCATGACAGAGCCACCAACTCAGACACCCGTCTAACAGAAGTGATGGCCACTAAAAAAGCCACCTTCTGAGACAAAGTTGAAAGAGGAATATCCCTTATATTCTCAAAAGGAGATTCCTGAAGAACCGAAAGCACCAAGTTCAGATCCCAAGGAGGGAGCGGGGGCTTGGCAGGTGGAACCACATGGCGTACCCCCTGCACAAAAGTGCTAACCAAGGAATGACCAGCTAGGGGTCTTTGAAAGAAAACGGGCAAAGCCGAAATCTGACCGTTAATAGTGCTCAAAGCCAGCCTTTGAGCAACACCACGCTGTAAGAACCTCAGGATTCTGGGAAAAAGAGTACGTCCGTGGACGTCAGTCCAGTTCCTCGCACATAGCGATGTGAGCTCTCCAGGTACGGTGATAGATCTTCCTAGAAGAAGACTTCCGTGCCCTAAGCATGGTTGAAATTACCGAATCTGACAGGCCTCGGTCTTTCAGCACCTGGCTCTCAATAGCGATGCCGTTAAAGCCAGAGACTGTAAAGCAGGATGAAAGATAGGACCTTGAGATAGAAGGTCCTCCCTCAAGGGCAGGCGCCAAGGGACGTCCGCGATGAGACGTACCAGGTCGGCGTACCAATGACGCCGAGGCCAGTCCGGAGCAATGAGGATTACCGGAATGCCCTCGGCCACTACCCTGCGCAGCAGACGAGGAATCAACTGCAATGGAGGATAGACATACATCAGGCGATACTGACCCCACGGGGCCACCAACGCGTCCGAGGCATCCGCCCAGGGGTCCCTGGACCGGGCCACAAACCTCGACACCTTGAGAATGAGTCGAGACGCCTTCAGGTCCACATCCGGAGTGCCCCATCGTCGACAAAGGAGCTGAAACACTTCCGAATGCAAGGACCACTCCCCCTGGTCCAGGGACTGGCGGCTCAGATAGTCCGCCTGCCAGTTTTCTATGCCCGGAATGTAAATAGCCGACAGCGCCGGCACGCTTCTGTCCGCCCATCTTAGGATGTGGGCGACCTCGGATGCGACAGCCGAGCTTCGAGTGTCCCCCTGAAGGTTGACATACGCCACGGCCGTGGCGTTGTCCGACTGGATTCTGACCGAGCGGCCCTGTAGCCTCTTCGACCATGTGGCGAGACACCGCTTGATCGCCCGCAATTCCAGGACGTCGATTGGGAGACAAGATTCGGCTGGAGTCCAGAGCCCTTGAGCTGACAGGACTCCCCACACTCCTCCCCAGCCCGTCAGGCTGGCGTCCGTTGTGATCACCGTCCAGTGGATGGGGAGGAACGACTTCCCGGCCCGAAGAGCCGGGGATCTCAGCCACCACGTCAGGGACGCCTTGACAGAGTGACTCACCTGGATCTGAAGATCCAACGATAATGGGGACTTGTCCCAAACCGACAGAATTCTCTTCTGCAATGCCGGAGTGTGCGCTTGGCCATACGGAACCGCCTCGAAGGAGGCCACCATTAGTCCCAGGACTCTCATGCAGAAGCGAATTGAAGACCATTTTCGGGACGTCAGAACCCGCACTGCCGACTGAAGTGTCTAACTTCTGAGGGTAGAAACACCCTCGCTGCCGAAGTGTCCAGGAGCAGACCCAGATACTCCAGGCGCTGAGTCGGGACTAGAGCCAACTTCTGCGTGTTCAGAACCCATCCGAAGTCCCGGAGGGTCTGACTGACTATCGTCACATTTTCCTCCAATTCTGAGCCATTTTCTGTTCTGAGAAGGAGATCGTCTAGATAGCCCACGATAACAATTCCTCGCTGTCTCAGCAAAGCTAGAACCGGGGCCAGCACCTTGGTGCCGATGCTAGACCAAAGGGAAGGGCCACGAACTGATAGTGGACTTCGCGCCTATGGCAAAGCGCAGAAACCTCTGGTGGCTTGCAGATTGGGATGTGCAAGTAAGCGTTGTTGATATCCAAGGACGCCAAAAAAAACCCTGGTGGAGTGTTGCGATCACCGTGCGAATGGATTCCATCCTGAATTTTTGTACCCTCACATAGGCATTCAGGGCCTTGAGGTCCAGGATTGGCGGAACCCCGTCCTTTTTCGGGACAAACAGGTTTGAGTAAAACCCTTGAAACCTCTTGTGACGGAACCGGCACAATTACTCCGCGCCCGAGCAAATCCTGTACGGCCCCCAAGAGGGCCGCCCGGCGGGCCGGGAGGTTCAAGGGAAAAAACCTGCTTGGGGGCCACGAGCGGAACTCTATCCTGTATCCCGAGATGACCACCTCGCACACCCACCGGTCAGAGATCCGGAAGGTCCACCGCACCGAGAACCTGCGAAGACGTCCCCCCACCAGAGTCAGGCAGGGGCAAGACTTCATGCGATGGTGGACTTGGAAGCTTGCTTGGTAGGCTTACGCACCCAGGGACGTCTTTGTCCCCCAGTTGCACTTTTTCCAGTCTGGGTGGGCTTACCCGCGGAATCTGACGGACGAAAAAAATAGGATTTTTGTACTCACCGTAAATTCCATTTCTCTGACATCCATGGACCGACACGGCGGCTCTTAATCACTGAACGTGTGGGTATATGTCCCTGCTTTCAGGAGAAGACCTAGGCAGAATGTTAAAACATTCTAGAACAAACCAGAGCTGAACAGCCCTGCCCAGGGGGGCGGTCCCTCCGGACATTACCCTCCCACCTGCAGCTAGCAGACCTCAGTTCGTAACAAAGCAGTACAAACTTAAAAAGGAAGGGTGGGTGCTGTGTCGGTCCATGGATGTCAGAGAAATGGATTTTACGGTGAGTACAAAAATCCTATTTTCTCTTATCCATGGACCGACACGGCGGCTCTTAATCATTGAACGTGTGGGACGTCCCAAAGCAGTGTCAAGAGGGATCGGAGCAGTATAAATGGAAAAACCCAAAAAACTTCACTCCAAACAAGGCAGAGCTCCTTAACGGAGGAGTTGCCACATTAACCAGCGGCCTGCAACACCTTGCGGCCGAACGAAGCATCCGGAGATGCAGCCACATCAACCCTATAAGACTTAGAAAGGGTATGAACAGACGACCAGGTCGCCGCCTTGCACACTTGTGCAACCGACGCTTTATGTCGGAAAGCCCAGGAAACACCAACTGCCCTGGGTGTTAGCGCCATAACCGGAAGGGGAGGCGCCCGCCCCATTAGATCATAGGCTTGAATGACGGTTTATCCGATCCACCTAGAAAATGGTGGCAGACGAAGCCGCTTGGCCCTGTTTTTGACCAGAGACAGTCAGAGAGTCAGACTTCCGAGGGAAGCAGTAGCAGACAGGTACACCCGCAAGGCTCATACCACATCCAAAGCGTGCCGCGCAAACTCTCTGGGAGAGAGGACAATGTACTCGTTTAGGTGAAATGTCGAGATCACCTTTGACAAGAGAAAGTCGCGGATGCAACCCCTCATCTTTATGGATGACTAAATATTGCGACTTGCAGGACAAGGTCGCCAACTCAGACACTCGTCTAACAGAAGTGATTGGAACTACAAGGGCCACCTTCTGAGACAAAGTCAAGGGGGGGAATAACCCGGATATTTTCAAAAGGAGGTTCCTGGAGAACCGAGAGTACCAAATCCGATCCCACAAGGGGAGAGCAGACTTGACAGGAGGGAGCACATGGCGAACCCCCTGCACATGGGTGCTAACCAAGGAATGACCTGCTAGGGGTCGCTGAAAAAAGACGGCCAAGGCCGAAATCTGACCCTTAATGATACTCAAAGCGAGCTTTTGGGCCACTCCATGCCGCAGGAAACGCAGGCGTCTAGGGACGGAATACGTCCGAGGACGTCAGTCCAGCTCTTCGCACATGGCAATGTAAGCTTTCCAGGTATGGTGATAGACCATCCTGGAGGAAGACTTCCATGCCCTTAATATGGACAAAATGACCAAGATCGAGAGACCTCGGCCTCTCAACACCTGGCTTTAACAGCCATGCCGTTAAGGCCAGAGACTGTAAAGCAGGATGAAATATATGACTGAGACAGAAAGTCCTCCCTTATTGGCAACCGCCAGGGAACGTCCGCGATGAGACATACCTGATCGGTGTACCAGTGAAGCCGAGGCCAATCCGGAGCAAGGAGGATCACAGGAATACCCTCGGTCGTCAACCTGCACAGCAGGCGAGGAAGCAACTACAGCGGAGGATAAACGTATATCAGGTGATAATGACCCCATGGGCCACTAACGCCTCTGAGGCGTCCGCCCAAGGGTCCCTGGATCTGGCCACAAACCTCGACACCTAGCGATTGAGTCGAGAGGCCATTGAGTCCACCTCCGGCGTGCCACACAGTCTTGTGTGGCAAAGGAGTTGAACTACCTCCGGGTGCAAGGACCACTCTCCCTGGTCCAGCGTCTGGTGACTCAATAGTCAGCCAGTTCTATGCCCGGAATGTAAACGGCCGACAGAGCCGGCACACTTCTTTTAGCCCACTTCAGGGTACAGGGGACCTTGGAAGCCGCAACTAAGCTCCGAGTCCCCCCTTGATGGTCGACATACGCCACCGCCGTAACTTGTCCGACTGGATCCTAATAGAGCGATCCTGCAATCTCGCAGACCACGAGGAGAGGCACAGTCTGATGGCCCATATTTCCAGAACATTGATCGGTAAACGGGCTTCGTCCGGAGTCCAAGCCCTTGGGCCAACAGGACTCCCCAGAATACACCCCAGCCCTTCAGGCTGGCGTCCGTAGTGAACACCGGCCATTGGACGGGGAGGGACGACTTCCCGGACCAAAGAGCCAGGGACCCCAACCACCATGTCAGGGACGCCCTGACCAGGTGACTCACCTGGATCGGAAGATCCAAAGACAACGGGGATTTGTCCCAAGTGAACAAGATCTCCTTCCGCAATGCCCTGGAGTGATATTGGGCATACGGAACAGCCTCGAAGGAGGCCACCATGAGTCCCAGGACTCATTCAAAACGGATTGACGACCATTTTCGGGACCAGGACTGACACCTGAATGTTCAGGAACCACCCGAAGTCTCTGAGGGTCTGACTGACGACAGTCATGCTGTCTAATTCTGAGCCATTTCCTGCTCTGAGAAGAAGATCGTCCAGATAGCCCATCTCAGCAAGGCTAGAACCGGCGCAAGCACCTTGGAGAACACCCTCGGTGCCAAGGCTAGGCCGGAGCAAGAGCCACAATTTGATAGTGGACTTCACCGATCTCAAGCGTAGAAACTTCTGGTGACTTGCGCAGATCGGAACATGCAAGTAGGCGTCCTTGATGTCCAAGGTCGCCAGAAATCCCCTTGACGGAGTGTATTGATCACCGCGCGAATGGATTCCATACAGAACTTTTGCACCTTCATGAAGGCATTCAGGACCCGAGGTCCAAGATAGGCCGAACCCCGTCCCTTTGTTGGAACGACAAACGAATGAGTAGAATCCCTGAAAACTCTCCTGTGATGGAACCGGCACAATCACTCTGGACCTGAGCAAACCTGAATAGGCCCCATAGGGCCGCCCGACGGGCAGGAAGGAGAGGAAGATTCGAGGAAGAATCTGTCCGGTATCAGGAACGGAACCTATTCTGTAACCTGAGGTGATCATCTCGCAAACCCACCGGTAGGAGATCCGGGAGGTCTATCGATCCGTGGACCTGCAAAGTCGTCCCCCCTACCCCAGAGTCGGGTGGGGGCAAGACTTCACGCGGAGGCGGGCTTGGGAGCCGGCTTGTTCGGCTTACGCACCCAGGGGCGCTTGTGTCCACCAGCCGTACCGCTGTCAGTCTGGGAGGGCCTCCCCGTCGACCGACGAAAAAAAACCAACCTTTTTTGCTGGAGAGGAAGGACCCTGCTTACGGTGGCCTCCTTACCCTTGCTAGCCTGAGGAAGAACAGTGCTTTTACCTCCCGTGACATCATTGATGATGTCATCCAGCGCAGCACAGAAAAGCCTACCAACTCTTAATGGTAGATTTGTCAGAAGCTTCATAGAAGCTAGGTCAGCAGACCAGCATTTCAACCATATCAGACAACGCAATACCACCGCCAAGACAGAGGCCCTGAGAGTTATAAGGGGCCGCGTCTAATGTGGCGTCGCGACATAAACCAGGCCCTGCACCATTTTGTGGGACAGAGCATTAGTGTCTGGGGGAAGATTATGCTCCTGTACAGTTTGGTGCAAAAAATGTTTTGCCCATCCCGTAAGTGTTGGAGACACAAGGGTCGCCGCTACCACAGGCCGTAGGGCGGACCCCAACAAGGCAAACCTGGCTCTGCTCACCACTTCTGACCTCCTGTGAGTGGGGTCCTTAAATGCAGGAGTCCCCTCCACCGGGAGAGTGGTGGCCTTGTTCAACCGGGCGACTGGAGGGTCGACCACTGGGGGAGAAGCCCACGTTTTAAGTAGGGCATCTTTAAGGGGTATCTATAGGCAAACGCCGCGGGACCATAAAAGTCTTCTACGGCTTTTTCCCCAGACCTTATCAATGAGCTGGTCAAAGAAACGTACATATGGAAAAAACACTTTAGAAGGCCCGGTCCCAAGGAACCAGAGGAGACTGTCCGCCTGAGGTTCTACATCCGCAGCATTCAGCTTGCGAGTGTCCCTCACTGCATCAATGAGTTCACAACACAAGCACCCTGTCATTTACTGACACAGAACTGGAGTCTTCCTTGCAAGGAATGTCCTGTTCAAAACCATCAAATATATTCAGAGCTAGGGTCCTGAGCAGTATTGGCTAGGCCCATATCTGAATCAGAGCACACCCCCTTTCTTTTGTTTTTTTGGAAAAAAAGTGGGGAAAGGGGCCATTTTGCTCCCTTGCGCTCACACACTGCTTCCTCCTGGTCAGATTAATGATTCCAGGACTGCAGACAACTGGTCCATAAGGACCGCAGGTGCAGGAGCACTGCCAGTTGTCTCTAACATGTGAAGAAACAGGTGAACCAGACTCCTCAGACCTTATTCACCGATACAGTGAATAATACAGTCCCACCCACTGGCTGTGCTGGGGCTGAGGAGGGGATACCCGGAGGACTCACCACCCTTAAGGACCGCTCGGCCCACTGTATGAGCCACGCTGTAGTGCGGGTGCAGCCTGAGGAGAGTGAAGAATCTGTGAGGAGATGTATTTTGCGCCGTTCCGCAGCGCTGCTAGAGGCCGAAAACGAAACTGAAAGCGCCGCGGCTACAAGAAAATGGCCGCCGGGCGCCAGTATAACAGTGTTTTGAGCTGACAAAATGCCCGCCAATGGCGCACTTTTTGAAAAATAAAACACTGCGCCAATGGCGCACAGAAAAAACACACAACCAGCCCCCAGAACACTTCCCATTCAAAATAACAGTCATGGAGCAGCCCCCCCCCCCAGGGCAGAGTGACCCCCCCCAAGCATCCCCACACAGCACAACAGGGTGCAGAGAGCAGCATAACAGGGGGGAGACAGGGAGAACCCCCCACACACAGAAACACAGCCAGCATGTACTCACCTTGCAGCAGGAGAGACTACTTACCCGTCCCTGCAAGCACCTTGGAGAACACCCCCGGTGCCAATAGAGGGACCCACTGGCTTGTTTCAGACAGACCTATCACAGAGTCGTACTGCGTAGCTGTCGGCCCGGTCCACCGCGAAAGATACAGTAGGTACTGTTCGATCTTGAGAGGACCGCGGGAGCATGAAAGCAACGCGGCCACCCCTGGAGCCATGGGGTATGTCGTGAACTGAGTCTCACGCACACAAGGCGAGGATCAGCACGCTCGATGGTCGGACAGGGAAGACTACGAGGATACTAGTGTACCCAACCTGTTGCCCAGCCGACAGTTGATTGAAGGTCTAAAAAATAAAATAAAATTCCCAAAGGAATTCAATTTTAAAGTAAAATCTTCCAGGAGACTGGCTCCTGAGAGAGCCACGTCTTCTCCTTCTGCTAGGCAGAAAAAAAAACGAAGGCTGCTGGCTGCAGGTGGGAGGGTAATGTCCGGAGGGACCGCCCCCTGGGCGGGGCTTGTTCTAGAATGTTTTAACATCTAACATTCTGCCTAGGTCTTCTCCTGCAAGCAGGGACATATACCCACATGTAATCAGTATGAGAGCTGTGTCGGTCCACGGACAATAAGAGAAAAACTGTTTCACGAATTACAACAAAAAAAAAACAGTAAAGTTCGCCCAATTTTTTTGTAGAGTGTGAAAGATGCTTTTATGCCGAGTAAATAGATACCCAACATGTCACGCTTTAAAACTGCGCACACTCATGGAATGGCGCCAAACTTCGGTACCTAAAAATCTCCATAGGTGACGCTTAATTTTTTTTTACAGGTTACCATTTGAGTTAGAGGAGGTCTAGTGCTAGAATTGTTGCTTGCACTCTACCGCACGCGCCGATACCTCACATGTGGGGTTTGAACGGCGTTTACATATGTAGGCGGGACTTAAATGCGTGTGGGCTTCTGAGCGCGAGCTACCGGGGACAGGGGCGTTTAACTTTTTTTACTGAATTTTTTGATCACTTTTATTCCCATTACAAGGAATGTAAACATCCCTTATAATAAGAATCATTGTGACAGGTCCTATAAGACCCCACATCTCTCCTCCAGGCTGGAAAGCATGAGATCGGTGAAAATAATTCACAGATCTCATGCAGACAGCCGCAATTTCGTTCTCCGGGCACCCGATGGCACGGGAGAGCCCGGAGAAGCAGCAGATGGGGGGGTTGTCCCCTCCCGCCGCCTATAAGAACGATCAAGCGGCAGAACTGCCGCTATGGTCATTCTTATGGTGTGCAGAATCGCCGGCATGACAGAATGATATCTGAATGATGCCTGTAGCTGCAGGCATCATTCAGATATCCCCACTCAAAAGTCAAGGACGTCATAAGACGTCCTTGGTGGAGAAGTGGTTAAACCTCAAAGCAAACTTATTTTGCAGCTTACCACTTCTTAGATGTGATGACTGCATTAGTTTTCTTTTTTAGGCTCCATCTCCACCTGTTCTGTTCTGGCCAGCAAGTCTGCTTTTCCAACAGAATAAACTGTCCTACAAATGTAGCAATTGGAGTGTTGAGACAAAACTACCTACCACTGACAGGGCTGCTTACAAATGAAGGGGGGGGGGGGGGGAAGAGATTTTTTTTTACTCACCGTAAAATCCTCCTCTGTCCTCCATCAACGGACACAGCTCCATAAATCTTGACATGTGGGTTATGTTCCTGTTCATAGGAGAGGACTAGGCAAAACATGTTATCTTAAAACATGTTGACATGTAACTTTAACAGAGTTGAACAGCCCTGCCCAGGGGGCGGTCCCTCCCTACATAACCCTCCACCCTGCAGTCAGCAGCCTCAGTTCGTAGAAAAGCAGTACAAACTAAAAAAGGAGGGGTGGGTGCTGTGTCCGTCCATGGACGAAAAAAGAATAGGATTTTTTTTTGTACTCGCCGTAAAATCCTATTTTCTCTTTTCGTCCATGGACAGACACAGCTCCTTAAAATCTTGACATGTGGGACGTCCCCAAGCAATGTCAGGAAAAAAGGAGGGGTGGGAGCAGCAATCAAAAGACAACTTCACCCCAAAGAAACAGAGCTCCTCAATGGAGGAGGAGCTGCAACCTCAAACAGCCGCCTGCAAAACGTTGCAGCCAAAGATGCACTCACAATCAACCTTGTAACACTTTGAGAAAGTGTGAACAGACGACCAGGTCGCCGTCTTACACACCTGAGAGACAAACGCTTGATGTCGGAAAGCCCCGGAGGCACCAATTGTCCTGGTTGAATGCGCCGTGACAGGAAAGGGAGGTGCCCGCCCCTTAAGAGCATAGGCCTGGATGACGGTCTGCCTGACCGACCTAGAAAATGGTGGCCGACGAGACCGCCAGGCCCTTCTGTGGACCAGACACCGAAACGAACAGCGAGTCAGAACTCCGTAACGGAGCAGTAGTAGACAGGTACACCCGTAGGGCACATACTACGTCCAAGGTATGTAGCGCAGCCTCCTTGGGATGCTACGGCCAAGGACAAGGTCCTTGTGTAGGTGTAAAGCCAAAACTATCTTAGGAAGGAATGAAGGCTGCGAGCGTAGTACCGCTTTATCCTTATGGAGGACCAAGTAAGGTGACTTGCAAGACAAGGCCGCCAATTCAGAAACCCTCCTGACCGATGTAATGGAAACTAGAAAGGCATCTTTCTGAGAAAGTGTTGAGATGAATCTCCCTGTGCTCTCAAAAGGGAGGCTCCTAGAGTACCTAGAGCGCCAGATTCAAAGTCCCACGGAGGAAGCGATGGTCCAATTGGTGGAACCACGTGCCGGACCCCCTGTACAAACGTACTTAACAGAGAGTGAGCCGCCAGGGATCATTGGAAGAAGACAGACAGCCAAGGCTGAAATCTGTTCCCTAATAGTGCTTAAGGCAAGTTTCAGATCCACTCCGCGCTGTAAGAACAGCAGGATCCGAGAAACCGAATATGCCCGTGGGCGCCAAGCCATCTTTACACACACACACACACACAGAGACACACACAGAGACACACACAGACACACACACAGACACACACACACAGACACACACACAGACACACACACAGACACACACACAGACACACACACAGACACACACAGAGATGTAAGCCTTCCAAGTGCGATGGTAGATCGTCCAGGAAGAAGATTTCCGGGCCATCAACATGGTCGAGATTACCGAATCTGACAGACCACGGTCCCTTAGTACCTGGCTTTCAATAGCCATGCCGTTAAAGCCAGCGACTGTAAAGCAGGATGAAGTATGGGACCTTGAGACAGAAGGTCCTCCCGCATTGGCAGCCGCCAGGGAGCATCTGCTATCAGTCTCATGAGGTCGGCGTACCAGGGCCGCCGGTGCCAGGCTGGGGCGATTAGAATCACCAGAATCCCCTTGGCCTCCATTCTGCGGAGCAGACGAGGAAGCAATTTCATTGGGAGAAAGGCATAAATTTACCTGATACTGACCCCAACGCATCTGCCCAGGGATCCCTGGACCTGGCCACAAACCTCGACACCTTGCGATCGAGTCGAGACCAGGAGATCCACAACTGGTGTGCCCCATTTCTGACAAGAGTTGAAACAACCATTCCCCTTGGTCCAGCATCTGGCGACTCCGATAGTCAGCCTGCCAGTTTCTACGCCCAGGATGTAAACAGCCGATAGAGCCGGCACGCTCCTTTCGGCCCATCTTAGGATGTGAGCGACTTCGACGCTGTGGCCGAGCTCCTCGTTCCTCCCTGATGGTTGACAGAAGCCACCACCGTGGCGTTGTCAGACTGGATCCTGACTGGACGCCCTTGAAGTCTCTGCGACCATTTGAAGAGGCACAGTCTGATCGCTCGAAGTTCGAGGACATTGATCAGCAGGCAAAATTCGTCCGGAGTCCAGCAACCCTGGGCCGACTGGGCCCCCCCCCCCCCCGTGAGGCTGGCGTCCTTCGGGATCACAGTTCAATGGAAAGGAAGGAATGACCTCCCGGACTGAAGAGGCGGAGATCTCCTTCTGCAAGAATTGAGTGTGGAATTGGGCATACGGTACTGCCTCGAAGGAGGCCACCATGAGGCCCAGAACTCGTATGCAAAAAACGGAGAGACGACCATTTGCAGGACGTTAACAATTTCACAGCCGACCGGAGCCGAGTCGGTACCAACACCTACTTCTGTATGTTCAGTACCCAACCAATTTCCCCAGAGGGTGTGACTGGCTATAGACATGTCCTCTAATTCTGAGCCAGAAGCAGCTCCCAGAAGAAGATTGTCCAAGTAGCCCACGATAGCAATGCCTCGCTGTCTCAGCAAAGCCAGATCGGGGAGAGTACCTGGTTAAAAACTTTTGGTGCTGATGCTATGCCAAACCGCAAAGCGCAGAAACCTCTGATGGCTGTTGCAGATGGGGACATGCAAGTATGTGTCCTTGATGTCCAGGGACGCCAGAAAATCCCCCAGATGGAGCGCAACCTCGAATGAACGGATTCCATGCTGAACTTTCGCACCCTCACAAAAGGTATTGAGGGCCCTGAGGTCCAAGATTGAACAGACACCGTCCTTCTGTGGGACTACCAACAGATTCAAATAGAATCCCTGAAACCTTTCCTCCAGGGGCACAGGCAAAATTACTCCGCACCTGAGCAAGTCTTGTACTGCTCCCATCAAAGCCAACCGACGAGCCGGAAGGAGAGGAAGATTTGAGGGAAAGATCCGTTTAGTGGACAAGAAAGAAACTATCTTGTACCCCGAAGTGACCACCTTGCAGACCCACTGGTCAGAGAATAGGGAGGTCCACCGAGCTGTAAACTCGCTAAGCCGCCCCCCCCCCACCCTTGAGTCGGGCGGGGGCAAAATTTCATGCGGTAGCAGGTTTGTTCGGCTTCCACACCCAGGGACACTTCTGTCCTCCAGCTGGAGCCTCGTCAGTCGGGGAGGATCTCTGACAAAAATACTGCTTCTGCGCGGAATAGGAGGGCCCCGGCCAACGGTGCGGCTCCTTCCCCTTCGAGGACTGCAGTAGAAGTGTTCTCTTACCTCCAGTGACATCCTTAATAATGTCGTCCAGCGAGGTACCAAAAAGCCTCTAAAAAAACAATCTGCCAGAGCTCTCTTGGACGCTTGGTCAGCATTCCAGCCAAATCAGGCGGCGCAGTACCACCGCTGATACAGAGGCTCTGGAAACAATTTTACATATACACCAATACATAGAATAAATGGACCGCCATGCGCTGGGGGACCACAAAAGGACCTCTGCGGCCGTTCCCATTCCTTATCTATGAACTTATCAAAGAAAGTAACATAAGGAAAAAACTGTCACAAAGCGGTCAGATTTGTGTGACCCAAAGGAGACAGACTCCTCTGCGGAAGTCTGACGGGAAAAAAAAAAAGCACACTAAAAAAATGGCGTAGACGCAGCAAAAAAATGGCGCCCGAGCCCTGGGATGTGGACGAGAAGGCCGTGCAGAGACATCTCAAGAGACAGACCCCCCCCCTCACAGAAACGGACCCCAGCGCCCCACGGTCCCCCACAGGGAGCCCGGAGCCCCCCCACAGGTACACCCTGGTCTCAGCAGGCCCTAGGGCAGGAGGGGAAAGGGAGGACAAGAGAACCCCTTAATCCCGGGAATGCCCAGCTGTTCCACCCTGCCGAGACCGGAGGAACCGTACTTACCCGTCCTTGCGAGGACATGCTGGCGCGTCCCTGACAGACCCACAACCGATGGTACGAAGTAGCTAACGGCCCGGTCCACTGTGAGTGAGACAGCAAGCAGCCCAGTCATATGTGGACCCCGGAGCATGTGGCCACCCCTGGAGCCATGGGGTATGTCGTGGCAGAACCAGCACGTAGCTAAGGACTGGCACGCTCGATGGCTGGAACTGCGAAGACTACAAGGATCTATAATATCCAGCCTGTCGCCCAGCCGGCAGTTGATAGAAGATATCACAAAAAAATAAAAATAAAAAAATTCTTCAGGACGCTGGGCCCAAAAAAGGGAGCCACGTCCTTCTCTGCTAGGCAGAAAAAAAAAACTGAGGCTGCTGACTGCAGGCTGGAGGGTTATGTACGGAGGGACCGCCCCCTGGGCGGGGCTGTTCAACTGTTAAAAAGTTACATGTTTTAAAGATAACCAACATGTTCTCCCTAGTCCTCTCCTATGAACAGGAACATAACCCAAATGTCAAGATTTATGGAGCCATGTAGAGAAGGGTTTTTGTAACGTTAATGTATTTAAATATGTTAGTACATCCGACACTCCACTCCACCCAGACAGACAATGCTGCTGTCCAAAAGGTGTTCCTTCATCCAGAGTGGGGGCACTCTAATAAAGTTGGTGTTTTGCTGGCCAAATCACCAGGTGAAAGCCTCAAACAAAACACTAATACAGCCACCATCTAATGTTTGACAAGCTGCAAAACATTACACTTTTGGTTTTAATAGTGTGATAGCATTTGTTTATTATTATTATTATTATTATTATATTATTATTATTATTATTATTAGTGAATCAGTGAAACAGGAAAAAAAAATCCCCCTGCAAGGCAATGTTATACGTTGCATACTAGCACATGAGATACTTGCCTTAAAAAACAAAACCCTCCACTTGTGTGCTGTCACCGCTGACAGGATTTTCTTCACCCAATCTTCCTTCCAGGTTTGCAGGCTCCGGCTGCCTGAATGCCTGAGCTGCGATGTCACTCCCGCGGCACAGAGCTCTGAAGGGACGGCACGGCACCAGTATACCTCTCCCTTCAGAGCACATACGCTGGTGACAGTCAAGTGAGCAGCCGGTGACATCTCCTAAACAATGTTTAGGAGATATTAATTTTACCTACATAATAAGCTTACCGGCAGGTAAAAGCACTAGAAAAGAGTTTACTACCACCTTAATGTTTGGATGTCTCATTTAGAGCTCAGTAGTTGTTATAACATTAATCATTTCCTCTCACAGCTTGTTAAGCATCATGTACCATTGATTTTCATTATGTTACCATCACTTTGTCTACTTACATCATACACAAAGTATAATATAGGGCAAACATGATTAGATCGCCATGTCCATTTTTCTTTGCTCAGGGCAGCACAACAATTTTCATGTAGTTACAGGAGTGACCAGATCCTCGTAGACTGCATATGCCATCTGTTCATGAATAGGGAAGGTTTTACGTCTTTGTGCCCAAAGGGGCATGGCGAGATGGAGGAGAGTCATCCTGCACAATTCCATGGCTTTTGTGGACAGATGCAATGAGCTTTTCAACATTAGCAAGAATGTTGCATGAAGTTCCCGCTTCATTATAGGGACCATGTGGGGGAAATAAATCTGCAGCTTCTGCCATCACTGCCTCAACATCCTCTTCAATTCAGCATCCTCTAGGACTGGCATATCAGGATCTGTTTTCAGTTGAAAACTGGGAGTAGAAGAGTTTGAGCTCTGAACTACGCGTCGATGTAGTAGACTACGAAAATACGTTGACGTGCGTGAAAGACGTTGACTACTCGCTCCGTGGCCTCAGGAAAGGCCGCGGCTTCGGCCTAGCTCCGAAGCAGCGGCCATCTTGATACACCCGGCGGCTGCCTAGGTGCGCGCTGACGTCATCACCCCTCACTGCTCCTGGATCTGATAATACCATCAGATAATAATAATATCTGATGGTATCCACAATCTTCCCCACTCACTGTAATATCCACAATCTCCCCCACAAAAAAAAATAGGATTTTTGTACTCACCGTAAAATCCGTTTCTCTGGCATCCATGGACTGACACAGCGTGTCTTATACACCTTTACACGTGGGTTATGTCCCTGCTTGCAGGAGAAGACCTGAGCAGAATGTGAGATGTTATACATACATTCTAAACAGCCAGAGCTGAACAGCCCCGCCCAGGGGGCGGTCCCTCCGGCATAACCCTCCCACTGCAGTCAGCAGACCTCAGTTCGTAACAAAGCAGTACAAACTCAAAAAGAAGGGTGGGTGCTGTGTCAGTCCATGGATGCCAGAGAAACGGATTTTACGGTGAGTACAAAAATCCTATTTTCTCTTGTCATCCATGGACTAACACAGCGTGTCTTATACACCTTTACACGTGGGATGTCCCAAAGCAGTGTCAAGAGGGATGGGAGCAGTATAAATGGAAAACCAAAAACTTCACTCCAAACAAGGCAGAGCTCCTCAACGGAGGAGTTGCAACATCAAACAGCGGCCTGCAACACCTTGCGGCCGAAGGAAGCATCCGAAGATGCAGCCACATCAACCTTATAAAACTTAGAAAAGGTATGAACAGACGACCAGGTCGCCGCCTTGCACACTTGTGCAAACGACGCTTGATGTCGGAAAGCCCAGGAAGCACCAATTGCCCTGGTGGAATGTGCCGTAACCGGAAAGGGAGGCGCCAGCCCCTTGAGAGCATAAGCTTGAATGACGGTTTGTCTGATCCACCTAGAAATGGTGGCAGACGAAACCGCTTGGCCCTGTTTTGGACCAGAGACAGCCACAAATAGTGAGTCAGACCTCCGAATAGAGGCAGTAGCAGACAGGTACACCCTCAAGGCTCGTACCACATCCAAAGTGTGAAGCGCAAACTCTCTGGGATGTGATGGGTGAGGACACAAGGACGGGAGGACAATGTCCTCATTTAAGTGGAAGGCCGAGACCACCTTTGGCAGAAAAGAAGGTCGCGGACGTAACACCGCCTTATCCTTATGGATGACCAAAAAGGGCGACTTGCAGGACAAGGCCGCCAATTCAGACACTCGTCTAATGGAAGTAATGGCCACCAAGAAGGCCACCTTCTGAGACAAAGTCAAGAGGGGAATATCTCTAATATTTTCAAAGGGAGGTTCCTGGAGAACCGAGAGCACCAAATTCAGATCCCACGGGGGGAGAAGGAGGCTTGACAGGGGGTAGCACATGGCGAACCCCCTGCACAAAGGTGCTAACCAAGGGATGACCCGCCAGTGGTCGCTGAAAGAAGATGGCCAAGGCCGAAATCTGACCCTTAATGGTACTCAAAGCGAGCTTTTGGGTCACGCCACGCTGCAGAAAATGCAGGATTCTGGGAACGGAATACGTTCGTGGGCGCCAGTCCAGCTCTTCGCACATGGCGATGTAAGCTCTCCAAGAACGGTGATAGATCTTTCTGGAGGAAGACTTCCGTGCCCTTAACATGGTCGAAATGACCGAATCCGAGAGGCCTCGGTCTCTCAGCACCTGGCTTTCAATAACCATGCCGTTAAAGCCAGAGACTGTAAAGCAGGATGAAATATAGGACCTTGAGACAGAAGGTCCCCCCGTATTGGTAACCGCCAGGGAACGTCTGCGACGAGACGTACCAGATCGGCGTACCAGTGACGCCGAGGCCAATCCGGAGCAACGAGGATCACCGGAATTCCCTCGGTCGCTACCCTGCGGAGCAGGTGATGCAGCAACTGCAGCGGAGGATAAACGTATATCAGGTGATGCTAACCCCATGGGGCCACCAACGCATCCGAGGCATCCGCCCAGGGATCCCTGGATCTGGCCACAAACCGACACCTTGCGATTGAGTCGAGAGGCCATCAGGTCCACATCCGGCGTGCCCCACCGTCTGCAAAGGAGTTGAAAGACCTCCGGGTGCAAGGACCACTCTCCCTGGTCCAGCGTCTGGCGACTTAGATTAGTCCGCCTGCCAATTGTCTACGCCCAGAATGTAGACGGCCGACAGAGCCGGCACGCTTCTTTCGGCCCACCTCAGGATGCGGGCGACCTCGGAAGCCGCAGCTGAGCTCCGAGTCCCCCCTTGATGGTTGACATACGCCACTGCCGTGGCGTTGTCCGATTGGATCCTGATGGAGTGACCCTGTAGTTTCTCCGACCATGAGGAGAGGCACAGTCTGATTGCCTGTATCTCCAGCACATTGATCGGTAAGAGGGCTTCGTCCGGAGTCCAAAGCCCTTGGGCCGACAGGACTCCCCAGACTCCCCCCCCCCCCAGCCCGTCAGGCTGGTGTCCGTCGTGATCACCGTCCATTGGATGGGGAGGAACGACTTCCCGGACCGAAGAGCCGGGGACCTCAACCACCACGTCAGGGACGCCCTGACCAGGTGACTCACCTGGATCTGAAGATCCAAAGGACAACGGGGATTTGTCCCAAGTGGACAAGATCTCTTTCTGTAAAGCCCTGGTGTGCGCTTGGGCATAAGGAACGGCCTCGAAGGAGGCCACCATGAGTCCCAGGACTCTCATGCAAAAGCGGATTGACGACCATTTTCGGGACGTCAGCACCCGTACTGCAGACTGAAGTGTCAGTAGTTTGTCTGGAGGTAGGAAGACTCTTGCCTCCAAGGAGTCCAGAATCAGACCTAGATACTCCAGACGCTGAGTCGGGACTAGAACCGACTTCTGAACGTTCAGGAGCCACCCAAACTCCCTGAGGGTCTGACTGACGATAGTCACACTTTCTTCCAATTCTGAGCCACTGTCTGCTCTTAGAAGAAAATCGTCCAGATAGCCTACGATAGCAATGCCTCGCTGTCTCAGCAAAGCTAGGACCGGAGCAAGCACCTTGGTGAACACCCTCGGTGCCGAGGCTCGGCCGAAGGGAAGAGCCACAAATTGATAGTGGACTTCGCGGACCGCAAAGCGCAGAAACTTCTGGTGGCTTGCGCAGATCGGAACATGCAAGTAGGCGTCCTTGATGTCCAAGGATGCCAGAAAATCCCGATGGAGTGTCGCGATCACTGTGCGAATGGATTCCATGCGGAATTTTTGCACCTTCACAAAGGCATTCAGGGCCTTGAGGTCCAGGATTGGCCGAACCCCGTCCTTTTTTGGAACAACAAACAGATTCGAGTAGAACCCCTGAAACCTCTCCTGGGACGGAACCGGCACAATTACTCCGGACCCGATCAAATCCTGTACAGCCCCCAAGAGGGCTGCCCGACGGGCAGGAAGGAGAGGGAGATTTGAGGGAAAGAAAATCTGTCTGGGGGCCATGAGCGGAACTCTATTCTGTATCCTGAGGTGACCACCTCGCACACCCACCGGTCGGAGATCCGGGAGGTCCACCGATCCGTGAACCTGCAAAGTCGTCCCCCCACCCCAGAGACGGACGGGGGCAAGACTTCACGCGGAGGCGGCCTTGGGAGCCGGCTTGTTCGGCTTACGCACCCAGGGGCGCTTGTGCCCGCCAGCCGCACTGTTGTCAGTCTGGGATGGCTTACCCGTGGACTCTGACAGACGAAAAAAAACCTTTTTTGCTGGAAAGGAAGGACCCGGTTTACGTCGGGCCTCCTTACCCTTGATAGTTTGAGGAAGGAGAGTGCTTTTACCTCCCGTGACATGCAGCACCAAAAAGTCTACCACCCTTAAAAGGTAGATCCGTCAGGAGCTTCTTAGAGGCTAGGTCAGCAGACCAGCATTTCAACCAGATGAGACGACGCAATACCACCGCCGAAACAGAGGCCCTGGATATTAAAGGGGCCGCGTCCAACGTGGCGTCGCACACATATATCAGACCCTGCACCATCTGGTGGGCCAGAGCAATAGTGTCTGGAGGAAGGTTATACTCCTGCACAGTTTGGTGCAAAATTTTTGCCCATTCCGTGAGTGTCTGAGACACAAGGGTCGCCGCTACTACCGGCCGTAGGGCGGATCCCAACAAGGCGAACATGGCTCTACTCACCACTTCTGACCTCCTGTCAGTGGGGTCCTTAAACGCAGGAGTCCCCTCCATCGGGAGAGTGGTGGCCTTGTTTAAACGGGCGACTGGAGGGTCGACCACCGGGGGAGAAGCCCACTTTTTAAGCAGGGCGTCTTCAAAGGGGTATCTAATAGACAAGACCGCGGGACCATGAAAGTCTTCTGCGGCTTTTCCCAGACCTGGTCAATGAGCTGGTCAAAGAAAGGTACATATGGAAAAACCTTTTTAGAAGGCTTGGTCTTAAAAAGAACCAAAGGAGACTGTATCCGCCTGAGGTTCTGCAGTCGCAGCATTTAGCTTGAGTGTCCCTCACAGCATCAATGAGTTCACTAACAAGCGCCCTGTCATTTACTGACTCAGAACTGGAGTCTTCCTCACAAGGAATGTCCTGTTCAAAACCATCCAAATATTCAGAGCTAGGGTCCTGAGCAGCAATAGCTAGGCCCATATCTAAATCAGAGCACTCCCCTTGGGGAGATAAAGTGGGGAGAGGGCGCTTTTTTGCTCCCTTGTGCTCACACACAGCTTCCATCCTGGTCAGAAATGATTTCAGGACTGCCGACAACTGGTCCATAGGGACCGCCGGTGCTGGAGCACTGGCTGCTGCCTCTGGCATGTTAGGGGAAGCTGGTGACTCTGACTCCATAATGTCCCCCTGAGACCACCCACAGGCTGTGCTGACTGAAGTAGGGGAATGCCCAGGGGACCCACCAACCTGACCAGGACCGCTCGGTTCCGCTGCCCTGTCTCTCCGCGCCGTGCTGCTCAGCGTGAGTGAGCTGAGAGGAGAGAGACTGAGGAGATTCGCGCCATTCCTGAGCGGCGCTAGAGGCCAAACTAGAGCTAGAAGAAGATGTGGCTACAAGAAAATGGCCGCCGCAATGTGCTCTGGCGGACCACGGCAAGATGGCCGCCAATGTAAAAAACAGCACAGTCACCAAACATGGCGCCGAACGGCGCCCAGGCCCCTCACCCTCAAACAGCCCCAGCGAAATGCAGAGCAGCATGAGCCCCCCCCCCCCCCCAGGACAGTATGGCCCCCAGGCACCCCACACAGTACAGCGCCAGCGAAGTGCAGAGAGTGACATTAAAAAACACAGGGGGAGACAGGGAAATCCCCCACACAAGAAACACACAGCATGTACTCACCTGCAGCCAGGAGAGACTACTTACCCGTCCCCTGAGGGACCCACTGGTGTGTTTGACAGAACTATCACAGTGCGGTACAGAGTAGCTGTCGGCCCGGTCCACCGCGAAAGATACAGCCGGACTGTTCTATCTTGAGAGGTCCGCGGAGCTGGAAGCCCACCGGCCACCCCTGGAGTCGTGGGGCATGTCGTGAACTGAGTCTCACGCACACAAGGCGAGGATCAGCACGCTCGATGGTCGGACAGGGAAGACTACGAGGATATCTTGTACCCAACCTATTGCCCAGCCGACAGTTGATAGATCTCTAAAGAAAAAAAAAAAAAAAAAAAAAAAATAGGAAAAAAATTCCAATAGGAATAAAAAATAGGTCAGGAGACTGGCTCCTGAGAGAGCCACGTCTTCTCCTTCTGCTAGGCAGAAAAAAAAAAACTGAGGTCTGACTGCAGTGGGAGGGTTATGCCGGAGGGACCGCCCCCCTGGGCGGGGCTGTTCAGCTCTGGCTGTTTAGAATGTATGTATGTATGTATGTATGTATGTATGTATGTATGTATGTATGTATAACATCTCACATTCTGCCTAGGTCTTCTCCTGCAAGCAGGGACATAACCCACGTGTAAAGGTGTATAAGACACGCTGTGTCAGTCCATGGATGACAAGAGAAATTAAGCCGGCTTAATTTCTGTGGGGGAGATTGTGGATATTACAGTGAGTGGGGGGAGAGGACGTGGATATTAGTGAGTGGGGGAGAAATTACGTGGATATTACAGTGAGTGGGGGAGATGACGTGGATGCCTCTTTTGCAAAGTGTTAGGCAGAATTCATATGGCATTTTCATGGCTGATGCTGAAGTGTTTACATTTTATTTTTGCCACTTTATTTTGTATACTGTAAAAACTTCAACCACATTGAAGTATTTTTTGAAAAAAAATGTAATAAAAAGTTGAAATATTATATTAGAAGTTGTACTTATTTTTTGTAAAAGTTATCCAAAGGATTAATTAGCTAATCACAAAAAGAGCACACTAGATTAAGTAAAAAAAATAAATAAATAATCGTTATAGTCGTTGACTAATCGAAGAAATAAAAAAAAAAAAAAAAAAAAAAATCGATAGATTAGTCGACAGACAAAATAATCGTTAGTTGCAGCTCTACTCTGAACAAATATTGATCAAAGAACGCCGTAATCTGTCTGAAAAAATGTCACACAGAATTCTGCTTTTGTTAAGTAGCTTGTTGTGGGTCTGAAAATAAGCTAGACCTGAATGCTGAAACCAGCATTAAAACCGGTCCTTGCTTAAGTGCAAATGACGCACGTTCACTCTGAGGTGGACTGTTGAGCAGATGTTCGCCTGCTGGTTAGAGTTGGCTCCCATTTTCATGGGAGTGTGTTTATATAAAGTCCAGGCTTAACCCGTCAGAGTGGGTACACCCCTAAGAGGTCTTTGGGGATTGAGTTCCATTAGTGATGGATCACGGACTTGTAAAGCACCCTGCGCCCAACAATGCACTGCATCAAGTACCAAGGTGAGTGCCCCGCATAGGATTCAGTACCCGAAGCAACATTACAGGCCATCACCACAGCGTGGGATCCGGGTATGGCTTCCAAAGTTTTACCAAGGTTACACCAATACAAATGCACTACACCTCTGTAGTAGTGAAGCTGGCCAGTGTCCAATCACCTGAAGGTACAAGCCTATAACCCATGGTGTATGAAAGAGTTGCCCATGTCCTGTACGATCAAGATAAGTAAATACTTGTACTCATGCAAATGCTCAGATACCTGAAACTGATACCTTTGCAGTACGATTTGAACCCCTACAAAATGAATGGGCTAAAATCGCACTGCAAAGAATCACATGCGATTTGAACAGGAATACGGTACAATTCCTTTCTGAAACACATGGGGTTTCCTGCACCACTCCTGTGTGAACCCAGGCTTGTCATAGTGACTTCAGTACTCATACACGCCGGCAAAAAAACAACTGTTTCAGTGCAACCCTATGAATTTATGGATGTATTCATTTCATGCACTCCTTTTTAAAATTTTAAATAAAAAAAAAAAAAAAATCCATTTCTCCGACGTCCATGGACTGACACAGCTGGATATTGTAAACACGTGGGTATATGTCCCTGCTCGCAGGAGAAGATCTAGGCAGGATGTTAGAAACATTCTAGAACAAACCAGAGCTGAACAGCCCCGCCCAGGGGGGCGGTCCCTCCGGACATTACCCTCCCACCTGCAGTCAGCAAACCTCAGTTCGTAACAAAGCAGTACAAACCTTAAAAAGGAAGGGTGGGTGCTGTGTCAGTCCATGGACGTCAGAGAAATAGATTTTACGGTGAGTACAAAAATCCTATTTTCTCTTATCGTCCATGGACTGACACAGCTGGATACTGTAAATGCGTGGGACGTCCCAAAGCATTATCAGAAGGGTGAAAGCAGTAGTAAAGGAACAACCAAAACTGCACTCCAAACAAGCAGAGCTCCTAAACGGAGGAGTTGCAACATTAAACAGCGGCCTGCAATGCTTTGCGGCCGAAGGGAGCATCCGAAGATGCAGCAACATCAACCTTATAAAATCTTGAAAAGGTATGAACGGACGACCAGGTCGTCGCCTTGCACACTTGTGCAACCGACGCTTGATGTCGGAAGGCCCAGGAAGCACCAATTGCCTTGGTGGAATGCGCCGCAACCGGAAAGGGAGGCGCCCGCCCTTTAAGGGCATAGGCCTGTATGACGGTCTGCCTGATCCACCTAGAGACGGTGGCAGACGACACCGGTCGGCCCTGTTTTGGACCAGACACAGATTTCCGAATGGAAACAGTAGCAGACAGGTACACTCGTAAGGCTTGTACCCATCTTAATGTATGAAGCGCAAACTCTCAGGGATGCGATGGGCGAGGACACAAGGACGGAAGAACAATGTCCTTCTTAAGGTGAAGGGCCGAGACCATCCTTAGAAAAGAAGGACGGTCGTGGGCACAAAACCGCCATATCCTTATGGAGGACCAAGTAAGGCGACTTGCCGGACAAGGCCGCCAACTCAGACACCCATCTAACCGAAGCAATGGCCACCAAGAAGGCCAACTTCCAGGACAAGGTCAAGAGAGGAATCTCTCTGATATTCTCAAAAGGGATGTTTTGAACCAAGATGCATCAAATTCAGATCCCAAGTAGGGAGAGGAGGCTTGACAGGGGGGGATCACAAGCCGAACCCCCTGCACAAAAGCCGCTAATCAAGGAATGGCCCGGTAGCGGTCGTTGAAAAAAAGACAGCCCGGGCCGAAATCCGAAAAAAAAAAAAAAAAAAAAGGTATGCAAGGCCAGTTTTTGGGTCACACCACGCTGTAAGAACAGCAAAATCCTGGGAACGGAATACATGCGAGGACGCCACTCAAGTTCCTCACACATAGCGATGTAAGCCTTCCAGGTACAGTGAGATATCTTTCTGGAGGAAGATTCACGTGTCAACAACATAGAAGAGATGACCAAATACGAGAACTCTGTCCTTCAGCACCTGGCTTTAAACAGCCATGCCATTAAAGCCAAGGACTATAAAAGCAGGATGAAGTATGGGATCATGAGACAGAAGGTCCACCGCAATAGGCAGTCGCCAGGAACATCTGCGACTAGCCAAAGTAGATCAGCGTACCAATTCCGCCGTTCCAGAGCACTGGAATGGCCTCAGCCCCTACTCTGCGAAGCAACAGTAGCGGAGAGTAAGCATATATCAGGCGATACTGCCCCCACGGGTTTACAACACGTCTGACGCGTCCACCCAGGGGCCCCTGGACCTGACCATGATCTTGCCACCTTGCGAGTGAGTCGAGAGGCCATAAAGGTCCACTTCTGGTGCCCCACCTCCGGTAAAGGAGGTGGAAACACCTCCGGATGCAAGGACCCTTCCCCTGCAATGCACACGGCCGACAGGACCGTCTTGCAGCGAGATGTATGAAAATCCCAAATGGGACTGCGCAATGTATCGGAGAAGGGAGGCCCCCGGTGTACAGGGTGCCTCAACTGTTGGCCAATAAAGGCAACTTGACGGAACTTCCCTAGAAGCTCGGTCAGAGGACTAGTACCTCAGCCTCCACAGGTGGCGCAAACCCACCCCGGGCACAGAGACCCTAAAGGCTAAAGCAGTTGCAGTGCACCTGCTAGACGACCGATGGATGAAGCAGAGGCTTTTGCCCAGTCATTGAGCTACAAAAAAACGCCAGAGACGCAGCCACTAACGGGCTTAACGCTAACCTCAGCCTGGCGAACACAGTCCAAGCCAGCGCTTCTGATCACCACTGAAAAGCAGGTGGAAAGTGATACCCCTGAAACCAGGGATCCTTGTTACAATACTCCATCCAGCAGCTACCCATGGATAAGTGTTGATAGTATAAACTATGTGTTTGCACAATGTATTGCATCAAACGTGCAAATAGAGTGTGGGAGGAAACCCACCCAGCCACAAAGAGCACAATACCACCACATACGGCATATGTAGTTTAGCATGTGTGGATAAACCTATTAAACACGTATATACTGTGCCAGCGACGAAGGCGCGCACAACGGGGCTTGGACGTAAACCAGCCACGCAGATTGCGTACACAATCGTGTAGGTAGGTTAGCCTGCGAATAAACAAATTGCACATGTTTATACTGTGCATAGCGCTGAGAATGCACACACCATTGGAACGCAGGGGAGAAACCTGAGCACCCGGATTAAACCCATGCAGACTGCATACGCATACCGTGTAAGCATTATAGTATGTGTGCTAAACATTTTGCACAAGCCCATGTGTGCATAGCACCGAAGGCGCGCACACTGTTGGCACGTGGGAGGAACCGAAGTACCCCAAGCATACTCAGAATGCAATACCTACAACTACTGTGAATGTATTTAGTGTAGTGTATAAACATAATGTGTATGTTTACACCGTGTATTGCACCAAAGACATGCATGTCATGTAGCGTGGGCGGAAACCCACGCAGACTGCACAGACATACCAGGTAGGTATGTTAGTATGTGGATATCCAAATCGCACAAATTTAGACTGTGCATAGCGCCGAAACGCCCATACCAATGGAGCG
This sequence comes from Rana muscosa, assembly GCA_029206835.1. Classification (NCBI taxonomy): domain Eukaryota; kingdom Metazoa; phylum Chordata; class Amphibia; order Anura; family Ranidae; genus Rana; species Rana muscosa. Next base: position 670,656,754 of record CM055118.1, read on the forward strand.
TGGGAGGGAACCGGAGTACCCGGAGGAAAACCACACAGACTGCCTACACATACCGTGAAGGTATTATAGCATGCGTGATAAACATTGAACATGTTTAACTGTGCAGAAAGCCAAAAGGCGCACATACCGTCAGCACGTGGGAGGAAACCGGAACACCCGGAAGAATTCCACGAAAACAGCACACAGATACCGTGTAGGAATGATGGCATGTGAATCAACATATTTCACATGGAAATGCACAGCATAAACATTGGAGCGTGGGGGGAAACCAGAGTACCCGGAGGAACCCCACGCAAAACAGTATACCCATACTGTAAACACGTATAGTATGTGCAATAAACATATTGAACATGTCTATACTGTGCGGAGAGCCGAAGCGCACATACCATGAGAGCACGGGAGGACACCGGAGCCCCCGCCGACCCAGAGAGTATAATACATACATATACTGTGAATGTATCTGGAGTCGTGCATAAACATATTTTGTACGTTTATATCATGCATGGCACTGAAACACAGCATTGGAACGTGGGGGAACACTCACGCAGACACAGAGACCAATAACACATATATACACTGTGAATGTATGCAGTGTAGAGGTATAGGATGAGTTTAAATTATGGCGCAGAGGCGCATAATCTTCTCTATCATTCCAACCTGCTTGACTGTGCTGCCGAAGCAGCATGCAGGTAACCCTCTGATCCTCAGACCGTGCGTCTGTCAAAGCTCAAGCGTTCCCCAGGAAATGGCGGGAAATGTTGCCTCAGGATATCACACAGAAGGCTCACAGGGACTAGAGACATAAATGAATAAAGTCCTCCCCCCCAACCATGTATCACCCATGCTGCTCTGAGGGAGTGTGTGTGGAAAACAGTGAGGAAGCTGTGAAAAAGAAAGGCTTGTCACAGCAATTACAGCTTGAGAGTGTTCCTCACATCATCAATGAGATCATAAATATTAAATATTCAGAGCTAGGGTCCTGATCCCAATAGCTAGGCTCATATCTGACTCAGAGCATTCCTTCACTAAAGAAGTTTGTGGGGGGAGGGGGCTTATAGCTCCTTTTGCTCACACACCGCTTCCATTCTGACAAGGAATGATTCCAGGACTGCCGACAACTGGTCCATAAGGACAGCAGGTGCAGGAAACATATGAACATGTTTAACTGTGCAGCACTGCCAGTTGCCCCAGGCTACGCTGAGGCTGAGGAGGGGATACCCGGAGGACCCACCAACCCTTAAGGACCGCTCAGTCTGTGAGGAGATTGTGAGGGGATTCGCGCCGCCGCTAGAATCGAAAATAAATGCGCGGCGGCCACAAGAAAATAGGCGCCGGCCGCAGCTACAACTGCAACATTGAACGCCAAGATGGCCGCCGAGCGCAAAATTCAAAGCTCCCACTAATGCGCGCGCGCGCTAACGGCTCACGCAAAAATCACCTCACACACCAGAAAAAAAACTGCAGACATGAGCGCCCAGCCAGGCCAGAGTGACCCCCAAGCACCCCACAGCACCAGTACAGCATAACAGGGGGGAGACAGGGAGAACCCCCCACACACAGAAACACAGCCAGTATGTACTCACCTTGCAGCAGGAGAGACTACTTACCCGTCCCTAGAGGGACCCACTGGCTCGTTTCAGACAGACCTATGAAAGAGTCGTACTGCGTAGCTGTCGGCCCGGTCCACCGCGAAAGATACAGTAGGTACTGTTCAATCTTGAGAGGACCGCGGGAGCATGAAAGCAACCCGGCCACCCCTGGAGCCATGGGGTATGTCGTGAACCGAGTCTCACGCACACAAGGCGAGGATCAGCACGCTTGATGGTCGGACAGGGAAGACTACGAGGATACTAGTGTACCCAACCTGTTACCCAGCCGACAGTTGATTGAAGGTCTCAAAAATAAAAACAAAATTCCCAAAAGGAATAAAATTTAAAAGTAAAATCTTCCAGGAGACTGGCTCCTGAGAGAGCCACGTCTTCTCCTTCTGCTAGGCAGAAAAAAAACTGAGGTCTGCTGACTGCAGGTGGGAGGGTAATGTCCGGAGGGACCGCCCCCCTGGGCGGGGCTGTTCAGCTCTGGTTTGTTCTAGAATGTTTCTAACATCCAACATTCTGCCTAGATCTTCTCCTGCGAGCAGGGACATATACCCACACATTTACAGTATCCAGCTGTGTCAGTCCATGGACGATAAGAGAAATGAATTTTTGAGCAGTGCTGTATGTTACGTTAAACTGCAGTAAACATAATAGTGTAAACAGACAAATGGATAATACTTACAATTAGTGGCACTTTAGAGTCTTGATAAAGATGCCGGTACCCAAGATACAATACAAGGGCACCCATAGAGTAAAGGAAAGCCAATACAGCAATGGCAACATAAAACTGTGCTGGAGAAGAATAGTCCCCGGTGAGGTGGAACGGTTGCCATATTACGTTACAGATGTTCTCAATGCCTTTAAATAGAACAGTATTCAGGCTAAAAACAAATCACAGAACAAAATGGAAAAAAAAAAAAAAATTAGTATTCTTTATTAAAAACATTCAGGGGAATTACCCAAGCTTCCTATTCTGTCAGAAGTAGTGCGCACCAAGTAGACCCGTTTCAAGTCCATCTGCGCCACCACCAGTTTCTATTTCAGAGTGAATAGAAAACTAGTGCAGGTCTGCACCCGAGAGGGGAAAACTGTAGTTTTTGCAAAAAGAAAACTGCCGCAGATAAATCTGCCTGTGTAATGCTTTGTGAAACCCCCCACATTGTCCTCATGTTAGTATGTAAATAGATGCAATATAGGCAATTATGAGTTATCTAGAATATGCTTATGGATAACTCTTTACCTATTTTTATATTCTTAAAGCGGAGTCCCACCCAAAAATGGAACTTCTGCTTTTCAGAACGTTCCCCCCCCCCTCCGGTGTCACATTTGGCACCTTTCAGGGGGGGAGCAGATACCTGTCTGTCTAATACAGGTATTTGCACCCACTTCCGGGCATAGATAGCCACATTATCTGCGGCTATCTATGCCACTTCCGGTCCCCCCTGCGGTCTTCTAGGAGACACACGGGTCCCAGACAGCAGGGACCATGCGGACAGCGCAGCGCGACTCGCGCATGCGCAGTAGGGAACCAGGAAGTGAAGCCTTCCGGCTTCACTTCCCGATTCCCTTACCGAAGATGGCGGCGTCAACATCCAAGGGACGGGTCGGCCTCGGGTGCCGACATCACGGACGCCCTGGACAGGTAAGTGTCCTTATTTTAAAAGTCAGCAGCTGCAGTTTTTGTAGTTGCTTACTTTAAAAATAAAAATAAAAATTGGCGGACCTCCGCTTTAAGGGCTCTTTCACACAGCAATGTCCGTTTTCACAGCCTCCGCTTCCTAAGCAGGGGTCGCTCTGTTGATCCCCACTGAGCCGGCTGATGACAAGTCAGTCTCTGCTCACTGAGCAGAGACCCGCTCTCCTCTATGGGTGAATCGGACGAAACCGGATCCATCTGTCAGTTTTCATCCGAACGACCGATGGAAAAATAGGATTTTTTACTCACCGTAAAATTATTTTCTCTGAGTCCATGGACCGACACAGCTTCTCTATTGACAAAGTGGGTATTATCCGTTAATTAGGAGTGACTAGGCAGAAAAACTTGTAAAAAGTGTTGCATCACACCTTCTACAGTTCCGCCCAGGTTGCGGACCCTCTGGTATAACCTCAGTCTGCATCTCGCAGATCAGTTCGTCAAAGAGCAGTACAAACTTAAAAAGGAGGGGTGGGTGCTGTGTCGGTCCATGGACTCAGAGAAAAGGATTTTACGGTGAGTAAAAAAATCCTATTTACTCTTTTGTCCATGGACCGACACAGCTTCTCTATTGACAAAGTGGGACGTCCCAAAGCATTGTAAGAGAAAAAACGAGGGGTGGTAACAGCATAAAATAAACTTCACCCCAAAAAACACAAAACAGCACTCCAACGGAGGAGCTGCAACTCTAAACAGCCGCTTGCAAAACCTTGCGGCCGAAAGAGGCATCCGAAGATGCACCTACATCAACTTTGTAGAATTTTGTGAAAGTGTGAGCGGACGACCAAGTCGCCGCTTTACATAATTGGGAAACAGACGCTTGATGTCGGAGAGCCCAAGAGGCACCTATTGCCCTGGTCGAATGCGCCGTGACAGGAAAGGGGGGCGCTTGACCCTTTAAGGCGTAAGCCTGGATTACTATCTGTCGGATCCACCTAGAGATGGTGGCCGACGAGACTGCTTGGCCCTTCTTGGGACCAGCCACCGAAACAAACAGTGAGTCTGACTTCCAGAACAGGGAAGTAGCAGATAGGTATACTCTCAAAGCTCGGACAACGTCCAAGGAATGCAACGCCGACTCCTTAGGATTCGACGGCTGAGGACACAAGGATGGAAGTACAATGTCTTCATTGAGATGAAAAGCCGAAACGACTTTCGAAAGAAAGGAAGGCTGCGACCGCAGCACCACCCTATCCTTGTGGAAAACCAAATAGGGAGCCTTGCAAGACAAGGCTGCCAGCTCAGAGGCTCGTCTGACGTAACAGCCACCAAAAAGACCACTTTCTGAGAAAGTGTCAACAGGGGAATATCTCTAATATTCTCAAACGGTGCCATCTGAAGCACCGAGAGGACCAGGTTCAAGTCCCACGGAGGTAACGGACCGGAGGGGCCACATGTCGAACCCCCTGCACAAATGTACTCACGAGAGAGTGAGTCGCTGGAAAAAAAAAAAAAAAAAAAAAGACAGCCAGGGCAGATATCTGTCCTTTAAATCATACTTAGGGCAAGCCTTTGGTCCACCCCATGCTGTAAAAACAGCAGGATTCTGGAAACCAAATAGGTACGCGGATGCCATTTCATCTCCTCACACATGGAGATGTAGGCCTTCCAAGTGCGGTGATAAACCTTCCTAGAGGACAGTTTGAGCACTTCTCATAGTAGAGATTACCGAGTCTGACAGGCCCCGTTAAAGCCAATGACTGTAAAGCAGGATGGAGTATGGGACCTTGCGATAGCAGGTCCTTCCGCAGTGGTAGGCGCCAGGGGACGTCTACTACCAGACGTACTAGATCGGCGTACCAAGGACGCTGAGGCCAATCTGGAGCAATTAGAATCATTGGAATTCCCTCTGCCTCCACTCTGCGGAGCAGAAGAGGAAGAATCCTTAAGGGAGGGAAGGCATAGATTAGCCGATACTGACCCCACGATGCCACCAACGCGTCCGTTGCGTCTGCCCATGGGTCTCTTGACCGGGCCACAAACCTCAATACCTTCCGATTGAGTCGGGAAGCCAGAAGATCTACGTCTGGTGTGCCCCATCTTTGGTAGAGGAGTTGGAACACCTCCGGGTGTAAGGACCATTCTCCCTGGTCCAGCATCTGGCGGCTCAGGTAGTCCGCCTGCCAGTTCTCCACACCCAGAATGTACACGGCCGACAGTGCCGGTATGCTCTTCTCTGCCCACTTCAGGATGCGAGCAACCTCCGATGCTGCAGCTGAGCTTCTTGTTCCTCCTTGATGATTGACATATGCCACCGCTGTGGCGTTGTCTGACTGGATCCTGACTGGACGCCCTTGCAGCCTCTGAGACCATTTGAAGAGACACAGCCTGATCGCCTGGATTTCCAGGACATTGATCGGCAGGAGGGCTTCCTCTGGAGTCTAGCGACCTTGCGCCGACTGAACACCCCAGACTCCCCCCCAACCTGTAAGGCTGGCGTCTGTCGTGATCACTATCCAGTAAACCGGAAGAAATGACTTCCCGGCCATTAGAGCCGGTGCTGTCAGCCACCATACCAGGGATCTCCTGACTAGGTGGCTCACTCGGATTTGATAATCCAGAGATGAGAGGCATCTGTTCCATCTGGACAGAACTTCCTTCTGTAACACTCGAGTGTGGTATTGAGCATATGGGACCGCCTCGAAGGAGGCTACCATGAGGCCCAACACTCGCATGCAAAAACGGAGTGACGACCAATTCCTGGAAGTCAGCTGCCGTACTGCAGCCCCGAAGGGTCTGCAACTTCTCCACAGGGAGGAATACCTTTGCCTCTGAGGAATCCAGAATCAACCCCAGGTACACTAGGCGTTGAGTGGGCACCATACTGACCTTTGCGTGTTTCGTATCCAACCAGTCTCGAAGAGTCTGACAGGTAATGGACACGGTTACCTCTAAATTCTGAGCTTGAAGGAGTCTTCAGTAGAAGGTCGTCCAAGTAGCCCATGATAGCGATACCCCGCTGTCTTAGAAGTGCCAAAATCGGAGCGAGCACCTTTGTGAACGTCCTGGGTGCTGAGGCAAGGCCAAACGGGAGGGCCACAAACTGGTAGTGGTCCTTCCCGATAGCAAATCGCAGAAATCTCTGGTGTCTGGAGAATATGGGGACATGCAGGTATGCGTCCTTGATGTCCAAGGAGGCCAGAAAGTCCCCCGGATGGAGAGCCGTGACTACAGATCGAACCGACTCCATCCGAAATCTTTGTACTTTCACAAAGCAATTGAGGGCTCTGAGATCCAAGATTGGACGAACCCCCTCCTTCTTCGGCACAATAAACAGATTTGAGTAAAAACCCTGACCCCATTCCTGTTCTGGAACTGGAATAACTACCCCGCGTTCCAGTAGACCCTGGACCGCCCCATACAGGGCCTCCCGACGGGTTGGTAGTAGCTGGAGATTGGAGGTGATGAATCTGTCCGGTGGACAAGAGAGAAACTATCTTGTAGCCTGAGGAGATTACTTCGCAAACCCACCTGTCGGAGACTAGAGCTGTCCACTGATTCGCAAATTTGCGAAGACGTCCCCCCACCCGAGAGCTGGGTGGGGGCGGACCTTCATGCGGACGCAGATTTGTCCGCAGGCTTGTTGGATATGCGGGACCAAGGACGCCTTTGTCCTTGGGCAGGCGCTTTATCGGCCTGGGGTCTTTTCCCTGTCGCCCTAGGGGGACGAAAAAAACGCTTGCATGCAGTAAAGGAGGGCCCTTGCCGTGGCCCCTTACCCTTGCTAATTTGGGGAAGCAAAGTGCTTTTACCTCCTGTGGCATCCTTGATGATGTCATCCAGAGAAGCCCCAAAAAGTCTGTCGCCCTTAAAAGGCAGATCCAACAGGGCTTTTTTGGAAGTCTGGTCCGCAGACCAGCCTTTTAGCCAGATCAGGCGGCGTATTGCTACTGCATAAACCGAAGCTTTAGACAGCAGGGGAATAGTATCCATGTCTGACTCGCAGACAAACCTAAGGCCCTGGACCAACTGGTCGACCAATGTTATCTCATCAGGAGGAGCATCTCGCTCCTTAACCCCTGGAGTAGCAATCTTGCCCATTTAGTAAGTGTCTGAGACACTAGGGCCACCGCCAAATGCCGGGCGTACTGCCGAGCCTACCACTGAGTATAGGTAGCAAGCGAGTGCTTCAGCCTTCTTATTCACAGGGTCCTTGAAAACAGGAGCCCCTTCTACAGGAATTGTGGTGGCTCTATTAAGTCTGGACACCGGAGGGTCCACTATAGGGGGAGAGGTCCATTTCTTCAGAACACTCTCCTCAAAGGGGTACCGTACCGCAAACCTCTTTGGGGCTGTAAAGACCCTCAGTGGGTTCTCCCATTCCTTGTATAAGAGTTTATCAAAAGACACACAAGGGAACACCTTAGCAGTGCGGGCAGGTCTATGAAACCCAAGTGGACCGGAGTCTCTGCTGCTTCTACAGTATTTTCCAACTTTAGCGTATCCCGCACTGCAGTAATAAGGTCAGATACCAATTCCGTCTCGCGTACTGACCTGGACTTGGAGTCAACCTCACTGTCCGGTCACGGTCTGCAGTCTCTGATGCGTCAGAATCTGGGCCCTGAGCCGTAGCTGGACCTGCATCAGAATTATCCCCCGAAGCTTGCAGGGGACGGGGCGTTTACTACCCCCTGTATTCCCGTGTGCTGCTTCCACCCTGGCAGCAAACACCTCTAGGATTGCCGTCATAGCGTTCATAGACACCTCAGGGTCACCAGTTGCTAAATCTGGTGTTTCGGGGGAGAAGACATCTGGCTCAGATGCCATGCTGACCACACGCTGACACCCACAGGGCTCCAGGCAAGTTATCAATAGGCCACCCTCCTGCGCTGCAGAGATGCTGGGTTACCCAGAGGACTCACCACCCTGGACCAGTACTGCTATGCTGCCGTGTGCTGCGCCTGTGATGCTGTCCCACTGCTGCTGTATCAGTCTGCTTCTTTTATCAGCACTTCCTCTGAATTTTCGCGCCAGTGTAATGCACCCTAGAGGCCGGAGGCTCTCGCAAAATGGCTGCCAAAAACGTCTGTATGGAAGATAATGTGGGCTCTAAGAAAATGGCCGCCGAGCCGAAGATAGAGGTCAAGCAGCTGTAGCCCACAAAAAGATGCCCGCCGAACGGCAATATATACATACAGGGTGAACAAACATGGCCGCCGATCAGCCGATAGGGGCCAGTGGGTGTGGCCGAACCACAGGAAGATGGCCGCCGGGCAGTCACAAGAGGCCGAACTCGGCATGGACCACCCCAAAATGGCCGCCGACCGCATGGAGGAGGAAGCACATACAGGTAAGCAGAAATTACATTTCTTTTAAATGTTAGTTACAGCCAGCCCCGCTCCAGTGGAACCCCTTAGGTGACCCCCCCCCCCCCAGCACCCAGCAACCTTTAGCTAGAAGCCCAGGGAGGAGGGAAAGGCAGGGAGAGAGGGAAGAAAGGGGCCACAACCACTTACTTGGTCTCTCCAGGAATGTCCAGCTAAAAATCACCCAGCCGAGGCAGGGGAGTTTTACTTACCTATCCTGCATGTATTATGCTGGAAGACATTCCAAACAGATCATCGTCCGCGCACGGAAGGTGACTGCATTCCAAACAGATCATCGTCCGCGCACGGAAGGTGACTGTTGGCCAGGCATGCTGTGATTGGACCCAGAAGGGACGATCATATGTATGCCCTGGAGCATGACGCTCACCGGACAGGCTGCTGCGACTCGGCCGTAAGGTCAGCCGAAGCTGAGCGGTCCGATGCAGGCCCTGGAGCGTAGGCTCACCGGCCACCCGTGGAGCGACGGGCATGTCGTGGAAAACCCAGCGCGTAGCTAGGGTCGGCACACGCTCGATGGCCGAAACTGGGGAGACTACAAGGATCCAGCCTGTCACCCAGTCAGCAGTTGATCGAAGATCGCAGGAAACAACAAATGTAGCAAAAAAAATATATATTTTTTTCCCCGGACCAATGGGCCCGAAGGGAGCCATGTCCTACTCCTTGCTAGACAGAAAAAAACTGATCTGCGAGATGCAGACTGAGAGGTTATACCAGAGGGTCCGCCCCCTGGGCGGTACTGTAGAAGGTGTGATGCAACACTTTTTACAAGTTTTTCTGCCTAGTCACTCCTAATTAACGGATAATACCCACTTTGTCAATAGAGAAGCTGTGTCGGTCCATGGACGAAAGAGTAATAGGGTTTCCATCGGTCTGGATCGGATATGTCACCGCTGATATCGGTCACTCCATATAGAGCAGGGGTCTAAAACTGGTGGCCCTCCAGCTGTTGCGAAACTACAAGTCCCATGAGGCATTGCAAGGTTGACAGTTACAAGCATGACTCCCTCAGGCAGAGGCATGATGGGACTTTTAGTTCCGCAACAGCTGGAGGGCCACCAGTTTGAGACCCCTGCCATAGAAATGCATGGAGCGTCTGTTCAGGCCCGACTGAAAAACTGCCAGGTGGACCTGAACGGTCCCGCATGTGTGAAAGAGCCCTTAAACTATTTGCACATATAGTTAACTAATTAAAAAAAGGACTGCACCATTTAGTTTGATAACATCTACAGTTCATTTATTTAAAAAATGAGGAATCTTAAAATATCACTTGTAGGAAAGCTTGTAGGTAATTTCCCCAGCAATAAATAACTGACTGAATTCCCAGTCTTTACAGTGGGTTTTTATTTTTTTAAGCAAATACTGGAATCAGACTTGACCAAGTTTTCGCTAGAAAATTCATGAAAGCATACTTCTCTCCCAATCAACATTGGTTATTTTTAATCCTCATGCTGCTAGCATTAGTAAATTAATAGAAAAATATAATTACATTTACTTGTTTTAAACTTTTTTTTTTACATTTCTTAAGTTACTTCCTGGCTTCTTGCCTAGGCATGTGATGTCATACATCCCAATAATCTTCAGGAGAGGAGGGGTTTTCCCAGCTAAGCAATGGATGCATGGTGAATTTTGCTTTGACTATTAAACATAAATTAGCGTTTTTCATTTGTGGTGCTCGAATGCAGTGAAGATCCGCTTTAAACCCCAGAACAAAATTGTAATACTTTGGCTGCATTTGTTGTCTTTTTCACCTTCCCTCCACTTATTTTTACCTCATTATACAGGCCAGTAACATTTGCAGTCCCAATGTGACAGCCCTTACTCACCATACTGTATCTATAGGAGGACCAGCATTGTAACCCTAGGACAAGATTACAGAACACCCCCCCCCCCCCCCCCATTACACCAAAGGAAGGTTTTAAAGCGGTAGCAAACCAGCGATTTTTTTTTTCAACCTGCAAGGCAAAAAAATTCAAGTTAGACTTACCGGTAACTTGTTTTCCAGGAGTCTCGGGACAGCACATGAGAGAGTGGCTCCACCCACTAGGAAACAGGAAACACAAACTCCACCACACTTTAAAAGGAGGCGTCTCCCCACAGCTCATCAGGTTGTAGTAGAGTACCTCCGGCCCAAGCAGGAACACATAATCAGAATATGGTTAATCACAGCATATATGTACATACATATAAACCAAGAAGGGCGGGTAGTTTGCTGTCCTGAAAGACTCCTGGAAAACAAGTTACCGGTAAGTCTAACTGGAATTTTCCCTTATCGTCTTTCAGGACATCACGAGAGGATAATCAAGACTTACCAACTAGGGAGGGACAACAGCCTGCAGGACCTTTCTGCCAAATGCCTGATCATCAGCTGACAGAAGGTCCAGTCTGTAATGACGGACAAATGTTAAATAACTTGACCACGTAGCCGCCTTACAGATTTGATGTGGGGTGGCACCAGCTTTTTCTGCCCATGTAGTGGCTAGAGCTCTAGTAGAGTGCTCGTATTCCCTGCGGAGACAAACCCATCTAGGAATAAGCTTCAGAAATAGCCAATCTTAGCCATCTAGCAATTGACCCCCTTCGATGCTTGGCATCCCTGTCTGTTGCCAGAAAAAAAAAAAAAAAAAAAAAAAAAAAAAAGAGTCCGAAGACCTAAAGTCCTTTGTTATTTCCAAGTAATGTAATAAAATTCTTACATCTAAGTTATGGAATAAATTCTCCCTTCTTCCTGAAGGATTTGAACAAAAAGTTGGCAGGATGATTTCCTGCGATCTGTTATGAACCGACACCACCTTTGGCAAAAACCCTGGATCTGTTTTAAGCACTTTAACTGAAAGAGCGTGTAGTTCACCAATTCTTCTTGCAGTCGTAACTGCAACTAAGAATACCGTTTTAAGAGTCAAATTTTTCAAACCAGATTGTCTGTAACGGTTCGAAAGATTCTTTCGTGAAGGCTTGCAAAACTGACAGGTCCCATTTAGGAAAATGTTTAGTAGGAACTGGCCTTGATCTAGTAAGTGACCTAAAAGAATCTTGTGATCAAAAGGAACCGAGGAAATAGGTTTTTCCAGGTATACTCCCAGGGCAGCCACTTGCACTTTGAGAGTACTAATTGCAAGACCTTTGTCCACACCATTTTGTAGAAACTCCAGAATCGACACAATGTCTGCTATGGTTCGGTTTGATGAACGACACCAAAAGTTGTAGACTCTCCAAACTTTAGCGTAGATATCTCTAGTTACTCTTTCTACTGGCAAGTAAAGTGGATACTAGAGGCTCCAACAGTCCTTGGTTTCTAAACAACTGCTCCTCAGATACCAAGCGGTGAGGCTTAGTTTGGCTACATCTGGGTGGTATACTGGGCCCTGAAGTAGCAAGTCCTGTCTGAGAGGAAGCTGCCAGAATGGTTTGATAATCATTTGTAGAATGGAGGAAAACAGAGTGATCAGGATTACTGATCCATTTCCCTTCTGTATTTTTTTCTCAATACAAGAGGGATTAGCTGAAAAGGAGGGAAGGCATAGCCCAGATGAAAGTTCCAGGGATGTGCCAAGGCATCTATCCCTACTGATCCACTGTCTCGGTGCAGAGAGAAGAATTGAGGGAGCTGGGCATTTTTTTGATGCAAAACAGATCCACCTGAGGACATCCCCACATCTTGGTGATCATTGAGAATATCTCTGGATTCAAGCTCCACTCTGCTTCCTGAATTTTTTGTCTGCTCAAGAAGTCTGCTACTTTGTTTAACGTGCCCTTGAGATGCACTGCTGACAGGGAGAGTAAATGCTTCTCTGCCCACTAGAGGATTTCTGACGACAGCAACAGAAGAGCTTTGCTCCTTGTGCCCCTTTGTTTGTTCAGGTATGCCACAGTGGCGACATGGTCTGAAAGAATCTGCACATGGGACCCTTGGAGGTTTGGAGAGAAGGCAGCTAAGGCTAGAGCAACTGCTTTTAACTCCCTCCAGTTTGAGGACCTTCCTGCTTCAGATCGGGACCAAACAACCTGTGCTATGTTCTGATCCCAGTGGGCTCCCCATCCCCAACTGCTGGCGTCTGTCATGACCCTTATTTCTGTCAGGAAGGACCAAAAGTAGGCCCCTTGACAGAACTGCCCGATTCCTCCACCACCAAAGAGTCCTCTTGACCTTGGTGGGAAGCTTTACTTGTGTCTAAGGTTTCTGGGCTGTGATCCCATACCTGTAAAAGAAAACTCTGGGAGGGGCCTGAAATGGAGTCTCGCCCATTGAATGGCCGGCATAGTTGAGGTTAAGGTTCCCAGGGCTGACATAATCCTCCCGATTAGCTACTACACTCAAGACCTTGTCTTTCTTCTCTTCTGGGAGAAAAATCCTTTGCGCTACAGAATCTATTAGATAACCTAAAAACTGAACTCTGAGCAGGATTAAAATTTGATTTTTGAATAGTCACAATCCAGCCCAAGATGGCTGTGAGCCTTGGTTAGGTCTACCTGCAACCTCTCTCGGGAAGGGGCAAAAAAATTAGGAGGTCGTCCAGATAAGGGATGACCAAGATTCCCTGTAGACGGAGAGGAGCTAGAGCTCCATGGACGTCAGAGAAAAGGATTTTACAGTGAGTATAAAAATTCTATTTTCTCTTATCGTCCATGGACTGACACAGCTCTAATACTGAAACACGTAGGACGTCCCAAAAGCAGTATCAGAAAAGGGTGGGAGCAGTAGTAAAAGATAAAACAAAACTCCACTCCAAACAAGCATAACTCCTCAACGGAGGAGTTGCAACTTTAAAACAGCGGCCTGCAACCCTTGCGGCCGAAGGAAGCATCCGAAGATGCAGCCACATCAACCTTATAGAACTTAGAAAAGGTATGAACGGACGACCAGGTCGCAGCCTTGCACACATGTGCAACCAGAGCGTGATGTCAGAAAGCCCAGGAAGCATCAATTGCCCTGGAGGAATCCGCAATAACCGGAAAGGGAGGCGTCCACCCCTTAAGGGCATAGGCCTGCATAACGGTCTGTCTGATCCACCTAGAAAAGGTGGCAGACGACACCGCTTGGCCCTGTTTTGGACCAGAGAGACACAAAACAGTGAGTCAGATTTCCGAATGGAAACAGTAGCAGACAGGTACACCCGTAAGGCTCGTACCACATCCAATGTATGAATAATAAACGCAAACTCTCAGGGATGCGATGGGTGAGGACACAAGGACGGAAGAACAATGTCATCATTAAGATGAAAGGCCGAGACCACATTTGAAAGGAAAGACGGTCGTGGGCGCAACACCGCCTTATCCTTATGAAGGACCAAGTAAGGCGACTTGCGGGCCGCCAACTCAAACACTCGAACAGAAGTAATGGCCACTAAGAAAGCCACCTTCTGGGACAAGGTCAAGAGAGGAATCTCCATGATATTTTCAAAGGGATGTTCTTGGAGAACCAAGAGCACCAAAATTCAGATCCCGAGGAAGGGGAGGAGGCTTGACGGGGGGGAGAATCACATGGCGAACCCCCTGCACAAGGTGCTAATCAAGAAACGGCCCGCTAGCAGTCGTTGAAAAAAAAAAAAAAAGACAGCCCGGGCCGAAATCGTACGCAAGGCCAGCTTTTGGGTCACACCACACTAAGAACAGCAAAATCTTGGGAACGGAATACGTCCGTGGACGCCAATCAAGCTCCTCTCACATAGTGATGCAAGCCTTCCAGGTACGGTGATAGATCTTTCTGGAGGAAGATTTCCATGCCCACAACATAGATGAGATGACCGAATCCAAGAGACCCCGTCCCTCAGCACCTGGCTTTAACAGCCGTGCCAAAGCCAAGGACTGTAAAGCAGGATGAAGTATGGGACCATGAACCAAATAAGCAGTCACCAAGGAACGTCTGCGACTAGCCGAACTAGATTGGCGTACCAATGTCCCCATCCCAGAGCAATGAGGATCACCGGAATGGCCTTGACCACTACTCTGCGAAGCAGGCGAGGCAACAACAGTAGCGGAGGGTAAGCATACATCAGGCGATACTGCCCCCACGGGCCACCAACGCGACTGACGCGTCTGCCCAGGGATCCCTGGACCTGACCACGAATCTCTACATCTTGCGAGTGAGTCGAGAGGCCAAACGGTCCACATCTGGTGCCCCACCTATGGTAAAGGAGTTGAAAACACCTCCGGATGTAAGGACCCTTCCTTTGGAATGTACACGGCCGACAGGACCGTCCTGCAGCGGGATGGGTATGATAAACCCAAGGAGACCCTGCAATGTATCGGAGAAGGGAGTCCCCGGCTTACGTGGTGCCTCAATTGTTGGCCAAGAAAGGCAACCTGACAGAGCTTCCCTAGAAACTCGGTCAGTGGACCAGTAACTCAGCCTCTACAGGTGGCGCAGACCCACCCCGGACACAGAGACCCTAGAGGCTAAAGCAGTTGCACTGCACCTGCTGGTCGACTGATAGATGAAGCAGAGGCTTTTGCCCAGTCATTGAGCTTCAGGAACGCCAGAGATGCCACAGACGCAGCCACTACCGGGCGTAACGCTAACCTCAGCATGGCGAACACAGTCGAAGCCAGCGCTTCTGCTCCATTGATAAGTGCTGATTGTACAAAAACACAGTTTATACTGTGTATTGCGTCAAAACGCGCAATTAGAGTTGTGGATAAACATATTAAAACACGTTTATACTGTGCCAGCGATGAAGGCGCGCACATCATTGGGGCGTAGGTGGAAACCAGCCACGCAGACTGCGTACACAACTGTTTAGGCATGTTAGCATGCGAATAAACAAATTGCACATGTTTATGCTGTGCATAGCGCTGAAAATGCTCACACCATTGGTGCGCGGGGGAAAAACCGGAGCACCCGGATGAAACCCACGCAGATCGCATACCGTGTAGGTACTATAGTATGTCTGATAAACATTTTGAACATGTCTATGTGTGCATAGCGCCGAAGGCGCGCACACCGTTGGCGCGTGGGAGGAAACCGGAGTACCCGGAGGAACCCCACGCAGACCCAGAGAATACAATACATACATCTACTGTGAATGTAGTGTTGTGTATAAACATAATGTGTATGTTTATACTGTGTATGGCAACTAAGGCGCGCATGTCATGTAGCATGGGTGGAAACCAGAGGAAACCCACGCAGACTGCACACGCATACCGTGTAGGAATGATAGCATGTGAATAAACATATTGCACATGGTTATGCTGTGCATTACCCTTGGGAGTGTGGGAGGAAACCCACGCAGACTGAACACACATACCGTGTAGGTATGTTAGCATGTGGATAATCAAATCGCACAAGTTTCAGACTGCATACACATACCGCGTAGGTATTATAGTATGCGTGATAAACATATGAAACATGTTTAAACTGTGCAGAGAGCCAAAAGGCGCACATACCGTCAGAGCGAGGGAGGAAACCGGAACACCCGGATGAAACCCATGCAGACAGCACACAGATACCGTGAAGGAATGATAGCACGTGAATAAACATATTGCACATGGTTATGCTGTGCAATACCCTTGGAGGAAACCGGAGTACCCAGAGGAAACCCACGCAGACAGCATACACATACTGTAAGTATTTATAGCATGTGCAATAAACATATTTAACGTGTTTATACTGTGCAGAGAGCCGAAGCGCACATACCATGAGAGGACACCGGAGCACCCGGAGGACACCCACGCCGACCCAGAGAGTAGAATACATACACTGTGAATGTATTTAGAGTCGTGTATAAACATAGTGTATGTTTATATCGTGTATGGCACTGAAGACACAGCATTGGAACGTGGGTAGAAACCCACGCAGACACAGAGATCAATAACACATACATACACTGTGAATGTATCCAGTGTAGAGTTATAAGATACGTTTTAATTATGGCGCCGAGGCGCATAATCTTCTCTGTATCATTCCAACCTGCTTAAAAGTGTTGCCGAAGCAGCATGCAGGTAAAAAGGTAACCGCTGACACCGCAGACCGTGGTCCTGTCAGAGCTCAGAGCGTTCCCCAGGAAATGGCGGGAAACCACAGGTGCAGAGACCCTGTTGTTGCCTCAGGGACATCACACAGAAGGCTCACAGGGACTATAGAAATAAATGAATAAAGTGCCCCCCCACCATGCTGCACAGACCGGGGGGGGGAGCACTGTGTACCACCGTATCATCCATGCTGCTGAAAAGCTTGATAAGAACCAAAAGGAGAAAGTGTCCACCTCACCTGAGGTACCTCAGCCACAGCATCCAGCTTGAGATTGATGCTGTGAGGGACAATGAGTTCCCTTACAAGCGCCCCATCATTTACTGACTCAGAAGTGGAGTCTTCCTCACAAGGAATGTCCTGTTCAAAAACATTAAAAAATATTCAGAGCTAGGGTCCTGAGCAGCAGCAGCTAGGCCCATATCTGAATCAGAGCACTCCCCATGTGGAGTATGTGTGGGGAGAGGGCGCTTTATAGCTCCCTTGTGCTTGCACACCGCTTCCATCCTGACAAGAAATTTTTCCAGGACTGCCGACAACTGGTCCATAGGGACTGCAGGTGCTGGAGCACTGCCAGTTGCTTCTGACAAGAGTGGAGAAACAGGTGAACCAGACTCCATATTTGCCACCCTCGGAGACCTTATACACTATAAACTGAATAATACAGTCCACCCACTGGCTGTGCTGAGGCCGAGGAGGGGATACCCAGAGGACCCAGTAACCCTTGTAAGGACCGCTCAGCTCTGCTGTATGTCACCACGCTGCCAGCGCGAGTGAAGTCTGAGGAGAGTGAGGAGATTTGCACCGCAGCAGCGGCGATAGAGGCCAAAACCGAAAGTGAAAGCGACGCGGCTTCAAGAAAATGCCCGCCGGCCGCGTGTAAGCAGCGCCATTGATCCGCGGCAAGATGGCCGCCGAGCACAGCTTAAACAGTAATAGCCACGCCAGCTAGTGGCTTCTCCAAACACTCACACCTAACAGCCCCAGCACACAGACATGAGCACCCCCCGCCAGGCCAGAGTGACCCCCAAGTACCCCCACACAGCACAGCGCCAGCACAGGGTGCAGAGATCAGAATAACAGGGGGGAGACAGGGAGAAACCCCCCAGACAGAGAAACACAGCCAGCATGTACTCACCTGAAGCAGGAGAGACTTACCCGTCCCATAGGGACCCACTGGCTTGTTTCAGACAGACCTATCACAGAGTAGTACTGAGTAGCTGTCGGCCCGGTCCACCGCGAAAGACACAGCAGGTACTGTTCAATCTTGTGAGGACCGCGGGAGCATAAAAGCCACCCCTGGAGTCATGGGGCATGTCGTGAACTGAGTCTCACGCACACAAGGCGAGGATCAGCACGCTCGATGGTTGCACAGGGAAGACTACGAGGATACCAGTGTACCCAACCTGTTGCCCAGCCGACAGTTGACTGAATGTCTCAAAAATAAAAATAAAATTCCCAAAGGAATAAAAATTTAATCTTCCAAGAGACTGGCTCCTGAGAGCCACGTCTTCTTCTGCTAGGCAGAAGAAAAAAAAAAAAAACTGAGGCTG
This sequence comes from Rana muscosa, assembly GCA_029206835.1. Taxonomy (NCBI): domain Eukaryota; kingdom Metazoa; phylum Chordata; class Amphibia; order Anura; family Ranidae; genus Rana; species Rana muscosa. The sequence goes on from CM055118.1 coordinate 670,674,888, forward strand.
CTAGCTGCAGGTAGGAGGTTTATGTCTGGAGGGGCTGTTGAGCTCTGTTTTTTTCTAGAATGTACGTTTCTAACATCCAACATTCTGCCTAGATCTTCTCCTGCGAGCAGGGACATATACCCACGTGTTTCAGGATTAGAGCTGTGTCAGTCCATGGACGATAAGAGAAATGTTTTTTTTCTCTGGATCAGCCCATTCCTTCTTCATGGCTTCTGAGATTACAGAATGCACAGGGAAAGTGCGACTTTTTGTTTCACTAAGCCCTGCATAAATTAGGTCATGCAGTGACAATTGTTTTTCTTCATCTATTCCCATTGTTGCATAGACTGCTTTCAGACTGTCTACTTGCTCTAAGGACAGTTTATATCTTGAAGGTGCATCTCCTGCCTCTTCTTCCTCCTCCTCCTCATGTTTCCTGGAGTGAGAGGGGGAATGCTCCCCTTGGGTAGGAGGGCCAGCCTCAGCCTCTACCGCTGGGATTAATTAATTGTGAGCCCTGAGGTAGTTGGCTGACTCAGGGATGGTGTTACAAGAGAAGAGCGAAAAGATTGTATGGTAGCATCTAACTCTTTATTGACCGATGCGATTAAATCGCTGCCTGCAGAAGAAGCTTCTTCCTTCACTAAAGGAGTCAATGCAAACTTGACAAAGATTTCTTCCAGCCCTCTGGTAACTTTGTTTTACATGAGGGACATCTTTTTTGATAGGAGGGTCAGAGCTCTTAGCCTGCCACAAAAAAAAAAAAGGGAAGAGAAACACCAGCATCCCAGTGAGTCCAACCTGACTCCTAATGGGCTCACCACAGGTGCACAGTTAGTATAACAGCCAAACACCCTGTGCTCAGACAGGCCCCAGCCACCAGGGGGAAAAACATGGAAAGAGAGAGGCACCTACAGTATACATGGTAATTCCCACATACCCCCTTACCTGGGCCTTGCTGGTGCCTGTGCCAGAATCCATCGTGAAGCAGCATTCGTTCTGTGGCTTCAAAACGATGGTTCCGGAGTCCATAGACGCCTCTGCGCCAGACCTGAACCGAATTATAGGCACCAGGACCGCTCCTCCCCTCTCCCCCTGCGCAAATTCTGCCGGAAATGACGCTGCGCCTGTTCCCAATGCCTCCCCTTGCCAGATACCTCACTTCCGGCCGAGTCTCTACTCTGCCACCAAAGATGGGGGCGGCCTGTAACGCTGACATGCGGTTTAAAAAAAATAAAATAAACAGCGAACGGCTGCCGTCGCCTAAGGAGTGGCTCCAGGAACAGTCCCGCTCCTCTGAGCTGAAAAGGGAGAAGGAGCCCACTTACCAGCTACCCTTGGCGCGGTGTGGGAGGATCGGACTCTCTGGAGGACAAAAAAGTATGGTGGGGTAGGCAACCTGGCCTCTCAGGACAGCACCTTAAGAGACCTGACTCCTACTAGGTGTTCCCTTACCGGAGGAAACACAAAAACCGATGAGCTGTGGGGAGACGCCTCCTTTTAAAGTGTGGTGGAGTTTGTGTTTCCTAGTGGGTGGAGCCACTCTCATGTGCGGTCCTGAAAGACGATAAAGGGGAAAAAAAAAAACCCTCTCTCTCTATTTGCTAAAATCATTTAAGTTCTTTTTTTACCTCATTAATGTACACACAGCACCCCATATTGACAGAAAAACACAGAATTGTTGACAGTTTGTAAAAATGTGTGTTTTTTTTTTTTTACAACTGCCAGTAAATATCAGATAATTTCATGCAGCGTTGACTTTTTAAGTATAAATCAAGCAAATTACTATGTATTGTCAGTGTTTCCATATCATGTTTATACTACTCAAATATTCACTGTTAGTTTTCAATAGGAGTTCTGTAATTTCTCAGGTTGCAGGAAAAAATGTGTCCCGCCAGTAAAATTTCCATGTTTGGTCAGAAAAAATAATGCTTTGGGAGGTTGGCAACCCTGGTATGGAAGTTTACTCCCACTTTACCAAAATTTTAAAGCTCGACACATTGGGTATCTAGTTACTCAGCGAAACTTCATCTTTTGTTTTCCAAAAATAAATAATAATGCATGCGTGCCCTACAATTACTTTTAGTGTATTTCTGAAAATTTGCACTTGATAAATCCTTTCGCAAAAATTGTGTGACATAAAAATTTGTCACCATCACTTTTTTCTAGGTTGTCTGCTTTCAGAAAATACATAATGATTGGGGTTTTAACTAATCTTTAGGCCTAAACAGACTTTTCAAACGTGTGTGAAAAAAATAATAAAAAAAGAAGAACAGACCAAACAATGCAAAAACAGCTCTGGCTGTGAAAGGGATTATGCCCCCACTGGTGGAGTCCGCCAGTGGATAAGTTGGCTCAGCAGGGGATCTCTCCGCTGATCCCCACAGAGCAGGTGGATGACAGGTCTGTGTCCGCTCCGCATCACAGCCTGCTTTCCTCTATGGGCGGCTGGATGGAAACGGACCACCTGTCTTCTGATCTAATCTACCAGACAGATGGGGGAATGGATCCCTCATCTGTCTGTTTTTAGTGGACAGGTTCACATCGGATGTCAGCCACTCCATAGAAAGCAATGGATTGTCCAATCAGGTCCTCATGAAACAGACCGGCGGACCTGATCGGTCTGCAAGTGTGAAAGGGGCCTTATTGGAGGTCGGTTATGAAAGAAACAGGGGATGGGGAGAAGAAAAAAAAAAACACACACAGACTGGGTGGTTATACTTACTGAAATGGGTACCCAAAATCAGCCGTCATAGTTTGGTTACCCGAAATAGTCGTATTTGCGCATGTAACATATAGGCTTGTTTGTCCCTTGTAACCCCCACATGTTGCAAAAGAGAAGATTGAGAAAAACTAGAAGGGAAAAAAGATTATATAATAAATTCAACAAATTCAATTGATGTATCACGATTATTCAATAACTTTAATTTAGTTCACCCAAAGCCGTTAAATTGTAAACCTTTATTTTTTTAAACAAACATGTCATACTTCCTATGGGGACACTCGTGTGGACTTGATCCCAGCCCATGCCATCTGCTTCTATAGACAGAACGGCTCAGCCCTGCCCCCCTACACAGAGTTTGATTGACAGCCGCAGGAGCCAATGACTCCCTGGTCTGCCCTGTGAGGAGCTCTTCAGCACAGCATTGGCTCAAGATTGGGCTCAGGTTAATATAAAAGGGGGCTGGGTGGTTCCTGCAGCACAGAATGGATTTTACCTTAATGCAGAGAACACAAAAACAAAAATAATAAAAAATAAATAAATACAAAAAAAAAAAAAAAAAAGGTAAAAATCCTCAAACCTTTTAGAACCATAAAGGATATTGTTTAGTGTCAGTAATTTATTTTTAGACCACTTCACTTCCAGAAGGTTTTTTGCTATTCCGCACTGTGCTACTTTAACTGTGCACAGTGTTGCATGACCGCGCAATTGCCATATGAAATATTAGGGATTCACCGAAATTTCGGCTGCCGAAACATATCGGCCGGAAATTGTGTTATCGGCACATTGCCAAAACAAACAAAACGCTGATAATGGAGCCGAAAATGCTGCGGGGGGTCGTTCTGGAGCACCCCAGTCCTCTCCTCCCTCCCGCAATGTCCGTGTGTCACGGGGCTGAACTGCACAGACCATAGTAACAATCTCCCGCCCCCTGTGACAGACCTCACACTGATCCAATGGTGGGACATTGAATCAGTGTGACATGATTACAGGAGGCGGGACATTGTTACTGCGATGCAAGCAATTCAAATACAGCTCTGTGATACACACAGATCGCCACTCTGATTTTGGCACTGGCAGGCTGCATGACGGACAATGGTGAGGCACAGGCAGGCTGCAAATGATGGGCACTGGTGAGGCTGCATTGATCTCCTGTACCATGTCCCCAGTCTCTGACCATCTCCTGCATCATATCTGCTAAAATTGCACCGCATGGAAACTTTGCTAATACTATTAGCAATGTGTTCTACAAAAATATTTCGGTATCAGAAATGTATTATTTTTTCAGACAAAATAGAGCTTTCTTTTGGTGACATTTGATCACCACAGTTATTATTCGCTATATAAAACAAAAAAAGACCGAAAATATTGAAATAAGAGACCACCACCCCCCCACACATATCGAGAGAGAGATAGAAATACAATGCAAATTATTTGGTTTGTGTGAAGTTATAGCATGTACAAAATATGGCATATAAAAACACACAGTATATTAGAAAAGTGATCAATCATGTTGTACCGACGGCCTAATTTCAAGGCCCTTATACTGGCAGATCAGTAAAAACGCCCCCAAAATGACCCCTTTTTGGAAAGTAGACAGTCTGAGGTATTTAGTAGGAGGCATAGTGAATTTGTGTGTCACAATTTTTTGAAAAACAAAAAAAAAATGAAAAAATAAGTACCGTATATACTCGAGTATAAGCCGAGTTTTTAAGCACAATTTTTTGTGCTGAAAATGCCCCCTCGGCTTATACTCGAGTCACCTTTTTGCGCCTGATCTCCCGGACTTTGGGGAGCCGAGACCGGCCGGCCGTAGGTCCCCTGGACCCCAAACTTGGCACACTTGTAGCCCCACTCTTCCTCTACAAGTGTGCAAAGTTTCATGTCTGGGGAACCTACGACCGGGGAGCACCGATTTTTCAAAACCGGGCACCCCTTCAATTGACTCCCATGTTAAACGGTAATTTCTCTGGTGAATTTGGGGACCCGGTACTGGCCGGCCGTAGGTCTCTTGGACCCTAAACTTGGCACACATGTAGCCCCACTCTCTCTCTACAAGTGTGCAAAGTATTTTATCCAGGGGACCTACGGCCGGGGAGCACCGTTTTTTCAAACCGGGCACCCCTTCCATAGACTCCCATGTTAAACGTCAGTCTAGTCATGGACACAGTGAGGCAAAGTGAGGCACACCCTAGGCTTATACTCGAGTCAATAAGTTTTCCCAGTTTTTGTGGTAAAATTAGGTGCCTCGGCTTATATTCAGGTCGGCTTATACTCGAGTATATACGGTATTTGTTTTATTTTTTTACATGCTCTCACCAGTGCAGTACAACATCATATGACTGGTGTGGAGTCAATCAGGAGTCCTTTCCCAGAGTCTTACAGCACAGCCACCTGAGAGACCTTGGCTCTTTCCCTCTGGAGGAAACACCATGCCAGCCATCTTTAAATTTCCTCTTCCCCTACTAGCACCTCCAGTCCACTGGGGAGACACAAGAACATGTAATACACAGTCAAAAATACCACAGCTCCCGTTTCAGGAAATCTCAGGCAACTTATACATTTGGGTGGGTACTGGTGCTGTCCTGAAAGACTCCAGGAAAGAACGTTACTGGTAAGCAACTTTGTTTTTCCCCTAAGCGTCTTTCAGGACAGCCACCTGAGAGTATAATCGAGCACTTACCCCTAGGGCAGGACTACAGCTTGCAAGACCTTGCCTCCAAAAAGGCCTGATTCTTTGTCGATAGGAGGTCCACAAAAGGTATTAAAACTGGACCAAGTTGCATGTGATGTTGTCATTGACCTCGTAGAGTGTGCCCTTATACCCTCCGGGATCTGCATACCTCCCAAAGTTTAAGCTTGACCAATAACCTCTCTCAGCCACCTGGCTGTAGTGCACTTTGAGGCTCTATGGCCTTTTTTGGCCCATGAAAATAAAAGAAAGATGGAATCTGTCTTCCTAAAAAGGTTTTGTTTTTTTCTAAATAATGTAGAACGCATCTTAAGTCTAACATGTGAAACTTTACTTCCTGTTCTCTGTAAGGATTTGTACAAAAAGGATGGCAAAATATCATCTTGGCCTCCATGGAATTTCGAGGCTACCTTGGGTAAAAAGGCCAGATCCATTTTAAACACTATACGGTCTGGAAAAACCTGAAAAGGAAAAAAAAAAAAAAAAAAAAAAAAAAAAAGGGGGGGGGGGGAGAAAGAAAGGGAGGTCTGATAGAAGTTCTATCAATCTCACAAACCCTCCTGGCGGTAGTGACCGCCACCAAAAAAAATGCTTTAAGTGTCAGCAATTTGATTGAACAATTTTCTTGTGGTTCAAATGGGTCCCCTGTTAGGGTTTGTAGCACCAGAGACAGGTCCCATTTAGGAAAAGGCGGTTTTTCCACTGGTCGCTGTTTGCAAAGCCTTAAATAAACAAACTATCCACGGGTTGGAAGCTAGTTTCTTTTCCTGATACACTGAAAGTGCCGATACTTGGCTTTTTAATGTGCCGAGGGTCAAGCTCTTGTCTGCTCCGTATGGCAGGTATTCTAGAGGCGCCACTGAGCTGTGCCTCAAAACACATTTTCTGTACACCAAGTGTTAAACAGTTTCCATACTTTTCTATAAATGGTACGAGTTTATCTTTCAGCTATTTAGTAGTGTATTGATCAAGCGGTTTGGGAAGCCCCTAGCTTTCAGCAACTGCTCCTCAGAAGCCAACCACCGGGTTAGCCAGTGAATATGGGGGGGGGGGTCGTCTTCTCCATGTGAGAGCCCTGCGGTTCTTGCACCTCAACAACAGCAGAAGACTCCTAGGCTGTCAGCAAATCAAACGCTACCAAAAAAACTTAGCGATCGCAGGGATCAGGCCTGACGCTGCAAACATGCGTTTAGTGTTTTGTAAGTGACAGATCGATACTGCACTTGGGTAGGCTGGGCGGAGGGGCAAAATGCAGGTGCTAGCAGGTATCTGGACTGATCCCGCCAACACTGCGTTTTTGAGAACCCTAAACTGCTGGGAACACTAGTATCGATCTGATCAGATATTGATCCGTTCAGACACTATACCACTAAGGGAGGTGTATGCTGCGTGCATGGGTGTTAGCGCTACTAGCACTAATCTGACGCTGCCTGGGGCGACGCAGACACTAACTGACCCTGAAACGGATATCACCCGCCAGGTGATCAGGGGGTTAAACCTTTATTGGGTAATAAACGGCAGGAGCCCTGACGCTATAAAACAAACTAGCTTCACCCTTAACACTTACAGTGATCACTGGTGAAAGGGTTAACTACCCGACGCTATAAATAGGATTTTTTTGTACTCACCTTAAAATCAGTTTCTGACGTCCATGGACTGACGCAGCCTCTTAACACTTTACCCGTGAATTATGTCCCTGCTTGCAGGAGAAGACCTAGGCAGAATGTGAAATGTTATACATACATTCTAAAAGCCAGAGCTGAACAGCCCCGGGGGCGGTCCCTCCGGATATAACCCTCCCACTGCAGTTAGCAGCCTTCAGTTCGTAACAAAGCAGTACAAACCTTGAAAAGGGTGGGTGCTGTGTCAGTCCATGGACGTCAGCGAAACTGATTTTACGGTGAGTACAAAAATCCTATTTTCTCTTATCGTCCATGGACTGACACAGCCTCTTTAACACTTTACCCGTGGGATGTCCCAAAGCAGTGTCAAGAGGGATGGGAGCAGTATAAATGGAAAACCAAAAACGTCACTCCATAAAAACAAGGCAGAGCTCAACGGAGGAGATGCAATCTTAAACAGCCGCTTGCAACACCTTGCGGCCGAAGGAAGCATCTGAAGATGCAGCCACATCAACCTTATAGAACGGTACGAGCGGACTACCAGGTCGCCGCCTTGCACACTTGTGCAACCGACGCTTGATGTCGGAAAGCCCAGGAAGCACCAATTGTCCTGGTGGAATGCGCCGTAACCGGAAAGGGAGGCGCCCGCCCCTTAAGGGCATAGGCCTGTATGACGGTCTGCCTGATCCACCTAGAAATGGTGGCAAAATGCTTGGCCCCGTTTTGGACCAGAGAGACACAGAGTCAGACTTCCGAATGGAAGCAGTAGCAGACAGGTACACCCGCAAGGCTCGTACCACATCCAACGTGTGAAGCGCAAACTCTCTGGGATGCGATGGGTGAGGACTCAAGGACGGGAGGACAATGTCCTCATTAAGGTGAAAAGCCGAGACCACCTTTGGCAGAAAAGAAGGTCGCGGACGCAACACCGCCTTATCCTTATGGATGACAAAATAAGGCGACTTGCAGGACAAGGCCGCCAACTCAGACACCCGTCTAACAGAAGTAATGACCACTAAGAAGGCCACCTTCTGAGACAAGGTTAAGAGAGGAATATATCTCTGATATTTTCAAAGGGAGGTTCCTGGAGAACTGAGAGCACCAAATTCAGATACCAAGGAGGGAGAGGAGGTTTGACAGGAGGGAGCACATGGCAAACCCCCTGCACAAAAGGTGCTAACCAAGGAATGGCCCGCTAGAGGTCGCTGAAAGAAGACGGCCAAGGCCGAAATCTGACCCTTAAATGGTACTCAAAGCAAGCTTTTGGGTCACGCCACGCTGCAAGAACCACAGGATTCTGGGAACAGAATACGTCCGTGGACGCCAGTCTAGCTCTTCGCACATAGCGTCGTAAGCCTTCCAGGTACGGTGATATATATCTTTTGGGAGTAGACTTCCGTGCCCTCAACATCGTCAAAATGACCGAATCCGAGAGACCTCGGTCCCTCAGCACCTGGCTTTCAATAGCCATGCCGTTAAAGCCAGAGACTGTAAAGCAGGGTGAAATATAGGACCTTAAGACAGGAGGGTCCTCCCTCACTGGCAAATCGCCAAGGAACGTCTGCGACGAGGCGTACCAATGACGCCGAGACCCACCCGGCGCAAAGAGGATCACCGGAATCCCCTCGGCCACAGCCCTGTAGGGCCACTGCATCATTTAACCACTTAAGAACCGCTGCACGACGATATACGTCGTCAGAATGGCATACAGGTACGTCCCCCTTTAAATATCCCAGTCGCCGACTCGAAGCTCCATGACCGCGCCCGTGGGACCCGATCGAGTCACAGAGCTGAAGAACGGGGAGAGGCAAGTGTAAACAAACCTTTCCCCATTCTTCCTAGTGGCATGTCAGTGATCGTCTGTTCCGTGTCATAGGGAACAGCGATCAGTGACGTGTCATGCCAAGCCACGCCCCCCTACAGTTGGAATCACTCACTAGGGCACACTTAACCCCTACAGCGCCACCTAGAGGTTAACCATTCACTGCCAGTGTCATCACAGTAATCGGTGCATATTTATAGCACTGATCGCTGTAAAAATGACAAATTGTCCCAAAAATGTGTCAAGTGTCCGCCATAATGTCGCTGTCACGATATAAAAAAAATAAAAAAAATAAAATATATAAAAAATTATTTTTAATAAAAATGCCACAAAACTATCCCCCATTTTGTAGACGCTATAACTTTTGCGCAAACCAATCACTATACGCTTTTTGCGTTTTTTTTTTTATGATGAATATTTATCGGCCTAAACTGAGGAAAAATGTATTTATTATTTTTTTTTTTTTTTTTGGGGGATATTTATTATAGCAAAAAGTATTGCCATTTTTTTCAAAATTGTCGCTCTATTTTGTTTATAGCGCAAAAAATAAAAACCGCAGGAGGTGATCAAATACCACCAAAAGAAAGCTCCATTTGTGAAAAAAAAAAAAAAAAGTTTATTTTGTTTGGGAGCCACGTCGCATAATTGTCAGTTAAAGCGACGCAGTGCCGAATCGCAAAAAGGCTGAAGCCGCGGCCTCGCCTAAAATCTGTCCGCAGCTCCTCAGGACCGGCGCGGTGTCCATCAAAAAAAATTCAAAATCCTCGATTCGCAGATTTTTTTGGGGAGAAAAAAAAATTGCCCAGCTCTATTAAGGGAGAAAATGCTTTTGATTTGTTTGTTTTTTGTTTTTTTACTAAAGGCATTTGTTTATTGGATATAGTTCATAACAAAGTAGCAATTATGTTTTTTTGTCTATATAGCAAACAAACAACAGTGGTCATCAAATGAAAGCTCTATTTGTGAGAAAGAAAAAAAAAATTGCCTCTTACCAAATATATTGGACTATTTTCCAAAAAGGGGTAATTTGGGGTATTTCTACTGTCCTGGCATTTTCGGGTCTCAAGAAATGAGGTCCAAACCGCATGTTGCTGCCGCACTAGTAATGGCCACATCTCCCCCACTGTAATGGCCACATCTCCCCCATACATCACAGTCCGCTCAGCCCCCCCCCACCCTAATGTCCTCAGCCCACCACATCACAGCCTTTAACAACTCCACTTTAATGTCCTCAGCGAGTCAGCACACACTTTTCTCCTGTTCAGACTAGTGTCCTCACTCCCTGTAAGTTCACCCCCTCCCTCACTTGGCTTGCACAGACCGAAGATCGGAGGGAGGCACAGCATGGCTCGGATTAAGGGCGGGTGTTGCAAGATGGTGATTGGTTGCCAGGACCGCCCTTCAACCTAGCAGCCAATCACCTGCTTGTTAACCTCCGGTAGCTCTGCCCACCATCCAGAACTGTCCTGCCTCCCTCTGTCGGCTCTGTGTAAGGATTACAGAGACGGCAGGGGGAAGAAATAGCTGCTAAATTGCGGTACCGCAGTGGGCCGCACAGGAGAGTGAGGCGGTCCGCATTTGGCCTGCCATTTAGTGATGCCCGCCATAGTTTGTGGACTCTAACTTTCCTACAGACTAAACAATGGATTTGGGTTATTTTCCCCCAAAAAAAAAAAAAAAATACTGCAGAATACATTTTGGCCAAAAATTATGAAGGAAAATTATTTGCAAAATAAAGAAAAAACGCATTGTATTTTAAAAAAAATAAATTAAAAAATTCCCCCGTTTAAATTTTGCAAAAAATAAAAACCCAGTGGTGATTAAATACAACCAAAAGAGAGCTCTATTTGTGTGAAAAATGTCATAGAGGTACAGTGTTGGATGATTGTGCAACTGTCATTCAAATGTACACCAGCGCTGAAAGCTAAAAATTGCCATGGGCAGGAAGGGGGTGGAAGTGTCCAGTATTGCAGCAGTTAATCACGAGTACATACATCACTTAGGTCCCTTTCATACAGATGTTCCATCGGTCAGTTTTTCACTGGTTATTAGATGGATCAAAAACAAAATATGTATTCTTATGGGCAACTGGACATAAGCGGGTGTGCATCTGTTTATATTGGGGTCATGACCAGACCAGGTGGACGCAAATCTGTTTATATCCTGCTGCTCATAGTGGGGTTGAAGTAAAAAAACAGAACAAAAAAAAAAAACAGATGACGCATACACCATTCAGCTATAACATTAGTACCACTGACTGGTAACTAGGGTTGTCCCGATACCACTTTTTAAGACCGAGTACAAGCAGTGCATGGTGTCAGTGTGTTTTTTAGTTAAATTTTTATTATTTTTTACAATTATTTTATTTTTTTATTACTTATTGCAATTGTTTTCTTTTTTTAACCCTGTTGGGGGGCTTTGGTGAGATATCAGGGGTCTTAACAACATCTCCCCTTTGAGACAGAGAAAGGAACTAAGGACACAGATTCCCCAGTCCCTTTCTCAGCGGCACTGAAAATGAATGGACAGGAGTCAGCGGCTCCTCTCCATTCATAAAACTGAAGCATCGTAAACACAGGTAACAATGTTTCAGTTATATGAATGTAGAGTCAGTGATGTACATTCGGAAAAGGTAGGAGATGGGTTTAGCGGCTCCTACCTCCGCTCTCCATCCTGACAGAGGGGGCGGAGGAGGATATGGAGGGTGACACCGAGCGCGGAGGGGGAGAGCAGCAGCACGGAGGGGGGCATCTTCAAAACTGCAGGTTTTGTGGAATGTTCCCAGTCTGCAGTGGTCCAGACCAACTAAGGATGTCCAAGGAAGGAAAACTGGCAACAGGGTCATGAGCGGCTAAGGCCCATTGATGCAAGTGGGCAGCAAAGGTTGGCCCATGTAGTCCAATTCAATAGAAGAGCTACTGTAGCTCAAATTACTAAAATAAAAAAAAATGAATGCTGGTTCTGATAGAAAGATGTCAGAACACAGTGCATTCAGTGCTTGTTGTGTATGGGTATGGGGCTGCGTAGCCGCAGACTGGTCAGGGGCCCATGCTGACCTGTGTCCACGGCCAAAAGCACCTACAGTGGGCATGTGAGCATCAGAACTGTATCATGAAGGATTTGAAGAAGGCGGCCCGGTCTGAGTTCAAGAAACGTTTAAAGAACAATGAGCTCAAGGTATTGACTTGGCCTCCAAATTCTCCAAATCAAGCATCTGTGGGATGTGCTGGATAAACTGTCCATGGAGGCCCCATCTTGCAACTAACAGAACTTAAATGGAACTGCTACTGACAGCTTGGTGCCAGATACCACAGCATAACTTCAGAGGTCCAACGGAGTCCATGCCTCAAGTTCTAGAGGGTGGTCATAATGCTATGGCTGATCAGTAGACAGAATCACTTTCCGCTCTGATTGAGGTGTGAACAGGACCTTAAAACTGCAAACTTTCTGCATTTAGGGCTCATTTACACCACAATCTCATTCACTGGCTGTTTCTGCACGTGGTTGCAAGCGTTTTCAGTGTGTTTACATGCGTTTGCGGTCTGTTTTTTTTTTTAATACATTTTATTTCAATGTATTTTCTTTACCAAGTTGCATTTACATGTGTTTGAATGTTTTCATGTAGCAAGCCACAAACGCACAAACCTTGTCGCCAAAAAAGAAGCAGAACACCTTGCTGCAATAATTTCAGTAAAACCGCATTGAGTTTAGGTGCCATTGAAAATTAACGGTATCTGGATATGCGTTTTGCGGTTGCGGGAAGAAATGCTTTTTTACCCGAGATCCCAAAACACCAAAATGTGAATGGAGCCTCATAGTCCCCAAATGCTGCGAATGAAACTGTCCCGTTTGCTTGTTCTCTCAACCAAACCATCAAATGGCTGGTGTCATAACTCAGTGGTTCTCAACTCCTGTCCTCAGGACCCACTAACAGGCCAGATTCTAAGTATTACCATGCGGAGATGCAGACTAGAATACTGCAATCATTGAGCAGCAAATTATATCACCTGTGATGTATTTCAGTTATCTTGCACACCTGGCCCGTTGGTGGTTCCTGAGGACAGGAGTTGAGAACCACTGCCATAAGGCCCCTTTCACACTGGGGCGGTTTGCAGGCGCTATTTAGCTAAAAATAGCGCCTGCAAACCGAGCCTAAACAGCGGCTCCTTTCTCTCCAATGTGAAAGCCCTGAGGGCTTTCACACTGGAGCGGTGCGCTAGCAGGACGGTAAAAAAAGTCCTGCTAGCCGCATCTTTGGAGCGGTGAGAGGAGCGGTGTGTTTACCGCTCCTCCACCGCTCCTTCCCATTGAAATGCATGGGATACCGCGGTAATACCGCCCGCAAACCGCTTTGCGTTTGCGGGTGGTATTAACCCTTTATTGGCCGCTAGCGGGGGTTAAAACCGCACCGCTAGCGGCCGAATAGCTCAACAATCCCGACGTTATAGCGGCGCTATACCGCCACCGCCCCCGTGTGAAACCAGCCTAACTGATCACACGTGCAGCACAGCAAAATGAAAGGTAAACAGAGGCCAAGATAACAGCTTACTTGGATGAAAACAGAAGGGTTTAGTTCCACTTTAGGCCTCATGCACACTGGGCATAAGGTCTCCTGAAGAGGTCATGTGACAGAAAGCACGGCGGGGATACAGGAAGATACACAGTGCCTTGAAAAAGTATTCATACCCCATTAAATTTTCCACATTTTGTCATGTTACAACCAAAAACGTAAATGTATTTTATTGGGATTTATGTGATAGAAACTATGTAAAAATTGAGTACTTAAGCGCTGATGTGAACCAAAAAAGATAAATAAATGATTAAAACTGCAACTATTTCAAAAGTGTACTGATATCACCATATAGTGCCGAGTTGATAAAGTAATAATGTGCTAAAATCAACCTTCCAATATTACATTAAAAAAACATATACAAATTCCAATGGCATAAAAACAGTAGTAGGTGTACAATAAAAAATTACAGAGCCTTCAAAAATAAAATAAATAATAACCATGAGATGAAACCGGTCGGGAGGAGCCAATGACATTACCCACGGTGCTTGAATGTGCTGGATGTGGAGGGATAGGGATCCTGCTGTCTGCACTGACCGCTCTATAAGCGTTACACGATCAAGTTAAATGTGAGTGTAGATATCTATAGCTCTTGTTCTACTATTCCATAGCAAACATGCGCAACGATGAGGTCTTAATTTTTCTTTGAGAATCACTGCATTTGGAGAAGTCACGATACAATGAACCACTTTATACGAAGAGTGTCAGTCTATCTGGGAAATAAATCCCTGGGGTAGTTCTCCAATCAAGATAGAGGAGCGTGTTTTTTCCTTTCTCTTGGCAATCAACCAATTAACTGTTGAGCAGTACACCCACTAATTGGTGGTGGTGAACATATTGGACTTTCATGGCTGTAATTTAATTTTACACCTATTGTTTTTATGCCATTGGAATTTGTATAAGCTTATGTAATATTGGAAGGTTGATTTTAGCGCATTATTACTTTAAAGGGGTGTTCCGGCCAAAATGACACTTTTTAAATAAAAATACTCCTATAATACACAAGCTTAATGTATTCTAGTAAAGTTAGTCTGTAAACTGAGGTCCGTTTTATTAGGTTATTACAGCATTTATAAACTAGAAATAGGCTGTGGCCATCTTAAGTGTGGGCATCTGAAGCCAGACTGCATGTCTTCCTGGATTTCAGACTTGCAAATCTCGCACATGCTCAGTGCTGCACAAGCAGTGTAATAAGTTTCAAGTCAGGTTTCCATAGCAACGGCAGTGTCAGCGGAAGTTGTCCTTATCTATGCAAACCTCTCCTCCCCTCCCCTCCCCCCTCCAGGAACCAGTAAATATACTGCATGTAGAAGAAATATATATCTTTATCTTGTTCTGTGTGTCCCCTCCGTAGACTCTCACCTCTGCACATCCGCAGACCATCGCTCTGCCCCTCCACATGTCACCTCTGCACCCTTATCTACAGCTCAGCTTAATCCATATCTCCCCCCACAGCTCTCACTGTGCCCAATCTAAATACAACCCCCCCCCCCTCTGACCACTGCAGAACAACCTCAGTGTCTCCGGTTTCGTTGTGGCTGAAAAAAAAAAAAGCCCTGCTTATATTATGAGGAGAGCGAGCGAGGGGGGGGGGAGAAGCGAGAGGAGAGGGGGGGGGGGAAGAAGAGAGAGGAGAGGGGGGGGGGGGAAGAAGAGAGAGGAGAGGGGGGGGGGGGGGAAGAAGAGAGAGGAGAGGGGGGGGGGAAGAAGAGAGAGGAGAGGGGGGGGGGGAGAAGAAGAGAGAGGAGAGGGGGGGGGGGAAGAAGAAGAGAGAGGAGAGGGGGGGGGGGGAAGAAGAAGAGAGAGGAGAGGGGGGGGGGGAAGAAGAAGAGAGAGGAGAGGGGGGGGGGGGAAGAAGAAGAGAGAGGAGAGGGGGGGGGGGAAGAAGAGAGAGGAGAGGGGGGGGGGGGGGGGGAAGAAGAGAGAGGAGGGGGGGGGGGAAGAAGAGAGAGGAGGGGGGGGGGGGGAAGAAGAGAGAGGAGAGGGGGGGGGGGAAGAAGAGAGAGGAGAGGGGGGGAAGAAGAGAGAGGAGAGGGGGGGAAGAAGAGAGAGGAGAGGGGGGGGGGAAGAGAGAGGAGAGGGGGGGGGGGGGGAAGAGAGAGGAGAGGGGGGGGGGGAAGAAGAGAGAGGAGAGGGGGGGGGGGGGGGGAAGAAGAGAGAGGAGAGGGGGGGGGGGAAGAAGAGAGAGGAGAGGGGGGGGGGGGGAAGAAGAAGAGAGAGGAGAGGGGGGGGGGAAGAAGAAGAGAGAGGAGAGGGGGGGGGGAAGAAGAAGAGAGAGGAGAGGGGGGGGGGGGGAAGAAGAGAGAGGAGAGGGGGGGGGGGGGGAAGAAGAGAGAGGAGAGGGGGGGGGGGGGGAAGAAGAGAGAGGAGAGGGGGGGGAGAGAGAGAGGAGAGGGGGGAGAGAGAGAGAGGAGAGGGGGGAGAGAGAGAGAGAGAGGAGAGGGGGGAGAGAGAGAGAGAGAGGAGAGGGGGGGAGAGAGAGAGAGAGAGGAGAGGGGGGAGAGAGAGAGAGAGAGGAGAGGGGGGAGAGAGAGAGAGAGAGGAGAGGGGGGAGAGAGAGAGAGAGAGGAGAGGGGGGAGAGAGAGAGAGAGAGGAGAGGGGGGAGAGAGAGAGAGAGAGAGAGGAGAGGGGGGAGAGAGAGAGAGAGAGAGGAGAGGGGGGAGAGAGAGAGAGAGAGGAGAGGGGGGAGAGAGAGAGAGGAGAGGGGGGAGAGAGAGAGAGAGAGAGGAGAGGGGGGAGAGAGAGAGAGAGAGGAGAGGGGGGAGAGAGAGAGAGGAGAGGGGGGAGAGAGAGAGAGGAGAGGGGGGAGAGAGAGAGGGGGAGAGAGAGAGGAGAGGGGGGAGAGGGGGGAGAGAGAGGAGAGGGGGGAGAGACTGACTTTCAGAAGTTATAATATAAGACTGAGCATGCTGGAAGCTGTTTTTTTGTGTCACACTGTCTTGTATTATAACTGTGTGCAGCGAGAGAGAGGAGCTTTCAGAAGTCAGATATGTGTGGGTGGGCGGGACAAAGCAGCTATCGCACACCAGCCAATTATTTGGCTTCTTTAGAAAAGGGGCGGAGCCACATACACGTAGCGGCCCGCCCTGACCCCATCCTATTGGCTGGTGTGCGATAGCTGCTCTCTCTCTCTACAATTATAATATAAAGACAGTGTCACACAAAACACGCGAGATTTCGGTAGGAGGCGATTCACAAGGAGTCATGGGATACATGACGCTGATATCCCAGGAACCCTTGCGAATTGCCTTGTGACATAATAGCCTAGGCTATTAAGACCAGGAAGTTAGGCTGAAAAAAAATAAATAAAAAAAATAAATAAATAAATAAAAAAAAAGGTATTTACAATCCAAAAAAAAAATACCGGTAAATATTGCCCATTGTGAAAACTATGTGCTAAGCGCAAGCAGCACAGACGAACATAAAAAAAATGGGTGGAACTCCACTTTAAACTAATTTTATGTGATAGACCAACACAAAGTGGCACATAATTGTGGAGTGAAAGGAAAGTGATAAAATTGTTTTTCATTTTTTTTTTCAAATAAAGTGAAAAATTATTCATGCACAGGAGCACTATGTGAATAATGAATTTATATGTTTCACATGGCTGATTAATAGTAGATAACTGCACCAGGATCACAATTGAGCACTGTGTATAGAGGTTTAATAACGATAAAAAAATGTCTAGTGTGTTTTACACAGCAGCTGTAACTTGAGATCAGCATTTTTTTCTTTCAGGCCGGTATAGCAAACTCCATGTTAGCCTAGGGGTGTCCATGCACATTTGGGCATATTGTAACTAATATTGCAACTTTTCTTAGAGCAAACGTGTGTGTAAATGCAGCAAGTTTATCGTCCATGGACTGACACAGCTCTCGTACTGTTTACGTGTGGGACGTCCCAAAGCAGTATAAGAAAGGGTGGGAGCAAAATAGTAAAGGAACAACCAAAACTTCACTCCAAACAAGCAGAGCTCCTCAACGGAGGAGTTGCAACATTAAGCAGTGGCCTGCAACACTTTGCGGCCGAAGGAAGCATCCGAAGATGCAGCCACATCAACCTTATAGAATTTTGAAAAGGCATGAACGGACGACCAGGTCGCCGCCTTGCACACTTGTGAAACCGACGCTTGATGTCAGAAAGCCCAGGAAGCACCAATTGCCCTGGTGGAATGCGGCGTAACCGGAAAAGGAGGGGCCACCCCCTTAATGGCATAGGCCTGTATAACAGTCTGTCTGATCCATCTAGAAAAGGTGGCAGACGACACCACTCGGCCCTGTTTCAGACCAGAGACAGACACAACTAGTAAGTCATATCACGTACCACAGGGCTTGACAAATTTGCTTGGAATCTAGGAGCCAGCTAAAAAAGTTAGGAGCCAGGTTTTTTTTTTGGTTTTTTTTAACGACCAATGCGTGCAGAAGCGAACGCACACGCGAGTAGCGCTCGCATATGAAAGCAGTGTTTAAAACCACACATGTGAGGTATCGCCGCGATTGGTAGAGCGAGAGCAATAATTCTAGCCCTAGACATCCTCTGTAACTCAAAACATGCAACCTGTAGAATTTTTTAAATGTCGCCTATGGAGATTTTAAAGGGTAAAAGTTTGTCGCCATTCCAGGAGCGGACGCAATTTTGAAGCGTGACATGTTGGGTATCAAATCTACTCAGCGTAACATCATCTTTCACAATCTAAAAAAAAAAAAAAAAAAAATTCAGCTAACTTTACTGTTGTCTTATTTTTTAATTTAACCACTTCGCGCCCGGCCTATCTGCAAAAGACGTCCGCAAAGCGGTCGCCAATTGCTGATAGGACGTCTATGGACGTCCTCCATTCACTTCCGCGATGCGCGCCGCCGCGGGCGCGCATCGGGGAAAAGCTGTGCCTGCCGTGTCAGGCGGGTGCCGACGCGCGTGCCTAGCGGCCGCGATGTCCGCCAGGTACCCGCGATTGGCTGTCACAGAGCCAGGGACGTGGATCTCTGTGTGTAAACACAGAGATCCACGTCCTGTCAGGGAGAGGTGACGGATGGTGTGTCCCTTGTACATAGGGACAACCATCAGTCACCTCCCCCAGTCAGTCCCCTCCCCCCACAGTTACAATCACTCCCAGGGAACACATTTAACCCCTCGATCGCCCCCTAGTGGTTAACCCCTTCACTGCCAGTCACATTTATACAGTAATCAGTGCATATTTATAGCACTATTCGCTGTATAAATGTGAATGGTCCCAAAAATGTGTCAAAAGTGTCCGCCATAATGTCACAGTCACAAAAAAAAAAAAAAAAAATCATAATTCTATTCCCTATTTTGTAGGCGCTATAACTTTTGCGCAAACCAATCACTATACGCTTATTGCGTTTTTTTGTTTTTTTTACCTAAAATATGTAGAATACGTATCAGCCTAAACTGAGGAAAAAAATAGTTTTAAAAAAAAAAAATTGGGATATTAGTTATAGCAAAAATGAAAAAATATTGTGTTTTTTTCAAAATTGTCGCTCTTTTTTTGTTTATAGTACAAAAAATAAAAAAACCGCAGAAATGATCAAATACCACCAAAAGAAAGCTCCATTTGTGGGAAAAAAAAAAAAAGGACGTCAATTTTGTTTGGGAGCCACGTCGCATGACCGCGCAATTGTCATTCAAAGCGTGACAGCGCTGAAACCTGAAATTTCGCCTGGGCAGTGGTTAAAAAAAAGTGTATTTTTTTCCCCTCAAAAAAAGTGCACTTGTAAGACCGCTGCGCAAATACGGTGTGACAGAAAGTATTGCAACGACCGCCATTTTATTCTCTAGGGTGTTATATATATATATATATATATATATATATATATATTTGGGGGTTAACTAAGTAAAAGGGAAGGAGATGGCAGTGAAACAGGCAAGCATTGCTGGTTGACTTGTCATACCAACGGCCACCACAAGATGGCACCAGATTACAGAATGAAGCCTAGGCCTGCAGAAGGCCGCAAAGCCGCGGCCCGACGAGATCACGTGATTGCGGAGGGGCGCACGGAGATGCAGGTAACCTCAGCTGTGCTGCCCCAGGTGCCAGGTCGCTAATTCTAGTCGCATTTGCGACCTGGCACCCGGGGATTGTCGAGCCCTGACGTACCACATAAAATGTGAGAAGCGCAAACCCTCTGGAATGCAATGGGTGAGGACACAAGGACGGGAGGACAATGTCCACATGTAGGTGAAAAGCCGTGACCACCCCTTTGCAAAAGGAAGGTCGCGGACGCAACACCGCCTTATCCTTATGGATGACCAAGTAAGGCGGTTTGCAAGACAATGCCGTCAACTCAGACACCCGTCTGAAGAAGCAATGGCCACTAAGAAGGCCACCTCCTGAGACAAGGTCAAGAGGGGAATATCTCTGATATTTTCAAAATTGAGGTTCCCGGAGAACCGAGAGCACCAAATCCAAATCCCGAGGAGGTTTAACAGGAGGGAGCACATGGGGAACCCCCTGCACAAGTGTGCTACCAAGGAATGACCCGCTAGCGGCTGCTGAAGGAAGATGGCCAAGGCCGAAAACTGACCCCTATTGGCCCTCAAAGCAAGCATTTGGGTCACACCACGCTGCAAGGACCGCAGGATACTTGGGGACGAAATACGTCCGTGGACGCTAGTCCAGCTCTTCGCACATATTGATGTAAGCTTCCCAGGTACGGTGAGATATCTTTCAAGTGGAAGACTTCCGTGCCCTGAACATGGTCAAAATGACCGAATCCGAGAGACCTCGGACTCTCAGCACCTGGCTTCCAATAGCTATGCCGTTAAGCCAGAGACTGTAAAACAGGATGAAAAATAGGACCCTGAAACAGAAGGTCCTTCCTTATTGGCAGCCGCCAAGGAACGTCCGCGATGAGACGTACCAGATCAGCGTACCAATGACGCCGAGACCCACCCGGCGCAAAGAGGATCACCGGAATCCCCTCGGCCACAGCCCTGCGCAGCAGGCGAGAAAACAGCTGCAGCCGAGGATAACGGATATCAGGTGATAATGACCCCATGGGGCCACCAACGGATCCGAGGCATCCGCCCGAGGATCCCTGGACCTGGCCACAAGCCTTGACACCTTACGATTGAGTCGCGAGGCCCTCAGGTCCACATCCAGCATGCCCCACCGCCGGCACAGATTTAGAAAAACCTCCAGGTGTAAGGACCACTCTTCCTGGTCCAGCGTCTGGCGACTCGGATAGTCTGCTTGAATGTAGATGACCGATAGAGACCACGTGGGGGAGGCATAGTCTGATTGCCCGCATGTCCAGAACATTGATCGGTAAACGGACTTCGTCCGGAGTCCAAAGCCCCGGGGCTGACAGGACTCCCCAGACTCCACCCCAGCCCGTCAGGCTGGAGTCCGTCATGAACACCACCCACTGGATGGGGAGGAACGACTTCCCGGACCAAAGAGCCGGGGACCCCAACCCCACGCCAGGGACGCCCTGAGTGGGTGACTCATCTGGATCTGAAGATCCAAGGACAACAGGGATTTGTCCCAAGTGGACATGATTTCTTACTGTAAATGCCCATGTGCGTGATTGGGCATATGGAACAGCCTCAAACGAGGCCCTCATGAGTCCCAGGACTCTCATGCAAAAAACGTGTTTACGACCATTTCCGAGACGTCAGGACCTGCACTACAGGCTGAAAAGTCAGTAACTTCTCCAGGGTTAGGAATACCTACGCCTCCATGGAGTCCAGGATCAGACAGAGATGCTCCAAATGCTGAGCCAGGACCAACCTTTGAATGTTCGGGAGCCACCCGAAGTCCCTAAGGGCCTGACTGACAATAGTCACACTTCTTCTAATTTTGAGCCAGTGTCTGCTCTTAGAAGAAGAAGAAGATCGCCCAGATAACCCACGATAGCAATGCCTCGCTGTCTCAGCAAAGCTAGAACCGGAGCAAGCACCTTGGTAAAAACCTTTGGTGCCGATGCTAGGCCGAAGGGAAGAGCCACAAATTGAGTGGACTTCGCCGATCGCAAAGCGCAGAAACTACTGGTGACTTGCGCAGATCGGAACATGCAAGTAGGCGTCCTTGGTGTCCAAGGATGCCAGAAAAAGAACCTTTGATGGAGTGCGGAACTTTTGCCCCATTACCAAGGCATTCAGGCCTTAAGGCCCAGGATTGGCCGAACCCCGTCCCTCTTTTGGAACTACAAACAGAGTCGAGCAGAAAACCTGAAAACTCTCCTGTGACGGAACTGGCACAATCAGCATTGCTCTTTTTTTTTTTTTTTTTTTTTTTTTTTTTTTAGGCTTTAACCACTTAAGCCCCGGACCATTTCGGGCCATTAGGACCAAGCCTGTTTTTGGGATTCGGCACTGCGCTGCTTTAACTGTAAATTGTGCGGACATGCAATGTTGTACCCAAATGAAATTTGCGTCCTTTTCTTCCCACAAATAGAGCTTTCTTTTAATGGTATTTGATTGCCTCTGCGATTTTTATTTTTTGCGATATAAATGGAAAAAGAACGAAAATTTTGAAAAAAAAAGATATTTTCTACTTTTTGTTATAAGAAAAATCAAATAAACTCAATTTTAGTCATACATTTAGGCCAAAATGTATTCAGCCACATGTCTTTAGTAAAAAAAATGTCAATAAGCGTATATTTATTGGTTTGCGCAAAAGTTATAGCGTTTACAAACTAGGGTACATTTTCTGGAATTTACACAGCTTTAAATTTATGACTGCCTATCTCATTTCTTGAGGTGCTAAAATGGCAGGGCAGTACAAAACCCCCCCAAATGACCCCATTTTGGAAAGTAGACACCCCAGGGAAATTGCTGAGAGGCATGTTGAGCCCATTGAATATTTATTTTTTTGTCCCAAGTGATTGAATAATGACAAAAAAAAAAAAAAAAAAATTACAAAAAGTTGTCACTAAATGATATATTGCTCACACATGCCATGGTTATATGTGGAATTGCACCCCAAAATACATTCTGCTGCTTCTCCTGAGTACGGGGATACCACATGTGTGGGACTTTTTAGGAGCCTAGCCACGTACGGGACCCCGGAAACCAAGCACCGCCTTCAGGATTTCTAAGGGCGCAAATTTTTGATTTCACTCCTCACTACCTATCACAGTTTCGAAGGCCATAAAATGCCAAAATAGCACAAAACCCCCCCAAATGACCCCATTTTGGAAAGTAGACACCCCAAGCTATTTGCTGAGAGGCATGTTCAGTCCATGGAATATTTTATATTTTGCCACAAGTTGCGGGAATATGACAAACTTTTTTTTTTTTTGCACAAAGTTGTCACTAAATGATATATTGCTCACACATGCCATGGGCATATGTGAAATTACACCCCAAAATACATTCTGCTGCCTCTCCTGAGTACGGGAATACCACATGTGTGGGACTTATTGGGAGCCTAGCCGCGTACGGGACCCCAAAAACCAAGCACCGCCTTCAAGGTTTCTAAGGGCATAAATTTTTGATTTCACTCCTCACTACCTATCACAGTTTTGAAGGCCATAAAATGCCAAGATGGCACAAAACCCCCCCAAATGACCCCATTTTGGAAAGTAGACACCCCAAGCTATTTGCTGAGAGGCATGTTGACCCCATTGAATATTTTTTTTTTGTCCCAAATGATTGAATAATGACAAAAAGAAAAAAAATGTACAAAAAGTTGTCACTAAATGATATATTGCTCACACATGCCATGGTTATATGTGGAATTGCACCCCAAAATACATTCTGCTGCTTTTCCTGAGTACGGGGATACCACATGTGTGGGACTTTTTGGGAGCCTAGCCGCGTACAGGGCCCCAAAAACCAAGCACTGCGAACGCTGCAGTTATGTGTGTTGTGTTTGGTAAGTGACAGTGATCGATCGATACTGCACTTGGGTGGGCTGGGCTGGGCTGGGCTGGGCGGAGGGGCTAAACGCAGGCGCTAGCAGGTATCTGGGCTGATCCCGCTAACACTGCGTTTTTGGGAACCCTTAACCGCTGGGGATGCTAGTATAGATCTGATCAGATACTATACCACTAAGGGGGGTGTATGCTTTGCGCGTGGGTGTTAGCGTTACTGGCACTAACCTAACACTGCCTGGGGCGACGCAGACCCTCTCTGGCGCTAAAACCTAATTGATCTCACCCGCCGGGCGATCAGGGGGGTTAAACCTTTATTGGGTTATATACGGCGGGTGCCCTGATGCTATAAAAAGCAAACTAATCAACCAGCGTCACCCGTAACCTTTATATGGTGATCACTGGTGAAAGGGTTAACTAGGGGCAATCAGGGGGTTAAAATCTTTATTAGGTTAAATATGGGGGTACCTGACACTATATAAAAACCTGACGGGTAACCTAAATAACTAAATAACTTACTGGCTAACCAGTGACACCAGTGACGCTTATACGGCGATCACTGGTGAAAGGGTTAACTCTAGGGGCAATCAGGGGGTTAAAATAATATATGGGGGTACCTGACACTAATAAAAACCTGCGGCGAACCTAAAAAAAAAAATAACTGCCTATCTAAAACACCAGCGACACGAATACAGCGATCGGAAAAACAATCGCTTAGTGACGCTGAAGTTAGGGGGTGAAAGGGTTACCTGGGGGGTGATCAAGGGGTTAAACCTTTATTAGGGGGGGGTTAGGGGGCTACCCTGGACCTAAAGGGGCCTAATCCTAACTGCCCTGCAACTTTTTACAATCACAGATGACACTAAATGCAGTGATCAGTAAAATAAATGATCACTGCAATCAGTGACACTGTGATTGGGGGCTTTGGGGTGACCTGGGGGGTGATCTGGGGGTGACTGGGGGGTGATTTGTGTGCCTATGTGTACCTACGTGTCAGTGGACTGTTAGTGCACTAACCTGCTTCCTCTCTGCTCGGCGCCGGGAACGGAAAGACCGCGGCGAGGGAGATGACATCACTTCCTCCAGCCTTGTTTACATCACATGGCGGAGGAAGCATTTTCATTGGCCGGGAGCGATCGCGAGGGGGGGGGGGCGGAATCGAGCGCCCCCCCCCCTCATGCCTGATCGCTCCGGAACACTTAACGGCCGCTCACTGCAGTGAAGGGGGGGTCCGGATGGACCCCCCAACTGCACAAAGGCGATCACGTAGATCTACGTGATTCTGCCGACGTAAATCGGCGGTGGGCGGTCGTTAAGTGGTTAAAATTAAGAAGGCTAAATGGAGGGGATTTAATAACTCCCCTGGCATGGATATATATATGCTTTGTTACCCTCTCCCTGGATTATGTGGAACATCTATTTGGTTATGTGAGGCCAGTTTTGTGATATGTTTATGTGTCTAAATCAAATTTATAAATTCGAAAAAAAAAAAAAAAAAAAAACTGGCACAATCACTCCAGACCTGATCATCCTAAGAGGGCCGCCCGACGGGCAGGAAGGAGAGGGAGAATTGAGGGAAAGAATCTGTCTGGGGTCAGGAACGGAATTCTATCCTGTATCCTGAGGTGACCACCTCGCACACCCACTGGTCGGAGATCCGGGAGGTCCACTGAACCGTGAACCAGCAAAGACGTCAAACCCCCCCGCCCCAGAGTCGGGCCAGGACACGACTTCATGCGGCGGCGGCTTGGGAGCTAGCTTGGTAGGCTTACACACCCAGGGACGCTTATGTCCCCCAGCCACAGCCAGATAAAGCGATGCAGCACCACAGCATAGATAGAGGCCCCAGATATTAAAGGGGCCGCATGCAGGTGGCCTCGCACACAGAGACTAAACCCTGCGCAAGTTGGTGAGCCAGGGAAATGGTCTCAGGAGGGAAATTATGCACCTGTACTGTCTGGTGCAAAATCTTTGCTCAACCTGTGAGTGTCTTGAGACACAAGTGTCGCCGCCACTATAGGGCGTAAGGCAGACCCCAATAAGGTAAACATAGTTCTACTCGCCACTTCTGACCTCCTGTCAGTGGGATCCTTAAATGCAGGAGTCCCTTCCATTGGGAGCGTGGTAGCCTTATTCCAACGGGCGACCGGGGAGCCCACTTCTTAACCAGGTCCTCCTCAAGGGGTACCTCATGGCTGGGCGCCGCGGGACCGTCAAAGTCTTCTGCAGCTTATCCCAGACTTGGTCAATGAATGTATCAAGAAAAAAAAAAAAAAAAAAACCCACACACACACCATATGGAAAAACCTTTTTTTTTTTAATAAACGGCTTTAACCACTTAACCACCTGCCGACAAATAACGTCGACAAGGTGGTTGCTTAACTCTGGGAGGACGTTATATAATGTCCTCCCAGAATCGCGCTCCCGTGCGCCCCCTGGGGCGCGCACACGGGAAACTCCGTGACCGCCGGGTCCAGAGGACCCGGCGGATCACGAATCGCAGTAAATCGCCGCTGATAGCGGCCGTTTACCACGTGATCGCTCCGTCAAATGACGGAGCAATCACTTGTAAACAGACCGGCGTCATTTGATGACGCCGGTTCCTCCCTCCCCTCTCTGTACCGATCGGTACAATGTGAGAGGAGAGGGGAGGGTGCAGATCAAGGCAGCAGCGCTGTGGGCTGGATCTGTGACAATTGCAGTCACAGATCCAGCCAGCCATCCCTGCTCAGCCATCCTGGCGCAATACCCTGCGCAATACCCTGCGCAATACCCTGCGCAATGCCCTGCGCAATGCCCTGCGCAATGCCCGGCAATACCCGGCATAGGGCTGGGCGATTTTCCCCCCAAAAAAAAATCTGCGATTTTTTTATAAAAAAACACGATTTACGATTCGATTTTTTTTTTTTTTTATTATATTAAAGTGCATCAACAAACAAAATTGCAAAGGCAAACCCTTTCTCTAACTGCAAAGTCAGCGTGCAACAAACACACAATATATTCCAGCGCTCATGGAACATACATTATTAACTATTGAAAACTCTTGAAAC
Organism: Rana muscosa; assembly: GCA_029206835.1. Classification (NCBI taxonomy): domain Eukaryota; kingdom Metazoa; phylum Chordata; class Amphibia; order Anura; family Ranidae; genus Rana; species Rana muscosa. The sequence continues at coordinate 670,701,182 of CM055118.1, forward strand.
TCTGTGTGATTCCTTCTGTCCCAGCCTTGCTGCGATCCTGGCTCTGCATCCTTTTGGGTTGGAGGGGCCTCCACACGCTGGTCTGCCTGTTGTCCATCATTCAAGGTACTGTGCTCACACGGAGATCATGCCACAGGCTTTGTTTTGACTTTAACCCCTCCTTGCTCCACGGATGTCACTGCAAGTTTAACAAGTTTGTCACCACTGGCAACTGGAGAGTTAAGATTCATTTGCCCTCTGCACATTTGAGATTGGATCCCTCTCTTTATTGTGATAAATGGACTAAGCTTTTTTATCAATTCTTCAAGAGTTTTCAATAGTTAATAATGTATGTTCCATGAGCGCTGGATTATATTGTGTGCATGTTGTGTATTTTGTACTTCTGGGTACGGATTTTTTCTTGCTGCGCTGGATCCTGTTTTTTCCCCCTTTTGGATACTTTGTACTTCCCAAAATATTTGGGATTTTTTTCTTATTATTATCATCATCCATTATATTTTTTTCTTTATCCACCAATTTAGCGCTTGTGACCTTTTGTTGTTTTTTGCAGTGTGCAACAAAGATTGTTAAACATCCAAATTATTAATACTGTATTTGGATTTAGCTAATAAAACAACAAAAAATCCTGAGGTTACTCTTAGTTGAATTGAATTGTGCCCGTGTCTCACTGTGCCCGTGTCTCACTGTGCCCGTGTCTCACTGTGCCCGTACCTGATACAGATTTTCATGGTATACGGATTTTACTGCTACACCGGTGGCCATTCCAGTATTCAAAATTTCCGAGCATTCAGTGTTCCGCCTATCATGGTCATCCTCATAACACAGACGAGGATGAGAGGATGTCCGTGATAGGCTGAATACTGCCTGCTGTGAAATTGAGTGTTCCGCCTATCACAGACGACGAGGACTCGGGAGGCGCGGCTTTTGAACACTGCAATGGCCGCCGTCTGTCTGCATGACACGCTGATCATGTAGGCAGACAGCGGCTGCAGCGAGTAGATGTAATTGGGGTAACGCTGCCCAGTGCCATTCCGGATACGCCCCCTGCAGTCCTGCTACGGAAACTTTGAAGGAAAAAAAAAAATTTTTTAGATTTTTTTTTTTTTTTTTTTAAATCAAAAAAAAAAAAAAAAAAAAAAAAAAAAAAAAAATCGATTTTCTTCAAAACTGAATCGATTTGAGCTCAAAACTCGATTCAAGATTAAAATCGATTTTTTTCCCAGCCCTAACTCCGCAATGCGCGGCAATACTCCGCAATAACCACTTCCCGCCCTCAGGCCGTCATATGACGTCCTTGACTTTGTGCGGGGATATCTGAATGATGGGAGCAGCTACAGGCATCATTCAGATATTAGCTTTTTCAGCCGGCGATTCCCTACACCATAACAACAATCATAGTGGCTGTTCCGCCGCTTGATCATTCTTACGGGAGGCGAGAGGGGATGCCCCCCCCCCCCGCCCTCCGGTGCTTCTACCGACTCACCGCTACGATCAAAGCCAGGATTGTTGTTTTTTTTTGTATTTTTTTTCAGGCTTCCCAGCCTAGAGGTGAGATGTGGGGTCTTATTGACACCCCCCCCCCCCCATATCTCACTGTAAAGAGGACCTGTCATGCCATATTCCTATTACAAGGGATGTTTACGTTCCTTGTAATAGGTATAAAAGTGATCAAAAAAATGTTTGGGGCGGAAAAACATGTCAAACTAAAATAAATAAAGTAAAATGAAGAATAAATTTTTTTTTTTTTTTTTTTAAAGCGCCCCTGTCCCCGTGAGCTCGCATACAGAAGCGAACGCATACGTAAGTCCCGCCCACATATGAAAACGGTTTTCAAACCACACATGTGAGGTATCTCTGCGAACGTTAGAGCGAGAGCAATCATTTTGGCCCTAGACCTCCTCTAACTCAAAACATTTAACCAGTAAAAATATTTAAAGCGTCGCCTACGGGGATTTTTTAAGTAGCGAAGTTTGGCGCCATTCCACGAGTGTGTGCAATTTTTAAGGGCGACATGTTAGGTATCTATTTACTCGGCGTAACTTCATCTTTCACATTATGCAAAAACATTGGGCTAACTTTACTGTTTTTTATTTTTTTTTAAGCACAAAACATTTTTTTTCCGTAAAAAACGCGTTAAAAAAATTGCTGCGCAAATATCGTGCGAGATAAAAAGTTGCAACAACCACCATTATATTCTCTAAGGTCTTTGCTAAAAAAATAGGATTTTTTGTACTCACCGTAAAATCCTTTTCTCTGACATCCATGGACTGACACGGTGTCTCTTTACACTTTACACGTGGGTTATGTCCCTGCTTGCAGGAGAAGACCTAGGCAGAATGTGAGATGTTATACATACATTCTAAAAGCCAGAGCTGAACAGCCCCACCCAGGGGGCGGTCCCTCCGGACATAACCCTCCCACTACAGTCAGCAGACTTCAGTTCGTAACAAAGCAGTACAAACTTAAAAAGGAAGGGTGGGTGCTGTGTCAGTCCATGGATGTCAGAGAAAAAGGATTTTACGGTGAGTACAAAAAATCCTATTTTCCTCTTATCATCCATGGACTGACACGGTGTCTCTTTACACTTTACACGTGGGATGTCCCAAAGCAGTGTCAAGAGGGATGGGAGCAGTATAAATGGAAAAACCAAAAACTTCACTCCAAGAAGGCAGAGCTCCTCAATGGAGGAGTCGCAACTTTAAACATCGGCCTGCAGCACCCTGCGGCCGAAGGAAGCATCCGGAGATGCAGCCACATTAACCTTATAAAACTTAATAGGCATGAACAGACGACCAGGTCGCCGCCTTGCACACTTGTGCAACCGACGCTTGATGTCGGAAAACCCAGGAAGCACCAATTGCCCTGGTGGAATGCGCCGTAACCGGAAAGGGAGGCGCCCGCCCCATGAGAGCATAGGCTTGAATGACGGTTTGTCTGATTCCCCTAGAAATGATGGCAGACGAAACCGCTTGGCCCTGTTATGGACCAGAGACAGTCACAAACAGTGAGTCGGACTTTCGAATAGAAGCAGTAGCAGACAGGTACACCCGTAAGGCTTGTACCACATCCAATATGTGCAGTGCAAACTCTCTGGGATGCGATGGGTGAGGACACAAGGAAGGGAGGACAATGTCCTCATGTAGGTGAAAGGTCGACACCACCTTTGGCAAAAAGGAAGGTCACGGTTGCAACACCGCCTTATCCTTATGGATGACTAAATATGGCGACTTGCAGGACAAAGCCGCCAACTCAGACACCCGTCAAACAGAAGTGGATTGCCACTAAAAAGGCCACCTTCTGAGACAAGGCAAGAGGGGAATATCCCGGATATACCCAAAAGGAGGTTTCTGGAGGACCGAGAGCACCAACTTCAGATCCCACGGTGGGAGAGGAGGCTTGACAGGAGGGAGCACATGGCGAACCCCCAACACAAGGTGCTAACCAAGAAATGACCCGCTAGAGGTCGCTGAAAGAAGACGGTCAAGGCCGAAATCTGATCCTTGATGGTACTCAAAGCAAGCTTTTGGGTCACTCCACACTGCAGAGGACGCAGGATTCTGGGGACGGAATACGTCCGAGGACGCCAGTCCAGCGCTTCGCATATGGCGATATAAGCTTTCCAGGCACGGTGATAGATCTGCTTGGAGGAAGACTTCCGTGTCCTTAACATGGTCAAAATGACCAAGTCTGAGAGACCTCGGTCCCTCAACACCTGGCTTTCAACAGCCCTGCCGTTAAAGCCAGAGACTGTAAGCCGGATGAAACATAGGACCTTGAGACTGAAGGTCCTCCCTCATCGGCAACCGCCAGGGAACGTCCGCGACGAGACGTACCAGATCAGTGTACCAGTGATGCTGAGGCCAATCCGGAACAATTAGGATCACCAGAGTTTATATCAGGCGATAAGGACCCTATGGGGCCACCAACGCATCCGAGGCATCGCCCAAGGATCCCTGGATCTGGCCACAACCTCGACCCTTGCGATTGAGTCGAGAGGCCATCAGGTCCACATCCGGCGTGCCCCACCGTCGGCAAAGGAGTTGAAATATGCAAGGACCACTCTTCTTTGATTGGCGAATCAGATAGTCCGCCTGCCCATTGTCTATGCCCAGAATGTACATGGCCTACAGAGCCGACACGTTTCTTCCGGCCCACTTCAGGATACGGACTACCTCGGAAGCCGCAGCTGAGCTCCGAGTCCCCCCTTGATGGTTTACATACGCCACCGCCGTGGCGTTGTCCGACTGGCTCCTGATGGAGCGACCCCGTACTCTCTCCGACCTGAGGAGAGACACAGTCCGATGGCCCGTATTTCCAGAACAGTGATTGGTAAACGGGCTCGTCCGGAGTCCAAGGCCTTGAGCCGACAGGACTCTCCAGACTCCACCCCAGCCCGTCAGGCTGGTGTCCGTCGTGAGTACCGTCCATTGGATGGGAGGGGAACGACTTTCCGGACCGAAGAGCCGAGGATCTCAACCACCATGTCAGGGGCACCCTGACCAGGTGAATCACCTGGATCTGAAGATCCAAGGACAACGGGGATTTGTCCCAGGTGGACAAGATCTCCTTCTGCAATGCCCTGGTGTGTGATTGGACTTACGGAACGGCCGCGAAGGAGGCCACCACGAGTCCCGGGACTCTCATGCAAAAAAACGGATTGACAACCATTTTCGGGATGTCAGCACCCGCACCGCAGACTGAAGTGTCAGCAACTTCTCCAGAGGTAGGATACCTTTGCCTCCAAGGAGTCCAGAATCAGAACTAGATACTCCAGACACTGAGTCGGGACCAGGACTGACTCCTGAATGTTCAGGAACCACCCGAAGTCCCTGAGGGTCCAATTGACGATAGTCACCTTTCCGCTAAGTCTGAGCCACTTTCTGCTCTTAGCAGAAGATCGTCCAGATAGCCCACGACAGCAATACCTCACTGTAACAGAAGGCTAGAACCGGAGCAAGCACCTTGGTGAACACCCTTGGTGCTGAGGCTAGGCCGAAAGAAAGAGCCACAATCGATAGTGGACTTCGCTGATCGCAAGCGCAGAAACTTCTGGTGACTTGCGCAGATCGGAACATGCAAGTAGGCGTCCTTGAAGTCCAAGGACGCCAGAAGAAAATCCCTTTGGTGGAGTGTAGCGATCACCGTGCGAATGGATTCCATGCGGAATTTCTGCACCTTCTCGAAGGCATTCAGGGCCTTGAGGTCCAGGATAGGTCGAACCACGTCCTATTTTTGGGACGACAAACAGATTCGAGTAGAATCCCTGAAAACTCTCCTGTGACGGAACCGGCACAATCACTCCGGACCTGATCAAATCCTGTACAGCCCCCAAGAGGGCTGCCCGACAGGTAGGAAGGAGAGGAAGATTCGAGGGAAAGAATCTGTCTGGGGGCCAGGATCGGAATACTATCCTGAGGTGACCACCTCGCACACCCACCAGTCGGAGATTTGGGAGGACCACCGATTCGTGACCTGCGAAGTCGTCCCCCCACCCCAGAGTCGGGCGGAGGCAAGACTTCACGCGGAGGCGGGCTTGGGAGCCGCTTGTTCGGCTTATGCACCCAGGGGCACTTGTGCCCACCAGCCGCACTGCCGTCAGTCTGAGAGGGCCTACCTGTGGACTCTGACTGCCGAAAAAAACCCCGTTTTGCTGGAAAGGAAGGCCCCCGTTTGCGGCAGGCCTCCTCACTCTTGCTAGTCTAAGGAAGAAGAGTGCTTTTACCTCCCATGACATCCATGACGATGTCATCCAGAGCAGCACCGAAAGGTCTACCACCTTTAAATGGTAGATCCATCAGGAGCTTCCTAAGGCCAAGTCAGCAGACCAGCACTTCAACCAGATAAGACGATGCAATACCACCGCCGAGACAGAGGCCCTGGATATTAAAGGGGCCGCGTCCAACGTGGCGTCGCACACATAAACCAGGCCCTGAATCAGTTGGTGGGCCAGAGCAACTGTGACTGGAGGAAGATTATGCTCCTGTACAGCTAGGTGCAACATTTTTGCCCAACCTGTAAGTGTTTAAGACACAAGGGTCGCCGCTACCACAGGCCGTAGGGCGGATCCCAACAAGGCAAACATGGCTCTGCTCACCACTTCTGACCTCCTGTCAGTGGGGTCCTCAAATGCAGGAGTCCCCTCCATCGGGAGAGTGATGGCCTTGTTCAACCGGGCGACTGGAGGGTCGACACTGGGGGAGAAGCCCACTTTTTAAGTAGGGCATCTTCAAGGGGTATCTGATAGACAAACGCCGCGGGCCCATAAAAAAATTCTTCTGCGGCTTTTCCCAGACCTTATCAATGAGCTGGTCAAAGAAAGTACATATGGAAAAACCTCTTTAGAAGGCCTGGCCTTAAAAGAACCAAAAAGGAGAGTGTATCCGCCTGAGGTTCTGCATCCGCAGCATTTTAGCTTGAGAGTGTCCCTCACCGCAGTCATGAGTACACTAACAAGCGCCCTGTCATTTACTGACTCAGAACTGGAGTTTTCCTCATAAGGAATGTCCTGTTCAAAACCATCCAATACATTCAGAACTAGGGTCCTGAGCGGTAGTGGCTAGGCCCATATCTGAATCAGCGCACTGCCCTCATGAAGTAAAGTGGGGAGAGGGCGCTTTTTTGCTCCCTTGCGCTTGCACACAGCTCCCATCCTGGTCAGAAATGATTCCAGGACTGCCCACAACTGGTCCCTAGGGACCGCAGGTGCTGAAGCACTGCCTGTTGTCCACTGACATTTAGGGGAAGCTGGTGACAGACTCCATATTGCCCCCCTCTGAGACTCCTCAGATAAAAAGTCCACCCACAGGCTGTGCTGACTGAGGAGGGGGCGCCCAGGGGACTCACCAAACCGGACCAGGGACCGCTCAGTTCCGCTGTCTGTACCGCGCTGTGTCAGCGCTGGTGAGCTGTGAGGAGATTGTGAGGAGATTCACGCTGTTACAGCAGCGCTAGAGGCCAAAACTAGTGCTGAAGAGCGCGCAGGCTACAAGAAAATGGCCGCCGCACTTCACTGAGGCGATCCGCGGCAAGATGGCCGCCATGACTCAGCAAAAGTGAAAAAACAGCACACACACAGCGCCGCTCAGGCCCCAAAAACACACAAAAAAAGGGCCCAAGCATATCTGCAGACCAGCATTAGCCCCTCCAAGAACAGTGTGACCCCCAAGCACCCCACACAGCACAGCGCCAGCAATGGTGACAGAGAGTGACAATGAAATACAGGGGGAGACAGGGAAAATCCCCCACAGAGAAACACACAGCTTTTTGTACTCACCTGCAGGCAGGAGAGACTACTTACCCGTCCCCTGAGGGACCCACTGGTGTGTTTCTGACAGGACTATCACAGTGCAGTACTGAGTAGCTGTCGGCCCGGTCCACCGCAAAAGATACAGTCAGTCAGGAGCTGTTCAGTCTTGAGAGGACCGTGGGAGCATGAAAGCAAACCCGGCCACCCCTGGAGTCATGGGGCCTGTCGTGAACTGAGTCTCACGCACACAAGGCGAGGATCAGCACGCTCGATGGTCGGACAGGGAAGACTACGAGGATATCTTGTACCCAACCTGTTGCCCAGCCGACAGTTGATAGAAGATTCTCAAAAATAAAATAAAAAAGAATTCCAGAAAAGGAATAAAAATAGGTCAGGAGACTGGCTCCTGAGAGAGCCACGTCTTCTCCTTCTGCTAGGCAGAAAAAAAACTGAAGTCTGCTGACTGTAGTGGGAGGGTTATGTCCGGAGGGACCGCCCCCTGGGTGGGGCTGTTCAGCTCTGGCTTTTAGAATGTATGTATAACATCTCACATTCTGCCTAGGTCTTCTCCTGCAAGCAGGGACATAACCCACGTGTAAAGTGTAAAGAGACACCGTGTCAGTCCATGGATGATAAGAGAAAAACATATAATGTTTTGGGGTTCTATGTAATTTTCTAGCAAACAAATGATAATTTTTACATGTAGGAGAGAAATGTCAGAATTGGCCTGGGTGCTCCAGAACGCCTGAAGGTGCTCCCTGCATGTTGGGCCTCTGTATGTGGCCACGCTGTGTAAAAGTCTCACACATGTGGTATCGCCATACTCGGGAGGAATAGCAGAATGTGTTTTGGGGTGTAATTTGTGGTATGCATATGCTGTGTGTGAGAAATAACCTGCTAATATGACAATTTTGTGAAAAAAAAAAAACTTGATTTTGCAAAGAATTGTGGGAAAAAATGACAACTTCAAAAAACTCACAATGCCTCTTTCTGAATACCTTGGAATGTCTTCTTTCCAAAAAGGGGTCATTTGGGGGGTATTTGTACTTTTCTGGCATGCTAGGGTCTCAAGAATTGAGATAGGCCGTCAGTACTTCAGGTGTGATCAATTTTCAGATATTGGCACCATAGCTTGTGGACTCTATAACTTTCACAAAGACCAAATAATATGCACCAATTTGTACTTATTTTTACCAAAGATATGTAGCAGTATAAAATTTTGGCCAAAATTTATGAAGAAAAAAAAATAGTAATTTGCAAAATTTTATAACAGAAACGAAAAAAAAAACAACATTTTTTTACAAAATTTTCAGTCTTTTTTCTCTTATAGCGCAAAAAATAAAAAACCCAACAGTGATTAAATACCACCAAAAGAAAGCTCTATTTGTGTGAAAAAAAGGACAAAAAATTCATATGGGTACAGTGTTGTATGACTGAGTAATTGTCATTCAAAATGTGAGAGCACCGAAAGCTGAAAATTGGTCTGGTTATTAAGGGGGTTTAAGTGCCCAGTTGTCAAGTGGTTAAAGAAACCAAAAGGAGACAGCTTCCACCTATGGTTCCTCAGCCTCAACATTCAGCTTGATAGTGTCCTTCACAGCATCTATGAGTTCACTTACAAGCACCCTGTCAGTTATTCAGAACTGGGGTCTTCCTCACAGGGAATATTCTGTTGAAAAACATGAAAATCCTCAGAGCTAGGGTCCTGAGCAGCAGTAGCTAGGCCCATATCTCAGACAGAGCATTCCCCTACAGAAGAATGTGTGGGGAGGGGGCGCTTTACAGCTCCCTTGCGCTCTCATACCGCTTCCATCTGACAAGGATGATTCCAGGACTGCCGACAACTAGTCGCTAGGGACCGCAGGTGCAGGAGCACTGCCAGTTGCCTCAGAGTGTGGAAAAGCAGGTGAACCAGACTCCATACTGCCACCCTCTGAGACCCTATACACCTATTACAGTGAATAGTACAGTCCACCCACTGGCTGCACTGAGGCTGAGGAGGGGATACCCAGAGGACCGCTCATATCCTCTGTATGAAACCGCGCCGCAGCGCGAGTGAAGCGTGGGGAGAGTGAGATTCGCGCCGTCAGCAGCGCCGATAGAGGCCGAAAACTAAATTAAAAGCGCCGCGGCTTCAAGAAAATGGCCACCAGCCGCATGCATTACTGCGCCAGAGATCCACGGCAAGATGGCCACCGAGCGCAGTTTTCAAATCACTTCACAGCGCTAAAGGCGCACATTGTAATAAAACACACACACACACACACACACACACACAAACACTGCTCCTCTCCCAGTTCCACTAAAAAAAAAAAAAAAAGACATGAGCGCCCCCAGCCAGGCCAGCATGACCCCCAAGCACCCCCACACAGCACAGCACCAGTACAGGGTGCAGAAAAACAGGGGGAACAGGGATAAACCCCCCCCCCCCATATAAAGAGACACCGCCAGCATGTACTCAGCTGCAGCAGGAGAGACTACTTACCCGTGGAGTCATGGGGCATGTCGTGAACTGAGTCTCACGCACACAAGGCGAGGATCAGCACGCACACAAGGCGAGGATCAGCACGCTCGATGGTCGGACAGGGAAGACTACGAGGATACCAGTGTACCCAACCTGTTGCCCAGCCGACAGTTGATTGAAGGTCTCAAAAATAAAATAAAATTCCCAAAAGGAATAAAAATGAAAAGTAAAATCTTCCAGGAGACTGGCTCCTGAGAGAGTGCAACATCTTCTCCTGCTAGGCAGGAAAAAAACTGGAGGCTGCTAGCTGCAAGTGTAATGTCCGGAGGGACCGTCCCCCTGGGCGGGGCTGTTCAGCTCTGGTTTTGTTCTAGAATGTTTCTAACATTCTGCCTAGGTCTTCTCCTGCAAGCAGGGACATATACCCACACGTAAACAGTATGAGAGCCGTGTCAGTTCATGGACGATAAGAGAAAAACAATTTAATGTGAAAGATGTTATGCCGCGAGAATCGTGATCCATCGTCCAAGCAAAAAAATTGTGATTCTCATTTTAGCCAGAATCATGCAGCTCTATTTACATGCTGAAAAAAAACAAAAAAAAAAAAAAAACACGCTTGGACACAACTAAATGCGACATTTAGGCACATCAAGCGTTTTTAGAGCTAATCCCTCTTATCCTTTTCAGCCAAGGAAGCTGCCATCTTAGTCCGTGTTTGAGCTGCAGTTGCCATGGTGCTGTACATATGATCAGTTATGACACCATTTGATAGCTTGACAGTTTGGTTGCAGACACAAGCAGATGTGACAGTTACCAGTTTTTTTTTTAAATCGTTAAATGGATGGGTTTAGTTCCGATTCAGTCCCGGTTTACACTGATTCGCATTTCATTTGAAAAAAATAAAAAAATAAAAAAAAAGGTTCTGTGCAAGTTCAGTGTAAATTTTATCTCCAGCAAAGCGAAAACTGCTCAGAAATCGCATAATTTTATCACACCTGTCAAAATAGAAATTGCATCAGATTCTCACGACATCAGTGCGAAACTGGCTTCACATTGATGGGTTACATCGCATGTGATTCGCACCGCATTCCTGTTCGATTCAATCATTTGCATGTGATTTGGATTGCATGGGTGTTCATCCATATGCGACCCCATTCAACCAAAACACACTGAGTTCTGGGATCTGCTTTTGGGGTGTCCTTAACTTTAAATTGACACCCACAGTAGATCACATGAACAGTGCGATTGTTATGCAGGAAGCCCAGCAATTCATGTGCTTTTTTTCGCATCACATCAGTGTGAACCAATCCTGAACCTAGCCTTAAATTACAATTTTTATTTCGGTACAGCTCAGTTAAATGCGGAGTCACAAAAAATGCCTGAGGGCAGGTGGTTAAAATGTCCATCCAAGCAGAAGGTTTGTTCACCAAGTGCATCGATCGCCTGGTGAATTCCCCCCCCCCCCCATTCCCTGATTAGTCGGCCTGTCTGGCCCTGGGGTCGGGGGAATCTTACGGAGGGCAAGTGGGAGACCACTTGCCGACCACTCACTGCATATGTACTGTGGCAAGGTGGCTCGGCTGCGCAAATTGCCGTACCGGTGATTCGTGCACTAGCTTTCGTGGGCGCACGTGCTCCGATTGGCTCCCCCGCTGGCCCGGCTTGCTTGATGTCTGCAGGCTGCCCACGATCATTCCCCGGAGGAGACAAAAAATAGGATTTTTTGTACTCACCGTAAAATCCTTTTCTCTGACATCCATGGACTGACACGGTGTCTCTTTACACTTTACACGTGGGTTATGTCCCTGCTTGCAGGAGAAGACCTAGGCAGAATGTGAGATGTTATACATACATTCTAAAAGCCAGAGCTGAACAGCCCCACCCAGGGGGCGGTCCCTCCGGGCATAACCCTCCCACTACAGTCAGCAGACTTCAGTTCGTAACCAAGCAGTACAAACTTAAAAAGGAAGGGTGGGTGCCGTGTCAGTCCATGGATGTCAGAGAAAAGGATTTTACGGTGAGTACAAAAAATCCTATTTTCTCTTATCCATGGACTGACACGGTGTCTCTTTACACTTTACACGTGGGATGTCCCAAAGCAGTGTCAAGAGGGATGGGAGCAGTACAAATGGAAAAACCAAACTTTCACTCCAAGAAGGCAGATCTCCTCAACGGAGGAGTTGCAACTTTAAACAGCGGCCTGCAGCACCCTGCGGCCGAAGGAAGCATCCGAAGATGCAGCCACATTAACCTTATAAAAAACTTAAGGCATGAACAGACGACCAGGTCGCCGCCTTGCACACTTGTGCAACCGACGCTTGATGTCGGGAAACCCAGGAAGCACCAAATGCCCTGGTGGAATGCGCCGTAACCGGAAAGGGAGGCGCCCGCCCTTTGAGAGCATAGGCTTGAATGACGGTTTGTCTGATTCCCCTAAAATGATGGCAGACGAAACCGCTTGGCCCTGTTATGGACCAGGGACAGTCACAAACAGTGAGTCGGACTACCGAATAGAAGCAGTAGCAGACAGGTAACACCCGTAAGGCTCGTACCACATCCAATATGTGCAGCGCAAACTCTCTGGGATGCGATGGGTGAGGACACAAGGATGGGAGGACAATGTCCTCATGTAGGTGAAAGGTAGACACCACCTTTGGCAAAAAGGAAGGTCGCGGATGCAACACCGCCTTATCCTTATGGATGACTAAATATGGCGACTTGCAGGACAAAGCCGCCAACTCAGACACTCGTCAAACAGAAGTGATTGCCACTAAAAGGCCACCTTCTGAGACAAGACAAGAGGGGAATATCCCGGATATTCCCAAAAAGGAGGTTCCTGGAGGACCGAGAGCACCAAATTCAGATCCCACGGTGGGAGAGGAGGCTTGACAGGAGGGAGCACATGGCGAACCCCCAACACAAGGTACTAACCAAGAAAATGACCCGCTAGAGGTCGCTGAAAGAAGATGGCCAAGGCCGAAATCTGATCATTGATGGTACTCAAAAGCAAGCTTTTGGGTCACTCCACACTGCAGAGGACGCAGGATTCTGGGTACGGAATACGTCCGAGGACGCCAGTCCAGCGCTTCGCACATGGCGATATAAGCTTTCCAGGCACGGTGATAGATCTGCCTGGAAGACTTCCGTGTCTTTAACATGGTCAAAATGACCGAGTCTGAGAGACCTCGGTCCCTCAACACCTGGCTTTGAACAGCCCTGCCGTTAAAGCCAGAGACTGTAAGCCGGATGAAACATAGGACCTTGAGACTGAAGGTCCTCCCTCATCGGCAACCGCCAGGGAACGTCCGCGACGAGACGTACCAGATCAGCGTACCAGTGATGCTGAGGCCAATCCGGAACACTTAGGATCGCCAGAGTTTATATCAGGCGATAAGGGCCCTATGGGGCCACCAACGCATCCGAGGCATCGCCCAAGGATCCCTGGATCTGGCCACAACCTCGACCCTTGCGATTGAGTCGAGAGGCCATCAGGTCCACATCCGGCGTGCCCCACCGTCGGTAAAGGAGTTGAAATATGCAAGGACCACTCTTCTTGGTCCGGCGTCTGGCGATTGGCGACTCAGATAGTCCGCCTGCCCATTGTCTATGCCCAGAATGTAAAATGGCCTACAGAGCCGGCACGTTTCTTCCGGCCCACTTCAGGATACGGACTACCTCGGAAGCAGCAGCTGAGCTCCGAGTTCCCCCTTGATGGTTTACATACGCCACCACCGTGGCGTTGTCCGACTGGCTCCTGATGGAGCGACCCCGCACTCTCTCTGACCTGAGGAGAGACACAGTCCGATGGCCCGTATTACCAGAACAGCGATTGGTAAACGGGCTCGTCCGGAGTCCAAGGCCTGAGCCAACAGGACTTCCCAGACTCCACCCCAGCCCGTCAGGCTGGTGTCCGTTGTGAGTACCGTCCATTGGATGGGAGGGGAACGACTTTCCGGACCGAAGAGCCGAGGATCTCAACCACCACGTCAGGGGCGCCCTGACCAGGTGAATCACCTGGATCTGAAGATCCAAGGACAACGGGGATTTGTCCCAGGTGGACAAGATCTCCTTCTGCAATGCCCTGGTGTGTGATTGGGCATACGGAACGGCCGCGAAGGAGGCCACCACGAGTCCCGGGACTCTCATGCAAAAAACGGATTGACAACCATTTTTGGGATGTCAGCACCCGCACCGCAGACTGAAGTGTCAGCAACTTCTCCAGAGGTAGGATAACTTTGCCTCCAAGGAGTCCAGAATCAGAACTAGATACTCCAGACACTGAGTCGGGACCAGGACTGACTCCTGAATGTTCAGGAACCACCCGAGTCCCTGAGGGTCTAATTGATGATAGTCACCTTTCCTCTAAGTCTGATACACTTTCTGCTCTTAGCAGAAGATCGTCCAGATAGCCCACGAGAGCAATACCTCGCTGTAACAGAAGGCTAGAACCAGAGCAAGCACCTTGGTGAACACCCTTGGTGCCGAGGCTAGGCTGAAAGGAAGAGCCACAATCGATAGTGGACTTCGCCGATCGCAAAGCGCAGAAACTTCCGGTGACTTGCGCAGATCGGAACATGCAAGTAGGCGTCCTTGAAGTCCAAGGACGCCAGAAGAGAATCCCTTTTGTGGAGTGTAGCGATCACCGTGCGAAAGGATTCCATGCGGAATTTCTGCACCTTCTCGAAGGCATTCAGGGCCTTGAGGTCCAGGATAGGTCGAACCACGTCCTATTTTTGGGACGACAAACAGATTCGAGTAGAATCCCTGAAAACTCTCCTGTGATGGAACCGGCACAATCACTCAGGACCTGATCAAATCCTGTACAGCCCCCAAGAGGGCTGCCCGACAGGTAGGAAGGAGAGGAAGATTTGAGGGAAAGAATCTGTCTGGGGGCCAGGATCGGAATACTATCCTGTATCCTGAGGTGACCTCCTCGCACACCCACCAGTCGGAGATTCGGGAGGACCACCGATTCCTGACCTGCGAAGTCGTCGCCCCCCCACCCCAGAGTCGGGCGGAGGCAAGACCTCACGCGGAGGCGGGCTCGGGAGCCGCTTGTTTGGCTTACGCACCCAGGGGCGCTTGTGCCCACCAGCCGCACTCCGTCAGTCTGGGAGGACCTACCTGTGGACTTCACTGACGAAAAAAACCCTTGTTTGCTGGAAAGGAAAAGGCCCTGTTTGCGGCGGGCCCCCTTATCCTTGCCAGTATAAGGAAGAAGAGTGCTTTTACCTCCTATGACATCCTTGACGATGACATCCAGAGCAGCACCGAAAAGTCTACCACCTATAAAAAGGTAGATACGTCAGGAGCTTCTTAGAGGCTAGGTCAGCAGACCAACATTTCAACCAGATAAGACGACGCCATACCACCGTCGGGACAGAGGCCCTGGATGTTAAAGGGCCCGCGTCCAACGTGGTGTCGCACACATAAACCAGGCCCTGCCCAGTTGGTGGGCCAGAGTAACTGTGTCTGGAGGAAGATTATGCTCCTGTACAGCTAGGTGCAACATTTTTGCCCAACCTGTAAGTGTTTTAAAACACAAGGGTCGCTGCTACCACAGGCCGTAGGGCGGATCCCAACAAGGCAAAACATGGCTATGCGCACCACCTCTGACCTCCTGTCAGTGGGGACCTTACTGCAGGAGTCCCCTCCATCGGGAGAGTGGTGGCCTTGTTCAACAGGGCGAAAGGAAGGGTCGACCACTGGGGGAGAAGCCCACTTTTTAAGTAGGGCATCTTCAAAGGGGTATCTGATAGACAAACGCCGCGGGACCATAAAAAATTCTTCTGCGGCTTTTTCCAGACCTTATCAATGAGCTGGTCAAAGAAAGTACAATGGAAAAAACCCCTTTAGAAGGCCTGGCCTTAAAAGAACCAAAGGAGACAGTATCCGCCTGAGGTTCTGCATCCGCAGCATTTGAGCTTGAGAGTGTCCCTCACCGCAGTCATGAGCACACTAACAAGCGCCCTGTCATTTACTGACTCAGAACTGGAGTTTCCCTCATAAGGAATGTCCTGTTCAAAACCATCCATACATTCAGAACTAGGGTCCTGAGCGATAGTGCCTAGGCCCATATCTGAATCAGCGCACTGCCCTCGAGTAGATAAAGTGGGGAGAGGGCGCCTTTTTTGTACCTTGCGCTTCCACACAGCTCCCATCCTGGTCAGAAATTGATTCCAGGGCTGCCCACAACAGGTCCATAGGGACCGCAGGTGCTGAAGCACTGCCTGTTGCCACTGACATTTTTTGGGGAAGCTGGTGACACAGACTCCATATTGTCCCCCTCTGAGACTCTCAGATAAAAAGTCCACCCACAGGCTGTGCTGACTGAGGAGGGGGCGCCCAGGGGACTCACCAAACCGGACCAGGGACCGCTTAGTTCCGCTGTCTGTACCGCGCTGTGTCAGCGCTGGTGAGCTGTGAGGAGACTGAGGAGATTCGCGCTGCTACAGCAGCGCTAGAGGCCAAACTAGTGCTGAAAAGCGCGCGGGGTACAAGAAAATGGCCGCCGCACTTCACTGAGGCGATCTGCGGCAAGATGGCCGCCATGACGCAGTTAAAATGAAACAGCACACACGCACAGCGCCACTCAGGCCCCAAATAAAACACACAAAAAAGCCCCAAGGCATACATTGCAGACCAGCATGGGCCCCCCCAAGAACAGTGTGACCCCCAAGCACCCCACACAGCCAGCGCCAGTAATGGTGACAGAGAGCGACAATAAAATACAGGGGGAGACAGGGAAAATCCCCCACAGAGAAACACACAGCCCTTTGTACTCACCTGCAGGCAGGAGAGACTACTTACCCATCCCCTGAGGGACACACTGGTGTTTCTGACAGGACTATCACAGTGCAGTACTGAGTAGCTGTCGGCCCGGTCCACCGCAAAAGATACAGTCAGTCAGGAGCTGTTCAGTCTTGAGAGGACCGTGGGAGCATGAAAGCAAACCCGGCCACCCCTGGAGTCATGGGGCCTGTCGTGAACTGAGTCTCACGCACACAAGGCGAGGATCAGCACGCTCGATGGTCGGACAGGGAAGACTACGAGGATATCTTGTACCCAACCTGTTGCCCAGCCGACAGTTGATAGAAGATTCTCAAGAATAAAATAAAAAAGAATTCCAAAAAGGAATAAAATAGGTCAGGAGACTGGCTCCTGAGGGAGCCACGTCTTCTCCTTCTGCTAGGCAGAAAAAAACTGAAGTCTGCTGACTGTAGTGGGAGGGTTATGCCCGGAGGGACCGCCCCCTGGGTGGGGCTGTTCAGCTCTGGCTTTTAGAATGTATGTATAACATCTCACATTCTGCCTAGGTCTTCTCCTGCAAGCAGGGACATAACCCACGGGTAAAGTGTAAAGAGACACCGTGTCAGTCCATGGATGATAAGAGAAATGGAGATCTGCCGAAGTAAACAAGGCAGATCTCCGTTCTGTCAGGGTATGACAGAGAGATCCGGATTTGTGCGTTTCCCCAGTCACACAGTTCCCCATACAGTTAGAAAACACATCCAGGGAACACAGTTAAACCCTTGATCGCCCCTGATGAGAACCTCTTCCCTGCCAGCTTCATTAGTACAGTAACAGTGCATATTTTTAGCACTGGATTACTGCAATAATGTGGTTCCCAAAAAAAAAAAAAAAAAAAAAAAGTGTCAAAGTCCCGCTAAAAATCACTTATTGCCGCTATTACTAGTAAAAAATAAATATGCCATAAATCTATCCCCTATTTTGTAGGCACTGTAACTTTTGCGCAAACCAATCAATATACGCTTATTGGGATTTTTTTTTGATTTTTTTTTACAAAAAATATGTACAATACATATTGGCCTAAACTGATGAATATCGTATATACTTGAGTATAAGCCGACCCGAATATAAGCTGAGGCACCTAATTTTACCACAAAAAAAAAATAAAAAAAAAATGGGAAAACGTATTGACTCGAGTATAAGACTAGGGTGTCCATCTGCATGCCTCACTGTGTCCATGCCTAGACTTGCGTTTAACATGGGACTATATGGAAGGGGTCCCCCAAAAAAATTGGTGGTCCCCCAGACAGCAAACTTTGCACACTTGTAGAAGAGAACTGGGGCTACATGTGTGCCAAGTTTCAGGTCCAGGGGACCTACGGCCGGCCAGTACCGGGTCCCCAAAGTTACTGGAGAAATGACCGTTTAACATAAGAGTCTATGGAAGGGGTGCCCGGGTTTGAACAAAAAAAAAAAAAAACCACGGTGCTCCCCGGCCAACAAACTTTGCACACTTGTGGAGGAAGAGTGGGGCTACATGTGTACCAAGATAGGGGTCCAGGGGACCTATGGCCGGCCGGTACCTCATCCCCAAAATCTGGGAGTTTAGGCGCAAAAAGGTGACTTGAGTATAAGCTGAGGGGGGCATTTTCAGCACAAAAAAAAAAAAGTGCTGAAATACCTCGGCTTATACTTGAGTATATACGGTACATTTGTGTTACATTTCTTTTTGGAAATGTATTAGAGCAGTAAGTAAAAAAGTTTTGTTGGATTTTTTTTCAGTTAACTGCTTGACGACCGGCTCACGTCGATATACGTCAGCAGAATGGCACGTACCTGTATGTCGCCTTTAACCACCGGACCATTTGGTAGCTAGAGGACCAGAGGTGAATTCAGAATTTTGCACTGCGCTGCTTTAACTGTAAATTGTGCGGACATGCAATGTTGTACCCAAACGAAATTTGCGTCCTTTTCTTCCCACAAATAGAGCTTTCTTTTAATGGTATTTGATTGCCTCTGCGATTTTTATTTTTTGCGATATAAACGGAAAAAGACCGAAAATTTTGAAAAAAAATTATATTTTCTACTTTTTGTTATAAGAAAAATAGAATAAACTCAATTGTAGTCATACATTTAGGCCAAAATGTATTCAGCCACATGTCTTTAGTAAAAAAAAATGACAATAAGCGTATATTTATTGGTTTGCGCAAAAGTTATAGCGTCTACAAACTAGGGTACATTTTCTGGAATTTACACAGCTTTTAATTTATGACTGCCTATCTCATTTCTTGAGGTGCTAAAACGGCAGGGCAGTACAAAACCCCCCAAAATGACCCCATTTTGGAAAGTAGACACCAAGGAAATTGCTGAGAGGCATGTTGAGCCCATTGAATATTTTTATTTTTTGTCCCAAGTGATTGAATAATGACAAAAAAAAATAAAAATTACAAAAAGTTGTCACTAAATGATATATTGCTCACACATGCCATGGTTATATGTGGAATTGCATCCCAAAATACATTCTGCTGCTTCTCCTGAGTACGGGGATACCACATGTGTGGGAATTTTTGGGAGCCTAGCCGGGTACGGGGCCCCAAAAACCAAGCACCGCCTTCAGGATTTCTAAGGGCGTAAATTTTTGATTTCACTCCTCACTACCTATCACAGTTTCGAAGGCCATAAAATGCCAAAATAGCACAAAACCCCCCCAAATTACCCCATTTTGGAAAGTAGACACCCCAAGCTATTTACTGAGAGGCATGTTCAGTCCATGGAATATTTTATATTTTGCCACAAGTTGCGGGAATATGACAAACTTTGTTTTTTTTGCACAAAGATGTCACTAAATGATATATTGCTCACACATGCCATGGGCATATGTGAAATTACACCCCAAAATACATTCTGCTGCTTCGCCTGAGTACGGGGATACCACATGTGTGGGACTTTTTGGGAGCCTAGCCGCGTACGGGACCCCAAAACTCAAGCACCGCCTTCAGGATTTCTAAGGGCGTAAATTTTTGATTTCACTCCTCACTACCTATCACAGTTTCGAAGGCCATAAAATGCCAAGATAGCCCAAAACCCCCACAAATGACCCCATTTTGGAAAGTAGACACCCCAAGCTATTTGCCGAGAGGCATGGTGAGTATTTTACAGCTCTCATTTGTTTTTGAAAATGAAGAAAGACATATTTTTTTTTTTCTTTTTTCAATTTTTAAAACATTGTGACAAAAAGCGAGATCTGCAAAATACTCAACATACCTCTCAGCAAATAGCTTGGGGTGTCTACTTTCCAAAATGGGGTCATGTGGGGGGGGGGGGGTTTTGTGCCATCTGGGCATTCCATGGCCTCCGAAACTGTGATAGGCAGTGAGGAGTGAAATCAAAAATTTACACCCATAGAAATCCTGAAGGCGGTGCTTGGTTTTCGGGGTCCTGTACGCGGCTAGGCTCCCAAAATGTCTCACACATGTGGTATCCCCGTACTCAGGAGAAGCAACAGAATGTATTTTGGGGTGCAAGTCCACATATAACCATGGCATGTTTGAGCAATATATAATTTAGTGACAACTTTTTGTACATTTTTTTTTTTTTCCTTTTTGTCATTATTCAATCACTTGGGACAAAAAAAAAAAAAAAATATTCAATGGGCTCAACATGCCTCTCAGCAAATAGCTTGAGGTGTCTACTTTCCAAAATGGGGTCATTTGGGGGGGTTTTGAACTGTCCTGGCATTTTATGCACAACATTAGGAAGCTTATGTCACACATCATCCACTCTTCTAACCACTTGAAGACAAAGCCCTTTCTGACACTTTGTTTACATGAAAACATTTTTTTTTTTGCAAGAAAATTATGTTGAACCCCCAAACATTATATATTTTTTTAAAGCAAAGGCCCTACAGATTAAAATAGTGGGTGTTGCATTTTTTTTTTCCACACAGTATTTGCGCAGCGATTTTTCAAACGCATTTTTTGGGGGAAAAAACACACTTTTTTTATTTTTAATGCACTAAAAAACACTATATTGCCCAAATGTTTGATGAAATAAAAAAGATGATCTTAGGCCGAGTACATGGATACCAAACACGACATGCTTTAAAATTGCGCACAAACGCGCAGCGGCGAGAAACTACATTCATTTTTAAAAGAATTTAAAAGCCTTTACAGGTTACCATGTTAGATTTACAGAGGAGGTCTACTGCTAAAATTACTGCCCTCGATCTGACCTTCGCGGTGATACCTCACATGCATGATGCAATTGCTGTTTACATATGACGCTAGACCGACGCTTGCGTTCGCCTTTGCGCAAGAGCAGGGGGGACAGCGGTGCTTTTTTTTTTTTTTTTTATTATTTATTTTGCTTTTTTATTGTATTTTTAAACTGTTCCTTCCCTATTTTTTTTTTTTTTTATCATTTTTATTGTTATCTCAGGGAATGTAAATATCCCCTATGATAGCAATAAGTGGTGACAGGTACTTTTTTTTGAAAAAAAAAAAAAAAAAAAATGGGGGTTAGACCCTAGATCTTTCCTCTGCCCTCAAAGCATCTGACCACACCAAGATCGGTGTGATAAAATGCTTTCCCAATGGCACTGTTTATATCCGGGGGGGGGGGGGGGGGGGGCATTCCCTCCCACTGCTTGTAAAAGCAGTCTAGAGGCTAATTATCTGCTAGAATTGCTTTTACATGAAAGCCGGCCACTGGCTGAAAGGAATGATACCAAGATGATACCTAAACCTGGAGGCATCATTCTGGTATAAACATTCAAAGTCCAGCAACATACCAGTGTGTTGCTGGTCCTTGTTGGACATGTATTGTAATCTTTTTTTTCATGCAGCCTGTTGGCTGAACGAAAAAAAAGAGATTGATCGGTGGGTATGCCCACCATTAGAATACCTCCCTTCATCCACCCACTTCTAATGATGGGCATATATGCCGAAGCATGGGGGCATCCTCCCGCAAAAAAGTTATGCCGCATACACACGGTCGGACTTTTCCACGGGCAAGCCTTCGTCGGAATTTCGACCGTATATACGCGGCATTAGGAGCAAAAATCGCTCCTCCGCCCCTGCTGCCCCCATGCTTTGGCATATATGCTCTTTTTTTTTTTTAACTGTGGTGGTGAAATCACCTCCTACAGCACTGGAGTCACGGCTTTATGTATCGTGGGAGCAAACGCTGTTGCTGTCAAGATAAATAATTCCGCGCTGCAGTTGAATGGCGCACCTGAAAACAAAAATTACATACCTGAAAAGCAAGCATGATAAAACATTGCAGAATGAAATACGAGAGAGAGAGAGAGGAGAGAGAGAGAGGAGAGAGAGAGAGAGAGAGGAGAGAGAGAGAGAGAGGAGAGAGAGAGAGGAGAGAGAGAGAGAGAGATGAGAGAGAGAGAGAGAGAGAGAGAGAGAGAGAGAGAGAGGAGAGAGGAGAGAGAGAGAGATGAGAGAAGAGAGAGAGAGGAGAGAGAGGAGAGAGAGAGAGAGAGAGAGAGAGAGAACTATTTTTCTTTTATTTTTTACACTTTTTTTTTTTTAAACTTTAACAACTGTAATGGTTCGGGTCTCTCAAAATGTAATGGCATCTTGGGGAGACCCTGTGTAAGTGTGTCCTTGTCTGTGAAATGCTGTACCCCTACGCTAAAACTTCACTTTTGAGTGGTAGCGTTCAAAACATTCACCAAGGCAAAGACCAGGTTTGTCAGGACAGAGTGGACAATAATAACGGGTGTCACGCCTAAATCCGCGCTTGCTACAGACACGACATCTTTTTTGGGGGGCTCGTTGGGTAGGGGTACTCGGAAGGAGATGCGTATAATGCCTCTCATGCAGCCGGCTTACTGCATTTGGTAGGGGATGGTGAGGTGCAGAACCGCCTGGATACAGGAGTTCTGTGACTATCTCATTCTGGAATTTTAGAAGAGAACGTCCCACCTGAAGCTCTGTATAGCACATGAGCGTTCAGCAAAGCCAATTGGAATAAGGATAGAGACACTTTTTTGTACCAGCGTCTCGCCTTTACGGTCAATTAGATACGGCGCCATCAACTGGTCGTTGAGGTCCAGCCCTCCCATATTTTTGTTATATTCGTGGACACAGAGGGGTTTCTCCACAACACCAGTCGCCGTAGGAATTTGGACTGTCGTGTCTGCATGAAGGGAGGTAAGAAGGAAAACATTCTTATTGTCTCTCCACTTCATAGCGAGCAAGTTATTTACACTTTACGCAGGCTCTCTCCCCCAGCCTAAGACGGGCATCTACAAGCCGCTGGGGGAAAGCCCCGGCGATTAGGTCGCATGGTGCCACATGCTCCAATCTGATGATCAAACAAGTGACTAAACAGTGGCACGCTCGTGTAATAATTGTCCACATACAAGTGGTACCCCTTTCCGAATAAGGGTGACACCAAGTTCCACACTATCTTGCCAGCGCTCCCTATGTAATCCGGGCAGTTGAACGGCTTCAACCTGACTATCTTTTCCCTCATAAACCATAAAGCTCCATACATAGCCTGTTGCCCTGTCACAGCACTTATAGAGCTTGACCCCCGTATCTGGCACGCTTGCTGGGAAGGTACTGCTTGAAAGCCAAGCGGCAGAAAAATTTAATCAGGGACTCATCAGCGCAGACAGCTTGATCGGGAATAAACAAGGCTGCAAAACGTTTGTTGAAGTGGTTTATGAGGGGCCGAATTTTATAGAGCCGGTCGTATTCAGGGTCCCCACGTGGACGACAAAGTTCATTGTCGTTGAAGTGCATGAACCGCAAAATCTGCTCGTATCGTTTCCTGGGCATGGAGGCAGAGAACACGGGCATGTGGTCAATTGGGTGCGTGGACCAATAAGCACGCAATGACGGGAATTTATGTGTGCCATGTTGAGGGAAAGGCCAGAAAGGTCTTAAAATTCGGAAACTGTAATTGGTTTCCAATCTTTGGCAATGGAAGGCAACTGGGGATTAGCGGCGATGAATTGACCAGCATATAAATTACTCTGGTCCACAATAGATCTATAGAGATCTTCCGTGAAAAAACAGCGAATAATAATCGAATGGCATAAAATCAGGCTGTTTCCACCTGAATACCGGGTTGGGCAGTGAATGGGGGAAGTACGGGTTCTGCAGAAGTGGTGGGGACCCAATCAGGATAGGCGAATTCTGCAGGAAGAGCACTATGGGTACGACGGGCCTGCCTTTGTCTTCTTGGCAGCGGGACACTACTTGTGCTTGCCACCTCGCCAGCTTGAACTGCACTTATGGGACTCGCCACGTCACCACGTGATACTGCAGTGCTGGATGTACGCCCAGGCTGTACTAGGCGCTGGTGCTTGCCAATTCACCAGAAGGAATAGCAGCGCTAGTACTCCTCTGCTCCATGATACGAGAGCCCTGCGGTTCTTGCTCCTCAACAAGCTCAGAAGATAGGGATCGGGTACGCCTGACCTTAGCAGGGACCTCAACTTCGTCGTCGGAGCTATCTGACGTGGGGCCGCTGACGTCACTGTCTTCTACGGGAAGATATTCTGAGCCTGAATCTGACAGATACGTGACCTCCTCTTCACTATCTGTCATGCTCAGAATCTCGTAGGCCTCTTTACTAGTGTACCTTCGACTTGCCATTTTGGGCTCTAAATTTAGGGGTACACTAGTAAGATTCACAGGAAAAAAAAGCACCCGACTGTCCGTCAGCAAATATATCAAACGCTACAAAAAAAACTGTTAGCGGTCGCAGGGATAAGGACTGTCTCTGCGAACGCTGCAGTTATGTGTTTTGTGTTTGGTAAGTGACAGTGATCGATCGATACTGCACTTGGGTGGGCTGGGCGGAGGGGCTAAACGCAGGTGCTAGCAGGTATCTGGGCTGATTACGCTAACACTGCGTTTTTGGGAACCCTAAACCGCTGGGGACGCTAGTATAGATCTGATCAGATACTATACCACTAAGGGAGGTGTATGCTTTGCGCGTGGGTGTTAGCGTTACTGGCACTAACCTAACGCTGCCTGGGGCGACGCAGACCCTCTCTGGCGCTAAAACCTAATTGATCTCACCCGCCGGGCGATCAGGGGGTTAAACCTTTATTGGGTTATATACGGCGGGTGCCCTGATGCTATAAAAAGCAAACTAACCAACCAGTGTCACCCGTAACCTTTATATGGTGATCACTGGTGAAAGGGTTAACTAGGGGCAATCAGGGGGTTAAAACCTTTATTAGGTTAAATATGGGGGTACCCGACGCTATATAAAAACCTGACGGGTTACCTAAATAATTAACTGGGTAACCAGTGTCACCAGTGACGCTTATACGGTGATCACTGGTGAAAGGGTTAACTCTAGGGGCAATCAGGGGGTTAAAATAATATATGGGGGTACCTGACGCTCTAAAAAACCTGCGGTGAACCTAAAAAATAAATAACTGGCTATCTAGGGCACCACCGGCACTAAATACAGCGATCGGAAAATACGATCGCTTAGTGACGCTGGCGTTAGGGGGTGAAAGGGTTAAACCTTTATTAGGGGGGGTTAGGGGGCTACCCTGGACCTAAAGGGGCCTAATCCTAACTGCCCTGCAACTTTTTACTATCACAGATGACACTAAAAGCAGTGATCAGTAAAATAAATGATCACTGCAATCAGTGACACTGTGATTGGGGGCTGGGGGGTGACTGGGGGGTGAAATGTGTGCCTATGTGTACCTACGTGTCAGTGGACTGTTGGTGCACTAACCTGCTTCCCTCTCTCCTCGGCGCCGGAATCGAAAAGACCGCCGCGAGGGAGATGACATCACTTCCTACTGCCTGTGTTTACATCACATGGCAGAGGAAGCATTTTCATTGGCCGGGAGCGATCGCGAGGGGGTGGCCGAAATCGAATGGTCACCCCCTCATCTCTGAACACTCCCCAACGATAAACGGCCCGCTCACTGTATAGAAGGGGGGTCCGATCGGACCCCCCAACTGTACAAAGTCGATCACGTACACTTTACGTGATTGTGCCTGTCGGTGCCATTCTGCCGACGTATATATACAGTGAGCGGTCGTTAAGTGGTTAAGATGCGGCATTGTGGGGCACACGCCGCCGAGCTCCGTGAGTCCGTCAGCGGGTCCTGCGATCGTCTCATGTAAAAACAAGCATTTCCCCATTCTTCCTAGTGACAGGACACTGATCACAGCTCCCTGTGATCAGTGTCGTGTCCACACATAGCCCATCCCCCCTACAGTTTAAAACACATCCCTGGGACACACTTAACCCCTTCAGCGCCCCCTCCTGGTTAACTCCTTCACTGCCAGTCACATTTACACAGTAATAAGTGCATATTTATAGCACTGATCGCTGTGTAAATGTGAATGGTCCCAAAATAGCGCCAAAAGTGTACGATGTGTGCGCCATAATGTCTGTCACGGGAATTTTTTTTTATATATATATATATATATATATATATATATATATATATATATATATATATATATATCTCTATCTATCTATCTATCTATCTATCTCTCTCTATCTGATCACCGCCATTACTAGTAACACACACACACACACACACACACACACACACAGGCCTAAACTGAGAAAGCGCAAAAAATAAAACCGCAGAGGTGATCAAATACCACCAAAAGAAAGCTCTATTTGTGGGGGGGGGGGGGTGGGGGGAAGGGGCATCAATTTTGTTTGCGAGTCAGGTCGCACAACCACGCAATTGTCAGTTAAAGCGACGCAGTGCTCTGGTCTTTGGCTAGCCAAATGGTCCGGGGCTTAAGTGGTTTAAGTAATGCAGTGCCGTATCACAAAAAATGGCCTGGTCTTAACCACCTCCCCTGCACATATACAGCCCTCAGGAGGGAGGGGGGGTTGCGCATGCGCGATCCCGATGCGCTCGTGTCTCCCCGGACACAGTGTGCTTCTCCGATTGGCACTCCCTGGTCACGATGGCTGTGTCCAATCACAGCCATCATGTGATGGTAAATAGAGAGCCAGTTGTTAGGCGATCGGCTCTTCCCATGCACCGTACACACGATTAAGAAAATCGGACAGATCGTTGCGACTATTAAGTGAAAAAGTCGAAGTAGAAATTGAATAGGTTACTAAAAAGTCACAAAAATTCTCGTACGACAGGGGAATTTTTTTTAGGATTTTTGTACTCACCGTAAAATACTTTTCTCTGTCGTCCATGGACGGACACAGCTCCTTATTTTTGACATTAGGGTTATGTTCCTGTCTAACAGAGAGGACTAGGCAGACATGTTAGATATTTAAATACATGTAACTTTAACAGAGTTGAACAGCCCCGCCCAGGGGGCGGTCCCTCCGGACATGACCCCACACCCTGCAGTCAGCAGCTCAGTTCGTAGAAAAGCAGTACAAACTTGAGGGTGGGTGCTGTGTCCGTCCATGGACAACAGGGAAAAGGATTCTATGGAGAGTACAAAAATCCTATTTTCTCTTTTCGTCCATGGACGGACACAGCTCCTTATTCTTGACAGTAGGGACGTCCCCAAGCAGTGTCCAAAAAAAAATGAGGGGTGGGAACAGCAATCAAAAAACGAACTTCACCCCAAACAAACAGAGCTCCTCAACGGAGGAGTTGCAACCTCAAATGTCCGCCTGCAAAACCTTGCAGCCGAAGATGCATTAACATCAACCTTGTAAAATTTGGAAAAGGTGTGAACGGACGACCAGGTCGCCGCCTTACACACCGGTGAGACAGGCGTTTGATGTCGGAAAGCCCAGGAAGCACCAATTTCCCTGTTCGAATGCGCCATGACAGGAAAGGGAGGTGCCCGCCCCTGAAGGGCATACACCTGGATTACGGTCCTGTCTGATCCACGAAATGGTGGGCCGACGAGACCGCCAGGCCTTCTTCGGACCAGTCACCGACACAAACCGTGAATCAGACCTCCGAACGGAGCCGTAGCAGACAGGTACACCCGCAAGGCACGTACCACGTCCAAAGAATGCAGCGCAACCTCCTTGGAATGCGATGGCCGAGGACACAAGTACAATGTCCTCATGCAGGTGAAAGGCCGAAACTACCTTCGGAAGGAAGGAAGGCTGCGGGCGTAGCACCGATTTATCCTTAGGGAGGACCAAGTATGGGAACTTGCAAGACAAGTCCGCCAATTCAGAAACCATCCTGACTGATGTAATGGCTACTAAGAAGGCAACTTTCTAAGAGAGCGTCAAAAAGAGGAATCTCCTTGATGTTCTCAAAAGGGAGGTTTCTGAAGTGACGAGAGCACCAGATTCAAATCCCACGGAGGTAGAGGTGGTCGAACCGGAGGAGCCACATGTCAGAGCCCTTACACAAACATACTCACCAGTGAATGAGCCGCCAGGGGTCGATGAAAGAAGACAGCCAAGGCTGAAATCTGCCCCTTAAATGATGCTCAAGGCAAGTTTCTGTTCCATTCCACGCTGTAAAAACAGCAGGATCCTGGAAATAGGATACACCCGTGGACGCCACTACATCTCCTCACACAGAGATGTAGGCTCTCCACGTGCGATGGCAGCTCTTACGAGAAGATGACTTACGTGCCCTCAGCATGAATCCGACAGGCCTCAGTCCCTTAGAACCTGGCTTTCATTAGCCATGCCGTTTAAAGCCAGCGACTGTAAAGCAGGATGAACAATGGGACCTTGCGAGAGAAGGTCCATCCGCATCGGCAGTCGCAAAGGGGCATCCGCCAGACGCACCAGATAGGCGTACCAGGGGACGCCGAGGCCAATCTGGGCAATTAGGATCACCGGAATTCCCTCTGCCTCCACTCTAGGAAGAAGGTTCAGTGGGGGGAATAAATTAGCCGATACTGACCCCATGGAGCTACCGATTGAGTCGAGAAGCCAGGAGATCCACGTCCGGCGTGCCCCATCTTTGGCAAAGGAGTTGAAACACCTCCGGATGTAGCGACCATTCCCCCTGGTCCAGTGTCTGGCGACTTAGATAGTCCGCCTGCCAGTTTTCTACGCCCAGGATGTAAACGGCCGACAGAGCCGGCACGCTCCTTTCCGCCCACTGTAGGATGTGAGCGACCTCCGACGCTGCAGCCGAGCTCCTTGTTCCTCCTTGATGGTTGACGTATGCCACCGCCGTGGCGTTGTCCGACTGGATCCTGACTGGACGCAGTTGTAGCCTCTGTGATAACTTGGAGAGGCACCGCCTGATCGCCCAGAGTTCCAAGACATTAATCGGCAGTTGGGATACGTCCGGAGTCAAGCAACCCTGGGCCAACTGAACTCCCCAGACTCCCCCCAACCTGTCAGGCTGGCGTCCGTCGTGATCACAGTCCAATGGAAGGGAAGGAACGACTTCCCGGACTGAAGAGCCGGGGGATCTCAGCCACCAACCAAGGGAGGCCCTGACTAGATGACTTACCCAAATCTGACGATCCAAAGACAAGGGAGATCTGTTCCACTTGGAGAGAATCTCCTTTTGCAAGACTCGAGTGTGGAATTGGGCATACGGTACTGCCTCGAAGGAGGCTACCATGAGGCCCAGGACCCGCATTAAGAAGCGCAGAGACGACCATTTGTGGGATGTCAAACAATTTCACCGCAGTCTGGAGTGTCTAGCTTTCCCAAGGGAAGAAAAACCCCTCGCTTCCGAGGAGTCCAGAATCAACCCCAGGTATTCCAGACACTGGGTCGGTACTAAAATCGACTTCTGGATGTTCAGCACCCAACCAAATTCTCAGAGGGTCCGACTGGCTATAGACATGTCCGCTACCAATTCTGAGCTTGAAGCAGCTCTCAGAAGATCGTCCAAGTAGCCCACGATAGCAATGTCGCCTCAAAGCCAGAATCGGGGCGAGCACCTTGGCAAAAACTCTTGGTGCCGACGCTAGGCCAAAGGGGAGCACCACAAATTGAAAGTGGTTTTCCCCGATCGCAAGACGCAGGAACCTCTGATGCTCGACGCAGATGGGGACATGCAAGTAAGCGTCCTTGATGTCCAAGGAAGCTAGGAAGTTCCCCTGATGGAGCGCAGCAACCACCGAACGGATCGATTCCATCCTGAACATCCAAACCCTTACAAAGGCATTGAGGGCCTTGAGGTCCAGGATTGGACAAACGCCGTCCTTCTTTGGGACAACAAACAGATTTGAGTAGAATCCCCAAATCCTTTCTTGCAGCGGCACAGGTATGATTACCCCGCACTTCAGCAAGTCCTGTACTGCCCCCATTAGGGCATTCCAATGATCCGGAAGGAGAGGAAGATTTGAGGGAAAGAATCTGTCTGGTGGACAAGAAAGAAGCTATCTTGTACCCCGAGGTGACCACTTCGCAAACCCACTGGTCGGAAAGCAGGGAGGTCCACCGAGCTGCAAACTCGTGAAGCCGCCCACCCCACCAGGGAGTCGGGCGGGAGCAAAACTTCATGCAGTAGTAGGCTTATGTGCCGGCTTGTTTGGCTTGCGCACCCAGGGACGCTTCTGTCCCCCAGCTGGACCTTTGTCGGCTTGGGAGGGTCTGCCAGCGGGCCCTGACTGACGATAATACTGCTTATGCGCGGAAAAGGAGGGCCCCGGCTTACGGCGTAGCTCCTTACCTTTTGCGGACTGAGGAAGAAGTGTGCTCTTACCTCCAGTGACATCCTTAACCCTTTCCCGCCGAGCGGACGCATATATGCGTCCTCGGCTTTCGGGGGTTATACCGGGATGATGCCTGCAGCTGCAGGCATCATCCCGGTACCGTTGTTTAGAGCCGGCGATTGGCTTTCCAGGTATAACCACCGATGCGGCTAAAAGCCGCTCGGTTGTTATACCGGAGGAGCAGGAGGGGACATCCCCCCCCCCCTCCGCCGCTCTTACCGGGCCTCCCGTCCCACCGGGAGACCCGATCCACGATCCGCCACCTCGGGTGGCTAGAGAGAACGGCTTTGATTTTTTCTCTTTACTGTAACCACGGAAGCGACGTCATGACGTCACGTCCGGGTTACTCGGCTGCCAATGGCGCCGAATTTAAAAAAGTACACAGTATTCAGAATCGCCGTTTTCGGCGATCTGAATACTTTGAAGTGTAAAGGAGGGATTGGGGGTCTTTTAGACCCCTGATCTCTCCATAAAGAGTACCTGTCACCACTTATTACTGTCACAAGGGATGTTTACATTCCTTGTGACAGCAATAAAAGTGATCAAATTTTTTTTTTTTTTAAAAACACTATTTTTAAATTATAAAAAGAAATAGAATAAATAAGAAAAAAAATTTTTTTTTTTTTTTAACCACTTCTCTACTGTGCACGAAAACCCCCTTCCTGCCCAAGCCATTTTTCAGCTTTCAGCGCTGTCACACTTTGAATGACAATTGCGCGGTCGTGCGGCGTGGCTCCCAAACGAAATTTGCGTCCTTTTTTTCCCACAAATAGAGCTTTCTTTTGGTGGTATTTGATCACCTCTGCGGTTTTTATTTTTTGCGCTATAAACAAAAGAAGAGCGTCCAGTTTGGAAAAAAAAAACACTTTTTGCTATAATAAATACCCATTTTTTTTTTTTAAATAAAATTTCTCAGTTTAGGCCGATACGTATTCTTCTACATATTTTTGGTAAAAAAAAAAAAAAAAAAAACGCAATAAGCGCATATTGATTGGTTTGCGCAAAAGTTATAGCGTCTACAAAATAGGGGATAGATTTATAGCATTTTTTTTTTTTTTTTTTTAGTAATGGCGGCGATCTGCGATTTTTTATTGGGACTTGCGATATTGCGGCGGACACATCGGACACTTTTGACACATTTTTGGGACCATTCACATTTATACAGCGATCCCTGCTATAAAAATGCATTGATTACTGTATAAATGTGATTGGCAGGGAAGGGGTTAAATATGTTCCCTCAAAGTGTTCTTACTGTGGGGGGAGGGGACTGACTGGGGGAGGTGACCGATGGTTGTCCCCATGTACAAGGGACACACCATCGGTCCCCTCTCCCTCACAGGACATGGATCTCTGTGTTTACACACAGAGACCCACTTTCCTGCTCGTTTCCCGGGCAATCGCGGCCGCCGGGCACCGGGGCCTTGTGAACGCGCGCCTCCTAGCTCGTTTTAAAGGGAGGACGTCATATGACGTCCTCCCAGAACGAGAGTATCCTCCGCCCGCCATCTATTGACAGTGGGCGGGGGACAAGTGGTTAAATGGGGGAGAAGCCCATTTTTTCAAAAGGGTCACGGACCGCCATTCCTTATCTATGAACTTGTCAAATTAAGATACATAAGGAAAAACTTTAACAGAGCGGGTCGGTTTGTGCGACCCAAATGGGACTGACACCTCAGTGGATGTCCCAGCAGCATCCTCCAGCTTGAGAGTGTCCCTCACAGCATTAATAAGTGCTCCCACAAGTGCTATGTCCTGCGCCGACCCGGACAAGGGGTCCTCTTTACCCGGATGGTCCTGGTCTGCATCCTCTGATCCACCAGAGCCGGAGTCCTGTGCCGCAGCCAGGCCCGAATCTGAGTCAGAGCATTACCTGGACGACGGCGGGGGTGCTTTTTACCCCCCCTAACACCCGCATGCCGCTTCCACCCTGGCAACAAATGATTCCAGGACTGCTGACAAAGCGCCCATAGGAACCGCCGGTGCAGGGGCACCGGTTGCTGTCACTGGAATGTCTGGGGAAGAAACGCCAGCTTCTGACTCCATTTTTGCCCCACTGACAGTCCGTAGGGACTAAGTCAAGACACTGTGTAAAAAACAATGCACACCCTCCTTGCTGCTACTGACCGGGGGGGGGGGGGGGTTACCCAGGGAACTCACCACCCAGGTAAGAGACTGCTTAGCGCCGCTGCCCGCTCTCCTTCCGCACACCGTGTGTCTGAGGTGTTCTGTGAGGTGAACAGCGCTATTCGCGCCGTTTAGAAAGCCTAGCCAGCACTAGAGGCCAAAACCCACTCCAAAATGGCTGCCGGACACCTCAGGGGAAAGGACGCGGACCACAAGAAAATGGCCGTCCGCAATACAGAACTGCGCCACAGCGCGGCCACGACAAAATGGCCGCCAATGGGAAATTTCAATGTAATAGCAGGCATAGGGAAAAATGGCGCCCAAACACGGCCATGTGGTCGAGAAGGCCGCAGAGGTGCCAAGCGGAGGCTTCCCAAAAGTGAGACAACCCCCCCACAGAGAGCAGGCCCGGACAACCCCACAGCCCCCAACCGGGACTTGGAGACCCCCACAAGTACCCCGGTCGCAGCAAACCCCACAAGGGGGAGGAGAAAAAAAAAAAAAGGGGGACAGGGGGAGGAAAGGAGAACCCCCTAATGCGAGGACTTGCTGGTGCGTTCCTGACAGACCTACATCCGAGCAGTACGGAGTAGCCGTCGGCCCGGTTCACTGTGACCAAGATAGCAGTCAGCCCAGTCATATGTGAACCCGGGAGCATATAGCTCACCGGCCACCCCTGGCGCCATGGGGTATGTCATGGCCGACCGCGCACGTAGCTTAAGTCTGCTCACGCTCGATGGCCAGACTGGGGGGACTACAAGGATCTATATTATCCTGCCTGTCATGCCCAGCCAGCAGTTGATAGTAAAATTCTCAAAAAAAAAAAAAAAAAAAAAATTCTCCTGGACCCTGGGCCCAAAAAAAAAAAAAAAAAAAAAAAACTGAGCTGCTGACTGCAGGGTGTGGGGGTTATGACCGGAGGGACCGCCCCCTGGGCGGGGCTGTTCAACTCTGTTTAAGTTACATGTATTTAAATATCTAACATGTCTGCCTAGTCCTCTCCTATTAGATATGGACATAACCCTACTGTCAAGAATAAGGAGCTGTGTCTGTCCATGGACGAAAAGAGAAAAAAAATAAAATAATAAAATAAAATCAGAAGTGATGTCATGTATTTTCGGACGACAACTATACTGACTAAACGAAAAGCGTACAATCTGGTATCGTACAAGAGAAAAGAGAAATTTTTGTGCTTGTCCGATTGAATAATAATCGGATGAATTGTCATGATCGGCTCTTGAAAGCTCTGTACTAACGATCCGATTATCGTACGATTCTTCCTCGGACTACATTTTTCGTACGATATTCGGATCGTGTGTACGGGCCATCACGCAGAAGTCGTCAGTGAGGAGAACGGATCTCTGCAGCCAGCCGGTGATCAGTGTGTGTAAACCAAAAAAAAAAAAAAAAAACACACACACACACACACACACACCACACACCCCATCTCATGCTCACTAATCACCAGCCCAGCATCCCCACACAATGTAAACACAAAGTCCCCAAAATAGTGTCCCCCAAAACACTGTCCCCACACAGTAAAAAACACCTGTCACCCACATACGTAACAGTAAAATCATATGTCCCAATGACCGTGATCACCTGTGCATATCCGTACATGATCATCTTTGTACATATGTCCGTGATCACACAAACCAATTATACACTTAACAGGATTTTTTTTACCAAAGACATGTAGCAGAATACATTTTCGCTTACATTTATGACAAAATTCGATTTTATTGGATTTCTTTTAAAATAGAAAGAAGAAAATATTGGGTTTTATTTTCCAAATTTCCGTTCTTTTTCCCTTATATCGCAAAAAAATAAAAAAACGGACTCGTGAATAAATACCACCAAAAGAAAGCTATTTTTGTGAACAAAATTATAAAAGTTTCATTTGGGTGCAGCGTTGCATGACCGCGCAATTGACATTGAAAGTGCGAGACCGCGGAAAGCTGAAAATTGGCCTGGGAAGGAAGGGGGTGAAAGCGCCCAGTATTAAAGTGGTTAAGGGGGTAAATCCTTCTGGGGCTGAAGTGGTTAAAGCGGGGTTCCAATCACATTTTGCAATTTTTAAAACCAAGTTATTTCATCAGGCAATTCTATTGTACAAATAATTTGACTTACTGTGTCCAAATCTGCCGCCGATCACCCGAGTTTTTGTGTAAAGATACCTTTTAAAAATTAATTGCTGTAGTTCTCATTTTGCTTGTGGGCATGTGAAGCCCACAAGCACTTACTTCCTGAATACTGCTGACCGGAGAATGGGATCATGCACCGCCCATCCCATTCTCTTGCATGGGTATTGTAAGCGCAACGCAGCGCCGTAAACCTCTCGGGTTGCCATCACAACGGGTGGTGACGTCGAAAGTGCCTGCCCCGTTGTGATGGCAACGAGGATAACACAAACAGTGCAAGAAGCCGTGGTGCCGAAATCTTCATTGAATCGCGTCACTTCCTGTTTTGAAGTACCACGATTCTAGCCCTAGGGCAGGGGTGCCCAACCAGTGGCTCGCAGAGCCATCTGATGTGGCCCGCAACCTCTTGCTCTGGGATGGAATAGAATACTGTTATTAAAGGTCAGTTTATTACTCAAATCACAGTGTATATATGGGCATATCTGTTCTGCAGTGGTTACTGGGCTGCTTTGAAACTGATCCGCAGATGCAGAGCAATTTACCTGCAGGTTACCTGCACTGAGCCATAGACTTCTGTTATTACCTGCAAGTTTGGTGAGCTTTCTGAAAATGCACCAAACCTGCAGAATATAAATAGGTCTATTGCAAAATGCAGAAAAGCCAAAAAAGGTACACTGCGTTGCACCCACAGTGCGGGTAAACCGCAGTGCATCAGTGTAAAAGCAGCCATGGGCCCCTTTCACACGGTCAGTCCGACCCAATTG
Organism: Rana muscosa; assembly: GCA_029206835.1. Taxonomy (NCBI): domain Eukaryota; kingdom Metazoa; phylum Chordata; class Amphibia; order Anura; family Ranidae; genus Rana; species Rana muscosa. Next base: position 670,736,263 of record CM055118.1, read on the forward strand.
GACCCTCCAGTCACCTCTGAGGAGTGGCAGAGATGTAAACCGACTTGTGTCCTACCTCCAATCCGATCAGGCATATGCAGAGCGGACACGGACCTGCCATCTGCCAGCTCCACTGATTGTGGCCCCGTGACCAGTTACCAAGTCGCTAAGTGGCCCTCGCGCTTCAAAAGGTTAAGCACCCCTGCCCTAGGGGAAGCGCACTGCATCCTGGGAAATGATGACACATTTCCCAGGAGCATTAGCGAGCTGAGGAGCCAAGGGAGATGACGACACAAACCGAGGTGATTCAGAAGGCAGATTTTGTGGGACCACATAGCAACAGGTATTTCCAGGTGAGTGAAAAAAAATAATTATTCAAATGTTGTTGTTTTTTAGGGTATTACATGCACATTAATGCAATAATGTTTTTTTGAAGGAAACTCCACTTAAAAGTGCCAGTCCAGGCAGAAGGGTTGTGCAGCGATAGCGTCAATTCTGATTGGTCGGTGAGGAATCCCTCAGGTCACTTTCATCATCAGCCAGCTGTGAGGAGCAGCAGGTCAGCCTGACAAGCCCTCCTCGTGACAGGGGCTCCACCCAGACTTGGCAAATAAGGAGCAGGCAGCCAGCGCCCAACCATGACAAGTATCTGAGGAATCGCCGCTCTGTGTACACGGGAGAATATTGGCGGGCTGAGCTCACAGCTGTCCCCAGAGGGAAGACACACGGCCTGCCACACGTGTACAGGAGGAGCGCCTCTCCCCCCCTCATCCCGGTTTACCTCAGGTGGTAGGTGACGCCTCCCTCCCCCACTCACACAGGCCCGACTCCCCTCACAACTCACCCACTCCAGAACTTTGATGAAGCCCAGGGGCTCCTTCAGCGCCATGAAGTTCAGCTGAAATCCCGACATCTTGGAGAAGGAGGAGGACGATGTAACGACACTGAGCACAGGAAGCCGGAACACACACACACAGCTCTAACCGCTTCCTTCTCTACCTGAGTCAGCCGCTTCTTCTGCTACGTCACAAGGCCCGCCCCACTACGGTCTGGGCTCCGCCCCTGGGAGGGCTGACAGGAAATGTTCAGCTCTCTCTGGGACGCTATGAGCCGTTAGAAGCGGCGGCTGTATCACTGACCGGTGTGGTGTCCGGGTACAGCCTGCTGCTATAACGGTCCTTGGTGTCTGGAGCTGACTAAACACCTCACCGGGCGTGGCTCTGTCACAATGGTGGGCGGAGCTTGTTTTCTCCGGCCACGCCTCCTCTCACGTGTCTGCCTGTTGCTGTGTCGCATGACAGGCGGTCAGGAGACGGTCCTCGCTTGTCACTGACACTGCCTGAGAAAACAGTTGTCACATATTTATAGGGGGGAGGGTTTACCAACCCCTCCAACATTCCCACAAGTGTGTCCAGTCAGTCATGGTAACACTGACACTGCCTGAGAAAACAGTTGTCACATATTTGTAGGTAGGGAGGCTTTACCAACCTTCCAGCATTCCCACAAGCGTGTTCCCTGTCAGTTCATTACCATGGTAACACTGGCACATGGCTCCCCTCACGCCTGTGAGCGATTTTGCTGAAGCGCAAGGACACGCGATAATCCGTTTGATGTTATTTTTCTGAGGCCTGTTCACACCCATGCATTTTCCTGCACGCAGTTCGATTTTGGAAGGAGTCAAGGCAGGTGCGATTTTTGGCCTTATAGTCTTCAATAGGAGAAAAAAACGCACGTACATGTGTTTTGGTGCTTTTTTTGGTAGGATTTTGTGTTTAACAACCAGTTTTATCTTCCTATGAAGCCTAATGGCCCGTACACACGATCCGGATATCGTACGACTTTTTTCGCTTAATAGTCGCAAGTAGAAATTAAATAGGTTATTAACCACTTCCCGCCCAGTCAATAGCAAATTGACGTCCGGGAAGTGGTTCTTATCCACACTGGACGTCATATAACGTCCTGCGGGATAACAGCCGCCGCGCGCCCGGGGGGCGCGCATCGCGGCGAGCGGTGGAGCGGTGGGTCAGTTTGACACACCGCTACACTGATCTCGGTAAAAAGCCTCCGTCGGAGGCTTTTTACCATGTGTTCAGCCGTGTCGAATCACGGCTGATCAGGAAGTAAACAGGAAGAGCCGTTGATCGGCTCTTCCTCACTCGCGTCTGACAGACGCGAGTAGAGGAGAGCCGATCGGCGGCTCTCCTGACAGGGGGGGTTCGCGCCGATTGTTTATCAGCGCAGCCCCCCCTCGGATACCCACACTGGACCACCAGGGAAGCCCCAAAGGACCACCAGGAAAGCCCTAAGCATGTGGATGGCCCCCATGGCCATCCACATGTAGTAAAAAATAAAAATATATTAAAAAAAACATAAAAAAATATGCCAATCAGTGCCCACAAATGGGCACTGACTGGCACTATCATGCCAAGAAAATAATGTGTGGTGGCTGGCATTGCTAGGCAGCAGTGTCACCAGTGCCACCTACTAGTGTCCATCAGTGCCACCTATCAGTGCCCATAAGTGCCCACCTATCAGTGCCCGTCCGTGCCACCTATCAGTGCCACCCATAAGTGCCCATCAGTGCCGCCTATGAGTGCCCATCAGTGCCACCTATGAGTGCCCATCAGTGCCACCTATGAGTGCCCATTAGTGCCGCCTATGAGTGCCCATCAGTGCCACCTATGAGTGCCAATCAGTGCCACCTATGAGTGCCCATCAGTGCCGCATATCAGTGGCCCATCAGTGCCACCTCATCAGTGCCACCTCATCGGTGCCCATCAGTGTCGCCTTATCAGTGCCCTTCAGTGCCGCCTTATCAGTGCCTGTCATTGAAGTAGAAAAGGTACTTATTTACAAAAAAATTAACAGAAACAAAGAAAAACATAGTTTTTTAAAAATTTTCGCTCTTTTTTTTATTTGTTGCGCAAAAAATAAAAATCGCAGAGGCGATCAAATACCACCGAAAGAGAGCTCTATTTGTGGGAACAAAATGATAAAAAATTTGTTTGGGTACAGTGTAGCATGACCGCGCAATTGTCATTAAAATTGCGACAGCGCTGAAAGCTCAAAATTGGCTTGGGCAGGAAGCTGTATAAGTGCATGGTATTGAAGTGGTTAAAGTCACGAAAATTCTCATACGACAGAAAAAAAAAAATCAGAAGTAATGTATTTGTATTGTATTTTCGGATGATAACTATACTGACGAACGAAAATCGTACGAGGAAAATTTTCGTGCATGTCCGATAAAATAATATCGGATGAACTGTCACAAGCGGCTCTGTACTAACGATCCGATTATCGTACAATTCTTCCTCGGACGACATTTTTCGTACGATATTCGTATCGTGTGTATGGGCCATTAGAACGCATCAGAAACACGCCTCAATCACACTGAACACGGCATTGAAATCATGAGAGTTCAAAGCCGCCTTTCAGTCCGACTTCAGGGGCGACTTGAAAGACATCTGTGCGGGTTCATGCACAGATGTCTATTGAAATCCCCCAAGAAGTCACCAAAAGTAGTGCAGGAACTACTTTTGGAAATCGGTGCAAAGTCGGCGTCGCACCGATTAGGATGCTCCTATTGCCGACAATAGGCTTCGATTTGACATGCGATTTGACCTGTCAAATTACGATGATGTGAACAGGGGCTAAGGCTGCTCTCACACATGGGCTCTTTGAATCGCAGGCAGAATAGCCGTGATTCTGCCCTGATTTCAAAACGCCCACAAGTTCACGGCCAACGCCCTTCAGACAGAATTCCATGGCTTTGTCTGATGGAAATCCGATCGTGTGTAAGACCTTAAGCAATCGCACAGTGTCCATGCGATCTGCTGTGGGTGTCAATGTTATCTTAATGCCTCGTACACACGATCGGATTTCCATCGGACAAAGCCGTGGAATTTTGTTCGAAGGGCGTTGGCCGTGAACTTGTTCTGCATACAAACGGCAAAACTTTGTCGGCTAACAAACAGAAACTACATGGTTTTTCTGCTCTTTAGCGCCACCCTTTGGGCAACTTCTGCTAATGTTGTCTTATGGTTAGCATTGCTTCTGAGCATGCGTGTTTGTACTTTGGATTTTTTTCCGACGGACTTATGTACACACGATCGGATAATTCAATATCACACATTTGTTGTCGGAAAATTTTAAAGCATGCTATCCAACATTTGTTGTCGGAAAGTCTGACAACAATTGTCCGATGGATCGTACAAACGGTCGGATTATCCGACAAAACCGCGCCACAATTCCTGTCGGAAAATCCGATCGTGTGTACGGGCCTTTAGGCTACCTTCACACTGGGGCGTCGGCGGGAAAGCGCCGCTATTTTTAGAGGAGCTTTACCGTCCTTTTTGCAGCGCTTTTCGGCCGCTAGAGGGGCTCTTTTAACCCCTGCTAATGGCCGGAAAAAGGTTAAAAGCGCCCGCAAAGCTTCGGCGGCGCTGCCCATTCATTTCAATGGGTAGGGGCGCTTTAGGAGGGGTGTATACACTGATTCTACAGCGCCTCAAAGATGCGGCTTGCAGGACTTCACTGGAGTGAGAGGCTCTTTACAGGCGCTATTTTTAGCGCTATAGCGCCTGTAAAGCACCTCAGTGTGAAAGCAGCCTTACAACACCCCAAACAGATCTTAAAACGCAGTGCGATTGCCACAATCGCATCGCATAGGTGGGAACACCCATGCAGTGCAATTCAGGTGTAAGGGAAAGAAAGGGCTCTGCACCTTTTTTGGTACAGGTGCGATGCAATTTCAGCCATACAAACTGTATGGCCAAAATCACACCGCACAGACATCACATGTGATCTGCACAGGAATGCAGTGTGAATCACATACGATGTCTGCAATCGTACCAGTGTGGACCTAGCCTCACGCAATGCAGTTTGCAGCGCGATTTATCGCCCGACAATCACGGCAAAACCACACCGCGTTTTTAGGTGCCACTGAAATGAATGCCATCTGATATGTGTGTTGTGCAATTTGTCATTCACACCTGGGTACTTTGAAATCATGGCTATTCTGCCCATGATTCCAAACATCCATATGTGAATGGAGCCCAAAAAACGCACTACAAAAATGCACTGGCAAGATGGCACCTAAACCGTAAGTGATGCGGGACAGAGGCGTAACTAGAACCTTCAGGGTGTTTCGTCAGATTAGGCGACCCGTCATGTTCTACAGTGTGCCCCCTTCCTTCCGTCTTGGGGGCTCCCACGGCGGCAGAATGCCAGGGCCCAGTTGCGACCCTGGTAGTTCTGACACGGGGTGAAGATCCGGTTGTAGGCTACATAAAAATGGCCACTTACGCACTGGAGGACACGTATTTGCGTGAAACGCGTTGGGTGGAGCTACAGTTGTGACGTCACACCACCACATCAGTTTCTGCTTGTTTGGCTGTACTTCTGCTATGGATGACAGCAGTGCAGTTCGTTATGCACACCTGTGAGCCATTTTCAGCGGACCACTAAAGCCCGCTGTTGGCTGATGTCACAGAGCTGGTCCAGCCTGGCGAAAGATTGTGACCATATGGTCAGGATCCACCCAGATGCCTGAGCCAGAAACTCCCACAGCCCAGTCTTCCAGTGAACATGGGGGGGCGGGCAGAGCAGACAGTCACCAGCTCTCTGCTCACAAAACACAGAGAACTGAGCGATTGGCGGTGTTTGATCACCCAGTTCTCAGTGTTAGAGCCAGTGGGGGATAGATGCAATATCAGACCAATGCTGCATCCACCTAGGTAAGAATGATTTAAAAAAAAAAAACTTCTCTTTAACTGCATTACACTATATGGTACTCTAATACTTGTGGAAACCGTAAAAATAAATACTCCACTACGATGATTATTCTAATCATGGTGTTTGGAGTTGGTTTGTGAGCACAAGCGCAGAGTCCTGCCCCCAGTGGAGGAAAAGTGTATAGGTGACCAATCCTGTGGAGCCGGTGATTGATGCCCACATAAGTTTGCTGCTGATGCCTGTTTGTTATCGTCTGGTAGCATATCCCTGCGGTGAGTGCGCATTTCATGGGTTTGGTGGAAAGAATTTATTACACTTAAGCCTCGTACACACGGTCGGACTTCCATCGGACTTTTCCAAGGTTTTTTGTCCGAACGGAGTGGGTTGGGAACACCCATAGCATACACACGCTCTGACTTTTCTGCAAACTTTCTTAAAACTTCTTACAACATCACGTGTTTTTTCTGCTCTTTTCTGATCTTTACTGCCACCCTTTGGTCAACTTCTGCTATTGTTGGTTGATTTTAACATTAGTTGTTTTGTCCATCGGACTAAAGTCCGATGGTTATCTGTACACACGGTCAGACTTTGCTCCATCTGACTTTTGTTGGGCAAAAGTTTGTCCGTTTGCAGACCCAACTTTTGTCAGATTAAATCCAAAACCAAGCGAAAAAAGTTTGTCCGATGGAGCGTACACACGGTCGGATTGTTGGTCCAACTTGCTTAAAATGAAGTTTGTTGGGCAAAAGTCAGACCGTGTGTACGGGGCTTTAGTGATGATTTCTATACTCTGGTGATGGATGTGGACTTTTTATTCGTACTTTTGGATCATCACATGAAAAGTGGGTCTATGTGTTATCATAAAATACGATTTATGTTGATGGAAGCTCTGCAATTATTACTGTACTGTTGCACTGAAGTTATTTTTATATCGACTTCTATTGCTAGCAGCTTCTCTAGCGCATATTTGTGTTAGCGCTGACTTTTTTTGTTTTTGTACTAGTGTGAACAAGGCCAGGTTAACACATATGTGGGTCCTGCGTGCTCCACTTACGCACACAGCGCAGTCCAGTCCAATAGGGCTGCTGTTCCTGCACAAATTGCATCCTTTTTATTTTTCAAAACGCAGCCTCATAGAACTGCATAGTGTTTCACGCACCCCAAAATGTGCTTAGTTTTTCAATGCATGGGGTTACCGTTAAGAATTAATGGCACCCTGCATGTCTAGTAAAGAACAGGGAGATCTGCCTGCAGGCCTTGGAACATGTGTAATTAGCACGCGTTCCCCGACCCCCATATGTGTGAACTTAGGCTTAGAGGCTTTTTCTTCTGCGTTTTTAAGTGTGACTTGTAGTACAAGAGCAAATATTGACATTTTACGCCCCATAGACTTTTAAATGGGAGAGCCTAAAAAATGCACCAATTGCAATTTTAGTCCATGGAGCTAAAAATCAGAATTTCTGCTCCAAAGAAGCTGATGTACTTTTTCAAGCTTCACATGACAAGCAACACAATGCTGAGGTGTGAACAGGCACATTGAGAATAATGGGATCCCTCATCTTGAGCAGTGCTGTCCTTCAGAAATCGAATGACAAAACGCTGCGGTGTGAATGGGGCCTGGTGCTGAGCTCTGCCCGAAAAGGTGCTAATTCCTTTACTGTCTCTTCTGCAAGAAAGAGCCTGCCTGCTCGCAGTTTTTTTCATTTGAGACTTTAGTTCCTCTTTAATGTGGTTGTAAACCCACTTTTTCAACTTGCACCTACAGGTAAGCCTAGATTAAGGCTTACCTGTAGGTGCAAGAAATATCTCCTAAACCTACACGGTTTAGGAGATATTTAGTAAAATGACAGGCGCCGTAGACAACGCGCCGTAGACAACGGCGCATTCATGGGGTTAATCCCATTCACAAATTCGGCTAGGTCGCAGCATTCTACGACTTAGCCGAATTTGATGGCTCACGGGCGCATGCGCGGAGTCACGTCTTCGCCGCTCCGGCCAATCACAGCGCCGGAGCGGCGCTGTGATTGGCTGGAGCGGCGATACCCGGAAGTAACATTCCGGCTATCGCCGCAGCGATGGCTGCGGCTAGAGAGAGGGACACGGACGACTATGGGGGCCCCGATCTAAGGTAAGTGGTACATAATGAGCTAGTATGCTAGTCATACTAGCTCATTATAGCTTTGTCTTGCAGGTGCGATCAAAAGAAAAAAATGTGGAAATGGGTTTACAACCACTTTAACGCAATGGACTGCCATGGTGTGAATGAGCCCTGAAATGCTTAAAACTATTGGTGATAGGTTGCCTTGATTTCTTTGATCCATGGTTAAATGGTTTGTGTGGCCAGAATTAGGGCTTTTGTAGATGTGCAAATGCATCTACAAGGTAATACCACCAGAGATTTTTGATCAAGGGCAGGGGTCTCCAAACTTTTGAAACAAAGACCCTTCAAAATTTAGGGGGCTGGACTGTGGCTAGTGGGAGTAGAAAATGCCCTGGCATCGGTGGGGGTAAAAAATGCCATAGGCTTGGTGGTCAGTGGTGGTAAAAAAACCTGCATCATTGGTGTCAGTGGGAGGAATAGTGTCCCATAATTTGGTGTTAGTGGGAGAAATAGTGCCCATATCAGCGGAAGGAATAGTACCCCAAGGGCCGGATAAAGGCAAGAAAAGGGCCACATTCAGCCCCTGGGCCACAGTTTGGAGACCACTGATCTAGGAAAAGGGAACATTTTATACTTACCTGATGGTAATTTTCCTTTCCTGATGCAAGCTTGACAGCATATACGTATGGGAAGGCTCCGCCTCCCTGCCCAATTCAGGACCGGTTATATTATAAAAGTAGGTCTCCTCCCTTCCTGCAGTATTCTCGTAACTTAGTATCACTGCGAAGGCCTTTATTATATTTTCGTGATATTTTTATTTTATTTATTTATTTATTTATTTTTTGGGAGGGGACCTATATGCTGTCATGCTTGCATCAGGAAAGGAAAATTACCGTCAGGTAAGTATAACATTTTCCCTTTTCCTGACACAGCATGACAGCATATACGTATGGGATGTACCAAATCACCAGACAACAAGGGTGGGTACTGCTCAAGTGTTTAAGAGGATTAGCTCTATCCCCACTAACGACTGAGATGTATTGTAGTTAAGACTGCTGGGTCCACAAGAATGGACCCCCAAACGTGTTGAATGTAGACCAGGTCGTAGTTTACATATTAACTCTGGAGGAACTATTCTGGAGTTCCGTCAATGCATGCGCAATCAGACTGGAAGAGCGGTCTCTGCCCTCATCTGATGGGTATACCTAGTCATCTAAGCTTTGACTAACTTAATCCGCACCACTGCGATTGTCTTCGTTAGACAGTGATTGTCTTTTTCCGATGCCGTTAGGCCTGATGAGTCTATCGTTTTTCTCCTAGAAGAAGGGCCAATTCTATGTCTCTTTTAAACCTTGACTATTTTCAATGTTCGTGGTACTTCAAACACTTTAGTTTGGATATGCCAGAAGGCTGGTGTTCTTTCCCAGATTGCAAAGATACCAACCTTTGTATAGGGTTGAGGAAGAGACTAGAGCCATTTTGCCTGATAATTTCAGCAACAAGGTAGTTTATAGCTTGACACTTGGATGTCTGAGATCTTTCTAGACCTATTCGCCAAAAGGAATACTTATTCCATGTTACTGGCCATATTTAGGATGTCCTATCCCTCTAAATGGAGAGTGAGATAATGTGTCTCATACTATTTGGAAGACTAAATGGGGAAAAGAATAACTTGCCCAGGTCTTTCGGAATTGGTTGCTAAGATATGCAACCGTTGCTGGATCCCACCGTTGCTGGATACCACCGTTGCTGGATACCACCGTTGCTGGATACCACCGTTGCCGGATCCCATAGAGTAAGGACACGACTGAGTTTCATGTAGCCTTTAATGCCATATCTAGGCTTACTTGTATACAATGCAATCCTTACAGTAAGGAGTAGAGAATTCCATCCTTTAAATTCTGTAGGTTTTTCTCGTATCTAATGTACTTGAAGTTTGGAGTATGCGCTCTGACCTCCATAGGATTTCAAACACTAAACGGTGAGACCTCTACTTCTTGGTCTCCAGCCTCTAGATATAACTTGTATGAAATTTGGAAGATACCGTTGGCTACGCTGTATGAGGTGTTGGATCTCAGGAAGGAGAATAGGAGGAGGTTCTCGGATCTGAGACTGTACCCGCGGATATTATGGCCTGCAAGCCACTGGGCAATTATTGTTATCACCACCGAATGACTGCGAATCCGGATAAGGATCCTGGAGAGTATTAGGTTTGTTGAATATACATATTGGCTAATTTGCCGACCCAGTTGGCTGTCATTAGTTTCTCTGCTTCCACCTCTGGGAAGCCACCCAGGTTACAGTCAGACCAATATCTTGATAGCCTTATTTGTTGCCGATCTCTTGACCAGCTTTTTGTTTTGGAGACCGTCCCTTGTCATCCGACAGCTTTTGTATCTTACGCCATCTGGCCTGTAAGTTCTAGAAAACCCTACTTAACGTGCTGGGAGATACATCTGACAGAAGTTGACTAGTTTTGCATTCCTTCTTGACAGCGAAGATAGGACTTCCCCATTTTGCTGAGTCTTTTCAGCATAGTTGAGGCTTATTTGTTGCGTTTCGGAAAGACTCCAGTCTGCGACTGCTATAACTCTGACTTTTGGACACCTTGTCCTCCATTGCATGAATACCTGACGAGTAACCACTTGGGATGATTGGTATGCCTAATAGCTGATACGCTGACAGATTAGTTCGTTTAGCTACCTCCCCAAGAGGGGACTTTCCTCCTCTGTGGAGTTACTGTTTCTAGTGCAGGAAGTAAGTCTTTCCTTACTACAAAACCCGTTAACACAGTTGTCAACCTTCCCTTGGGCACCTCGGACCTCATGGTTTACTACCAGCTACTTTATTGCTCTTGCGACCGTGGGATGCAACCCATGGGAAAGAGCCATTTGTTCAAGTGAGATACTTATACTGTTGTTCTCTCTGAGTGTAACTTTATTGTATTTATTTTCAGAGATTCAGAATTGCTTCCCGGTAGGTCATTGTTGTGATGAGACTAGTTGGTCTTTCGATGATGGTTCCTCCCAACTCGATCAGAGTCTGTACTGGGACTCTTTTCCCAGAATCTGGAAGTCATTGCGCCAGTCTGTTGTCCAGACAAGGCTCACCAGAAGTCCTTGGTCCCGCAAGTCGGAACTTACTGGACCCAATATCCCAAGAAATGTCTGGAGTTTGTGGAAAGGTCACAGTCTGCCAGATGAACTCGTAGTGAACTCTAATTGCCAGGCGAAGGTACTTGCTGCAACATGGGTCTTTTGAAGTGTGTATACACACACTTGTAGATGACCACAACATACAGGATATATAAGGTAATATCGACATATAATCACACATAGGTTGGACTTGATGGACCTGTGTCCGTCCTCAACCTCACCCCCTATGCAACCATGCAAATATACAACTTGCTAGGTCTAAAGACCATCGACAGTCTTAGCCTAGGTTTCCACTATTGCGACCTAAAATCGTGCGATTTACTGCGATTTCTATGTGTCTTGAATCAATGCCTGTGTATTCTTGATGTCTATGGCCCCAAGTTAGATCACAGTGGGCTTAAAGTAGTGTAGGGACTACTTTACCGTTGCAGCCACTTGGGGGGGGTCGCACCGCTATGAACGATACTCCTTGGAAATCATGGGGTACGATTTGTGGAGGTCAAGCCTTACTGACGGCTGGAGAGATTAATTGAAACAATGGCCTGTGCAATTTTTTGGATCCTTAACATTCCGCCTGTTATTCAAGTCTTACTTTTGACTAACGACCATGTAATCACAACCCTTGTGCTCTGATGCATCATGAAGGGAATGCAATGAATTGGTAGAGAAATGAAAAAAAATTCCATTGGCTTCCTTAATGCACAGGACCCACAGATCCTAAGCTCAAATTTACATATAACTGTCAGCTGACCCTATTGGGCGGCTTGGGTTTAGGCAAATAAAGATAATTCTTGATTCTTTATTCTCCGCTATAGTTCTCCCAGGTCTAACCTGTCATTCACTTTGTTACTTTGCCTTTTGGCCATCCTCTGGTCATTGGTGATTAACATAAGGAATTAATCCTCCTTCTAAATATCACCAGATCCGACTTGAACAGTCACCACTCTGACTTAAAGCGGCATGTGTTTACTTGTGGGATGGGACATAAGGGTTCACTGACCACAATGATTACTGGAGAAACCGCATATAGTTTTGTATTCGCAGTGTCTGAACTGCATCATTGGCTACTCCATTTTCAATCTAGGATCTGCCATCATAGAGATTTTATCACAGACCAGAGCTCTGCTTTCATCCTGTTTGGGGTCCTGACAGTCTGGCTACCGAAGTGAGCACAATCGCAGGACACAAAACACTACTTAACAGCAGTATGAACCTTCTTCATCTCTGGCTCTATTTGCTGTCCCAGGGTCTCTGCAAAGGATATTGCCTCTTCTGTTGGAAGAATGGCACCCTTGGTTGATCTGATGCAGCCTGTTTGGCCGGCTGCTTTTGAGGCAGAGGTACCCTTTAGATGCCTTTGTTTGAATAGCTTAGTCCCCGAGCTCCACACAGTCAGCTTGGATGGGGTTAAAGTATCCACCTTTTGCTTCTGATATGCCAACTTGTCATAGCAATTTCCCAGAAGCAAGCTCTGAGGTAGAGGTTGCCTTTAAACAAGCACAATTGTTTGATTAGGCTTGGTATGGAACGATTAGTGACTGTAGGCCTTTTCAGTCTCTGCACCTTTGTCACTGTCTTTGGCCTGCAACCTTGTTTTGCATTTTGGCCGACACACCAGTTACCACCAGACCACTATGATTACTGTAGAGACTTCTTGATCTGCCTCCACTGGCAGTTAACTACATAGTGGTTCTTTCAGGGCTGAAGAGGATCTGTCCCCTGTTGCAGAAGTAGGTTGACTGGTGTTGGTGTTGAGGGCTGGAGAGATTTACGCTCATTATGCCCATAATGTGCACTCTTTTAGGATATACCTACCTGCCCTCACCTTAGTTAAAGTTGCTGGTCTCTAGGAAGGCTGATTGCTACTGGTTCACATATGAGCTGAAGCCTGCAGCCATGCCTGGGGTATTTGCCATAAGTAGTAACCACTACAAACCACATATCTTTCTGTGGGGTACCCCAAATAATACAAGCAATTACATATTGCTAACAGGTAAGTACTAAGGAATGTGACTAAACAGATCCTGACTTTTATTTTAGAACCAAGGTCAGCATGTAAATGCATAGAAATAAACACATCACAGTCATTCACACTGTAGAGTTAATGTAATCATAGACAAGCAGCGCAAGTTAATAGTCATCTGACAATTAGCACTAGCAGGTTAAACCTACCTTAGACACATGTACCACTGTTGTGGAGATTTTTATGGAGATGTATTTAATATGTATTGTCATAGTGTCACCCAGTGTTAGTACTTCCGCAACCCGCTCTAAAAGAGCTGATTGGGGTAGTCTGAGGCTGGTTGAATCCCGTCTGATAGGGGAAAACGTTTTGAGGTTGGAGTGTGATGTTTGCAGGGTGCGGATATGTCCGCCAACGGGGGCCCTCTGTGCATTAGCATGGACGATCGTTAAGGAGGGGATATGCTCGCTCTGCAACAACATCATTGGTTATGAGCAGATGCGTACTCTTGTCTCTGCTGTGTCTGATCAACATTGGTTGGAGTTCGTAGTGCGCATCTGCAGATAGCCTCCCTCCCCCATTCAATAATAGTATAATCTTAATATGCGTTATTCTATGGAATAGCGCAGAATAAGAATTCCTATCAACGGTAACTTTAGCCATCCTACATTATTGTATTCATGTATGACATCTCCTGTTGGAAGGAATGTCCAGGTATTGTCATTCTCATGTGGAAGGAACATCCTGTGATGTTCCCGCCCATGGGGGGAGGTGACTGGTTGCTGCAACCAATCACCTCCTGTCTTGAGATCTTTTGAGTTTAATAAAAGCCTATGATTAGGCGTCGGCTGAACAGTCTTTGCTGGAATGGCCTGATAAGAAGATAAGCTTTTGTGGTGCTGCCTTTCTTGGATGAATGATGGAATGAACGGTGAGTGGATTTTAGCAAACTTAGGCTAAAGATAGCATTATTGCAAAAAGATGAAATCTGATGTGTGCTTAGATAGCACAGGAATTATAGGCTGTGTGCTCTGTAAACAGCAGTCTGGAATTCCACAACACCACCAAGGATCATACCTCAATCAAGCATCAATACACAGTGAGCCCAGCCTGCAGGGCCAGGCCCTGCATTAAAAGGAAAGGACTCAATATCACCTGTTATCAGTTCAAGCATTAGCAAAACTGCAGACACAGACTCCAATCTGTGAAACATTAGTAAACAAAGTGGCACTATGGATAGCCAGTTAGATTCACATGTGTGATATATGCTTTTCAGAAATGCAAACCAACAGCATACCTGCAGACAATAAGTCAAGACTGTAGGGCCAGGCTTGTTCAGTTAGTAGGAAGGCTTCAGCACAGCACAGCACACCTGCTATCATCATTAGCAGTATTGCAGACACAACCACAAGCCTTCAGAAATGCAAGCTTAACCACATACTTGCAGCAGTAACTGAATGGAATTTTGCACCATGTGGTGCCTTACCACTTGCATGCTTCATGTCCAAACAGACAGTCCAATGAATGTCCATCCATGGCGTCATGATAAAGGAGCACTCCCTAGAGACCAGATGCCCTCACCCCCATATCTTCCTGGATCTTGAGAGGGGGGGGTCTCCCCCATATAGGCGTTCATGTCTGCCTTTACAGCGGGGAGCTTTGTCACAGGAGAGGCTTGAACCTGTGCGGCTTGGCCAGAAGCGTCCGGCAAGGTGAGGGAAAAATAAAAGTTCTGCTTTTTAGCAGTAGCATAACCGGCTGTAGCAGTGAGGAAAAAAAAGAGAATACTGCAGGAAGGGAGGAGACCTACTTTTATAATATAACCGGTCCTGAATTGGGCAGGGAGGCGGAGCCTTCCCATACGTATATGCTGTCATGCTGTGTCAGGAAAGATCTAATTGCCTTAGGCCTCATTCACACATTCTAATTGGCCATGGTGTGGTATGGGATCCCAGGTGTTCTGATCGTCAATGGCTGCTCAGTCTGTACAACCGAATGACAGGCTGGAAAAAAAACAGAGCTGTTCACGTCTATAAGCAGGTATCTGTACATCCAGGGACAGATGTCTGCCTGATGAAGTGGCCCTGTGAGTCCCTTAAATGTTGCTTCTGTTTTAATAATGTGATCGCTGAATAAAAGCTTTGGACCCGCTCTGGAGATCTGTGGTGTGCTGGTGACATTCTCTTGCTCAGATTACCTTTGGTTCCAGACGAATGTCGCTGCAGCACCCCTTACCAACTACAGCCACCTTGCAGGAATGTGTGCATTAGGAATAGTATGTTTGATCGCTTGGTAAAGCAAAATAAGTGCAACACTACTACCTTAAAGTAACACAGACATCCCAAGTCTCCCGTGAGGTGCGGGAGCCTCCCGCATTTCGGGGGTGGCTCCCGGACATCCGCAAGTGCTGCCCGATATCCCGGCTGGTCCCCCCCGTTCACCGTTGGGGATGATCGGTGCAGCAGGAGGGACAGCTGTGTACACCGATCTCCCTGTATAGCTGACATCCGCTTCGCCTTCTCTCCCTCCCGTGGCTGTCGGCTAAAAAGCTATACAGGGAGATCGGTGATCACAGCTGTCCCTCCTGCTGCACCGATCATCCCCGGCTGTTCCCTGTATCCTCCTCCTCCTCCAGCCCCCCTCCGTGTCCTTCTACCCCCCTGTTCTTCTCCATCAAAAATTAGGAGGTTTTGTAAAACAAGTCTGTTGTGACTTTAGCCAACATCCCTAACTAACATATATACGAAAGTTTCCCCTCAAGGGCAGGACTTTATAGGCATGGATTGTACAACCACTTAAAGGGTAAAATAGTTTCAATATTTATTATACATTAGAAGAAACAAACAAGAAAATAGGTGATTGTGTGATAACAAAGTAGACAAAAATTCATAAAATTAAAGTTGGTTGTCAATTAATCATACAAGGTACATAAAATACATGGATCAAACCATGCATATATACTGATGATATGGACAAATAACAAGATGGTACATATATCAAGATCCTACGCAATACGGAGAGAGACTCCTTCTTCAGGGAAAATCCAATATATGATTTAGATTGTAATCTAGAATAAAAGAACAGTTTTTACAAAATAGCATTCACTTGACCAACCATAGAACCCATCAAAAAATGGCAGAGGATGGATCTAGTACATGAAAAGAGGATTTGGTAGCGGTATACTCACAACCATGCAATAAGGCCCAAGGCAGATGGCACAATAGGACCAACAGGTCACGTGGGAGAGAAGTGGTGGTCCAAAAAGGGGTTAAAAAATAAACCCCATAAAGGGGCATGTGAAGAGTCAGCGCAAGAGGTCACCGGAGATCAAACCAGGACCGCGTATAACTAGAGAGGGGAACAGAAAGAATATATACCAATAAAATAGAAAGAGCCAAATCATTGGAGTACAACTTATTGCATCTTTGTAAACTGGTTAGAGTGTCATACGACCCAGGTTGAACCTCATTTGTATATGAGGTCAACGACATAATCTAACATACTAGAGAGGCATATGCATAAACAGGTACACTCAAAGAACCATCTTTAATATACATATATCCTATTACCTCTCATGCAGTGCTGTAGGCTTAGGAGGTGGCAGACCAACAGAAAAAAACTGGATCTGCACAATGAAAGAGATCCAGTAGGGGGTACCCAAAGAAAAAACCAAGGGGGAAAATCCACAAAAAAATGTTGACCCGACACAAGGGGCAGACCAGTGAATGCTGGCATCCACAGATCATGTCCCCCAAGTTAAGTCGGACCGGCCCACGGGTGCCGGGATTGAACCCCATAGACCCCCATACGCAGACCCAATAAATAGAAAGGGTGAAAGAAGAAGGAGAAAGAGAAAATAAAAAGATGAAAAAATAAATAAAAAATTGTATAGAAAAAGTACGGGACCAATTGTAAATGCCTAAAGCCTCGTACACACGGTCGGACTTCCATCGGACTTTTCCGTGGTTTTTTTGTCCGAACGGAGTTGGTTGGGAACACCCATAGCATACACACGCTCGGACTTTTCTGCAAACTTTCTTAAAACTTCTTACAACATCGCGTGTTTTTTCTGCTCTTTACTGCCACCCTTTGGTCAACTTCTGCTATTGTTGGTTGATTTTAACATTAGTTGTTTTGTCCATCGGACTAAAGTCCGATGGTTATCTGTACACACGGTCGGACTTTGCTTCATCGGACTTTTGTTGGGCAAAAGTTTGTCCGTTTGCAGACCCAACTTTTGTCCGATGAAATCCAAAACCAAACGAAAAAAGTTTGTCCAATGGAGCGTACACACGGTCGGATTGTTGGTCCAACTTGCTTAAAACGAAGTTTGTTGGGCAAAAGTCCGACCGTGTGTATGGGGCTTAAGGATCCACATGCATGGCAGTCAAATAGACACACACGGCCACAAATGAATTTTTTACAGAATAGTTCCCAGGATGGGTGGGAACAAACAAATTTGAAGATGTAATGGGACATCAATAAAATCTTGATACATTTTATCCACAGCAATTGATGACATTAAAGGCATGTTATACAGTAAAAAATAATAAATACAAATTATGAACATAGATAATTATGAGGTGGAATGAAGAGACGGGAACAAGTATTGTCTTGTCATACGGGATAATCCTTCCCAGGGAACTCATCTCTCCTTGCTTCCTGAGACAAACCCCTCAAGGAAGGGCCTGTAGTTGGCAGCCTCATTGAGGCTTGGAAAAGTGGTGGCCTGGAGAAGGAAGATCCATCTAAGCTCCCTCTGTAGCAATAGCTTATTCCAATTACCCCCTCGTGCGTTGGGGTGTATTCTGTCAAGAACCATGAATTTTATCCCTGAGAAGACTCCATTATGAAGGGCTGTAACATGTCTCCCCAATAGGAAGTCAGGGTTACACCCCCTCATACTCCATACATGCTTTGTCATCCTTGTCCGTAATTCAACCTTTGTTTTGCCCACATAAAACGAGACACAGTCACAGAGCAGCAAATACGCTACACCTTTGGTGTTGCAATTGACGTAGTGGGCTGCTCTAAAGACCCTGCCATTTGGTAATATACATGTTGGACCCACCTGTATATACTGGCAGTAGTTGCAGCCCCCACATGTGTATGTTCCCTTTGATTTACAGGGATCACCACGGTTTTCGCCTTTGAATTCGCTTTTTATAATCCGATCTCTGATAGATGTTGCTCGTTTGAAAGTGATCAATGATTTGATTGATATTTCTTCTTACTTGTTCTTCTACAGCTCCCCTCCCTGTCCTTCACCCTTCTCCCTGTCCTCCTCCTCTGCCCTCCCTCGTCCCCCACAGCCAGCTTCCCTCCTCTTCTCTCCCGCCGGATGTGGGGATCTGTCAGGATGGAGAGTGGAGGAAGGAACCGGTCATTTACCGACCCCTGCCTTTTCTGAATTGGACACAGTAAGCGAGATCGCTCCTGTGTCCTGTGAAAACTGAGCAGAGTAAGCTGTGTTACTATGCTCGAATCTGGAGGGAATGCCCCTCCCTCCAAATTCCTGTATTTTGGGATGTGACAAAGGTTGCTAGGATTTAAAATATTCCTGGTTAGTTTCTCTCCTTTTCTATATTTGTGTTACTATGCTCAGTTTATTAATGGACAGGAGCCGCTGTCTTCTGTCTATTCATCTTCAATGCTGAGAAAGGGACTGGAGAATCTGTGTCCTCAGCCTCTTTCTCTGTCTCAAAGGGGAGATGTCAGGGGTCTGTTAGACCCTTGATATCTCACTAAAGCCCCCCCCCCATAACAGGGTTGATAAAAAAATATATATATATTGTGACAGCAGGAAGGTAAAGTCACCTGGTTGCATCCAGGGGGGTAGATATATTTCGCCCAGATTCAGGCTTTACGCTGACTTATACAACTAGATGGAGAGTTGTATAAGGCTAGTGGGCTCATGGATGACTCATACCTCTAGGGAGAGTGTGGGGCGTCGTACAGACAGGGAGTTGATGAGGCCAGCTGAAGCTTGTCAGCTCATTTAGGCCTCTATAAGAACTCCCAGATTCATTAGGTGTTAGCTCAACTCTCCCAGGTCTGGAGAGTTGTATAAGGCTAGTGGGCTCATGGATGACTCATACCTCTAGGGAGAGTGTGGGGCGTCGTACAGACAGGGAGTTGATGAGGCCAGCTGAAGCTTGTCAGCTCATTTAGGCCTCTATAAGAACTCCCAGATTCATTAGGTGTTAGCTCATGCCTGGAACCAGACCTGTGTGGACTGTCTAGGGAGAGTGAACCCCTGTGCGGTGAGGCAAAGCCTGTGTGGCTATTTGTTTGGACTTTTACTAAACCAGGGACTTAGGGACTAGGACAGCACTAGGCTGATCCCAGTTGTTAGTTAGGAATCCTGTATGTTTAGTCAGAGGTCAACTTGACCAGGATTTATTTTGGTTATGTTTCTTTTGCTTTGCTGTGTTTTGTCACTGTAAATAGAAAATAAACCGCACCTTTTTGATTTTGAAAACCACAACCTCCGTTTGCTGGGCCTGTTTTGTGTGGGGAGCCCATCCCGGGGGTCACACACACCCGCTGCCGAGCTAACCCCCTCACAGTTGGTGGAGAATGCAGGCAGTTTTTTTTTAAGCCAGCATGGAGGAGATACTGAAGCAGCTGGCTCTAGCAAATGCCAATCAACAGCAGACAAATGCAGGTTTGCAAAAGAGCCTTGCAGCTCAACAACAGAGCCTTGCAGCCCAGCAGCAGACAAACGCAACTTTGCAACAGAGTCTGGAGGCTCAGCAACGAGCCCAGCAGCAATCTGAGGCCCGCTTCATAGACCTGTTGCAGAAGCAAGAGCAGAGACTACAACAACAGATGGAAGCAGTAATGCAGCAACGTCCGCAGACCAGTGAGGAAAGCCGTCCCACTAATACCGCGTCCTTTGGGGTGAGTCGTTTATTGACAAAAATGACTGGAGAGGATGATCCAGAGGTATTTTTGACCACATTTGAAAGGACCGCTGAAAGAGAAAAGTGGCCTGAGGAGCAGTGGGCTGGACTGGTGGCTCCTCTGTTAACTGGTGAATCGCAGAAAGCTTACTATGACCTAGAGCCTAACCAAGCAAAAGACTATGTGATGCTAAAAGCTGAAATATTGGCAAGGCTGGGTGTCACCCAGGCTGTCCGGGCTCAGCGTGTGCATAACTGGACTTTCCAGCTTGGAAAACCCCCCAGGTCTCAAATGTATGATCTCATTCACCTGAGCAGAAAGTGGCTACAGCCAGAGACTTTGTCCGCACCAAAGATTGTGGAACGTGTTGTAATGGATCGGTTTTTGAGAGCTCTTCCTACTGCCATCCAAAAGTGGGTAAGCCATGGAGACCCAGAGACGGCCGATGGTCTTGTGGATCGTGTGGAGAAATACTTGGCTAGAGAGAACCTGACGGCCTCTTCCAGAGACACTCGGACTTTCCACCCTAAGACCAGACCATCCCCAGGGGCGGATAAGAGGATTCCAAGGGGTGAGGGTGGAGAGAGTGAGAGGGTGGGAGCTCTACCCCAAGTTTGGCGAGAACAGCCTGGGAAATCAGCGGCTCAAGAGGCGGCAAGAAGGATCGTTTGCTACCGCTGCCGGCAAGCGGGACATATTGCAGCCAATTGCCCGGTTGTGGAGGAACCCATGCAGTGTGACTTTCTGACGGGCAGACGTCAGTCGCTGTGTGCGACAGTCGCATGCACTGCCATTCGAGGAACTGAGAAACATTTATGCAAAATGTGTGTTAATGGTAGAAATGTTGTGGTATTGCTGGATTCAGGTAGCCTTGTGACCCTGATAAAGGCTGAGTTAGTTAAAACAGAGGTCTCTGGGAATAGCAAGGTAGCTGTTATTTGTGTGCATGGGGACACCCGAGAGTATCCAGTGACTACAGTGTGTTTCGAGACCCCCAAAGGTACCCTCTCTCATCCAGTGGGCTTAGTATCTCAGTTACCGCATGACGCCATTGTGGGAAGGGATTTTCCGAAGTTCTGGGAACTGTGGGATGATCCTGAGCCCCTCACTGGTGCCCCTATGTACCAGGAATGTGATAGCCAGAACTCCCCTGAGAGTGGTGAGGACTCTCCGGAATTTCCCTTATCAGTATTGGCAGGGGAGACTCAAGAAACTGGAGAGGAGCCCACCTCCTCAGACGAAAACCTACCGTCTGTGGAGTTTTCTGATCTTGAGGTTCACAGGGAAAACTTTGCCACAGAACAGTTGAAAGACCCCGCCCTAATAAAGGCACGGGAAAACGTAGTGAAAATAGATGGCGAGTTAGTGAACCCAGATAATACCTGCATACTTCAGCGTAGAGAAGGACCTACTGTATCGGGTGGCAAAAAGGGCAGAAGAAACCGTTGAGCAGCTTGTGGTGCCCAAACCTTACAGGAAGTTGGTGTTGGAGTTGGCCCATGGGCACATTCTTGGAGGTCATCTGGGGACAGAGAAAACCCGAGAGAGGGTATTACAGAGATTCTATTGGCCGGGGGTGATGAAGGACGTAGAAAATTATTGTTCCTCCTGCCCTGTGTGTCAGAGGTTGGCCCCGATGCCACATTTCCGTAGCCCGCTGGTCCCTCTACCCATCATTGAGGTCCCGTTTGAGAGGATCGCCATGGATTTGGTAGGTCCTATAATCAAGTCCGCTAGGGGGCACCAGTACATATTAGTTATAATGGACTATGCCACCCGTTATCCAGAAGCGATCCCTCTCCGAAATACCTCGGCCAAAACCATAGCCAAAGAGCTATCTCTTGTTTTTAGCCGGGTGGGTATTTGTAAAGAACTGCTTACGGACCAAGGTACACCCTTTATGTCCCGGGTTATGAAAGAGCTGTGTAAATTGTTCAAAGTGACGCAATTGCGTACGTCTGTGTATCACCCCCAAACCGATGGGCTGGTTGAAAGATTCAACAAAACCCTAAAACAAATGTTGAAGAAAGTGGTGGATAGAGATGGAAAGGATTGGGACTGTTTACTTCCTTATTTGATGTTTGCTATTAGGGAGGTGCCCCAATCCTCTACGGGATTCTCCCCCTTTGAGTTACTGTATGGGAGACACCCAAGAGGGCTGTTGGATATTGCCAAGGAAACTTGGGAAAGTGAGAGTTCTCCCCACAGGAGTGTGATTGAGCATGTCGCCCTGATGCAAGATCGAATTGCACAGGTAATGCCCATCGTGAAGGAACATTTGGCCCAAGCGCAGTTGGCACAGCAGAGAGTGTACAACCGTGGAGCCAAGACCCGTACCTTTTCCCCGGGGGATAGGATATTGGTACTTGTCCCTACGGTTGAAAGTAAATTCCTTGCCAAATGGCAAGGCCCCTACGAGATAATGGAAAAAGTGAGCGAAGTGAATTACAAGGTCAGACAACCAGGAAGGCGAAAGCCCGAACAGATCTATCACGTTAATCTGTTGAAAGCCTGGAGGGATAGAGAGTCCCTAGTCGCAGACACTTGGTCACCAGCTCAAACTGGTTGCGTGATTCCTGAGGTTGGAATAGCAGCCACCTTGTCACAACCCCAACAACAGGAGGTTAAGGAGTTTGTGCTTCGCAACAAGGAGGTATTCTCTGAGCTGCCGGGACAAACATCTGGGGTAGAGCATGACATCATTACCCCGCCCGGTGAAAGGGTGAAGTTAAAACCCTATCGGATCCCAGAGGCTCGACGGGAGGCAATACGGGAGGAAGTACAGAAAATGCTGAACTTAGGGGTGATAGAGGAGTCCCAAAGTGATTGGTCTAGTCCCATCGTGTTGGTGCCTAAACCGGATGGGAGCTGGCGATTTTGTAACGATTATCGTCAGTTGAACAAAGTTACAAAATTTGACACCTACCCCATGCCACGTATAGATGAGTTGATCGACCGGCTGGGAACAGCCCGATACATGACGACTCTTGACCTCACAAAAGGGTATTGGCAAATCCCCCTGGCCAAGTCGGCCAAAGAGAAAACCGCATTTGTAACCCCAGACGGGGCGTTCCAATATAAAAGAATGCCTTTCGGGTTACAGAATGCGCCGGCCACATTCCACCGGAAAATGGACCAGATGCTGAGGCCCCATCGGAAGTATGCTGCGGCTTACCTGGATGACGTAATTGTCCATAGCACAGATTGGGCCTCACATCTGCCAAAAGTGCAAGCAGTCCTGGACTCTGTTCGGGAAGCGGGGTTTACGGCTAACCCCAAGAAGTGTACCATTGGGCAGGAGGAGGCCAAATATCTTGGGTACACCATTGGGAGGGGAGTAATAAAACCCCAACTCAACAAAGTCGAGGCCATCCAGAGTTGGCCACGTCCCAACAGCAAGAAGCAGGTACGAGCCTTTCTGGGAATCGCTGGGTATTATCGGCGATTCATTCCCCACTTTGCTTCTAAGGCTGTGCCCCTAACCAACCTGACGAAGGGGAAAGGGTCGGTCATGATTAAATGGACCCCCGAGGCTGAGGCAGCATTCCAATTCTTGAAACAAGCCTTATGTAGCCAGCCAGTGTTGTACTCACCCGACTTCTCTAAAGACTTTGTCGTACAAAGTGATGCGTCAGATGTGGGGTTAGGAGCAGTATTGTCCCAGGTCTGGAACGGGGAAGAGCACCCAGTCATTTACCTCAGCAGGAAATTGAAGTCCCATGAGGTAAATTACGCCACCGTTGAAAAGGAGTGTTTAGCGGTGAAGTGGGCTCTAGATTCCCTTCGGTACTACCTGCTAGGTAGGCACTTTGACATGGTTACGGATCACGCTCCGTTAAAGTGGATGGCTCAAAACAAGGAAACAAATAGAAGAGTAAATAGGTGGTTCCTGGCCCTACAGGAATTCAACTTCACAGTAAAGCATCGCCCTGGCGTTCAAATGGGGAATGTGGATGCTTTGTCTCGAGTACATGAATGCCTGATTGCTGGTGTTCCAACCCCGAGGTTAAAACAAGAGGGGGGGGGTATGTGACAGCAGGAAGGTAAAGTCACCTGGTTGCATCCAGGGGGGTAGATATATTTCGCCCAGATTCAGGCTTTACGCTGACTTATACAACTAGATGGAGAGTTGTATAAGGCTAGTGGGCTCATGGATGACTCATACCTCTAGGGAGAGTGTGGGGCGTCGTACAGACAGGGAGTTGATGAGGCCAGCTGAAGCTTGTCAGCTCATTTAGGCCTCTATAAGAACTCCCAGATTCATTAGGTGTTAGCTCATGCCTGGAACCAGACCTGTGTGGACTGTCTAGGGAGAGTGAACCCCTGTGCGGTGAGGCAAAGCCTGTGTGGCTATTTGTTTGGACTTTTACTAAACCAGGGACTTAGGGACTAGGACAGCACTAGGCTGATCCCAGTTGTTAGTTAGGAAACCTGTATGTTTAGTCAGAGGTCAACTTGACCAGGATTTATTTTGGTTATGTTTCTTTTGCTTTGCTGTGTTTTGTCACTGTAAATAGAAAATAAACCGCACCTTTTTGATTTTGAAAACCACAACCTCCGTTTGCTGGGCCTGTTTTGTGTGGGGAGCCCATCCCGGGGGTCACACACACCCGCTGCCGAGCTAACCCCCTCACAATATATATAGATAGAGATATATATATATATATATCTCTATCTCTATCTCTATCTCTAAGTGTAGCGAGTATTTGAATTTAGGGGGAGCATCTGGGTGGTAGTGTAACCCAGATGCACTGATTGCTAGGGAGTCTGAGACCCTTTTATGGTTCTTGGAGGACTCTGGTGGTGTGAGGTTCCCTGCGGCCTATAGGTGGCATTGTTGCCGGGGGCCGGGGTTGAACTCACACCGCGAGGCTGTGCCTTTTTGTCCTCCTCTGGCGCTGGTACAGCGGGGCGGGGAACCCGCTGTGACGCTGGGGGGAGAGGAGATGGGAGGGGCGGGCGCCCTTACCACGGGGTTCAGAGTGCAGAGTAGGAGGACGCGGCCGCACCCAGGCACCTTCCGCCTGGGTGCTGTTGTTCCGGAGTTCCGGGCCCAGGTGCCTTTGACCTGGCCGGAGCGAGAGATGGAGTCCATCTCAGGCACCTTTAGCCTGGGGTGAGGTACTATGGCGGATGCCTGGGGCTCAGTACCTTCGACTGAGTTCCGCGAGGGTGGAGGAATCCGAGGGGGCCCTAACTCCTTGGGTGCCCATGTCTGAGTTTGTGAGGTCTGGTGAGCAGAACTTCTCTGAAGAGTCCGGCGCAGCATTGCTGGTGACGGAGAGGCCTCCGGTACCTCCCTTGGACGGATGTCCTTCCCCTGACAGGGGCCGAGCTAGCGAAGGTAATTCATGTTCTATTTCACATAGTCAGTGGCAGTGACTATTCGCCACTGGTGATACCACAGTGGTTAGCTTTATCTGGAAGGATTGTGCCTTGGCCTACTCCCACTGAACTGTTGCAAAGGTCCCAACTTGATTGTGCTGTATGTTTATTCGCTGAAAGAATAAAACTGTGTTGGACCCATTCAGTGTGTGGAATTCTGGTTACTAGGAGCTAAGGAGTCAAGGACGAAGGACAGGACTTGACTCTAGGACACCTACACAAAGCCCGATCTTTCTGGCCTTCACCTCGTCACTATGGAGGACATGGGCCGTGGTGTATCTTATCCCTCCCCCCAGTACTAACACCCCTAGACAGAGAAAAGACAAGCCGAGAATGAGAAGGGGTGAGGTCGCTACATATATATATATATATATATATATATAGATATATATATATATATCTATATATATATTTATATATAGATATCTATCTATATATATATATATATATATATATATATAGATAGATAGATGTTGTATATATAGATATATATATAGATATATATATAGATAGATGTTGTGTATATATATATATATATATATATATATATATATATATATATATATATAAATGAAATTGTAAACAAAAATGATAAAAAATGTAATTATAAAAAAATATATAAAATAAACTAAACTACTGACACCACCCCCTTGCACTACCAACACTGTCCACTTCCCCAACCCCCTCTCCCCAAAAAGCATTTAAAGATAAATAGTACTTGTAAAAAAAAAACAATATGTAAAAATAAAAACTACTGACACCATCCACTGCCCTACGTACACCATCACCACCATATACTCCCCACCCCTTCCCCAGAAGCACTGTGAGAAAAAAAAAATATTTACAGAAAATAAACAACAACATTGTAAAAAATAATAGAGAAAATAATAAAAACAAAAAACTATTGACACATTGCTCTGCTGACACTGTCCACTACCCCACCCCCAATCATTGTGAAAAAATTAAATTAAAAAATTGTAAAAAATAATAAAATAAAATAAAATAAAAAAATAATAATAAAAATAAATGATGAATAAATGAAATAATGAAATACTAACACGTGTATACAATCCTGTGATATAGGGCTATATATCTATGATCACGCTAATGGGCGAATATGAAAAACAGATTTCCCATTTAGACATTGAAATAGGAAAATTAGAACAAGCTTTAGTCCCTCTAAAAGAACATGACCTCTATCAGAGCTTGGAGAAAAAACTAAAAGAAGATCTAGCACCCTTTAATAAAAGTACCCTTCTTATAAAAGAACAAAAATTCTGGCGTGATAAAAACGCCTTTCAGGAAGAAAAGGCCTATAGATGGAACAGCAGTGGGACAAAAAGAAAACAATATAATAAAAAAAAATTATTCCTATCAAAATGACCCACAAAATTTCACTCACCCCTCCGCTTCCTCCACTTCCTATGTATGGGAAAATCCTCGCTCTTCAAGAGAGCGAGGGCGCCCCAAAAGAAGTTGAAAATGTATTGAAATTCTCTAGAACAAGATAATAAGAAACGCACGGTTGATGTAGAAACGGGACCCAGACAGGATCAATTAGCACCCAACGTAGATGAACAATCACAAGGTGCTCCAATTGGAGACCAAGAATCGTCACTTTCTGACACATCTAGTAACAATAGCCACACTTCACTCCCTTTAGGTCACGTATCACTCCCTTTAGATGGACCGAGAACACAGTCCTGCAACAATTGGCTGGTCCCTATTCGAGGCAGCTACCCCCCAGCCCTGAGAGGACGGGGAAGCAGGGGACTAAAATCCTACCAAAATCACAATTAGGATTTCATCAAAATTACACCAAAACCACTATCACTCAACACTTAAATATCATTAACCTGTCTTCTCATGACCTAACTGACATGGAGAAGTAGGTCCTCGCTAGAGAACTAAGTTTTTGTCCACATCAAGACACTGATATATTTGAAGTCACTAAAGATTTGCAACTATTTGCACATAATTTGTTACTAAAATGTTCATATGCTAAACCTATTAAAGATCAAGAAATTGCTGAATGGCCACGACGCTCGATGCGTGAATTTAAAGCTCTTAGAGACTTAACTTAGAGAAATAACACAGTTGATCTGATCGATCAAATCGATCTGGATGAAATCCTCTCATCCGTAGAAACTATGCCAAAAGACCCTTTATCCTCATTTAAAGCTCCATCCGCCAAATTTCCACCCCTCAACACTAATCAGAGTGTGGCTATCTTTCTCCAACAAATACTCAAAGATATTCAAAAACTATCTTTGAAGAGTGAAAAAAGTAACGATAATTTATCCGAAAGAGAGAAACAAGCTTTACAATCATTACAGAACAACACAGCAATCACGATCAAATCTTCAGATAAAGGGGGAAACGTGGTGGTAATGGACAATGTAAATTACATAAAAATGTGTGAGAAAATACTAAACAATAAAGACTGGTATAGATCCATTTCAGGGGACATAATTTAAAGTTTCAATAGGATATTCTACAACCTGGTGGACAATTTCCACTCACAAGGAATAATTTCTAGGGACTTATACGGCTATATTCGCACTAACTACCCCAAAACACCCACATTTTATAGTCTCCCGAAAATACATAAAAATCCCATGTGCCCAACTGGTAGACTAGGGATGAGCTCCGCGTTCGAGTCGAACATACATTCGACTCGAACATCGTGTGTTCGATCGTTCGACGAAGATCGAACGTTTTGGGTCGTTCGCGCCAAATTCGAGTGACGCGAACGGCCCAAAATCCTGGCGCTGTGATTGGCCAAGCATGCACTGTGACCCCGCATGCTTGGCCAATCACAGCGCCGGCAGCGAGGAGAGCCATAATTGGCCACAGGCAGGATGCCTGTGGCCAATTATAGCTCAGGGGGGTTTAGTACACGCCCCACACTATAAAAGGCTGCCAGCGCAGCGGCCTTGTGTAGTGTGTTGGCGTGCAGGGAAAGATGTACATAGGCAGGGACAGTGTTAGAGAAATTGTGTGTAGGGAGAGAGAAGGATAGGTAGGGACAGTGTCAGTGATATTGTGTGTAGGGAGAGAGAAGGATAGGTAGGGACAGTGTCAGTGATATTGTGTGTAGGGAGAGAGAAGGATAGGTAGGGACAGTGTCAGTGATATTCTGCTAAACCTTGTGTGCAGGGAGAGAGAAGGATAGGTAGGGACAGTGTCAGTGATATTTTTGCTAAGCCTCCTGCACAGTATACAACCGAAGCTAGCCCTTAGTGCTGTGATTTCCTGTTGTGTAACACAGGCAGGCATCTGCAGCACTTAAAGCAGGCGTAGTGTGATTCCTGCAAAATATACACCTGAAGCTAGCCCTTATTGCTCGTAGTTTTTTTTCTTTTGTGTTACACTAAGGGCTCTTTCACACAGGACGGATCAGTAATGATCCGCCCCGTGAAGCTCCGCTTGCTCAGCGGGGATCGCTCCGTTGATCCCCGCTGAGCCGGCGGATGACTGGGCGGTTCCCACACACTCTGCAGGGACCGCCCTGTCAGAGCGCCGCTCTCCCCTATGGGGGGATCGGATGATGACGGACCGTAGAGTCCATTGTCATCCGATCCGCAGACGGAAGGAAAAATAGGGTTTTCCTCCGTCACACTTTTGCGGATCAGAGCGGGTCGGATGTCAGCGGACATGTCACCGCTGACATCCGTGGCTCCATAGGAGGACATGTAGCATCCGTTCAGGTCCGCCTAAAAAACTGACAGGCGGCCCTGAATGGACCCTCCGTGTGAAAGAGCCCCAACAGGCATCTGCAGCACTTAAAGCAGGTGTAGTGTGATTCCTAAAAAATATACACCTGAAGCTTGCCCTTATTGCTCGTAGTTTTTTTTCTTTTGTGTTACACTAACAGGCAACTACAGCACTTAAAGCAGGCGTAGTGTGATTCCTGAAAAATATACACCTGAAGCTAGCCCTTATTGCTCGTATTTTTTTTTCTTTTGTGTTACACTAACAGGCATCTGCAGCACTTAAAGCAGGCGTAGTGTGATTCCTGAAAAATATACACCTGAAGCTAGCCCTTATTGCTCGTAGTTTTTTTTCTTTTGTGTTACACTAACAGGCATCTGCAGGGGCATATAAAAAATATATAATGTGGCGCTGTGAGAGAAGTAGTAAAAAACCCTACTTCATGTATAGCACAATGGTGCACATAAAAATATGGTGTCAAACAAAACGTTTGTACACAATAGGTGTACACAAATGAATGTGATAAAAATGTAAGTGAATACTAACAGTGAAATAATTGGTATGGGGTATAGGTGCACAACAAAAACCAGCAATTAAACTGGAATATTGATCATACCCATAATAAACAAAAATCAAAATATAATGCAGGTGGAGACAAACTCATATAAGGCGTCACAGATGAGTATGTAGAATAATGTCCAATCTTATCACATATGAAAAGAAGTTCATAGGTCAAAATCCAACAAAGAGCTGCATCGTTTGAAAATAGGTTTGAAGGGTGCATCTATCACATTTTCCCCTTTTTACATGGCTTGTTGTCGCCATATTGGTTTGGATTTCTTCCTTTTCGGGTTGGAAATACGGACCAGTGGTGCTGTCGGCATAAGGAAGGAGGTGTCTTGCAGATCCTGACTGTTCCTTGGGTCCACAGAGTGGACAAAGCTTTGTTGATCCACCACCGTACAGTGAGTTGGGTCCACTCTGTCCGGTAAGAGCATTTACTTCTCCCCCATTGGCCCAAGGTGAAGGCACTCCCGGGTGATGTCATATATCCTATATGCCTATAAAGAAAATGTGATAGATGCACCCTTCAAACCTATTTTCAAACGATGCAGCTCCTTGTTGGATTTTGACCTATGAACTTCTTTTCATATGTGATAAGATTTTACTACTTCTCTCACTGTTTTGCTTTGCTTCTATCTAGCAAGGTTACTCTGTGGTATAACAAGGAAGCTGAGACTTCTGCAGTGTGTAAATGTGCTTTTACTATACAAGATGCTGTACATACAAAACTATTACAATATTAGGACTAAAATACAAGACTGACATATATCTATAACAAGCAAAATGCCTAGAACATAGAACAGCCTATGGTCTATAACTACAAATACATTTAAAGGTTACTTAACTTGGATTACGCTTTGTTCATGATCTCCATTGGCAATGATTCTTCTTGGAGATCAGGTCCTGTTCTTCTTCATGATCTTACAGCAACATGGTGTGTGTTTTTTCCTAGCTTACTGTCCTGCTTTTATCTGTGTGTCAGGCTGTTTACCATTGTTACCAAAACAGAAAACATAGATGTATTTCAACAATAGCATTGAATACAACAATGCTATCTACCTATTGTCTACTCAAAAACGAACCTGTAATCTAAACTGTGATTTCTTTCAGTTTGAGAGCTGAAAGAAATCTCAAACAGGTAATGTTTACTGTGGCTATAGAGACATTAGCATATTGGATACAACAATGGTATCTAACCTATTGTCTACTCAAAACGAAACCTGTAATTCTTTTCAGTTTGAGAGCTGAAAGAACTCTCAAACAGGTAATGTACTAAAATACAACAATGGTATCTAATCCCATTGTCATTTGTTTGAGAGATCTACTTAAACCAAATGCTGATAGGTAATCTGACTATTGTAAAATTGTCCCATGTATCCTATGTCTGATTAATATAATAAAAATCATATTTTTAACAAACGCAATACATTCCGCCCTATGATTTTTATTTTTTCTCTCTCAGACCACACACAGAAAATCTCTTCATTACTGAAAACTCAATATACACATGAATTTTCCTTAAATGCAACCCCTCCCATATTTCTGTCACTGGGAAGGTGTTCCAGTCTTTGGATAAAAGTTCATTAGAAAGTCCATTCTAAAGTTCTTTAGAAACAAGTCCAGGCTTGGAATACATCAAAGGCCTTGTTCTCCACAGCTCTTGCGATCTTCCGTCATTCTTTCCATCATGTAACCACTTTTCTCTGGTCTTCCTATGGATCAAATCGGAGACAGCCTGTGGAGTGGAAAACAAAGCGGATTATCTGTTCCTTCTAACAATACATAAACAGTAGATCCTGGCCCTTCAGCTACTATC
The DNA here is from genome assembly GCA_029206835.1 of Rana muscosa. Lineage (NCBI taxonomy): Eukaryota > Metazoa > Chordata > Amphibia > Anura > Ranidae > Rana > Rana muscosa. Next base: position 670,767,579 of record CM055118.1, read on the forward strand.
TCTCCTCTAAATGGCTTCTTGCCTGGATATCTGACCAATACTTTGCCACCTGCATGTATGCACCTCTGACCCTCCCAAAGAACATCAATAAGGAGGAGAGGAAATATACTGATATTTCCCAGAAAATCACTGCTGTTTATTTTGGAAGGTTTGATGTTATGTAGCCTCACTTTCCACTCTTGCTGAGAAGTATCCACTAACCAGTCAGAGTCCCAGCCACTGTCTTGAAGCTCATCTGCCAATGCAAATATAACTTCAAACCTTCCTGCCAGATTCCATCTCATTCCTAGATAAGCTTCAGCTTCAGATACGTCACTCTTGGTTTCTATGTCATGGGAAGCAGTAACATGGTATCTGTTAAACCCTGTTCTTTCAGGAACCTTACATAAATACTGTGAGGGGGTTAACTCGGTAGCGGGTGTGTGTGACCCCCTGGTTGGGCTCCCCACACAAAAACAGGGCCAGCAGACGGAGGTTGTGGTTTTCAAAATCAAAAGGTGCGGTTTATTTCTCTATGTACAGTGACAAAAACACAGCAAAGCCAAAAAGAAACATAAACAAAATAAATCCTGGTCAGTTTGACCTCTGACTAAACATGCAGGTTTCCTAAACTAACAACTGGGATCAGCCTGGTGCTGTCCTAGTCCCTAAGTCCCTGGTTTAGTAAAAGTCCAAACAAATAGCCACACAGGCTTTGCCTCACCGCACAGGGGTTCACTCTCCCTAGACAGTCCACACAGGTCTGGTTCCAGGCATGAGCTAACATCTAATGAAGCTGGGAGTTCTTATAGAGGCCTAAATGAGCTGACAAGGTTCAGCTGGTCTCCTCATCAACTCCCTGCCTGCACGACGCCCAGCCCTCTCCCTAGAGGTATGAGTCATCCATGAGCCTACTAGCCTCAGCTGGGCTTATACAACTCTCCACCCTAGTTGTACAAGTCAGCATAAAGCCTGAATCTGGGAGAAATATATCTACCCCCCTGGATGCAACCAGGTGACTTTACCTTCCTGCTGTCACAATACTTAACTCTGCACTCCAGCTGTGGAATCTGTGCCTCAGCCCCTACCATCCTCTCATATGGTGTGCTTTTGGCTATTGGCCTAGAATTTAAAAACATGACTGCCTGTGTGAAGACCCGATCCCACCCCCTTAGTGTATGTGTGGGTGTAATTTTGCGTATCTGGTCCTTCAATAGCCCGTTGTATCTTTCAATCAAACCAGCTGCCTGTGGATGGTATGGGATGTGAGACAACCAGTACACTCCAGAATCTTTGGCCCACTGCTGTACTGTTAATCCGGTGAAGTGTGAGCCATTATCACTTTGGACTTGTTTGGGACAACCATAAGCAACAACAAGTTTCTGAAGCAGTTGAAGCGTTGCGGCTTGATCTGCACGTTTGCAAGGATGAACAAGCATAAGTCCTGAATAGGTGTCCACTGCAGTGCAACAATATCTCAGTCCATTGTTTCCCCGGGGCAGGGGACCGATGAAGTCAATCTGCCAGATCTCTGCAGGCCTCTCACCCCTCTTAATCGACCCAGTGGAGTACTTTTGCAATGGCCATTGTCGCACTTCTCCACACACTGTACAGTTCCCTATTACAGTCTTTATCATGTCCATGGATATAGGCAATCCTCTCTGCTGTGCCCATTCATATGTTGCTTTCTGCCCCAAATGTCCAGATTGTTTGTGGGCCCAGTTGGCCAAGTTCATCAAAACAGGATCAATTGGCACAACTGCCTTCACTTTTGCGATTTCATCTGCAACTCTGTTATAGTTCTCAAAGTCTGGTACTAGGGGCACATGTGCATCAACGTGCTCCACTTTTATGGTGCGGGAGTGAGCTTCCTTCCAGATGTAGTCCCAGACTTCCTTGCCTCCCCACACCACCTTTCCATGAATCATCCATTCATTGGGCTTCCACGTGGGCATCCAAGTTGTCAGTCCTTTAAAAACCGCCCAGCTGTCAGTGTAGATAGTGACATGGGAAGAAGGATCCTCCTGAAGAGTCATCACTACAGCTTTCAACTCTGCATACTGACTGGACCCTCCAATTCCGGACTCCTGCAGGACTGTGTCTGTACTTGGATTGTAGGCTGCTGCTGTCCATTTACGCCCAGACGAGGCGATTATGGCTGAACCATCAGTGAACCACGCTGACTCCTTCATGTCTTCTGACAGAGACTCAAAGGGTGGAGCCTCTTGAATGGGGGATGACTGCAGCACAGGAATTTCTTCTTCTGGCCGGGTGCTGGTAAAAGTAACAAGCCCTGCCAACTGTTTTGAAATGTCTCTAACAGCTGCAATACCCCCTCTTTCTTGAAGGTACCACTTCCATTTCATTAGTGTCTGGTTCTGGGCTACAGCTGCCCTAGTGGTCAGTCCATTATCTCTCACCCATCCTGCTATTGGCAATGCAGTATGGATGGTGACTGTGTCCTTTCCTGTAATGGTCTCTACATGTTGAAGTGCTGTGTAGGCCCCAAACAGGTACTTCTCTAAGGGCGTGTATCTCGTCTGTGCCCCTGTCAGTTGTTTGGACCAAAATCCAATAGGTATTGCTCTCAGTCCTTTCTTTTCATTTGGCTGTCACAGACTCCAAGATATGGTACCATTCTGCTCCACTACATCCAGCTGAAATGGTACTCCTTGTCTCACGGGTCCCAATCCCTGATGCTGCAAAATAGCTTCTTTAGCAGCCAGGAATGCAGTCCGCTGCTCTGAACCCCATGAGAACTCAGTCTTTTTTCTGGTAACATTGTATATAGGCCTCAGAATCAGTCCAAGATGTGGAATGAACGATCTCCAGAATCCCACAACTCCAATGAACTTCTGTGCCTCCTTTTTGGTAGTAGGGGGCAACAGCGCCTGGATAGTTTGCACAACTGTCTCTGGAATCTTCCTCTGTGGCCCAGTCCACATCATTCCTAGGAATTTCACCTCTGTGGCAGGTCCTTGGACTTTGTCTCTGTTGATAGCCCACCCTCTGTTCTCCAAGTGTTGTATCAGCAGGTGCAGTGCTTCAGTTACATCTTCTTTTGTCCCAGAGATCATGATGTCATCAATGTAGTGAAACACAGCGACTTTCAAATTCAGGGTACTTAAATCTCTGGCAATCAGTCCATGACAAATCATTGGAGAATGAAGATAGCCTTGCGGAAGGACAGTGAAAGTGTACTGGCGGCCGTCCCACACCAGAGCAAACTGGTCTTGACAATCTGGGTCTATCAAAATTGAAAAGAAAGCGTTAGCCAGGTCTATCACAGCATGATATTCTCCTGCATCTTTAGCAATTTTTTCAATAATTGAGATCATATCTGGTACAGCTGACTTCAATGGAGTTGCCACTTTGTTTAGACCTCTGTAATCCACAGTCATTCTATATGTCCCATCAGGTTTCTTTACTGGGAACACCGGAGACGAGAAAGGACTTACAGCAGGTCTAAGGATCCCTACTCTCAACAGTTCTTGAATAGTCTCCCCAATTTCTTTGTCGCCTCCAGGAAGTCTGTACTGCTTGAGACAGACTGGCTTCTCTGGTGGAGGAATGTAGACAGGGGTCCATTTCGCATTACCTCTGACCACAGCCTTCACCGCCCTTTCCAGATACGCTTTATCAGGATTAGTGATGAGCCGAACACCCCCGGGTTCGGTTCGCACCAGAACCCGCGAACGGACCGAAAGTTCGTACGAACATTAGAACCCTATTAAATACAATGGATGCGAACGTTCGAATTCTAAAGTGCTAATTATAACGACTATTATGCATGTTATTGTCCTAAAAAGGGTTTGGGAACCCGGGTTCTGCACCAGGGGACATGTATCAATGCAAAAAGAAGTTTTAAAAACGGTTGTTTTTCGTGAGTAATCTTTTTAATGATGCATAAAGTGAAAAAAAAAAAGTCAAATATTCCTTTAAATATCGTACCTGGGGGGTGTCTAAAGTATGCCTGTGAAGTGCCACGTGTTTCCCGTGTTTAGAACTAAGGCCCTATATACTCTGAACAGCCGTATACAGGCGGTGCATACAAGACAGGGACTGTAGGTTTGTTTTGAACAGGTACATTGTTTAAGTGTAGCTCCAGCCCAAAAATCTATTTTTAAACTTTTTGGAAAACATAGGTAAGGGTTATCACCCCTGTAACATTTGTTTTGCTGTCTGTGCCCCTGTTCAGAACATTTCACCTCACTTTCCGTCCCAATGACAACTGTTTTTGAAATGTGGTGTTTTTCTTGAAACAAGGATTGGTGATAAAGCATCAGTACAGAGGAGACACCTTTCTCCCATATTAATTCTTACAGGAGAGAATTTTCCTTCCTAGGGGTAGATTTCCTCTCACTTCCTGTTGTCTTCTTGCGTTTGCAAGTAGGAGTCGTTTGTAAGTTGGATGTTTGAAAGTAGGGACCTGCCGTATATACTCTGCAGAAATAGGCCCCTTAGTTGTTGGTGTTGGCACAACACTGTAAGCACTCACAGTTACTCTTTGTTGGTGCTGGAACGCCCTGCTGTCAACTATTATATCAGGAATTGTAATTACATATAAATGTTGAACAGTGGTAGTAAAAATTGGGCCTTTGATGGTGGTGCTGCTGCCACAACACTGTAAGCCCTGACAGTTACTCTTGGTGGGTGCAGCAATGGGCCCTGCTGTGAATTATTAGATCAAGAATTGTAATTGCATGCCCCTGTTGAACAGGGGCTGAAAAATTGGGCCTTTCGTGGTGGTGGTGGTGGTGGTGGTGTTGCCACAACACTGTAAGCCCTCAGAGTTACTCTTGGTGGGTGCAGGAATGGGCCCTGCTGTGAATTATTAGATCAAGAATTGTAATTACATGCCCCTGTTGAACAGGGGCTGAAAAATTGGGCCTTAGGCACTGGTGGCACAACACTGCAACCCCTCACAGATACTGTACTTGGAGCACAGCAATGAGCCCTGTTGCAAAGTATTGCTTCAAAAATTGTAATTACACGCCCCTGTTAAACAGGGGCTGAAAAATTGGGCCTTAGGCACTGGTGGCACAACACTGCAACCCCTCACAGATACTGTACTTGGAGCACAGCAATGAGCCCTGTTGCAAAGTATTGCTTCAAAAATTGTAATACACGCCCCTGTTAAACAGGGGCTGAAAAATTGGGCGTTAGGCACTGGTGGCGGCACCCATAAACAAAAATGATCTTCCAAGCTATCATCATCAATCGTATCATTGAGGACTCGGAGGAGGAGGATAGCCAGTCAACATAACAGCACAGGCACTCAGCATCAGCATCAGTCTTGAAGGGATGTGACATGTTAAAATCAATTAGTCTGTTATATCAGCATCGGGTGTGTGGTAGCTGGTGGTGATCCAAGACTGGTTCATCTTGATGAAAGTCAGTCGATCAACCGAGTCGGTGGACAGGCGCACCCTGTGATCCGTGACAAATCCTCCAGCAGCACTGAATGTGCGTTCCGAAAGAACGCTGGATGCAGGACAGGCCAGTAGCTCAATTGCATACTGTGCAAGCTCTGGCCAGTGATCTATCCTCAAGACCCAGTAAGCCAGAGGATTTTCGGTGGGGAAGGTGTCCAAGTCTGACCTTGCCCCTAGATATTCCTGCACCATGTTTATCAGACGCTGGCGATGGTTGCTGGAACCGATCATACTTTGGGGCTGCGGACTAAAGAATTGTCTGAACGCATCGGTCAGACGGCCACCTTCCCCACTGCTCCTTCTTTGACTGGCCGAAGCCTCAGCAACTCGTTGTCCAGGACCAGGAGTTTGTAACCTCCCAGTCTCTGGGAACGCGTTGCACAGACCTTTCTGCAAGGCCTCCCGGAGTTGTCTCATCCTCTGCTCCCTCTGCGACGGTAACATAAGGTCCGCAACCTTACCCTTGTACCGTGGATCAAGGAGAGTGGCCAGCCAGTAATGGTCCCTCTCCTTGATCCGAAGAATACGAGGATCCTTCCGCAGACTTTGCAGGATCAGGGAGGCCATGCAGCGTAGGTTAGCTGAGGCATTCGGTCCGGAGTCCTCTGGGTCACTAAGGACGACATGATCCGCAGCCACCTCCTCCCAGCCACGTACAAGTCCACGGGTTTCTTGGGACTGTAAATCATCCCTAAAAGACTGCTGCTGTTGATGCTGCTGAGTGCCAGGCTCCACCTCCATGCTGACACAATCCTCCTCCTCCTCCTCCTCCTCGTCCTCTTCCTGTGCGATGGGTGGGACAGAAGGAACACTGTCTGGGTAAAGGGGGCCGTGAGAGGCAAGGAAGTCCTCCTCTTCCTGCCTCTGTTCTGCCTCAAGTGCCCTGTCCATTATTCCACGCAGCGTGTGCTCCAACAGGTGGACAAGAGGTACAGTGTCACTGATGCATGCACTGTCACTGCTCACCATCCTCGTGGCCTCCTCAAATGGTGCCAGGACAGTGCATGCATCCCTGATCATGCCCCACTGGCGTGGAGAAAAAAAACCAAGCTCCCCTGACCCTGTCCTGGTGCCGTAGTCGCACAGGTACTCATTGATGGCCCTCTGCTGCGTGTGCAGCCGCTGCAGCATGGCCAACGTTGAGTTCCACCTGGTGGGCATGTCACATATAAGGCGGTTCTTGGGCAGGTTCAACTCCTTTTGCAGCTCAGCCAGGCGAGCACTGGCATTATAAGATCTGCGGAAATGCACACAGACTTTCCTGGCCTGCCTCAGGACATCCTGTAAGCCCGGGTACCTGCCCAAGAACCGCTGCACCACCAGGTTAAGGACGTGAGCCACACAGGGCACATGGGTCAGTTGTCCCTGTCGGAGGGCGGAGAGGAGGTTGGTGCCATTGTCGCAAACCACCATTCCTGGCTTAAGCTGGCGTGGCGTCAACCACCTCTCGGCCTGGCCCTGCAGAGCAGACAGGACCTCTGCCCCAGTGTGGCTTCTGTCCCCCAAACACACCAGCGCAAGCACGGCATGGCATCTTTTTGCCTGCGTACTTGCGTAGCCCCGTGAACGGCTACGGAGCACCGCTGGTTCATAGGACAAACCACAGGAAGAGGCCATGGAGGAAGAAGAAGAGGAGGGGGTGGAGGAGAGAGGTGTGTCACAACCAGTAGTAGCATTTTGGAGGCGTGGCGGTGGAACAACCTCCAACACTACTGCACCTTGTCCTGCATCCTTCCCAGCTGCCAAAAGAGTGACCCAATGGGCTGTGAAAGAAAGGTAACGTCCCTGTCCATGCCTGCTGGACCATGAGTCAGCGGTAATATGCACCTTACCGCTGACCGCCCTGTCCAGCGAGGCCAAGACATTGCCTTCCACATGCCGGTAGAGACCCAGAATAGCCTTCCGTGAGAAAAAGTGGCGTTTGGGAACCTGCCACTGAGGAACCGCACATTGCACACACTCACGGAAGGGGGCCGAGTCTACCAACTGAAAAGGCAGCAGTTGAAGCGCTAGCAATTTAGCCAAGCTAGCATTCAACCGCTGGGCATGTGGATGGCTGGGAGTGAACTTCTTTCGACGGTCCAGCAGCTGGGGCAGGGAAATTTGCCTGCTAGAATCGGACGTCGGTGTACTGCTAGCAGAGTGGCCGCAAGTACTTGGCTGTGACACACCTAATTCTACACCTTCATTCCTCTCAGTGCATGTTTCAGAGAGGACTGAAGTTATAGTGGGGTTGGAGATCCCAGCTGATGCGGTGCAAGGAGAGGTCCGCTTTGTTCTTTGGTGTGGGTCTTTGAGGTAGGCTTGCCAACGAGCTGCATGGCAGGTCAACATATGTCTGGTCAGGCATGTGGTACCCAAGCGGCTGATGTTTTGGCCACGCGATATACGCTTGAGACATATGTTGCAAACAGCAGCTGTGCGATCTGATGCACTAGCCTCAAAAAAGGCCCACACCAAAGAACTTTTTGAATGACGGGCAGAGGCAGCGCCCTGCACAGGCGGAGCTCTGCGGTGTGATTCCGTCGGTGTACTGCCCTTACGCTGGCCACCAAAGGGCATCCTGCCTCGTTGGAGATGTGCCTCCTCCTCATCCTCCTCCTCCTCCTCTCTCCTATTAGGCACCCACGTGGAGTCAGTGACCTCATCATCCCCTCCCTCCTCATCACTGGAGCCAATCTGGCAGTATGCTGCAGCTGCTGGAACATGACTGCCAGATTGGTGTCCTTCTTGAGCATCCCCTCTGTCTGCTCTCACGCTACTGCCTTCCTCTAGCTGGGTTTCATCATCAGACCCTTCGAAACGCTGGGCATCCTCCTGGAGCATGTACCCAACACTGTGCTCAAACAGTTCGGGGGACTCCTCAGGAGGAGGACATGGTGGGTCTAGGGAAGGAGTGACTGATGATGAGTCTGACATTGATACCAGGGAAGAGGACGCTTTGGCAGCTGCTTTGCCAGTACCCTGAGCCTGGGTGAGAGAGGATGAGGAGGAGGAGGAGGGCTTGGTCATCCACTCTACCAAGTCTTCGGCATGATGTGGCTCAACATGTCCAGCTGCCGAAAAGAAGGACAAGCGTGTCCCATGGCCATGTGCTGATGACAATGCACCGCGTCCACGACCAGCACTGTTGCCCCCAGACACAGAGCCTGCTTGCCCTCTTTTATTGCCTCCTGACTGTCTGCCTCTCCTTGTTTGCCTTCCAGACATTCTAATAGATGGCCTGCAGGGAGATGGGAAAAAAGCAATAAGGGCTACCTTCAGGTGTCCTTCTCTGTCCCTTTACTTAAGGATTTCTAAATATGGTTGAGGATGATTGCTTTCGCACAGAATAGCACAATGACAATTTCCCTGACTGTCCAAAAAACAAGGATTTCAAAGATGGTTGATGAGGAATGCTTTAGCACAGTATAGCACAATGAGAATTTCCCTCACTGTCCTTCCCTGTCCCTACAAACAAGGTTTAGCACAGTAAAACACACTGACACTCTCCCTACCTATAGTTGTCTGTCCCTATAAAAAAATTTTTTTTTAAAGATGGTTGATGAGGAATGCTTTAGCACAGTATAGCACAATGAGAATTTCCCTCACTGTCCTTCCCTGTCCCTACAAACAAGGTTTAGCACAGTAAAACACACTGACACTCTCCCTACCTATAGTTTTCTGTCCCTATAAAAAATGTTTTTTTAAAGATGGTTGATGAGGAATGCTTTAGCACAGTATAGCACAATGAGAATTTCCCTGACTGTCCTTCCCTGTCCCTACAAACAAGGTTTAGCACAGTAAAACACACTGACACTCTCCCTACCTATAGTTTTCTGTCCCTATAAAAAAATTTTTTTTTAAAGATGGTTGATGAGGAATGCTTTAGCACAGTATAGCACAATGAGAATTTCCCTCACTGTCCTTCCCTGTCCCTACAAACAAGGTTTAGCACAGTAAAACACACTGACACTCTCCCTACCTATAGTTTTCTGTCCCTATAAAAAATGTTTTTTTAAAGATGGTTGATGAGGAATGCTTTAGCACAGTATAGCACAATGATAATTTCCCTCACTGTCCTTCCCTGTCCCTACAAACAAGGTTTAGCACAGTAAAACACACTGACACTCTCCCTACCTATAGTTTTCTGTCCCTATAATTTTTTTTTTTTTAAAGATGGTTGATGAGGAATGCTTTAGCACAGTATAGCACAATGAGAATTTCCCTCACTGTCCTTCCCTGTCCCTACAAACAAGGTTTAGCACAGTAAAACACACTGACACTCTCCCTACCTATAGTTTTCTGTCCCTATAAAAAATGTTTTTTTTAAAATGGTTGATGAGGAATGCTTTAGCACAGTATAGCACAATGAGAATTTCCCTCACTGTCCTTCCCTGTCCCTACAAACAAGGTTTAGCACAGTAAAACACACTGACACTCTCCCTACCTATAGTTTTCTGTCCCTATAAAAAAAAATTTTTTTAAAGATGGTTGATGAGGAATGCTTTAGCACAGTATAGCACAATGAGAATTTCCCTCACTGTCCTTCCCTGTCCCTACAAACAAGGTTTAGCACAGTAAAACACACTGACACTCTCCCTACCTATAGTTTTCTGTCCCTATAAAAAATTTTTTTTTTAAAGGTGGTTGATGAGGAATGCTTTAGCACAGTATAGCACAATGAGAATTTCCCTCACTGTCCTTCCCTGTCCCTACAAACAAGGTTTAGCACAGTAAAACACACTGACACTCTCCCTACCTATAGTTTTCTGTCCCTATAATTTTTTTTTTTTAAAGATGGTTGATGAGGAATGCTTTAGCACAGTATAGCACAATGAGAATTTCCCTCACTGTCCTTCCCTGTCCCTACAAACAAGGTTTAGCACAGTAAAACACACTGACACTCTCCCTACCTATAGTTTTCTGTCCCTATAATTTTTTTTTTTTTAAAGATGGTTGATGAGGAATGCTTTAGCACAGTATAGCACAATGAGAATTTCCCTCACTGTCCTTCCCTGTCCCTACAAACAAGGTTTAGCACAGTAAAACACACTGACACTCTCCCTACCTATAGTTTTCTGTCCCTATAAAAAATTTTTTTTTTAAAGATGGTTGATGAGGAATGCTTTAGCACAGTATAGCACAATGAGAATTTCCCTCACTGTCCTTCCCTGTCCCTACAAACAAGGTTTAGCACAGTAAAACACACTGACACTCTCCCTACTGTGAGGGGGTTAGCTTGGCAGCGGGTGTGTGTGACCCCCGGGATGGGCTCCCCACACAAAAACAGGCCCAGCAAACGGAGGTTGTGGTTTTCAAAATCAAAAAAAAGGTGCGGTTTATTTTCTATTTACAGTGACAAAACACAGCAAAGCCAAAAGAAACATAAACAAATTAAATCCTGGTCAACTTGACCTCTGACTAAACATACAGGTTTCCTAACTAACAACTGGGATCAGCCTAGTGCTGTCCTAGTCCCTAAGTCCCTGGTTTTAAATGTCCAAGCAAATAGCCACACAGGCTTTGTCTCACCGGACAAGGGTTCACTCTCTCCAGGAAGTCCACACAGGTCTGCTTCCAGGCATGAGCTAACATCTAATGAAGCTGGGAGTTCTTATAGAGGCCTAAATGAGCTGACAAGTTTCAGCTGGTCTCATCAACTCCCTGTCTGTACGACGCCCCACACTCTCCCTAGAGGTATGAGTCATCCATGAGCCCACTAGCCTTAGCTGGGCTTATACAACTCTCCACCTAGTTGTATAAGTCGGCGTAAAGCCTGAATCTGGGCGAAATATATCTACCCCCCTGGATGCAACCAGGTGACTTTACCTTCCTGCTGTCACATACCCCCCCCCCTCTTGTTTTAACCTCGGGGTTGGAACACCAGCAATCAGGCATTCATGTACTCGAGACAAAGCATCCACATTCCCCATTTGAACGCCAGGGCGATGCTTTACTGTGAAGTTGAATTCCTGGAGGGCCAGGAACCACCTATTCACTCTTCTATTTGTTTCCTTGTTTTGAGCCATCCACTTTAACGGAGCGTGATCCGTAACCATGTCAAAGTGCCTACCTAGCAGGTAGTACCGAAGGGAATCTAGAGCCCACTTCACCGCTAAACACTCCTTTTCAACGGTGGCGTAATTTACCTCATGGGACTTCAACTTCCTGCTGAGGTAAATGACTGGGTGCTCTTCCCCGTTCCAGACCTGGGACAATACTGCTCCTAACCCCACATCTGACGCATCACTTTGTACGACAAAGTCTTTAGAGAAGTCGGGTGAGTACAACACTGGCTGGCTACATAAGGCTTGTTTCAAGAATTGGAATGCTGCCTCAGCCTCGGGGGTCCATTTAATCATGACCGACCCTTTCCCCTTCGTTAGGTTGGTTAGGGGCACAGCCTTAGAGGCAAAGTGGGGAATGAATCGCCGATAATACCCAGCGATTCCCAGAAAGGCTCGTACCTGCTTCTTGCTGTTGGGACGTGGCCAACTCTGGATGGCCTCGACTTTGTTGAGTTGGGGTTTTATTACTCCCCTCCCAATGGTGTACCCAAGATATTTGGCCTCCTCCTGCCCAATGGTACACTTCTTGGGGTTAGCCGTAAACCCCGCTTCCCGAACAGAGTCCAGGACTGCTTGCACTTTTGGCAGATGTGAGGCCCAATCTGTGCTATGGACAATTACGTCATCCAGGTAAGCCGCAGCATACTTCCGATGGGGCCTCAGCATCTGGTCCATTTTCCGCTGGAATGTGGCCGGCGCATTCTGTAACCCGAACGGCATTCTTTTATATTGGAACGCCCCGTCTGGGGTTACAAATGCGGTTTTCTCTTTGGCCAATTTGGCCAGGGGGATTTGCCAATACCCTTTTGTGAGGTCAAGAGTCGTCATGTATCGGGCTGTTCCCAGCCGGTCGATCAACTCATCTATACGTGGCATGGGGTAGGTGTCAAATTTTGTAACTTTGTTCAACTGACGAAAATCGTTACAAAATCGCCAGCTCCCATCCGGTTTAGGCACCAACACAATGGGACTAGACCAATCACTTTGGGACTCCTCTATCACCCCTAAGTTCAGCATTTTCTGTACTTCCTCCCGTATTGCCTCCCATCGGGCCTCTGGGATCCGATAGGGTTTTAACTTCACCCTTTCACCGGGCGGGGTAATGATGTCATGCTCTACCCCAGATGTTTGTCCCAGCAGCTCAGAGAATACCTCCTTGTTGCGAAGCACAAACTCCTTAACCTCCTGTTGTTGGGGTTGTGACAAGGTGGCTGCTATTCCAACCTCAGGAATCACGCAACCAGTTTGAGCTGGTGACCAAGTGTCTGCGACTAGGGACTCTCTATCCCTCCAGGCTTTCAACAGATTAACGTGATAGATCTGTTCGGGCTTTCGCCTTCCTGGTTGTCTGACCTTGTAATTCACTTCGCTCACTTTTTCCATTATCTCGTAGGGGCCTTGCCATTTGGCAAGGAATTTACTTTCAACCGTAGGGACAAGTACCAGTATCCTATCCCCCGGGGAAAAGGTACGGGTCTTGGCTCCACGGTTGTACACTCTCTGCTGTGCTAACTGCGCTTGGGCCAAATGTTCCTTCACGATGGGCATTACCTGTGCAATTCGGTCTTGCATCAGGGCGACATGCTCAATCACACTCCTGTGGGGAGAACTCTCACTTTCCCAAGTTTCCTTGGCAATATCCAACAGCCCTCTTGGGTGTCTCCCATACAGTAACTCAAAGGGGGAGAATCCCGTAGAGGATTGGGGCACCTCCCTAATAGCAAACATCAGATAAGGAAGTAGACAGTCCCAATCCTTTCCATCTCTATCCACCACTTTCTTCAACATTTGCTTTAGGGTTTTGTTGAATCTTTCAACCAGCCCATCGGTTTGGGGGTGATACACAGATGTACGTAATTGCGTCACTTTGAACAATTTACACAGCTCCTTCATAACCCGGGACATAAAGGGTGTACCTTGGTCCGTAAGCAGTTCTCTACAAATACCCACCCGGCTAAACACAAGAGATAGCTCTTTGGCTATGGTTTTGGCCGAGGTATTTCGGAGAGGGATCGCTTCTGGATAACGGGTGGCATAGTCCATTATAACTAATATGTACTGGTGCCCCCTAGCGGACTTGATTATAGGACCTACCAAATCCATGGCGATCCTCTCAAACGGGACCTCAATGATGGGTAGAGGGACCAGCGGGCTACGGAAATGTGGCATCGGGGCCGACCTCTGACACACAGGGCAGGAGGAACAATAATTTTCTATGTCCTTCATCACCCCCGGCCAATAGAATCTCTGTAATACCCTCTCTCGGGTTTTCTCTGTCCCCAGATGACCTCCAAGAATGTGCCCATGGGCCAACTCCAACACCAACTTCCTGTAAGGTTTGGGCACCACAAGCTGCTCAACGGTTTCTTCTGCCCTTTTTGCCACCCGATACAGTAGGTCCTTCTCTACGCTGAAGTATGGGTAAGTGCAGGTATTATCTGGGTTCACTAACTCGCCATCTATTTTCACTACGTTTTCCCGTGCCTTTATTAGGGCGGGGTCTTTCAACTGTTCTGTGGCAAAGTTTTCCCTGTGAACCTCAAGATCAGAAAACTCCACAGACGGTAGGTTTTCGTCTGAGGAGGTGGGCTCCTCTCCAGTTTCTTGAGTCTCCCCTGCCAATACTGATAAGGGAAATTCCGGAGAGTCCTCACCACTCTCAGGGGAGTTCTGGCTATCCCATTCCTGGTACATAGGGGCACCAGTGGGGGGCTCAGGATCATCCCACAGTTCCCAGAACTTCGGAAAATCCCTTCCCACAATGGCGTCATGCGGTAACTGAGATACTAAGCCCACTGGATGAGAGAGGGTACCTTTGGGGGTCTCGAAACACACTGTAGTCACTGGATACTCTCGGGTGTCCCCATGCACACAAATAACAGCTACCTTGCTATTCCCAGAGACCTCTGTTTTAACTAACTCAGCCTTTATCAGGGTCACAAGGCTACCTGAATCCAGCAATACCACAACATTTCTACCATTAACACACATTTTGCATAAATGTTTCTCAGTTCCTCGAATGGCAGTGCATGCGACTGTCGCACACAGCGACTGACGTCTGCCCATCAGAAAGTCACACTGCATGGGTTCCTCCACAACCGGGCAATTGGCTGCAATATGTCCCGCTTGCCGGCAGCGGTAGCAAACGATCCTTCTTGCCGCCTCTTGAGCCGCTGATTTCCCAGGCTGTTCTCGCCAAACTTGGGGTAGAGCTCCCACCCTCTCACTCTCTCCACCCTCACCCCTTGGAATCCTCTTATCCGCCCCTGGGGATGGTCTGGTCTTAGGGTGGAAAGTCCGAGTGTCTCTGGAAGAGGCCGTCAGGTTCTCTCTAGCCAAGTATTTCTCCACACGATCCACAAGACCATCGGCCGTCTCTGGGTCTCCATGGCTTACCCACTTTTGGATGGCAGTAGGAAGAGCTCTCAAAAACCGATCCATTACAACACGTTCCACAATCTTTGGTGCGGACAAAGTCTCTGGCTGTAGCCACTTTCTGCTCAGGTGAATGAGATCATACATTTGAGACCTGGGGGGTTTTCCAAGCTGGAAAGTCCAGTTATGCACACGCTGAGCCCGGACAGCCTGGGTGACACCCAGCCTTGCCAATATTTCAGCTTTTAGCATCACATAGTCTTTTGCTTGGTCAGGCTCTAGGTCATAGTAAGCCTTCTGCGATTCACCAGTTAACAGAGGAGCCACCAGTCCAGCCCACTGCTCCTCAGGCCACTTTTCTCTTTCAGCAGTCCTTTCAAATGTGGTCAAAAATACCTCTGGATCATCCTCTCCAGTCATTTTTGTCAATAAACGACTCACCCCAAAGGACGCGGTATTAGTGGGACGGCTTTCCTCACTGGTCTGCGGACGTTGCTGCATTACTGCTTCCATTTGTTGTAGTCTCTGCTCTTGCTTCTGTAACAGGTGTATGAAGCGGGCCTCAGATTGCTGCTGGGCTTGTTGCTGAGCTTCCAGACTCTGTTGGTGAGCTTGCTGCTGGGCTGCAAGGCTCTGTTGATGAGCTTGCTGCTGCGCTGCGAAGTTCTGTTGTTGAGCTGCAAGGCTCTTTTGCAAACCTGCATTTGTCTGCTGTTGATTGGCATTTGCTAGAGCCAGCTGCTTCAGTATCTCCTCCATGCTGGCTTAAAAAAAAACTGCCACTGGTTCTCCACCAACTGTGAGGGGGTTAGCTTGGCAGCGGGTGTGTGTGACCCCCGGGATGGGCTCCCCACACAAAAACAGGCCCAGCAAACGGAGGTTGTGGTTTTCAAAATCAAAAAAAAGGTGCGGTTTATTTTCTATTTACAGTGACAAAACACAGCAAAGCCAAAAGAAACATAAACAAATTAAATCCTGGTCAACTTGACCTCTGACTAAACATACAGGTTTCCTAACTAACAACTGGGATCAGCCTAGTGCTGTCCTAGTCCCTAAGTCCCTGGTTTTAAATGTCCAAGCAAATAGCCACACAGGCTTTGTCTCACCGGACAAGGGTTCACTCTCTCCAGGAAGTCCACACAGGTCTGCTTCCAGGCATGAGCTAACATCTAATGAAGCTGGGAGTTCTTATAGAGGCCTAAATGAGCTGACAAGTTTCAGCTGGTCTCATCAACTCCCTGTCTGTACGACGCCCCACACTCTCCCTAGAGGTATGAGTCATCCATGAGCCCACTAGCCTTAGCTGGGCTTATACAACTCTCCACCTAGTTGTATAAGTCGGCGTAAAGCCTGAATCTGGGCGAAATATATCTACCCCCCTGGATGCAACCAGGTGACTTTACCTTCCTGCTGTCACACTACCTATAGTTTTCTGTCCCTATAAAAATTTTTTTTTTTAAAGATGGTTGATGAGGAATGCTTTAGCACAGTATAGCACAATGAGAATTTCCCTCACTGTCCTTCCCTGTCCCTACAAACAAGGTTTAGCACAGTAAAACACACTGACACTCTCCCTACCTATAGTTTTCTGTCCCTATAAAAAATTTTTTTTAAAGATGGTTGATGAGGAATGCTTTAGCACAGTATAGCACAATGAGAATTTCCCTCACTGTCCTTCCCTGTCCCTACAAACAAGGTTTAGCACAGTAAAACACACTGACACTCTCCCTACCTATAGTTTTCTGTCCCTATAATTTTTTTTTTTTTAAAGATGGTTGATGAGGAATGCTTTAGCACAGTATAGCACAATGAGAATTTCCCTCACTGTCCTTCCCTGTCCCTACAAACAAGGTTTAGCACAGTAAAACACACTGACACTCTCCCTACCTATAGTTTTCTGTCCCTATAAAAATTTTTTTTTTTAAAGATGGTTGATGAGGAATGCTTTAGCACAGTATAGCACAATGAGAATTTCCCTCACTGTCCTTCCCTGTCCCTACAAACAAGGTTTAGCACAGTAAAACACACTGACACTCTCCCTACCTATAGTTTTCTGTCCCTATAAATTTTTTTTTTTTTAAAGATGGTTGATGAGGAATGCTTTAGCACAGTATAGCACAATGAGAATTTCCCTCACTGTCCTTCCCTGTCCCTACAAACAAGGTTTAGCACAGTAAAACACACTGACACTCTCCCTACCTATAGTTTTCTGTCCCTATAAAAATTTTTTTTTTAAAGATGGTTGATGAGGAATGCTTTAGCACAGTATAGCACAATGAGAATTTCCCTCACTGTCCTTCCCTGTCCCTACAAACAAGGTTTAGCACAGTAAAACACACTGACACTCTCCCTACCTATAGTTTTCTGTCCCTATAAAAAATGTTTTTTTAAAGATGGTTGATGAGGAATGCTTTAGCACAGTATAGCACAATGAGAATTTCCCTCACTGTCCTTCCCTGTCCCTACAAACAAGGTTTAGCACAGTAAAACACACTGACACTCTCCCTACCTATAGTTTTCTGTCCCTATAAAATTTTTTTTTTTTAAAGATGGTTGATGAGGAATGCTTTAGCACAGTATAGCACAAGGAGAATTTCCCTCACTGTCCTTCCCTGTCCCTACAAACAAGGTTTAGCACAGTAAAACACACTGACACTCTCCCTACCTATAGTTTTCTGTCCCTATAAAAATTTTTTTTTTTAAAGATGGTTGATGAGGAATGCTTTAGCACAGTATAGCACAATGAGAATTTCCCTCACTGTCCTTCCCTGTCCCGACAAACAAGGTTTAGCACAGTAAAACACACTGACACTCTCCCTACCTATAGTTTTCTGTCCCTATAAACAATTTTTTTTTTAAAGATGGTTGATGAGGAATGCTTTAGCACAGTATAGCACAATGGGAATTTCCCTCACTGTCCTTCCCTGTCCCTACAAACAAGGTTTAGCACAGTAAAACACACTGACACTCTCCCTACCTATAGTTTTCTGTCCCTATAAAAAATTTTTTTTAAAGATGGTTGATGAGGAATGCTTTAGCACAGTATAGCACAATGAGAATTTCCCTCACTGTCCTTCCCTGTCCCTACAAACAAGGTTTAGCACAGTAAAACACACTGACACTCTCCCTACCTATAGTTTTCTGTCCCTATAATTTTTTTTTTTAAAGATGGTTGATGAGGAATGCTTTAGCACAGTATAGCACAATGAGAATTTCCCTCACTGTCCTTCCCTGTCCCTACAAACAAGGTTTAGCACAGTAAAACAGACTGACACTCTCCCTACCTATCCTTCTCTTTCCCTAAACTAAAGGAATCCAGGTTAAGCAAGAAAAAAAATGTCACTGTCCCTGCCTATGCTTCTCTTTCCCTGCTCCGGAACACACTACACTAGGCCGCCGTGCTGGCGGCCTTTTATAGTGTGGGGCGTGTACTAAACACCCTCAGCAATAATTGGCCACAGGCATCCTGCCTGTGGCCAATCATTGCTCTCCTCGCTGCCGGCGCTGTGATTGGCCAAGCATGCGGGGTCACAGTGCATGCTTGGCCAATCACAGCGCCTGGATGACACTGCAATGGCGTAGTGCATTGTGGGCCGCGAATTAGGCGCGAACGGCCCAAATCGTTCGTTGTTCGGCGAACGATCGAACAGCCGATGTTCGAGTCGAACCTATGTTCGACTCGAACACCGAGCTCATCCCTAATCAGGATACCCGAATGTGAATGTACCTCTTTCAGTCTGAATTGACTGACCTTGAAGTACATCCATCCCAAGAATATTTTCGGGTATCTCTGATACCAAAACATTTGTCATAAATCCTGATCCCTTGCCAATAGCCAATTTCACCCGTATCCTAACTGCTGGTGTAGTTTGCCCTCCCAAACCTTCTACATAAATCAATTCTCCTTTGTGATGGGAAGGATTTCCTTGCAAAAGTGTAACTTCAGCTCCACTATCAACTAAAGCCATTACATGTGTAGGAGAAGATGACTTCCCCCACCATACAGTGACAGGTGCATATGGGCGTCGGTCTCCTGCTGTCACTGCCCTTGCTGCTATTACAGGAGACTCACCTTCCCTTCATAAAGGATATTGAACCTCCCAATCCCCTTTTCTGATTCTCTCTAACTCCTCCCCAGGATAAAGGGATTTGGGTTTGGGTTCATGTTCACTTTTGGGAATTGGTTTGGGGCTAACAGGAGGGGTCTGTTCTGTTTCCTCTAAGTCTAGGCTGATGTTATCTTCACTAGGAGTAGTGTTTCTAACCCTGACAGTTTTACCTACTAAATGTTTCCACCTCTTCAGCATTTCTGCAGTAGGAATGCCATCTATCTCATATCTAGGTACTCCTGCCTTTAATAGGTCCACCCACATTTCTTTCCTAGAAACAACTAGCCTGGTTTTCTCTTCACATTCTGTCTTCTCTACCCCATTCCGTTTCTTCTCTGTTATTTTCTGCTTGTATTCTTCCTGTCTGGCCTTGACCTTATCTACTGCCCTGACAGGTTTTGTTCTAGTCTCCTCTATCTCCCCCAACTGGCTTAAAAGGGTTGTGGCTTCATGAATCTTGCTGTTTAATCCCAGGCCTCCCAACAAGGACAATAATGGAGCCCTGAGATTAAATGGCGCAGACTTCATCAGTTTAGAGCGCAGAGCAGACGTAAAGGGTTCCATATCTGGACCTATCCATTCTGGAAATGTATTTAATCCGGTTATACAGCCCATCTCACGTAACCTGGAAATACCCTCTCCTATTGATCTCCAGGAGTAGGTATTTTCCAGGTCAGTAGGACTGGCGTATACTCGGACTATTCCATCTCTCACAAGGTCTAACAGTGAAAAATTCACGCTAAACTCTCGGGCTTTTCGCATTGCCTGACGCAATTGTGGATCATGGGTTAACACTCCCATAGCCACTGCTTCCTTACCTGACAAAACAACACTGTCCGCCCCTTCATCCCATAAGCGTAGGAGCCAACCCAATAGGGGCTCCCCAGACCTTTGTTTGTAATGTTTTGCCAGCTCATGGAGTTCAGTTCGTGAAAACTCCCGTATTTCTTCAAATTCAACATCTCTGGGGTTGCGATAATGCACCTCCCCATCTGCCATATCCTCTCTATCATGTTGCCGTTTCCTATGCTTAGTAATGAGAGGTCTGGCATACTTTTTCTTTCCCACTAGCAGATCATCCTCTGAAATATCAAACTCTATGTCCTCATCCTCACTATCATTTGAGGAGAGCACATTCTCACAATCCCAATTTTGGGATGTGTCAATGGCACGTACCCTGGCTTTACTAACAGGTTTACGCCCCTTCCTTTTCCTTAAGGCATTAATTGATTTGGTCATGAGGGCTGCACACCGCTCTTGCAAATCATCAGCCCGACTAGCGGTTGAACGCACACACTCTGAAGCAACTGCTAGCTGGTCTTTTAATACCTTAACTTCTGCCTCTGCCTTCTCCCTTCTATGTGATTCAGTATAGAGAGCATGGAGGAAGTACCAACCCACTGTGGACACTGTCCTCTTCTCTTTCTTACTTAAATCCAACCCCTTAAGGCTAAAATCTACAAAATGATCTGAGACTTTATCACCCCAAGTCTGCTTCAAGGGAGAAGCATACTTCACAAATGCATTAGCAAGAGATTCCCACTCATTATTTCTGGCCCAGATAGGTAAGCTGCACACTTTCTTCTGGTCACCAGAACCCTCTGCAGCTTTGCTTTTCCTAAACAGCTTACGCAGCATTTTACCTAGCACAAGCTCCACAACACACTAAAAAAAACAAGTCTGCTTCAATTGAATTATAGCACAAATCCCGGACGAGCCCCCAAATGTTTTGCTTTGCTTCTATCTAGCAAGGTTACTCTGTGGTATAACAAGGAAGCTGAGACTTCTGCAGTGTGTAAATGTGCTTTTACTATACAAGATGCTGTACATACAAAACTATTACAATATTAGGACTAAAATACAAGACTGACACATATCTATAACAAGCAAAATGCCTAGAAAATAGAACAGCCTATGGTCTATAACTACAAATACATTTAAAGGTTACTTAACTTGGATTATGCTTTGTTCATGATCTCCATTGGCAATGATTCTTCTTGGAGATCAGGTCCTGTTCTTCTTCATGATCTTACAGCAACATGGTGTGTGTTTTTTCCTAGCTTACTGTCCTGCTTTTATCTGTGTGTCAGGCTGTTTACCATTGTTACCAAAACAGAAAACATAGATGTATTTCAACAATAGCATTGAATACAACAATGCTATCTACCTATTGTCTACTCAAAAACGAACCTGTAATCTAAACTGTGATTTCTTTCAGTTTGAGAGCTGAAAGAAATCTCAAACAGGTATAAACGCAATACACTCACCGCGCCACATTATATATTTTTTATACGTTCTATATATCCTGTCTGATTTTATGTTTGGCTGCTTCATTTAGTATTTAGAGTTGGCGCAGTATTATTATTATTTAATCTGCAGGGGCATGTAATTACATATATTGATCTAATAATTCACAGCAGGGCCCATTCCTGCGCTCACCAAGAGTAACTGTGAGGGCTTAAAGTGTTGTGGCAACACCACCACCACCACCACCAAAGGCCCAATTTTTCAGCCCCTGCTCAACAGGGCCATGCAATTACAATTCTTGATCTAATAATTCACAGCAGGGCCCATTCATGCGCCCACCAAGAGTAACTGTGAGGGCTTACAGTGTTGTGGCACCAGCACCACCACCAAAGGCCCAATTTTTCCTACCACTGTTCAACAATGGCATGTAAATATAATTCCTGATATAATAGTTCACAGCAGGGCGTTCCAGCGCCCACCAAGAGTAACTGTGAGGGCTCACAGTGTTGTGGCAACACCAACATGTAAGGGGAAAATTTCAGCAGAGTATATACAGCAGGCCCCTATTTTCAAACATCCAACTTACAAATGACTCCTACTTGCAAACGGAAGGAGACAACAGGAAGTGAGAGGAAATCTACCCCATGGAAGGGAAATTCTCTCCTGTAAGAGTTAATATGGAAAAAAGGTGTCTCCTCTCTACTGATGCTTTATCACCAATCCTTGTTTCAATAAAAACCCCACTTTTCAAAAACAGTTGTCATTGGGAAGGAAAGTGAGGTGAAATGTTCTGAACAGGTGCACAGACAGCAAAACAAATGTTACAGGGGTGATAACCCTTCCCTATGTTTTCCAAAAAGCTTAAAAATATATTTTTTGGCTGGAGCTACACTTAAACAGTGTACCTGTTCAAAATTACAAACAGATTCTACATAAGAACAAACCTACAGTCCCTGTCTTGTTTGCACCGCCTGTATACGGCTGTTCAGAGTATATAGGGCCTTTTTTATTTTTTGTGCGGGGTTCCCCTTAATATCCATACAAGACCCAAAGGGTCTGGTAATGGGCTGGGGTAGGGGGGGGGGGATTGATGGGGTAGCTATGCCATTTTTCTCAAAGATTTTCATCCATATTACCGGGACCAGACATTACATTAAAGCCGCAAGCAGTTTTAAATGGCTTTTTTTTCCTTTAGAAATGTCATTTTGTGCAGGGACAGTTCTAAACACGGGAAACACGTGGCACTTCACAGGCATACTTTAGACACCCCCCAGGTACGATATTTAACCACTTCAATACCATGCACTTATGCAACTTCCCGCCCAGACCAATTTTTAGCTTTCAGTACTCTCACACTTTGAATGACAATTACTTAGTCATGCTACACTGTATCCAAACAAAATTTTTATCATTTTCTTCTCACAAATAGAGCTTTCTTTTGGTGGTATTTAATCGCCACTGGGTTTTTTATTTTTTGCGATATAAGCAAAAAAACAGCAATTTTTTTTTTTTAAAAAACACTTTTTTTTAGTTTCTATTGTAAAATTTTGCAAATAAGTAATTTTTCTTCATAAATTTGTGCCAAAATGTATACTGCTACATATCTTTGGTAAAATGAACCCACATTAGTGTATATTATTTGGTCTTTGTGAAAGTTATAGAGTCCACAAACTATGGTGGCAATCACTGAAAATGTATCACATCTGATCACGCCTGATGTACTGAAGGGATATCTCATTTCTTGAGACACTAACAAGCGAGGAAAGTACAAATACCCCAAAATTACCCCTTTTTGGAAAGTAGACAGTCCAAGGTATTTACTAAGAGGCGTGGTGAGTTTTTTGAAGTTGTATTTTTTTCCCACAATTCTTGGGAAAATTTAATTTTTTTTTTTTACACAAACTGGTCATATTAACAGTTTTTTTCTCTCACACAGCATATGCATAATTGCAACTACACCCCAAAATACATTCTGCTACTCCTCCTGAGTGTAGCGATACCACATGTGTGAGACTTTTACACAGCCTGGCCACATACAGAGGCCCAACATTGAAGTAGCACTTTCAGGCGTTCTACAAGCATAAATCGCACATATCCTTTCTCAACCACCTATTACAATTTTGAAGGCCCTGGAGCACCAGGACAATGGAATTTTCCACAAAATGACCCCATTTTGGAAAGCACACACCCCAACGTATAATCTATGAAGCATTATGAGTCTTTTGAACGGTTCATTTTTTTCCAGAAGGTTTTGGAAAATGTGGAGAAAAAATGAAAATGCATTTTTTTTTACACAAAGTTGTCCATTTATAAGATATTTCTAACGCATAGCATATACATAGCAAAAATGACACCCCAAAATGCATTCTGCTACTCCTCCTGAGTATAGCGATACCACATGTGTGAGACTTTTACACAGCCTGGCCATATACAGAGGCCCAACATTGAAGTAGCACTTTCAGGCGTTCTACAAGCATAAATCGCACATATCCTTTCTCAACCACCTATTACAATGTTGAAGGCCCTGGAGCACCAGGACAATAGAATTTTCCACAAAATGACCCCATTTTGGAAAGCACACACCCCAACGTATAATCTATGAAGCATTATGAGTCTTTTGAACGGTTCATTTTTTTCCAGAAGGTTTTGGAAAATGTGGAGAAAAAATGAAAATGCATTTTTTTTACACAAAGTTGTCCATTTATAAGATATTTCTAACGCATAGCATATACATAGCAAAAATAACACCCCAAAATGCATTCTGCTACTCCTCCTGAGTATAGCAATACCACATGTGTGAGACTTTTACACAGCCTGGCCATATACAGAGGCCCAACATTGAAGTAGCACTTTCAGGCGTTCTACAAGCATAAATCGCACATATCCTTTCTCAACCACCTATTACAATTTTGAAGGCCCTGGAGCACCAGGACAATAGAATTTTCCACAAAATGACCCCATTTTGGAAAGCACACACCCCAACGTATAATCTATGAGGCATTATGAGTCTTTTGAACGGTTCATTTTTTTCCAGAAGGTTTTGGAAAATGTGGAGAAAAAATTAAAATGCATTTTTTTTACACAAAGTTGTGAATTTATAAGATATTTCTAACACATAATATGTACATAGCAAAAATTACACCCCAAAATGCATTCTGCTACTCCTCCTGAGTATGGCGATACCACATGTTTGAGACTTTTACACAGCCTGGCCACATACAGAGGCCCAACATCCAAGTAGCACCTCCAGGCATTCTAGCAGCATTAATTGCACATATCATTTTCTGACTACCGATCACATTTTTGAAGGCCCTTCATATATCTAACACATAGCAGGTACATACCAAATAACAAAAGATTACCTGTGGTTTTAGAAGTGCAGTGGTCCACAGAGGAGAGCATCGGTCCAGGCAGCAGGCAGGGATGAGGTCAGCGACAGCAAAAGCAATCATCCAGGCAGCAGGCAGGAATACTGTCCATAGTTCGCACAGGCAGAGATACTGTCAGCACAGCCAGAGCACAGCCAAAGCACAGGTCCAGGTAGCAGGCAGAGGTGTCCCGGCAGAAATGCTGTCCAAAGTCAGTATAGGCAGCAGGCAGATATATGGTCAACACAGCCAAAGTATTGGTCCAAGCAGCAGGAAGAAACATGGTCCATAATGTCATGGGTCATTACAGGCAGTAATATGGTCAGCACAGCCAAATTATTGGTCCAGGCAGCAGGAAGGACCATCAAGCTTAGGGCCAGGGGGACAGGGGTAGAGGCTTCTTCCACCCAAATCGCTTTGAAGCCTCCGGGCAACCAGACCCTGTTCTTGGAGCACAGAAAACGAAAAACTGGTTTTCTCTACTCAGAACGCTATTCTGAAGCCCCTCACATATGTGAGACCCCTGTGTACTAAAAGTAGATGGCCAAAAGATCAGTCCAAGTGGCAGGCAAAAACATGGTCGATTAACAGGCCAAGGTCGGTACACGTGGAAGTCAGAAACGTGGTTTAAATCGGCAGGCAGAGGCATCGTCGGTAAACAGGCTGAGGTTGGTGCACGTGGAGGTCAGAAACGTGGTTTAAATCGGCAAGCAAAGACATCGTCGGTAAACAGGCCAGGGTCAGTTAATTAACATGGAAGGTAGTTAGTAACATGGTAGCAGGCAAATAGGGAAATGGCAGTCTGTTAATAATAAGGGGAACTAATGGATGTATGATAATGTTTGAAGCAATTTCCGATGCACAGGCCAGGTTGGGAGGGACAATCGGGACAATAATAGCTGGTGTCTCTTCTTACTCCTCCTCTGCTGCATACACGGCATTTCTTTTGGCGTCTTCTTCCAGATTCTGTGGGGGGGATGCTAAAGGGATAGTGTCGCTCGTGAAGCCGACTCACACTATCAGAGCGAATGCTTCCTGGGGCGGGATCTTGTTGGTAAATGAGGGCATCGATGATATCTTCGATATATTGGAGGTAGTGGAGTCGGTGATTTTGAGTTGCTTTTTGGTAGCAGATAAACTAATTAAAAAGGGCCATGTGAAACAGGTGAAACACAACTTTTTTGTGCCAATAACGGGACTTTCTGGTTGATAAGTAGGGCTGTAGCATCTGGTCGTTTAAATCCACCCCCCCCCCCATGTACAAATTGTAGTCGTGGACACATTCGGGCTTTACAATGGAGCCGCGTCTTCTTGGGATCTCCACCATGGTGTCATTGTGGATCGTAGAGAGGATGTGGACATCTTTCTTGTCCCTCCACTTCATGGCCAACACCTCCTCGTTCCTCATGGATGCCGATTCTCCAGGTCGCAATTTTTTTGTCAATAAATTTTGTGGGAATCCCTTCCGTTTTTTTTTTAAGGTACCGCAGGCCGGGGTTTGTTTACTGTAAAGGTGGCGAAAAAGGGGCAGGCTGGTATAATAATTATCAACATATAAATGGTAACCTTTTCCGAACAGGGGGTATGCCAACTCCCAGACAATTTTCCCACTGGTTCCAATATATGTGGGGCAATCACGGGGCTGGAGCTGGGAGTCTTTGCCTTCGTAGATCCTGAATTTGCAGACGTATCCAGTGGCTCGATCACATAATTTATTTAATTTTAACCCATACCTGGCTCTCTTGCTTGGTATGTACTGCTTGAACTGCAGTCGGCCGGTGAAATGTACGAGGGACTCGTCCACACAAATTTTTTGGTCTGGGATGAAAACTTCTTCAAATCGCTGGGAAAGGCATTGATTAGGGGGCGTATCTTGTAAAATTTGTTGTAGTTGGGATGATCTCGGGGAGGGCACTGTGAATTGTCATTGAAGAGGAGAAAGCGCATAATCATGTCGTATCTTTTCCTGGACATGACAGCGGAATATATGGGCATGTGTTGGATGGGGCGTTTGGACCAATATGAATGGACTTCGTTCTTTTTTGTAAGCCCCATATTGAACATAAGGCCCAAAAATAATTTAAATTCCTCCAATGTTAGACGCCGCCACTGGAACATGCGGGCGTAGGAAGAATCGGGGTTGGCAGCAATAAATTGGGATGCATACAGATTCGTTTGAACCACTATATTCTGCAGCAAATCTTGTGGGAAAAATAAACAAAAATAATCAAATTTAGAAAAATTTGTAGTGTCGGGCTGCACACCTGGCTGTGCGGTGAAAGGGGGGATGATAGCGGATCCTGAGTTGGCAGGCAACCATAAGGGGTTTGCCAGGGCATCGGGAAGGTAGGATTGGGGCTGGATTCTTCGGGTTGGGCGTGCATTTCCATTGCTTGTACTGGGCTCCTCTTCCTGGGGTATGACGCTGCTGGTGGTGGGCAGTTCTCCTGATCTTGGTGCTGATCTTGGTGCTGATCTTGGTGCCGATCGCATTCTTTTGGGAGGGACGGTTTCCTCCGGGGACTCGGACTCTGAGCCACTATCCTCCACTGGCTCGTATTCCGAACCAGAATCGGATAATGGGAGCTCCCCGCTGCTCTCATTATCCGACATGGCAAGAATGGCATATGCCTCCTCAGGTGTGTAAACCCTTTGGGACATTATGGCAGTGCTTATTGGTGGGCCTGTGTAATGGTACTGCTGGTGGTAGTGGTGGCGGTCTGTGTGGTAGTACCGATGGAGGTATTAGTGGTGGGCCTGTGTGGTGGTACCGATGGCGGTATGGGTGGTGGTGGTACCAATGGCGGTACAGGTGGTGGTGGTACCGATGGCGGTACGGGTGGTGGTGGTGGCGGCGGTACCGATGGCGGTACAGGTGGCGGTACGGGTGGTGGTGGTAGCGATGGCGGTATGGGTGGTGGTGGTACCGATGGCGGTACAGGTGGTACCGATGGCGGTACAGATGGTGGTGGTACCAATGGCGGTACGGGTGGTGATGGTACCGATGGCGGTACAGGTGGTGGTACAGGTGGTGGTGGCACTACCGACGGTGGTACGGGTGGTGGTACTGGTGGTGGTACCGATGGCGGCACTAGTGGTGATACTGGTAGCGGGCCTGTGTGGCAGTATAGATGCTGGGCCTGGTGGCGGTACTGGTGGTGGCACTGGTACCGATGGCGGTACTGGTAGCCTGTGTGGCGGTGCCAATGGCGGTACCGATGGAGGTGGGCTTGTGACAGATGATTGACAGATGGGCTGATTGATTGACAGATGGGCTGATTGATTGATTGACAGATGGGTTGATTGAGTGACAGATGGGGTGATTGATTGACAGGTGGGGTGATTGATTGACAGATCGGCTGATTGATTGACAGATCGGCTGATTGATTGACAGATGGGCTGATTGATTGACAGATGGGCTGATTGATTGACAGATGGGCTGATTGACAGATGGGCTGATTGACAGATGGGCTGATTGGCTGGGCTGATTGATGTGCTGGGCTGTGTGACAGGTCCTCTTTATGGGGGGGCGTGTTGTGCACTGTAAACTTATGTAGACAAACTACACTGAGCTAACTTACTGATCTCTTCTCTCTCCTCACAGATCGGTGTGTGAGGAGAGAGCAGGGATCAGGTAGTAACTCCTGTGGAGTTTGTTTACATTTGTGACCGGCTGTGATTGGACACAGCCGGTCACGTGGTAAACAGCCAATTCATTGGCTGTTTACTCTGATCGGGGACGCGCTGTGTCCAAGGGACACTCGCCTTCCCCGATCCCCGCTCTGCAAGCCTGTGGCGGCGCGCACAGAGCGCGCCGCCGAGTTTGTTTTGACAGGTGATCGGCTGTGACTTTGACACAGCCGATCACATGGTAAACAGCCAATGAAATTGGCTGTTTACCGTGATCGGGGAAGCGCTGTGTCCGAGGGACACATGCCGTCCCCGATCACCGCGCTGCGCGCCCCCGCGGGCGCGCGCAAGGCATTATCCTGCAGGACGTCATATGACGTCCAGTATCGATAATGCAACCACTTCCCGGACGTCAATTCACTATTGACTGGGCGGGAAGTGGTTAAAGGAATATTTTAAAAAACATTTTTCACTTTATGCATCATTAAAATGACTGCTCCCGAAAAACGGCCGTTTTTAAAACTTCGTTTTGCATTGATACATGTCCCCTGGGGCAGAACCCGGGTCCCCAAACCCTTTTTAGGACAATAACATGCATATTAGTCGTTATAATTAGCACTTTAGATTTCGAACGTTCGCATCCATTGTATTTAATAGGGTTCTAACGTTCGTGCGAACTTTCGGTCCGTTCGCGGGTTCTGGTGCCAACCGAACCCGGGGGGTGTTCGGCTCATCCCTATGGTAGACCTATAATTTCGGGAAATGGAGGACTCACTGAAAATCTGAGTCGGGTCATTGATGCCTATTTACAGCCTTATGTCAATTTTTATTTTCATTTGTCAGGGATACCATCCATTTTTTGCAGATAATAAATGAACTTACCATCTCTGATGATTGCCTTTTGGCTACAATAGATGTAGAATCCCTATACAGCTCTATCCCACACTTACAAGGCTTAACAGTAATTCGTAAAGTCCTCTCCCAAAGACATAGGGATGATGGGCCCTTTAACGATTTCATACTGCAGGGTTTGGAGTTTTTTCTTTGACATAATTTCTTTCAGTTCAACCGCTCCCACTACCTCCAGGTGCAAGGCGTAGCGATGGGGACATGTTGTGCCCCATCCTACGCCAATTTGTACCTGGGGGAGTGGGAGCGGCTTCTCCTCTCAGACGAGGGACACGCGCAGTTTTCTGGCCATGTGTTAACATGGCACAGATATATTGATGACGTGTTCCTGGTGTGGGAAGGGTCAAAGGACAATCTCCTGTCCTTCATGGAAATGATGAATAACAATACTTTCAATTTAAAATTTACTATGACATGTGACCCCAGGCGAATTGCGTTCCTGGATGTAATGATCGAGAAGAATCTGTTGGGCAAATTTGAAAGCACTTTATATCGGAAGGAGACTGCGGGCAATACCATGCTACATGCCTCCAGCTTCCACCGACCTCTTTAAAAAATTAGATACCATATAGTCAGTACCTCAGACTAAGACAAAATTGTTCCAATGACACTCTATTTCTTGAGGAAGCAAGAGATCTTCAGGTGCGACTTCTTGATGGAGGTTACAGCAGATCATGTCTACGTAAAGCCTTTAATAAAGCATAACAAAAGAAAAGACTTGATCTTCTGTTTAAACCCAAACCACAATTGGAAACAAAACAAGAGAATTGGGAACACTCTCAGATTTTTCTGAAATACTCCAAACAGCGCATTCAAATCAAGAATATACTAAGCAAGCATTGGTCCATCTTAACCGATGATCCAATTGTTACCCGATCTGTCAGTCAGACTCCATCGATAACATACAAGAGAGCAAGCTCACTCAAAGATAAAATAGTTAAGAGCGAATACATAGATGCATCCAAACATGTACACTGTAAAGACAGGGGCACTTTCGCCTGTGGCCACTGTCCATGTTGTCCTTTGATCAATAAGGATAAAAAATACCAAATGGAGAGATTTTTACTCCAAAACACTTCTCCAACTGCCAGACAAGAGGTGTAGTTTATCTAATTCTCTGTGAGTGTGGATCTTTCTATGTAGGAAAGACAAAACAGACTTAATGGGGAAGAATCCAGAAACATGTATATAGTATGCAAATTGGCAATTTCTATGTCCCTGTAGGTCGACATATAGTGGATGATCACAACTACATAGTTCCCAAAATCACAGTCACCACTCTGGATCGGGTCCATATTCCCCTCCGGGGCGGTGACTGAAACAAAATTCTGTTACAGATCGAACAGAAATGGATACATCGCCTTCGGGCAACAATACCACCGGGACTCAATGAGTCCATTTCCTACTGTCCTTTTCTAAAAGGCTTTTTCTCAGGAAAAACAAATTGAGTTTTCATATGATGCCTGTATCATGATGGAACCACCAAAACACGTGATACAATGGTGAAACAAATCTTTTTCTTTTTTTAAACAATTGAGTTAAAATGTAGTATGTTATTTGATGGGCAGTCCATGCAGATAAACCTTTGCTAGACAATAAAATAAAATAAAAAGTTAATAGATAATAATTACAGTAGTACAAGACAAGTATATTTTTTGGTAGATATATATCTAATAACAATATGTTTTTCGCCCTACAGTAAAGCGACTTTAAATAATATTATAGTGATTGATAGGTAATCGGTATACCAATAATTAGATGTTGTCTTGTAATGTGTCCTTTCTGTAATGTATATATTTGCAGAATTTGTCCTTTTCTGTATTTCCCTTGTTTTTGTTTTGTTTCTTGTTGTATATAGTTTCTTCCCTTTTTTATGCAGTGGTGTTCTCTCTTTCTCTCCACGGGGGATCCAATCTGTCTGTGGTGAGTAGAGTCTCATGATCTGTCTCCTGACATGGGGGAGATGGGCGGGGAGTAGCGCGAGTCAAGCGGCGTCCTCTCCTCCCTCCAGTTTTCTAGGTAACCCATGGGAATTTCCTCCCCGCGTCAGTGGCGTCCTGTGGCCACCTCCTGACGTCGGCCTTCTTGCGCATGCGCGGCGGCCCCTAGTGGCCGGCGTGCATGACGCACGGCGCCTTGACATGTCGGTCTGGTTACCATGGAGTCGGCGGCAGCACCGGGCTTGCTCCCGGGACGCCGAGGAGATCACATGACTGGCCTCTGACTTAGTCATGGCTGGTAGGGCGGTCATGGTAATGTGCATTGGGTGGGGGGGATGGTTCGGGGGCGATATGAGAGGTGTGGGTGTGCACTAATTTCAATACAGATGATGGTGGTTAAGCTTATCACCTAACACTATATAACACCACTTTGAGGAACACACTGAGCATTTCCATTTGGACAAGCAGACTGCAACATAGACAGGACCCATGCAGCTAAACAGGACATCTTTCAGTAAGTAAGATCTATGTGTCCCCTATGTAACTTTAGTTTAATTTGATTTTACTTTAATTGCTCATCCAACAGTCTATCAATCTTTGACTCCTTGTAATACTATTACAATTATATACATTTAATTAATTTTTAGGTGATCCCAAATAAAAGGATAGACATTTGGACTGAATTTTGTTACAGACCAGATCCTTGATGATATGCACTGTTAGAAGGAGACTGCAACTAGTAACAGGGAAATGATATACACCTAAATATATTTGAAGATAGCTTATAAAAAGGTAAATGCATCGCTAATATTCAATAGTAATTCTCTCCTTCTCCTATGTATGATTGATTTGAAAGTTAAAGTAATAATAATAAGATATAATGATGGGTCACTACATAGACACAGTAAAAATAGAAATTAAAATTCAGCTGTTTCCTGTCTATCCATGTAATATTGTTGTGACCCAATAGAGTTATAGCACATGTGATTCTAAGGATTAGGGATGAGCTTCGTGTTCGAGTCGAACATACGTTCGACTCGAACATCGGCTGTTCGATCGTTCGACGAAGATCGAACGATTTGGGCCGTTCGCGCCAAATTCGAGTGACGCGAACGGCCCACAATGCACTACGCCATCGCAGTGTCATCCAGGCGCTGTGATTGGCCAAGCATGCACTGTGACCCCGCATGCTTGGCCAATCACAGCGCCGGCAGCGAGGAGAGCAATGATTGGCCACAGGCAGGATGCCTGTGGCCAATTATTGCTGAGGGTGTTTAGTACACGCCCCACACTATAAAAGGCCGCCAGCACGGCGGCCTAGTGTAGTGTGTTCCGGAGCAGGGAAAGACAAGCATAGGCAGGGACAGTGACATTTATTTCTTTCTTGCTTAACCTGGATTCCTTTAGTTTAGGGAAAGAGAAGGATAGGTAGGGAGAGTGTCAGTGTGTTTTACTGTGCGAGTCCTTGTTTCTAGGGACAAAGAAGGAAAGTGAGGGGAATTCTCCTTATGCTATAGTGTGCTTTAAAAAAACATTTTTTCTAGGGACAGAAAACTCTAGGTAGGGAGAGTGTCAGTTTCTTTCACTGTGCGAGTCCTTGTTTCTAGGGACAAAGAAGGAAAGTGAGGGGAATTCTCCTTGTGCTATAGTGTGCTTTAAAAAAACATTTTTTCTAGGGACAGAAAACTCTAGGTAGGGAGAGTGTCAGTTTCTTTCACTGTGCGAGTCCTTGTTTCTAGGAAAAAAGAAGGAAAGTGAGGGGAATTCTCCTTGTGCTATAGTGTGCTTTAAAAAAAAAATTTCTAGGGACAGAAAACTCTAGGTAGGGAGAGTGTCAGTTTCTTTCACTGTGCGAGTCCTTGTTTCTAGGGACAAAGAAGGAAAGTGAGGGGAATTCTCCTTGTGCTATAGTGTGCTTTAAAAAAACATTTTTTCTAGGGACAGAAAACTCTAGGTAGGGAGAGTGTCAGTTTCTTTCACTGTGCGAGTCCTTGTTTCTGGGAAAAAAGAAGGAAAGTGAGGGGAATTCTCCTTGTGCTATAGTGTGCTTTAAAAAAACATTTTTTCTAGGGACAGAAAACTCTAGGTAGGGAGAGTGTCAGTTTCTTTCACTGTGCGAGTCCTTGTTTCTAGGGACAAAGAAGGAAAGTGAGGGTAATTCTCCTTGTGCTATAGTGTGCTTTAAAAAAACATTTTTTCTAGGAACAGAAAACTCTAGGTAGGGAGAGTGTCAGTTTCTTTCACTGTGCGAGTCCTTGTTTCTAGGAAAAAAGAAGGAAAGTGAGGGGAATTCTCCTTGTGCTATAGTGTGCTTTAAAAAAAAAATTTTTCTAGGGACAGAAAACTCTAGGTAGGGAGAGTGTCAGTTTCTTTCACTGTGCGAGTCCTTGTTTCTAGGGACAAAGAAGGAAAGTGAGGGGAATTCTCCTTGTGCTATAGTGTGCTTTAAAAAAACATTTTTTCTAGGGACAGAAAACTCTAGGTAGGGAGAGTGTCAGTTTCTTTCACTGTGCGAGTCCTTGTTTCTAGGGACAAAGAAGGAAAGTGAGGGGAATTCTCCTTGTGCTATAGTGTGCTTTAAAAAAACATTTTTTCTAGGGACAGAAAACTCTAGGTAGGGAGAGTGTCAGTTTCTTTCACTGTGCGAGTCCTTGTTTCTAGGAAAAAAGAAGGAAAGTGAGGGGAATTCTCCTTGTGCTATAGTGTGCTTTAAAAAAAAAAATTTTCTAGGGACAGAAAACTCTAGGTAGGGAGAGTGTCAGTTTCTTTCACTGTGCGAGTCCTTGTTTCTAGGAAAAAAGAAGGAAAGTGAGGGGAATTCTCCTTGTGCTATAGTGTGCTTTAAAAAAACATTTTTTCTAGGGACAGAAAACTCTAGGTAGGGAGAGTGTCAGTTTCTTTCACTGTGCGAGTCCTTGTTTCTAGGAAAAAAGAAGGAAAGTGAGGGGAATTCTCCTTGTGCTATAGTGTGCTTTAAAAAAAAAAAAATTCTAGGGACAGAAAACTCTAGGTAGGGAGAGTGTCAGTTTCTTTCACTGTGCGAGTCCTTGTTTCTAGGAAAAAAGAAGGAAAGTGAGGGGAATTCTCCTTGTGCTATAGTGTGCTTTAAAAAAACATTTTTTCTAGGGACAGAAAACTCTAGGTAGGGAGAGTGTCAGTTTCTTTCACTGTGCGAGTCCTTGTTTCTAGGAAAAAAGAAGGAAAGTGAGGGGAATTCTCCTTGTGCTATAGTGTGCTTTAAAAAAAAAAAAATTCTAGGGACAGAAAACTCTAGGTAGGGAGAGTGTCAGTTTCTTTCACTGTGCGAGTCCTTGTTTCTAGGGACAAAGAAGGAAAGTGAGGGGAATTCTCCTTGTGCTATAGTGTGCTTTAAAAAAACATTTTTTCTAGGGACAGAAAACTCTAGGTAGGGAGAGTGTCAGTTTCTTTCACTGTGCGAGTCCTTGTTTCTAGGGACAAAGAAGGAAAGTGAGGGGAATTCTCCTTGTGCTATAGTGTGCTTTAAAAAAACATTTTTTCTAGGGACAGAAAACTCTAGGTAGGGAGAGTGTCAGTTTCTTTCACTGTGCGAGTCCTTGTTTCTAGGGACAAAGAAGGAAAGTGAGGGGAATTCTCCTTGTGCTATAGTGTGCTTTAAAAAAACATTTTTTCTAGGGACAGAAAACTCTAGGTAGGGAGAGTGTCAGTTTCTTTCACTGTGCGAGTCCTTGTTTCTAGGAAAAAAGAAGGAAAGTGAGGGGAATTCTCCTTGTGCTATAGTGTGCTTTAAAAAAAAAAATTTTCTAGGGACAGAAAACTCTAGGTAGGGAGAGTGTCAGTTTCTTTCACTGTGCGAGTCCTTGTTTCTAGGAAAAAAGAAGGAAAGTGAGGGGAATTCTCCTTGTGCTATAGTGTGCTTTAAAAAAACATTTTTTCTAGGGACAGAAAACTCTAGGTAGGGAGAGTGTCAGTTTCTTTCACTGTGCGAGTCCTTGTTTCTAGGAAAAAAGAAGGAAAGCGAGGGGAATTCTCCTTGTGCTATAGTGTGCTTTAAAAAAAAAAAATTTCTAGGGACAGAAAACTCTAGGTAGGGAGAGTGTCAGTTTCTTTCACTGTGCGAGTCCTTGTTTCTAGGAAAAAAGAAGGAAAGTGAGGGGAATTCTCCTTGTGCTATAGTGTGCTTTAAAAAAACATTTTTTCTAGGGACAGAAAACTCTAGGTAGGGAGAGTGTCAGTTTCTTTCACTGTGCGAGTCCTTGTTTCTAGGGACAAAGAAGGAAAGTGAGGGGAATTCTCCTTGTGCTATAGTGTGCTAAAGCATTCCTCATCAACCATCTTTGAAATCCTTGTTTTTTGGACAGTCAGGGAAATTGTCATTGTGCTATTCTGTGCAAAAGCAATCATCCTCAACCATATTTAGAAATCCTTAAGTAAAGGGACAGAGAAGGACACCTGAAGGTAGCCCTTATTGCTTTTTTCCCATCTCCCTGCAGGCCATCTATTAGAATGTCTGGAAGGCAAACAAGGAGAGGCAGACAGTCAGGAGGCAATAAAAGAGGGCAAGCAGGCTCTGTGTCTGGGGGCAACAGTGCTGGTCGTGGACGCGGTGCATTGTCATCAGCACATGGCCATGGGACACGCTTGTCCTTCTTTTCGGCAGCTGGACATGTTGAGCCACATCATGCCGAAGACTTGGTAGAGTGGATGACCAAGCCCTCCTCCTCCTCCTCATCCTCTCTCACCCAGGCTCAGGGTACTGGCAAAGCAGCTGCCAAAGCGTCCTCTTCCCTGGTATCAATGTCAGACTCATCATCAGTCACTCCTTCCCTAGACCCACCATGTCCTCCTCCTGAGGAGTCCCCCGAACTGTTTGAGCACAGTGTTGGGTACATGCTCCAGGAGGATGCCCAGCGTTTCGAAGGGTCTGATGATGAAACCCAGCT
The DNA here is from genome assembly GCA_029206835.1 of Rana muscosa. NCBI lineage: Eukaryota > Metazoa > Chordata > Amphibia > Anura > Ranidae > Rana > Rana muscosa. The sequence continues at coordinate 670,803,543 of CM055118.1, forward strand.
ACAGGAAGGCAGTAGCGTGAGAGCAGACAGAGGGGATGCTCAAGAAGGACACCAATCTGGCAGTCATGTTCCAGCAGCTGCAGCATACTGCCAGATTGGCTCCAGTGATGAGGAGGGAGGGGATGATGAGGTCACTGACTCCACGTGGGTGCCTAATAGGAGAGAGGAGGAGGAGGAGGATGAGGAGGAGGCACATCTCCAACGAGGCAGGATGCCCTTTGGTGGCCAGCGTAAGGGCAGTACACTGACGGAATCACACCGCAGAGCTCCGCCTGTGCAGGGCGCTGCCTCTGCCCGTCATTCAAAAAGTTCCTTGGTGTGGGCCTTTTTTGAGGCTAGTGCATCAGATCGCACAGCTGCTGTTTGCAACATATGTCTCAAGCGTATATCGCGTGGCCAAAACATCAGCCGCTTGGGTACCACATGCCTGACCAGACATATGTTGACCTGCCATGCAGCTCGTTGGCAAGCCTACCTCAAAGACCCACACCAAAGAACAAAGCGGACCTCTCCTTGCACCGCATCAGCTGGGATCTCCAACCCCACTATAACTTCAGTCCTCTCTGAAACATGCACTGAGAGGAATGAAGGTGTAGAATTAGGTGTCACAGCCAAGTACTTGCGGCCACTCTGCTAGCAGTACACCGACGTCCGATTCTAGCAGGCAAATTTCCCTGCCCCAGCTGCTGGACCGTCAAAAGAAGTTCACTCCCAGCCATCCACATGCCCAGCGGTTGAATGCTAGCTTGGCTAAATTGCTAGCGCTTCAACTGCTGCCTTTTCAGTTGGTAGACTCGGCCCCCTTCCGTGAGTTTGTGCAATGTGCGGTTCCTCAGTGGCAGGTTCCCAAACGCCACTTTTTCTCACGGAAGGCTATTCCGGCTCTCTACCGGCATGTGGAAGGCAATGTCTTGGCCTCGCTGGACAGGGCGGTCAGCGGTAAGGTGCATATTACCGCTGACTCATGGTCCAGCAGGCATGGACAGGGACGTTACCTTTCTTTCACGGCCCATTGGGTCACTCTTTTGGCAGCTGGGAAGGATGCAGGACAAGGTGCAGTAGTGTTGGAGGTTGTTCCACCGCCACGCCTCCAAAATGCTACTACTGGTTGTGACACACCTCTCTCCTCCACCCCCTCCTCTTCTTCTTCCTCCATGGCCTCTTCCTGTGGTTTGTCCTATGAACCAGCGGTGCTCCGTAGCCGTTCACGGGGCTACGCAAGTACGCAGGCAAAAAGATGCCATGCCGTGCTTGCGCTGGTGTGTTTGGGGGACAGAAGCCACACTGGGGCAGAGGTCCTGTCTGCTCTGCAGGGCCAGGCCGAGAGGTGGTTGACGCCACGCCAGCTTAAGCCAGGAATGGTGGTTTGCGACAATGGCACCAACCTCCTCTCCGCCCTCCGACAGGGACAACTGACCCATGTGCCCTGTGTGGCTCACGTCCTTAACCTGGTGGTGCAGCGGTTCTTGGGCAGGTACCCGGGCTTACAGGATGTCCTGAGGCAGGCCAGGAAAGTCTGTGTGCATTTCCGCAGATCTTATAATGCCAGTGCTCGCCTGGCTGAGCTGCAAAAGGAGTTGAACCTGCCCAAGAACCGCCTTATATGTGACATGCCCACCAGGTGGAACTCAACGTTGGCCATGCTGCAGCGGCTGCACACGCAGCAGAGGGCCATCAATGAGTACCTGTGCGACTACGGCACCAGGACAGGGTCAGGGGAGCTCGGTTTTTTTTCTCCACGCCAGTGGGGCATGATCAGGGATGCATGCACTGTCCTGGCACCATTTGAGGAGGCCACGAGGATGGTGAGCAGTGACAGTGCATGCATCAGTGACACTGTACCTCTTGTCCACCTGTTGGAGCACACGCTGCGTGGAATAATGGACAGGGCACTTGAGGCAGAACAGAGGCAGGAAGAGGAGGACTTCCTTGCCTCTCAAGGCCCCCTTTACCCAGACAGTGTTCCTTCTGTCCCACCCATCGCACAGGAAGAGGAGGAGGAGGAGGAGGAGGAGGATTGTGTCAGCATGGAGGTGGAGGCTGGCACTCAGCATCATCAGCAGCAGTCTTTTAGGGATGATTTACAGTCCCAAGAAACCAGTGGACTTGTACGTGGCTGGGAGGAGGTGGCTGCGGATCATGTCGTCCTTAGTGACCCAGAGGACTCCGGAGCGAATGCCTCAGCAAACCTACGCTGCATGGCCTCCCTGATCCTGCAAAGTCTGCGGAAGGATCCTCGTATTCTTCGGATCAAGGAGAGGGACCATTACTGGCTGGCCACTCTCCTTGATCCACGGTACAAGGGTAAGGTTGCGGACCTTATGTTACCGTCGCAGAGGGAGCAGAGGATGAGACAACTCCGGGAGGCCTTGCAGAAAGGTCTGTGCAACGCGTTCCCAGAGACTGGGAGGTTACAAACTCCTGGTCCTGGACAACGAGTTGCTGAGGCTTCGGCCAGTCAAAGAAGGAGCGGTGGGGAAGGTGGCCGTCTGACCGATGCGTTCAGACAATTCTTTAGTCCGCAGCCCCAAAGTATGATCGGTTCCAGCAACCATCGCCAGCGTCTGATAAACATGGTGCAGGAATATCTAGGGGCAAGGTCAGACTTGGACACCTTCCCCACCGAAAATCCTCTGGCTTACTGGGTCTTGAGGATGGATCACTGGCCAGAGCTTGCACAGTATGCAATTGAGCTACTGGCCTGTCCTGCATCCAGCGTTCTTTCGGAACGCACATTCAGTGCTGCTGGAGGATTTGTCACGGATCACAGGGTGCACCTGTCCACCGACTCGGTTGATCGACTGACTTTCATCAAGATGAACCAGTCTTGGATCACCACCAGCTACCACACACCTGATGCTGATATAACAGACTAATTGATTTTAACATGTCACATCCCTTCAAGACTGATGCTGATGCTGAGTGCCTGTGCTGTTATGTTGACTGGCTATCCTCCTCCTCCGAGTCCTCAATGATACGATTGATGATGATAGCTTGGAAGATCATTTTTGTTTATGGGTGCCGCCACCAGTGGCTAAGGCCCAATTTTTCAGCCCCTGTTTTACAGGGGCGTGTAATTACAATTTTTTTAGCAATAATTTGCCATAGGGCTCATTGCTGTGCTCCAAGTACAGTATCTGTGAGGGGTTGGAGTGTTGTGGCACCAGTGCCTAAGGCCCAATTTTCAGCCCCTGTTTAAAAGGGGCGTGTCATTACAATTTTTGAAGCAATACTTTGCAACAGGGCTCATTGCTGTGCTCCAAGTACAGTATCTGTGAGGGGTTGTAGTGTTGTGCCACCAGTGCCTAAGGCCCAATTTTTCAGCCCCTGTTTAACAGGGGCGTGTCATTACAATTTTTGAAGCAATACTTTGCAACAGGGCTCATTGCTGTGCTCCAAGTACAGTATCTGTGAGGGGTTGTAGTGTTGTGCCACCAGTGCCTAAGGCCCAATTTTTCAGCCCCTGTTCAACAGGGGCATGCAATTACAATTCTTGATCTAATAATTCACAGCAGGGCCCATTGCTGCACCCACCAAGAGTAACTGTCAGGGCTTACAGTGTTGTGGCACCAGCACCACCATCAAAGGCCCAATTTTTACTACCACTGTTCAACAATTATATGTAATTAAAATTCCTGATATAATAGTTGACAGCAGGGCGTTCCAGCACCAACCAAGAGTAACTGTGAGTGCTTACAGTGTTGTGCCAACACCAACAACTAAGGGGCCTATTTCTGCAGAGTATATACGGCAGGTCCCTACTTTCAAACATCCAACTTACAAACGACTCCTACTTGCAAACGCAAGAAGACAACAGGAAGTGAGAGGAAATCTACCACTAGGAAGGAAAATTCTCTCCTGTAAGAATAAATATGGGAGAAAGGTGTCTCCTCTGTACTGATGCTTTATCAGCAATCCTTGTTTCAAGAAAAACACCACATTTCAAAAACAGTTGTCATTGGGACGGAAAGTGAGGTGAAATGTTCTGAACAGGGGCACAGACAGCAAAACAAATGTTACAGGGGTGATAACCCTTACCTATGTTTTCCAAAAAGTTTAAAAATAGATTTTTGGGCTGGAGCTACACTTCAACAATGTACCTGTTCAAAATTACAAACACATTCTACATAAGAACAAACCTACAGTCCCTGTCTTGTATGCACCGCCTGTATACGGCTGTTCAGAGTATATAGGGCCTTTTTTATTTTATGTGCGGGGTTCCCCTTAATATCCATACAAGACCCAAAGGGGCTGGTAATGGGCTGGGGTGGGGGTCATGGGGTAGCTATGCCATTTTTCTTAAAGATTTTCATCCATATTACCGGGACCAGACATTACATTAAAGCCGCAAGCAGTTTTAAATGGCTTTTTTTTCCTTTAGAAGTGTCATTTTGTGCAGGGACAGTTCTAAACACGGGAAACACGTGGCACTTCACAGGCATACTTTAGACACCCCCCAGGTACGATATTTAAAGGAATATTTGACTTTTTTTTTTTCACTTTATGCATCATTAAAATGACTGCTCCCGAAAAACGACCGTTTTTAAAACTTCTTTTTGCATTGATACATGTCCCCTGGTGCAGAACCCGGGTTCCCAAACCCTTTTTAGGACAATAACATGCATAATAGTTGTTATAATTAGCACTTTAGAATTCGAACGTTCGCATCCATTGTATTTAATAGGGTTCTAATGTTCGTACGAACTTTCGGTCCGTTCGCGGGTTCTGGTGCGAACCGAACCCGGGGGTGTTCGGCTCATCACTACTAAGGATAATTATTAAGTAATATACATTTATAGTTATAATGTATGTGTAGCGGTCTCACCCGCTCTCTCCCTTCTTCTTCTCGGCTGGTTTACTCGTCTAGGGGGACCAGGGAGAGGGGTGAGGTGCTGCCACCAGCTCGCACCTCTTATGTGTGTAGAGATTTGAGCTAAGATCTTTACCTTCGGGTCTGTGTCCCCGTCCAGAGATTCCACTTCAAATATGACCAGTAGATAAGTGAATGTAGAACACTTTGCTCCCAGAAAAGTAAGCCCACACCAGGTGACAGTACAACATCTATATTTATTTCCGCAGAGATAAATATGCCTCTTTGCAAGCAGACAGGTTGATACAAACACGAACTTGGTGGGGTGAGGGTTCAGGCACAATCCTTTCGGATCAGAGAAGCTGTTAGGAGTTCACAACAACTTTTGGCACACGGTCGCTGCCACCGACCGTGAGGTTGGTCCCTGCCACAGACCGGGTGAATGATGAGGTCTCTGCCACAGACCTTAGGATAGGCCTCTGCCACCGACCTGATGTAGCTGGGTCTCTACAAAGACCATAGAACATGAACTACCTTCTTTTTTTTTTAAATCAGTATAAAGTTTTATTGAGAAAACCATATAACAGACAAGTACATTCTAGGCATATATCAGGATCAATCACAAAATCCAGATTTCGATCAGTTGAGTCTCATATACAGTAGGTACGACATTCAGTAGACATGTAAGCAATATCTGCACACACCTAGTGAGTAATCATCATCCTTAACTGCGTACTCAGTATAAATGGCAAAGTATGGAGACTGAGACTAAAGACTATATGCAGTTTGCAAGTGCTCAAATAATAAACAATTACTGATATAACATAAAACAGCATAAGAAAGAAAAATTACAAATACAAAGAAGAGACATACCTATCTCCGAACCATTGGGATTGGGCAAACTTCCCCATAGAAAACTTTTTCAGAGAAATATCAGCCACCATGCCTCATTCGCCCCTTCCCGCGACCCACCACTACAAGTACAGAAAATCAAGAATAGTATATACCTGACATTCCCTTCCCCTCCCCCCCTTAACCTCTTCTCCTTCCCATGTATACTCCCATTCTCCCCCCCCCCTGAATTCGGCCCAGAAAACGCATTATAAACCAAGTACCTATATCTGTAAGAGTCTATCTTTGATAAGTTGAGAAGGGCCCAGACCAGGGGTATTAAGCCAGGGTTACCACATTGGGTAGAACTTCTTCAGGGCACTCCTATGCTGATAGGTAAGTTTCTCACGTATCAACTGGCTGTTTACCATCTCCACCCACTGCCCTCCCGTTGGTACTCTCGGAGATATCCAAAGCCTCGCAATCGCCTTCCGGGCTATATAAAGGAGTATTGCAGTATGTCCATGGGGCGAGAGCGAGGGTATCTCCAACGCACCAAGCAAGCACACAATGGGTTCCTGCGGCATCGGTATTTGGTATACCTGTGAGATAGAGGAGAGGATGTACTTCCAGTACCGAAAAAGTTTCGGGCATTTCCACATCATATGTAGCAAATCTCCATTGTCTATGCAGCACTTGGGACAAAGTGGCGTATCCCGACAACCCCATTTATATAAACTAAGTGAAGTCCTGTATACTCTATGAAGCAAAAACAAATGAGATAGTCTGCGAGACGCAGAAACTGATACCAATGGAGCGGAGGTAAGGCACAATTCCCAGGTTTCTCCATCTATGGGGCCCAAATCTTTTTCCCATCCCTTTCTGCAGGGAAGTTTGGAGGCATCATGAGATGCAGCAAGTAGTCTAGCATAGATCCCTGAGATCATTCCCTTCTTATCTTCAGCCAGGAATACCACATTCATCAAGGGATGTGCCAGCAGCCTGAAATCAGAAATCCGAGACTCAGCCTGGACAGCATGCCTCAATTGCAGATATCTATAAAATTGAGACCTGTGGAGGGAAAATTCCTCCTCCAGATCAGAAAATGATTTAAGGATCGATCCCCTGAACAGTTGTGTAATAAAATGTATGCCTGCAAGTTCCCAAGAACGGAAATCTTTAAGTTTGAAGAGTTCAGGAAAGTATTTATTTCTCCATATGGGGGTGAACAAACTCACCCCCTTGATCTTCAGGAGGGATTTGGTATATTTCCAAAGGGCATTTAATAGATGAATCGTGGGGAGGGAATTAGATAGATGAGTAAAACATGCTTCTAGGTGGGACAGTGCAGACAGCTCCGATCCACTAGGGACCAATAACGAACGTATGGAATCATCTGCATCCTCCCAACCCCAATTACCCAGATGCTGTAACTGGGAAGCCACATAATAGTATCGAACATGAGGAACTGCCAATCTGCCCTGATCCTTGGCCAGTTGCAAGGAAGAGAGGCTGATGCGTGCTGACTTATTGCCCCATATTAGGTCTCTAAATTGGGAATCTATTTGGGTGAACCATCTATGGGGTATCCAAATGTGAGCATTGTGAAAGATATAAAGGAGTTGTGGGGCCCAGATCATTTTCACTAGATTAGCCCTCCCCGTGACCGAAAGAGGCAGCTTCGTCCACGCCGTACATTTAGCCCGGAGCTTACGAAGCAATGGTGCCAGATTCAGCAACAGGTACTGGGTTGGGTCTGGGGTCACCTGTATGCCCAGGTAGCGGAATTCCTCCACTATTAAAATATCCTGAGCACAGACAGGAACGGGGCGAGTCAGAGGGTCCAAAGGCATAAGCACCGACTTGTTTCAATTAATACTAAACTCCGACAGCTCTCCGAAGCCTGCGATTAGTTGCATCACATTCTCCAAAGAGCGGCCAGTGTCACCCAGGTAGATCAAGGTGTCGTCTGCATATAAAGAGACCACCTCCTGATTAGGAGTTCTACAAAATCCTGTGATGTCTTGCGAAGCTCTTATATGTATGGCCAGTGGTTCTAAAGCAAGGGCGAACAGCAGGGGAGAAAGCGGGCACCCCTGCTGTGTGTCCCTGAAGAGTCTAAATGAGTCAGATATATCCCCATTAATTCGCATTCTAGCTGAGGGGGCACTGTATAATAATTGCACCCATCTAAGAAATGTGCCACCCACCCCAAATCTCGACAATATCTCCCATAAATAGGGCCATTCAACGCTATCAAACGCTTTAGCTGCATCCAAAGAGAAGATGGCCCTATTACCTGGGTTGTCCACCGGTATTTGAATGTTGAGAAACAATCTACGCAGGTTCTGAGATGTGGATCTCGATGGGATAAATCCAGATTGGTCCCTATGTATCACATGGTGGATACATCTGGACAACCTGGTGGCCAAAACTCTAGCCAGCAACTTAATATCATGTGAGCAAGGAAATAGGTCTATATGAGTCCGGGGACATAGCGTCCTTGCCCAGTTTCAACAACACCACTATAAGAGCTTCGTTCATGGAAGGGGGAAGCATTCCTTTTTTAAAGGCTTCGTTATAAACTTTTAAAAGTATTGGCAGGAGCTGTTCCGTATATCTTTTAAATACCTCAGCCGGTAAGCCATCCGCACCCGGAGCTCGCCCATTTTGAGCAGACGCCAGGGCCTCTAGGAGTTCATCCTCAGTCAATGGGGCACCGAGCAGGGCCACATCAGCCGACGAGAAGACCGGAATAGGGAACCTATCCAAGAAGGAGGAAAGCTCCTCCCGGGTGGGCTGAACCTTAGATGAATAAACCTCCTGAAAGAACCTGGAGAAGCTGTCCACAATGGACCGAGAGGAATAACAAGGTGTCCCCTGTGCATCATTTACAGCAACTATGTGAGAAGTAGATTGCTGCGATTTGGCAATCATCGCTAACACATGACCTGTATTCTCCCCCTCCTCAAAGTGTTTCTGTTGCAGAAAGAAGCGTTTGTTCTCTGCCAGCTGTAGGGACACCTGCCCAAGTACAGACTGGGAGGCCAACCATATTCTTTTAGTGTTATCATTGGGGTCAGCAACATAGGCAGCCCCAGAGCGCTGCGCATCTGCAAGTACAAGCATCTCCCACTCTTTAGTTTTGGTCTTAATCTGGGAAATAAGTGTAATAAATTGTCCCCTTAAATAGGCTTTGGCTGTGTCCCACACTGTACCAACTTCTGCGGAGCCTAGATTGTGTTTAAAGAAGTCCTTCAAAAGTCCCGGAATGGGATCAGGGTCCGGTATGAGAGACAGCCAAAAAGGATAAAGTTTTCATAAGCTATTCCCTTTAATGGCTCCCAACCTGAGATCCACCGTAAGTGGTGAGTGGTCCGAGGTCTGTCTGGGGTGGTATTGCGAAGAGATAACCAAAGGTAACAGCAAATCAGTACCCAGTCCCATGTCGATCCTGGACAGGCCCCCCACTGAGGCCGACTGACAAGAATAGACTCTGGCTTCCGGGTTATGCATTCTTCAAACATCTGTGAGACCTAGTTCTAGAAGAAGCCGAGCAAAAGGAGTAACCCCTGTACCTGGCAGTGTCGGTCCTAAGATACTGGCACAGAGTTTGTCTTTCCTATAATCCAAGTAGTTATTAAAATCACCCAGGATCAACACCGGTATACCTGGGAAGCGGGATATGAAATCAGCCAAAATCTTAAGTAGGCCCGCAGAGTATGGAGGAGGAATATACAACCCGGACAATATGAGTTTTGTCCCATAGAGGGAGCACAGCAAAAATACAAAGCGACCCTCAGGATCAGTTTTAACATCTATGAAGGAGAATTGCGTGCCTCGTCTTATTAGGACACTCACCCCCCTCGAGTACACCGAGCCTGTGGCATGGTATTGATGACAAAACTGTCCCATTGCAAATTGTGGCATGGGAGTCGAGGGGAGATGAGTCTGCTGCAAACATATCACATCTGCATCTATTCGCTTAATCGTGCGGAGCACGGCCAAACGCTTAACTGGATTATTCAAACCCCTAACATTCCAGGACAAAAATCTAGTTAGCTTAGCCATCTATAAAATGCAGTCATGTAAACGGTTAGGAGCAGCACATATGTGATCAGGTTGGAGTTCATACAAGCAGGGCAATATACCCAGGGGGGTACAGTTCGTTGCATAGCGCATGAGGAAAGAGGGGGCGAATGAATATAAACATAGCAACCCATACGGTGGATTCGGATGGGGTAACGGGCATAAAAATTATTAAAGAAAAATAGAAAAAAAAACAGCAGCAAAAAAGGCTTGGCTGAAGTGTCATGAGAACTTGAACTATGGGGACTGGCCAACCGGGCCAAACAGTCACGGCAAAAGTCAACCATTGGCCATTACCAGGCCATCCAGGGGGCAACAGTGGAAGTGCACAACAGTGTCTTAAGTACTTCTCAACAGCTAGAACAAAATAGCCGCGTTGGTAAGGAAAGAACCGTGTAGCAACAGCACACTCCGCCTTGTAATGGAAGAGTGGGATTAAACTGGAAACCAGAAAAGGCAGTGTGGTGACTCTCACGGCGGAGCAGGGCGCCTATTGCGCGCCTCTCGGATCGCTTGTTCTTCTCTATCTAGCCATTGTGCAGCAGCGGGTGGCGAATCAAAGAAATGGACTGTCCCCATCACTTCAAGGCGCAGGCGAGCGGGATAAAGCATGGCATATTTCAGATCAAGGTCTCTAAGCCTGCGCTTGACATCCATAAACTTGGCCCGTTGTTTCTGCAGCTCTGCCGAGAAGTCTGGTAACAGGGAAACCTTGGCATTATCCATTTTTAGGGCTGTAGGTTGTAATCGGGCTTGGCGCAGAATGGCATCTCTGTCCTTATAATTAAGGAGTTTAAACAAGAAGGGTCTTGGAGGAGCTCCAGGTGCGGGAGCCCTAGCAGGGACCCTATGCGCTCGTTCCACAGAAAACATGGGGGAAATGGTTTCTTTGCCAAAGGCATTGACCAGCCAAGTCTCGATAAACTCCACTGGGTTTTTACCCTCAATTCTCTCTGGCAGACCAATCGCTCTCACATTATTTCTCCTCATCCTATTTTCCAAATCTTCCAAGCGGGAAGAGTGCTGAGAGAGAAGGTGGTTATTATATGTGAGGTCCCTCCGCATGGGTGCCAAGTCATCCTCTATGGAGCTTACCCTGCCCTCTACAGCTGATGTCCTCTCTCTGAGTTTTTGGTTGTCTTGTCTCAGAAAGGTAATTTCTGCTTTGACTCCCTTGATCTCCGTGGTGAGCGCAGCTATGGAGAGGTTACAGGTTGTCACCACTGTGAAAATGTCCCTCAGAGTAGGCTCATTATTACTGGGGCTATCGGGGCCTTGCGGCCTAGCAGAGGCCCCCTCTGGAGTACTCACTGTGTCCCATGTGAAGGCCGCGCCAGCCGGATCGTCCAGAGGAACTGTGTCATCTGCCTCCGATCCTCCACCGGGGGAATCAGTAGGTGTGCTGGAGGAGGCTATGGGATCCGAGGACAGCGGCATAGAGAACAATTTCTCCGCTCCCTCCCTGTGCCGATCTCTGGCGGAGCGAGCATCCAGGGCGCCTTGTTGTGCCACGAGGTCCACCGACCGGGACGAGTTCTGCTTCTTGGCGGCCGACATTGTGGGACAAACCGGCAGGTAAAGATATGGCTATATTCCGGGACCCTTCCGATAACCGCTGAGCCAGCTTTAGAGCAATATTATTTAGATCCACAGGATGATTTGGTGGATTTTCGACGGAGCTCACTGAGAACACGTCCGGCTACATCCGCTGCCTGGCCACGCCCCCCCATGAACTACCTTCTAATGGCGACCCCTGTTAGGGAGATGATCCATCCCGGACGGTCCCCAGAGGCCGGCACTGTCACCAGCCAATGCTGCGCTGGATCTTCAGGCCAGGTCACCTCCCTGGTTCTCCTCGCCCGAGACTCGGGTCCCCTCACTCGTGGGCCCCCTAGGTATCTTCTCCCATACTGGACCCAGTCGAAGGTACTGGGCCCCAGGCCTCGGCTAGTACCTCAACCCAGGCTTAAGGTGCCTGGGATGGAACTCAAACTCCCTCGCACCTGGGCGCGGATGAACAGAACAGCAGCCCCCAGGCTGAAGGTGCCTGGGGCTCGGACCTCGTGCGAAAGATGTCCGCCCCCTTTATACACTCTCCCAGCAGGCACAGCGGGTACCCCGACCCGCGGTACTACTGCCCCGAGAGGACACAAAGGGCACGGCCCTACAATGATGGTTCAACCCCAGCCCAAGGCGACAGCGCCACCCAGGGGCCGTAGGGAACTGAACACCATTATATCCTCCACGAATCAAATTGGCCATAGATCCCTAACAATAGTGTATCTGGGCCATGCTACCACCCAGATACTCCCCCTAAATGTTAATCCCCGCTACATATGTAATCCAAAAGTAATGACTGGGTGATATACATTTATTGTTACTCTGGAAATATTTCCTGCCTATCCTGCATGTGCAAATAATTGCATAGTAACACCAATATGATACATTATTGAATACAATAATAATAATTACCAATATATATCAGATAGTTATGAGATATGCAAAATTCATAAACATGCTCAACCTGCGCCTCTCTGATGCCCTCCCCCTCTCTCCCCTCCTCTCTCTCACATCCATGCATGTCCAATATTTAACATGTGACCTCTTGTAGGCAGATCCTGGGTTCATCGCTTCTTCTTGCTGGTTGGTCCTCATGGAGAAATTATCCACCATGTTTTTAGACTACACTCTTGTTTAGGACATATGGTATTTCACGCAAGGTATGACTTTATTCATTTTCTACGGCCTGCACTGACAGGCATGCATGACATGCAAATACTAAAAAGGTAAAAAATGTTAATGATATTTTTTAATATACCATAGATGTCCACATGATACCCCCTGAGGAAGATCATCACATTATTAAAGATCGAAACGCGTTGGGGATCCATATACATGCCAACCCACAGTGGTGACCTGTATATGGTACATTGTGACACATGACTGTAAATACCATTATAATTTGTACACCAGAGTTCTTATTGTTGTTTCTTTCTATGTAATTGGATCAATTCCCGAATCCCCCCCTTTTTTACTTGTACTTTTCCAATGAATTTGTAAATTCGATACTTATGTACAATAAAATTATTTAATACTTTTATTTATGAGTTAATACATTATTGAAGCTACGCATAAGCCACTGGGAGTTTCTTTCCTTTTTTCTTTTTCTTTATCTAGCCATTATTAAAACCGTGTCAATATATGGTGCAGAGAAAAATAAATGGCATACAAATACAAATGAAAATAAAAAAAGGTTTTTGGTAAAAGGGACAGTTTTTCTTAGAGTAGTGTGAAATCTGTATTAGAAAATAAAATAAGTCCAGTGCTTTTGTGAGCACTTACCATCACCCCTGAGCTCCCAGTGCACCTTAATAATACAGTATGTTACAACACATGTGTAATCATATCCAGTGCTGGGCGTCCTGCAGTGTGGCCTCCCTCTCACCAGGGTGCTCGTCTCCTGTTGGATGCACTACCTGGAGGACAAGAGCGCCATACCCATGGTAGCAGTTACTCTCGTATCCTGTGGGAATGAAGAGGATGCTAGCAATAGTGTAAAACCATCAATAACCAATTTATTTACAAATATTTAAGTTAAAATACACCATTATTTATTAAAACCATTACTCTTCATTCTACAATGTCACTTCTGGTCTGCAATCACCCAGCCTGATCCGTGGTGTGCTGGTGACATTCTCTTGCTCAGATGTCCGCCCCTGGACGTAATCTATCTGTGTCCAGAAATGCGTCTTAGTATAATCATAGGTGCACTTGACCTCCTTCTGTATCAAACTGGTTATACATTCCCTGATCTGAATGAGGCATGAAGCGTAATACTGTACTGCAATGGGTGGCACCACCATCCTTCCAATTATATTATTATTATTTAGGTACTTATATAGCGCCGTCAATTTACACAGCGCTTTACATATACATTGTACATTAACATCGGTTCCTACCCTCAAGGAGCTTACAATCTAAGGTCCCTAACTCACATTCATATACTAGGGCCAATTTTAGACAGAAGCCAATTAACCTATCAGCATGTCTTTGGAGTACACAGAGTTAACCCACGCAGGCACAGGGAGATCATGCAAACTCCAGGCAGGTAGTGTCGTGGTTGGGATTCGAACCAGCGACCCTTTTTACTGCTAGGGGAGAGTGATACCCACTACACCACTGTGCCGCTCATATCTTGGGGAGTGCTTTCTTGCAAGATCCTCCAGAATGATGGTAATGTTGCCCTTACCTAGCGCCATTGGTAGAAGCTGGGTGTAAGTTATATTTACTAACGTTTCCCAATCACCTTCCAGGACAGCTATCAGAGAGATGATTGGCTCCTCCCTCAACAGGAAAAACAGGATAAAAATTGGTTCTCATCTCCCTCATCTTCAGTTTCATTTTGTTTCTGACCTTCCAGGAACTTAGTTATATTTGTTTTGTTTTTTGGGTCAGTTGATTGTTTTCCCCTCCGGTTAGTTACATAGTTGGTGTCTGATTATACATGTAGATGCTTATTCTGGACCTGAGGGCATCCAGTTCTATTTTTGGGTAGATCTTGCCGCCTAGAGATTTGGTGGTTCTTGGCTGCGCATATTCAAATATTCTCCCAGCTTGTGGGTGAGAGTGGGGAAAGTGCCTGGCCCTGTCCTGAGGATGGATCATCTTCAATGCTGAAGGGCATTTGTCCAGGTAAGGTGCAGGGCATCTGGCCCTGTCTTGTATGTAAATCGCCTTTTTGTCCTATGGGCAGCAGCCAGGGAAATACAAATAGGCAGGCTATGGCGGCATTCGATGCCATTTCCGATTAGGGTAACCACCTATCTGGGATTCACCCGGACAGTCCAGGTTTTGAATCATGGGTCTGGGTTTCATTCCGCCTGAAACCCAGACACATTATTCAGACAGGAATGTTGCTCAGAACAGGGCCTGACAGGAGGGCGGGAGAGTCCCAGTCTGTTACAAACCCATAGTGTATACTAGAAAAAAAATTGCTGTGTGCTGCTAAAGTGTTTGGATTTGGTTTGAAGAAAAAGTGGCAACCCTATTTCCGATGCTGCATGACGCTCTTTCTAGTTCCAGCATTACCAGGAACCATGGTCTATTTATCCACACTATTTACAAGAGCAGGGAGCTACCTGTGTGTGCTACCTATGGCCTGGAGTGGGGCTTATTTTGGTTTAGCTCGGCCATGCTACATCATTGGATGTTAACACAAGTCTCTACTGTACCCTCTTATCATGAACAAAGTAGAAGGAAAAATGTATGTAGCAGGGTGTCATTTTGCAACGTAACTAATTGACTACAGTTTGTGATAACAAAGAACTCAGCTCCCTCCCGTGTTCAATTATATTATTGCTTCAACCTGTTCAGTTTAATTATATTAGAACAATACATTATGGACCTTGAAGTACAGTGAGATAAAGACTCCATTGCCTTGGGTGTTAAACAGACTACGATACCCACAGTGCTACTGTGCTACCAGAGTGCATTGCAACAAGCACAGCACTCTGGGAGAGGCTTTTTAAAGGAGGAGGCGGCAGAGATCCGATCTCTTGGGACGCGGCCTTCATTCAAGCAGAAAGCCTGTGCTGTGGCCTGCTACCAGGGTGCGTAGGCCCGAGAAGCCTGGACCTCCAGTCGCCAGAGCGGATCGCCTAACCTGAGAGGGATCCTTTTCACTGTGCCCAACTTACACTCCACAGCAACCAGAGTCGCCTATCCACCCACACCTTGTGACGGCTGCGCGGAGGACCAGGGACTGCAAGTTGCGGAGAGGCCGGGAACTGAGACACTACAGGCGGAACATACCGGAGAGGCGAGGCCTCATTGGGTGAGAGGGCACCTGCCCAACGATATAAATAACTGTATCGCAGGAAGGTGGATCTTATAGACTCAACATTACTGTCTGGAAGTTAACACGCCATGTGTAAAGACACATTGCATCTTGCAGTGGCAGTGCCTTGAAAGGATTGGCGTTTTTGCCATCAGCATGTTATATATATTGTGAATGTTAATTTTCTTCATTCCAGTTGGATTACAAATTATTAATGTGCACCAACTAAAGCTAGCAAAGACTACTATTAACCGGAAGGAACACTTACAGGTTTCAGTTTGTTTGTTTGTTTGTTTGTTTGAACTAAAGCAGTAGGACACGTATATGGGAGTTGCCCGTTAGAGGGAGCCAAAGAGCATATAGACTCATCTACATATACACAATAACTGTTTATGCTAATTTGTAGTAATTGTTATTACTGAGAGCTGGGTGAGGCCTGGTGGAGAGGTACTCCAGTGCTGATCTTATTGCATTGGGGGAATCCCTCCACTGCATGCTTACTTAGGTCTGACTGCAGCTCATATTGATTAAACCTCTGATTGAATTCCATGCCATTGACTCTTACAGGGCCCTGTTTGAAGTCAACTGTCATTTGTTTAACTTTGTTTCATCCTTCTTTCACCAAGTAAACGCTTTATCCTTGGTTAAACTACACTTGTGTGGAATCTTGTCTGTTACAGTTGGGACAGGTAACCAGCATAAGGTAACAATATTTCACTGTATTATTATTACTGTATGATATCATTGTGGTTCCCAACCACCAGTGGGTTTCACAATCAATGTGTTGTCCAGTTGTGCCAAGGGAGGGTTTGAGCCAAACTTCTGGGGTTAATAGGAAGAGCGTAGACCCAAAACTTAAACCAGCAGCTCCTACGGGGGTAGTGCTACACGTGGGGGCTCGTCCGGGATTTGTACGACTCTGCAATCAACCTCCCCCTAGACAGAACCCTTGTCAGTACCACAATAGACCCTGCTGCTGCAGCCCGGTGGTGTAAAGAGGAAAACATCCATACCGGCTTCAGTGTGGTGATTGAAATTAAAAGAGAGCCTGGACTGAGGAACATCTACTCCCAGTTCTGAGAACGCTGTCTCCTGACAAGAAGCCATGGGTGATTGATATAAGAACAGACACCATGAATCCACACACTTACGCATTGTGCAAATGGAAGAAGGGAATTTCTGACAATTTCAAGGGCACTAGTGTAAAAGCAACCAACCAGACAGAATTCCTCCTGATACACCCAGAGACATCAGGAGAAGGTCCTACATCCACCAGTCAAGCCGGCCCCAGTACAGGGGGACAAAATCAAAAAAAGGGTCCCAGTTCCATTGGACCATTGGACCAGAACTGTGCGCTGTCCTTGGAGAGATTGTCACCAAGTGCAAGAAAGATCCCTCAGACTACCTAGTGGCTGGTTACAGGAAGCTCAGAACCTTCTCTGGAAGACAGCCAGTGCCTTCAGCGGAAGATGGTTTCGAAGAATGGCTAGATCATGCTACCCAGGCTCTGGAAGAGTGGGAGGTACCCCGAACCGAATAAAAAGCAAAGAATCACGGAGAGTTTAAAAGGGCCTGCCCTAGAGGCCATACGAAACCTAAAGCTCAGTAAGAAAGACTGTACTGCACAAGACTACTTGAGCATTCTACAGGATGTGTTCGGTCGTACCGAGAAAGTTACTGAACTCCTCTATCAAATTGAGCACTGCTATCAGAAGGAAGGAGAGAAACTTTCCGAGTTCATAAGGCGTTTAGACAAGATCATACATCAGATCCTGTTGAAGAAAGGGCTAGATCCTCGGAAAGTAGACGAGATCCGTGCACAACAGGTCCTACGGGGTGCTCAACCTTTGGACCCCATTGCCCTTTTGCTACGGACCCGCCAGGATGGCGGCATCCTGGAGTATCCTGAATTGATCCGGACGGTCAGGAAAGAAGAGGTCATGTTGGACAATAAAAAGAAGAGCCAGAGGTCTGAACCCGCTGTCGGAGTCAGAGTGATAAGTTCTGAGGAAGGTGACTCTCAGGTGGAGCTTTTAAAGACTCAAGTGTCTCAGTTAATAGATGTCAGGGTCACCTGTGGCCAGGTGACAGATGCACACCGTAGGGGGACAGGAGTGCACCGCGAGGTAGTGAACCCTATGGCTGGCTTCTGCGGATAGGAAACTGGGTGGTTGTGGAAAGCGGGACCAGAGGAGCACAACCGGGATCCTAACGGGAGCTAGAGCCAAGATTCCCCAGGGCGCGGAGTCTAAGACCCAGCCGGTCTTCTCCAGGGCCTCTAGTGGTGAGGATGTTATGCTGCAGGCTGGGACCAGGTCGCGGCCCCTGGAGTTTCCTAGCTCATGCCCCGTAGGATAAGGGGAAAAGAGGGGAAGCAGCAGCACACGATAAGAGAGAACCGAATAACAAGCTGAAGGTCAGGGGCCACAAGCAGACGAGGATAACGAAGAACGAGCCGAAGGTCAAGGGTCACGAGCAGACAGGAATAGTCGGGGACAAGCCAATAACGTAACAGAGAGACAGACGTAGCACACGGCAGGCAGGAACCCAAACACACAATGCCTAACAAACACGTTGATCAGCAAAGCAGGCTTGCAGTGCACAGGTTAATATAGTGTTCTGTGATAGGGCCTGGGGTGGAGTCAGGCTGGGAGGAGATTATAAAGGAAGCCAGGTGAAGGAGGTCTGGTCTCTAGATGAACACATGAGGAGAAAGGTAAGATGGCAGACAGACATTAATGCATATCCATGACAGTGCCCTCCCTCTTACGAGGCCTCCCCCTTCCCCGCCTGGGCCCAGGTTTAGAGGGAAACTTCAGATGAAACTCCTTTAACAGACGAGGTGCAAAGACCTCAGATGCAGTGATCCAAGACCTCTCCTCAGGACCAAACCCTTTCCAATGAACGAGGTACTGAAGAACGCCTTTACAGAGTCGGGAGTCCAGAATTTGACTGATCTCGTACTCCTGATTATCCTCAGAGACAGGCGCCACGGTAGGGAGAGGACGAGAGAATTTATTGAGGACTAAAGGCTTTAGAAGAGCAACATGAAAGGAGTTAGTGATTTTAAGGCTCTTAGGAATCTGGAGTTTGAAACAAACCGGATTCAGTTTAGCAATTACCGTGTATGGACCGATGAATCGTGGAGCAAACTTCAGAGAAGGAACTCGGAGCTTGATGTTCCTGGTAGAGAGCCAGACTTTGTCCCCTGGCTGAAGAGAAGGCGGTTTACGCCTGCGGCGGTCGGCAAAGCCTTTGAATTTTTCAGCAGCTGCCCGGAGGGAATCATGAACGTGACCCCAAACGGAATTGAGAGACTCCTGAACCGAAGCCAAAGCTGGAATGTCTGGAGAACAGATCATGGGAAGAGGAAGTTGAGGGTGTTTTCCATAAACTGTGAAAAAGGGTGTCTTCTGCGAACTGGTATTCACATAATTGTTATGGGAGAATTCTGCCCACGGGAGTAGAGAGGACCAATCGTCATGGTGAGAAGACACAAAGGTGCGAAGAAAGACCTCTAACTCCTGATTAACCCTCTCAGTCTGTCCATTGGATTGGGGATGGTAAGAAGAAGAAAAATCCAAGACAATATTGAGGGATTTGCAAAAGGCTCTCCAAAAACGAGACGTGAATTGGACTCCCCTGTCGGAAACAATATGAGAAGGGACCCCATGTAGGCGGAGAATTTCCCGAATGAAAATGGGAACCAAGGCAGGGGCAGAAGGAAGACCAGGAAGAGGAACAAAATGAGCCATCTTGGAGAATCGATCGATTACCACCCAAATGACTGTGTTATTCTCAGACAGTGGGAGATCGGTGATAAAATCCATGGCAATATGGGCCCAGGGTTCCTTAGGAATGGGCAAGGGCATGAGGAGACCAGCAGGAGCTTGTGTGGAGGATTTGGACTGAGCACAGACATGACAAGCTTTAACGTAGTCTTTGACGTCTGAGCGGAGATTAGGCCACCAGTAGTGACGACTGATGAGTAGGAAGGATCGGAGGAATCCAGAATGCCCTGCCACCTTGGAATCATGTCCCCAATGAAGGATCTTAGCTCTTAGCTCAGTGGGGACAAAGGTCTTACCAGGCGGAATTTTTGACTTCAGGGTGGTAGAGTGGGCAACAATGCATGAGGTGGGAATGATCGGCTCAGGTTCAGGGGCGGACTCCTCGTCCAAAGTGTCAAATGACCTAGAGAGCGCATCAGCCCGACCGTTGCAGGAACCAGGTTTGTAGGTAATCGTGAAATTAAAACGGGCAAAGAAGAGACTCCACCTGGCCTGTCTAGGATTCAGACGTTTAGCATTCTGTAGATACTGTAAATTCTTGTGATCGGTAAAGATCGTTATGGAGTGAGGGGAACCCTCCAAGAGATGACGCCACTCCTCTAACGCCAATTTAATTGCGAGAAGTTCCCGATCACCGATGGCATAATTCCTCTCTGCCTGAGAATTTTTTTTGGAGAAGAACGCACATGGTTGGCGTCTCTTCTCAAAGATTTGAAGAAGCACAGCTCCCACCCCCATTGAGGAAGCGTCCACTTCAATAAAAAATGCATTCCCAGGATTTGGTCTCCTCAAGAGGGGGCCAGAAACAAAGGCCTGTTTCAGGTTGTGAAATGCAGAGACAGCTTCGGGAGGCCAGTCTCTGGCATTCACACCCTTCTTGGTCAAAGCGATAATAGGCGCGGCAATGGAAGAGTAATTCCTTATGAACTGCCTATAATAATTAGTGAAGCCAAGAAAGCGCTGTGTGGCCTTGAGGCTAGCAGGAAGAGGCCAGTTGGTGATAGCCAAGACCTTCCCAGGGTCCATACGAAGACCCGAACATGAGACGAAGCACCCCAAAAACAGGACCTCAGAACATTCAAAGGAACATTTCTCCAGCTTGGCATAGAGATTGTTCTCTCTAAGACGTTGAAGTACAGTGCGGACATGGTTTCTGTGGACGAGCAGATTTTCAGAAAAGATCAGAATGCCATCCAGATAGATGACAACAAACTGGTACAGCAGATCTCTGAAGATTTCATTGACAAAGTTTTGAAACACGGCTGGAGCATTACACAGACCAAAAGGCATCACCAGATATTCGTAATGCCCGTCTCTAGTGTTGAATGCAGTCTTCCATTCGTCACCCTCCCGTATTCGAATGAGATTGTACGCGCCTCTGAGATCCAACTTGGTGAAAATGGAGGCACCCTTCAACCTATCGAATAGCTCAGATATTAAGGGTAAGGGGTATCGATTTTTAATAGTAACCGCATTTAAACCCCGATAATCGATGCAGGGTCTTAAGGTACCATCCTTTTTGGCAACAAAAAAGAACCCTGCCCCTGCAGGCGATGAGGATTTCCGGATAAAACCTCTCTCCAGATTCTCTGCGACATACTCCGACATGGCCTGGGTCTCTGGGATGGACAGAGGGTAGGTACGACCCCTGGGTAGAGTTGCTCCGGGGACAAGATCAATAGCACAGTCAAAAGACCTGTGGGGAGGAAGCACCTCAGCTGATTTCTTACAGAACACATCCCGGTAATCGCTGTATGCAGCAGGAAGATCAGAAGAAACAGAAGTGGCAGCAACCGGAAGACTCTCCTTGGGGGTCACCTTGAGAAGACACGACGAGAAACATGAGGAACCCCAGGCCAGGATCTGCCCAGAGACCCAGTCCACATGTGGAGAGTGGAGCTGTAGCCAAGGGAGGCCCAATACAACTGGGGTAGAGGCCTTGGGTAGAATAAGAAAGGATATCCACTCCTGGTGGAGAATCCCTACCGACATCCTAATGGGTAGCGTCTGGAAGCGAATAGGGCCCCCTGGGAGAACAGTGCCATCAATTGCCGAGACTACCAATGGGGTAGTGAGAGGTGAAAGGGTAAGCTTCATAGAAGAAGCAGTTCCCCAATCCATAAAATTGCCGGCAGCCCCGGAATCCAGGTATGCAAGGGTTGACTGAGGAGAAGTGCCTACATGAAGGAACACCGGCAAGAGCAGGCGAGAAGGTGATGTTTCTGGGTCCAATACTCCACCTTCCAAATGTATTAGACCCGAGCGTTTCCCGGACGAAGCGAGCAGGAGTCACGAAAATGACCCTTGCCCCCACAATAGAGGCACAAGCCCAGAGTTCTGCGCCTAGCACGTTCTTCGGGGGTTAGTCTGGTCCGGCCCAGCTGCATAGGTTCTTCAGCAGGTAGAGGATGCTCCACGGAATGAAGGGAGGGGAGCTCAGACTGGCTAGGACCCAGAGAGTGCTGGCGTCTTTTTTCTAAGGACCTCTCTTGAAAACGAATGTCGATCTGGTTGCATAATGAAATTACGTCGTCCAGACCGACGGGAATGGCTCTTCCCGCTAATTCGTCTTTCACTCGGTCAGAGAGGCCATGTAAAAAGGTAGCGACCAGGGCCTCATTATTCCAGCTCAATTCAGCTGTGTGGATACGAAACTGAAGAGCATATTGCCCCACTGAACTAGATTCTTGGCGAAGACGTAAGACAGCACTAGCCGCTGAAGAAGCCCGAGCCGGCTCTTCGAAGATGTTACGAAAGAGCTTCAAGAAATCGGACAGACTGGAAACCACCGGATTGTTCCTCTCCCACAGGGGGGCAGCCCAGGCCAAAGCTTCACCGGAGAGGAGGGAAATGATATAGGCTACCTTAGCCCGGTCAGACAGGAAGCTTTGAGGCTGAAGCTCAAAATGAATTGTGCATTGGCTGAGAAACCCCCTGCAGGCCTTGGAGTCCCCAGAGAAACGGAACGGAGCTGGCAATCTTAGTGAGTGTGAGGCTGCGACTGGTGCGATAGGTACAGCCGCTGGTTGTACTTGGGGTTGCGGATTCGGGGTTCCCAAGGAGACCTGAAGCTGCTCGAATCGAGAAGCCAGATCCTGGAGGAATCGCATCACCTGAATCTGATTTGATTCCTGGGTCTCAAGTCTGCGAACTATGCCCTGCAATGGATCATCCGCGGGAAGCGGGATGTCAGCCGGGTTCATGGCTGATCAAACTGTCAGGGTCACCTGTGGCCAGGTGACAGATGCACACCGTAGGGGGACAGGAGTGCACCGCGAGGTAGTGAACCCTATGGCTGGCTTCTGCGGATAGGAAACTGGGTGGTTGTGGAAAGCGGGACCAGAGGAGCACAACCGGGATCCTAACGGGAGCTAGAGCCAAGATTCCCCAGGGCGCGGAGTCTAAGACCCAGCTGGTCTTCTCCAGGGCCTCTAGTGGTGAGGATGTTATGCTGCAGGCTGGGACCAGGTCGCGGCCCCTGGAGTTTCCTAGCTCACGCCCCGTAGGATAAGGGGAAAAGAGGGGAAGCAGCAGCACACGATAAGAGAGAACCGAATAACAAGCTGAAGGTCAGGGGCCACAAGCAGACAAGGATAACGAAGAACGAGCCGAAGGTCAAGGGTCACGAGCAGACAGGAATAGTCGGGGACAAGCCAATAACGTAACAGAGAGACAGACGTAGCACACGGCAGGCAGGAACCCAAACACACAATGCCTAACAAACACGTTGATCAGCAAAGCAGGCTTGCAGTGCACAGGTTAATATAGTGTTCTGTGATAGGGCCTGGAGTGGAGTCAGGCTGGGAGGAGATTATAAAGGAAGCCAGGTGAAGGAGGTCTGGTCTCTAGATGAACACATGAGGAGGAAGGTAAGATGGCAGACAGACATTAATGCATATCCATGACAATAGAGATGATGTCCATCTTGACCAGCCAGGCCACCACACTACCCAGTGTAAACACTCCAGAGGAGCCCAAGTGCAGCTCTAATGCTGCCCAAGTGCAGAAGCCAAAGAGACTAATGACTTGTTTCAACTGTGGAGGAGTCGGACATGTCAGGGAAGTATGTCCAAGCTTAGAGAAAGCTGCAGCACAATACCGCAAGCCGGTGGAAAACTTCAGAGGGCCCCGGTGAAGGAGTCAACCGGGTGCCCACCAGTCTCAGCTAACTCCAAAAATTCCAACGACGCAAGGAGACAACTTCGGGGGCACAGATCTTTGCCAAGCACCCCCGTTGTTGCCTCTGAGCGACCCAATGCCTTCCGTTCCATGACCCAAACTGCTCAACAGGGGGAGATCAATGCACACCAGGCCCAACAGGGGCCGAGACCCAGTAAAAGTCCCAAGAAGAAAGGAGTAAGAGTGCAGCTTACAGAGCCAAGCAAGCAGACCTCTAGGGAAAGATTCCCTGCCAAGTTAGTGGGGCCCTCCCCAGTAGTCTCAATCCAGGTAGAAGGGATTTACACAAAGGCCCTCCTTGACACTGGAGCCCAAGTGACTCTTCTATATAGAGACTTTTACAATAAACACCTCAAACATCTGCCATTGTAGAAACTGGAAGAACTGGAGATATGGGGCATTGGAACTCAAAGCTTTCCCTATGATGGTTACCTGCCGATCAGACTAACTTTTGACCCCTCAGTGGCCGGAGAGACAGAGACTTTCGACACTTTGGCTGTAGTCTGCCCTCGCCCACCGGGAGCTGGCAAGAGTTCCCTCATCATAGGGACCAACACTGACCTGGTCAGGAGACTTTTGACACCTCTGGCCCAGGAACCAAGTACTTCAGCCGCCAGAGTACACCCCATGTTGAAGCGAGCATATCAGCGCCTAGTACTAGAACAAAAGGCCCCAACAGAAGGAGTCGGCAAGATCTGAGGTTGGATAGAACACAGAAGGTACTACAGCCAGGAGAGGTGACTTGTTTGAGAGCTTCTGTCAAGCTCACCTGGAAGCAGCCAGGCCCCTTTGTTGTCCTTGAAGCGGACCCACGGAGAAAAGAAGAAGGGATAGAAGTAATTCCTGAAGTAGTCCCCTTGAAGACCCTGCAGAGAAGCCATGGCAAGGTTTCAGTGAGCATTGGGAACACTACTTCCACACCAGTGAAGGTACCGGCCAGAATGCTGTTGGGACAGGTGAATCCAGCCACCCCAGTTGCCCCATCTGACTTAAAGAAGGAAGAGGGGGGTGAAGTCACGGTAGAGAATCTCTGTTCGGAAGACACCACCCTCACTCCGGAGTGAAGAGAGAGGGTTAAGGCCCAACTCGATCGATGGCAGACGATATTCTCCAAAAATGAATTAGATGTGGGGTGTGCGAATAGTGCCATCCACAAGATTCGCTTGCAGGAGGACAAACCGTTCAGAAAGAGAGTCCGGTGGGTCCCCCTAGGTGACCTGGAAGACCTACGTGAGCAATTAGCAGAACTCAAGAGGACAGGAATTATCAGGGAGTCCAGGAGCCCCTACGCTTCTCCAATAGTGGTAGTCCGAAAGAAGAACGGTCGCTGAGGCTGTGTATAGACTACCGGACAATGAACAGAAGAACCATTCCTGATCAGTACACCACCCCCAGGATAGAAGACGCCTTACAGAGTCTGTCAGGGGCCAAGTGGTTCAGTGTGACAGACCTAAAGAGTGGATACTACCAAATCCCCATGCACCCCGAGGATAAAGAGAAAACAGCTTTCATTACCCCAGTGGGGTTCTTTGAGTTCAATCGCATGCCTCAGGGGTTGTCAGGAGCCCCAGCCACTTTTCAAAGACTGATGGAGAAAACTGTGGGAGATATGAATTTAATTGAAGTGCTGATGTACATGGACGACATCATAGTGTTTGGCAGGACTCTAGAAGAGCACGAAGAACGATTGGAGAAAGTCCTGAAGAGGCTCCACGAAGAAGGCCTGACGCTTTCATTAGAGAAGTTCCAATTCTATCAGCCCTCAGTTCACTACCTGGGCCACATTGTTTCCGCCGAAGGAATAGCCACAGACCCTGAGAAGCTGGATGCTGTCACCTCTTGGCCGAGACCCACCAATGTGACCGAGCTTCGGTCGTTCCTGGGGTTCTGCTCCTACTATCGGAGATTTGTAGTAGGGTTTGCCAAGATTGCCCGTCCCCTCAATGAATTACTGAGGAGCGAAGGAGGGGATAATGTCCCAGAACCAGTCAAACCTGTGAAACCCACCATGGGGCCTAGGAAATCTAAAGAGTCTATCCAGGACCAATGGACCGAGAAGTGTGAAGAGGCATTCATCCAGTTAAAGAAAAGCCTAACCACTGGCCCCTGTCTTGGCCTATGCAGACACTACGAAGCCCTACGAATTACATGTGGATGCCAGTCGAGATGGACTAGGCGGGGTGCTCTATCAAGAACACAATGGTCACCTGCGGCCTGTTGCCTATGTGAGTCGGAGTCTGGTCCCCGCTGAATTACCCCACGCACAAGCTTAAATTCTTATGCCGCGTACACACGATCATTTTTAATGACAAGAAATATTTAATTTTTTAAAATGGTCATTAAAAATGATCGTGTGTGGGCTTTCCAGCATTTTTCCCGATGAGAAAAACGCAGAGAATCACGACGAGAAAAATTGGAACATGCTCTAATTTTTTACGTCGTTTTTTTCATCGTCGTTTTTCTCGTCATGAAAAACGGGCGTGTGTGGGCTTTAACGACGTGAAAAAAAATGCACATGCTCAGAATCAAGTATGATACGGGAGCGCTTGTTCTGGTAAAACTAGCGTTCGTAATGGAGATAGCACATTCGTCACGCTGTAACGGACTGAAGAGCACAAGGCTGAAAAGCGCAAATCGTCTCTCGACAAACTTTACTAACATGAAGGGTGGCGCCATCCAATGGAACTTCCCCTTTATAGTGCCGTCGTACGTGTTGTACGTCACTGCGCTTTACTCGAACATTTTTTTCCACGATAGTGTGTAGGCAAGGCAGGCTTGAGAGGAAACACAAAAAATCACGTTGAGAAAAATGCCGTTTTTTTCAATGACATTAAAAACGATCGTGTGTACGCGGAATCAGCCTTAAAGTGGGCTGTAGTGGACAAGTTAAAAAACTATCTCTATGGGGCTGAATTTGTGGTCAAGACGGACAATAATCCACTCACCTACCTTCTGACCACCGCCAAACTGGATGCCACGGGACATAGGTGGTTGGTTGCCCTTTCAGGGTTCACCTTCTGCCTGAAATACCAACCCGGAGTTGGGAATAGGGATGCAGACACCCTATCCAGAAAGCCTCATTGTCTCAATGACCCCACCGAGGGATGGGCCCAGCTGACCCCAGAAGGAGTGACAGCCATATATCAGGGAGCTGAACTTCAAGCCGGAGGAGGGTCCAGGGCAGAAGAGATTGGGGTTTCGGCTGCTGGTGTGCCCAAATGCTACTGCAGTGTGACCAAAGTGGGGGAAGAAGGCCTACCCAGGCTGTCAAAGAAGGATTTGAGGAAGGATGAGTTGGAAGACCCCCTTGGAAGACTGGTATTGAAGGCCCTGGAAGACCAATGCCCTAATATGCTTCTCACAGACTCCCCAAAAGGGGCTCGACTGTTGCACCGAGAGTGGGACCGGTTGCAGTTACATCAAGGGGTGGTCTGATGGTCTGGAAGAGAAGTGACAAATGTTCCTGCCCAGGAAGCACAGAGAGTCAGTCCTGTCTGCCCTCCATGACAATCTTGGTCATCTGGGACCTGAAAGAACCTTCCATCTAATAAGAGATAGATTCTACTGGCCCTGCATGTGGGCTGAAGTTGAAGGTTACTGTCACTCTTGTGTCTGGTGTATCCAGAGGAAGACCCTGCCTCATCGAGCCGCCCCAATGGGCTATCTTCAGAGTCAGGGACCCATGGAGCTGGTGTGCATTGATTTCCTTTGCCTGGAGCCTGATCTGAGTGGGCAGGGGAACATTCTAGTAGTGACGGATCATTTCACCAGATATGCCCAAGCATTCCCCACGAAAGATCAGCAAGCTTCGACAGTGGCAAAGGTTTTAGTGGAGAAGTTCTCTGTACACTATGGATTGCCCCAACAAATTCACTCGGATCAAGGGAGAGACTTTGAAAGTAAC
Source organism: Rana muscosa (assembly GCA_029206835.1). Lineage (NCBI taxonomy): Eukaryota > Metazoa > Chordata > Amphibia > Anura > Ranidae > Rana > Rana muscosa. The sequence continues at coordinate 670,830,983 of CM055118.1, forward strand.
CTTATAAACAAGCTGTTAGACTTGTTGGGCATAAAGAAGTCCAGAACTACTCCATATCACCCCCAGAGGGATGCTCAACCTGAACGTTTAAACCAAACCCTTTTAGACATGTTGGGGACTCTAAGCACAGAGAAGAAACAGCACTGGAGCAAACATATAGCTGCCATTGTGCACGGCTACAATAATACTTAAAACGATTCTACAGGATACTCTCCCTACCCTTTGATGTTTGGGCGGGAAACTAGACTTCCTGTGGACATGGCCTTTGGGATATCCCTCGACCGTACCTCAGCAACGTCCCACAAGGGGTATGTAGATCGCTTGCAGAGGAGTTTGAAGAGGGCTTATGAGAAAGCTCAAGCTACTTCAGACCAGAAAGGGCTGAGAAACAAGAGAAACTTCGATCTCAAGGTCAGAGTACAGGACTTACAGCCAGGGGATAGAGTACTGCTAAGAAATCTGAGTATCCCCGGAAAGCATAAATTGGCTGACCGCTGGAAGTCACAGCCGTTTGTCATCTGCAAGTAGTTACCAGGCCTCCCGGTATTTCAGATTAGGCCAGAAGGGAGTGTAGGCCCAGTAAAGACTTGGCATCGGAATCACCTACTGCCCCTCTCTGAAGCAGTTCGCCTATCTCCTGTGTCAGATTCACAAGTGACCCCCTCAACCTCTCGAAGGGTCCCGAGCAGTTACCAGATCTCAGTTAACACCTAAAGCTGTGGAAGATGAAGACTCTGAGGATGAAGGGATGGAACCAGACTGGCTATGGTAATCTCAGCTACCAGAACCCGTGACCTCTCCTCCATCCCCTCCTGAAGTAGCTGACAGTGGAACTCTCCGACCAGAAGCTCCTGAGTTTGTGCCTCACGGTATGCTATCTGAGGAATTAGAGGATGATTTGGTTTCCCTGCCAATTGGGGACTCCGAAGAGGTCTCATCACTTTCAGAAGGAGAACTGGATGCTCCAGAAGAAATAGAGTTCAGTGTGCTTGAACAAGAAGAGGGAGCAACAGAAGAGATCACAGAGATGGCGGAGTTTAATCCTTCTGAGACAGCGACACCAAAGGAACAAAGAGAGAGAAGAGTCATTCACCCTCCCAAAAGACTGACTTACGATCAATTGGGTGAATGCTCTGAAGAAGCCATACTCACTTCTAATAGGACAATAGAGACGCCTGGTCCTTCCATTGCAAATTTGGGGGAGGACAACCCTAGCTCACCCCCTGGCACATCTGGCTGGGCTGTACCAGTTCAGGTGGCCTGTAGGCAGGACAACCTCCTCTCCAAAGCTTGGTGGGGGGTTCCTCTGCCTGGTTCTTTTACAAATGTGAACTGTCTTATACCTTGTTACACTAACTGAATTTTTCTCCTCATGTGCTTGACAAAGCATGTCACAGGTCACAAACTGCTGCCGTCTTTGGGGACCAAAGATTTTAAGTGGGGGGAATGTGTAGCAGGGTGTCACTTTGCAACGTAACTAATAGACTACAGTTTGTGATAACAAAGAACTCAGCTCCCTCCGGTGTTCAATTATATTATTGCTTCAACCTGTTCAGTTTAATTATATTAGAACAATGCATTATGGACCTTGAAGTACAGGGAGATAAAGACTCCATTGCCTTGGGTGTTAAGCAGACTACGATACCCACAGTGCTACTGTGCTACCAGAGTGCATTGCAGCAAGCACAGCATTCTGGGAGAGGCTTTTTAAAAGAGGAGGAGGCGGAGATCCGGTCTCTTGGGACGCAGCCTTATTTCAAGAAGGAAGCCTGTGCTGGGGCCTGCTACTAGGGTGCGTAGGCCCGAGAAGCCTGGGCCTCCAGTCGCCAGAGCGGATCACCTAACCTGAGAGGGATCCTTTTCACCGTCTTGTGACAGCTGCGCGGAGGACCAGGGACTGCAAGTTGTGGAGAGGCCGAGAACCGAGACACTACAGGCGAAACATACTGGAGAGGCGAGGCCTCATTGGGTGAGAGGGCACCTGCCCAATGATATAAATAACTGTATCCCAGGAAGGTGGATCTTATAGACTCAACATTACTGTCTGGAAGTTAACACGCCACGTGTAACGACACATTGCATCTTGCAGTGGCAGTGCCTTGAAAGGATTGGCGTTTATGCCGTTAGCACGTTATATATGTAGCGGAGCCTCACTCCCCCTCTCGCCTATTGTGATTGGCTTGTGTCTAGGGGTACCTGAGAGAGGATAGTGCAGGAACACTACGCCAAGCTCTCCCCTCGTATGTGTATGAGGGTTGAGCAGAGTCACTTGAATTACCTCCGGGTCTGTTCACTGCATACGAAGCCTTAGTTGTTCTGTGGAGATGTGTCTGCCAATAACATAGAGCCCCACACCAATCGAAAGTCCAACACTCCTTTATTTATTTTCTTGCAGGGTGAACACAATCACTTGAACTTTCAGTTATGAACAAACAGGGGTGTGGATACGAGTAGGCCCAGGCACAACTGTTCTCTCCTATTCCTTTGTTAGCGAATAGGCCTGGCGCACGGTCTCTGCCACCGACCGTGAGTTTTTGGTCGCTGCCACCGACCGGATGAACCATTGAGGCCCCTGCCACAGGCCTAATAGCAGGCCTCTGCTACTGACCTGAGTTGAATAGCTGGACCGCTGCCACCGGTCATAGAACATGAACCACCTTCCTCTTTGAACTTGGCCCCTGTTTGGGAGGATCTCCCTCCGGACGGTCTCCAGAGGTTCATCCGGCACTGGCAATCTGCTGCACCAGGTCTTCGGATGAGTCCCTCCTCCGGTCCCTTACGCCACTGGATTCGGGTGCCCCACTCCCGGGGCCCCCTAGGACAATCCTTCCCTCGCGGGACCCAGCGGAAGGTACTGGGCCCCAGGCCTCTGGCTGAGTACCTCACCCCAGACTGAAGGTGTCTGGGATGGAACACGAACTCCAGGTGTCCAGGCCAAGGCCGCCTGGACCCCGACCGCGAACAGCAGCCCTCAGGCTGAAGGTGCCTGGGACTCGACCCTCGTGGCGAAGATGTCCGCCCCCTTTATACCCTCTCCCAGGATGTACGGCGGGTTCCTCGCCCCGCCGTACAACCGCTGCGAGAGGCCACAAAGGGTACGGCACTCCAGCGATGGTTCAACCCCGGCCCAAAGTGACAGCACCACCTGCTGGGCCGCAGGGAACTATACATCACTGGTGTCTTCACCAGAATTTAAAAGTATATACCCGCTACATATATATTATGAATGTTCGTTTTCTTCATACCAGTTGGATTGCAAATTATTAATGTGCACCAACTAAAGCTAGTGAAGACTACTATTAACCGGAAGGAACACTTACAGGATTCAGTTTGTTTGTTTGAACTAAAGCAGTAGGACACGTATATGGGAGTTGCCCGTTAAGAGGGAGCCAAAGAGCATATAGACTCATGTACATATACACAATAACTGTTTATGCAAATTTGTACAGTCATTGTTATAACTGAGAGCTGGGTGAGGCCTGGTGGAGACTGGTACTCCAGTGCTGATCTTATTGCATTGGGGGAATCCCTCCACTTGGTGCTTACTTAGGTCTGACTGCAGCTCATATTGATTAACCACTTAACGACCGCTCACTGTATATATACGTTGGCAGAATGGCACCGACAGGCACCATCACGTAGAGTGTACGTGATCGCCTTTGTACAGTTGGGGGGTCCGATCGGACCCCCCTCCTATACAGTGAGCGGCCGTTAATCGTTGGTTAGCGATCAGAGATGAGGGGGTGACCATTCGATTTCGGCCACCCCCTCGCGATCGCTCCCGGCCAATGAAAATGCTTCCTCCGCCATGTGATGTAAACACAGGCAGGAGGAAGTGATGTCATCTCCCTCGCGGCGGTCTTTTCGATTCCGGCGCCGAGGAGAGAGGAAGCAGGTTAGTGCACCAACAGTCCACTGACACTTAGGTACACATAGGCACACATTTCACCCCCCAGTCACCCCCAGATCACCCCTCAGGTCACCCCCCAGCCCCCAATCACAGTGTCACTGATTGCAGTGATCATTTATTTTACTGATCACTGCATTTAGTGTCATCTGTGATAGTAAAAAGTTGCAGGGCAGTTAGGTTTAGGCCCCTTTAGGTCCAGGGTAGCCCCCTAACCCCCCCTAATAAAGGTTTAACCCCTTGATCGCCCCCCAGGTAACCCTTTCACTCCCTAACACCAGCGTCACTAAGCGATCGTATTTTCGATCGCTGTATTTAGTGCCGGTGGTGCCCTAGATAGCCAGTTATTTATTTTCAGTTTCGCCGCAGGTTTTTAGAGCGTCAGGTACCCCCATATACTATTTTAACCCCCTGATTGCCCCTAGAGTTAACCCTTTCACCAGTGATCACCGTATAAGCGTCACTGGTGACACTGGTTACCCAGTTAATTATTTAGTTATTTAGGTAACCCGTCAGGTTTTTATATAGCGTCAGGTACCCCCATATTTAACCTAATAAAGGTTTTAACCCCCTGATTGCCCCTAGTTAACCCTTTCACCAGTGATCACCATATAAAGGTTACGGGTGACACTGGTTGGTTAGTTTGCTTTTTATAGCATCAGGGCACCCGCCGTATATAACCCAATAAAGGTTTAACCCCCTGATCGCCCGGCGGGTGAGATCAATTAGGTTTTAGCGCCAGAGAGGGTCTGCGTCGCCCCAGGCAGCGTTAGGTTAGTGCCAGTAACGCTAACACCCACGCGCAAAGCATACACCTCCCTTAGTGGTATAGTATCTGATCAGATCTATACTAGCGTCCCCAGCGGTTTAGGGTTCCCAAAAACGCAGTGTTAGCGTAATCAGCCCAGATACCTGCTAGCACCTGCGTTTAGCCCCTCCGCCCAGCCCAGCCCAGCCCACCCAAGTGCAGTATCGATCGATCACTGTCACTTACCAAACACAAAACACATAACTGCAGCGTTCGCAGAGACAGTCCTTATCCCTGCGACCGCTAACAGTTTTTTTTGTAGCGTTTGATATATTTGCTGACGACAGTCGGGTGCTTTTTTTCCTGTGAATCTTACTAGTGTACCCCTAAATTTAGAGCCCAAAATGGCAAGTCGAAGGTACACTAGTAAAGAGGCCTACGAGATTCTGAGCATGACAGATAGTGAAGAGGAGGTCACGTATCTGTCAGATTCAGGCTCAGAATATCTTCCCGTAGAAGACAGTGACGTCAGCGGCCCCACGTCAGATAGCTCTGACGACGAAGTTGAGGTCCCTGCTAAGGTCAGGCGTACCCGATCCCGATCTTCTGAGGTTGTTGAGGAGCAAGAACCGCAGGGCTCTCGTATCATGGAGCAGAGGAGTACTAGCGCCGCTATTCCTTCTGGTGAATTGGCAAGCACCAGCGGCCTAGTACAGCCTGGGCGTACATCCAGCACTGCAGTATCACGTGGTGACGTGGCGAGTCCCATAAGTGCAGTTCAAGCTGGCGAGGTGGCAAGCACAAGTAGTGTCCCGCTGCCACCAAGAAGACAAAGGCAGGCCCGTCGTACCCATAGTGCTCTTCCTGCAGAATTCGCCTATCCTGATTGGGTCCCCACCACTTCTGCAGAACCCGTACTTCCCCCATTCACTGCCCAACCCGGTATTCAGGTGGAAACAGCTGATTTTATGCCAATCGATTATTATTCGCTGTTTTTCACGGAAGATCTCTATAGATCTATTGTGGACCAGAGTAATTTATATGCTGGTCAATTCATCGCCGCTAATCCCCAGTTGCCTTCCATTGCCAAAGATTGGAAACCAATTACGGTTTCCAAATTTAAGACCTTTCTGGGCCTTTCCCTCAACATGGGCACATATAAATTCCCGTCATTGCGTGCTTATTGGTCCACGCACCCAATTGACCACATGCCCGTGTTCTCTGCCTCCATGCCCAGGAAACAATACGAGCAGATTTTGCGGTTCATGCACTTCAACGACAATGAACTTTGTCGTCCACGTGGGGACCCTGAATACAACCTGCTCTATAAAATTCGGCCCCTCATAAACCACTTCAACGAACGTTTTGCAGCCTTGTTTATTCCCGATCAAGCTGTCTGCGCTGATGAGTCCCTGATTAAATTTTCTGGCCGCTTGGCTTTCAAGCAGTACCTTCCCAGCAAGCGTGCCAGATACGGGGTCAAGCTCTATAAGTGCTGTGACAGGGCAACAGGCTATGTATGGAGCTTTATGGTTTATGAGGGAAAAGATAGTCAGGTTGAGCCGGTCAACTGCCCGGATTACATAGGGAGCGCTGGCAAGATAGTGTGGAACTTGGTGTCACCCTTATTCGGAAAGGGGTACCACTTGTATGTGGACAATTATTACACGAGCGTGCCACTGTTTAGTCACTTGTTTGATCATCAGATTGGAGCATGTGGCACCGTGCGACCTAATCGCCGGGGCTTTCCCCAGCGGCTTGTAGATGCCCGTCTTAGGCTGGGGGAGAGAGCCTGCGTAAAGTGTAATAACTTGCTCGCTATGAAGTGGAGGGACAATAAGAATGTTTTCCTTCTTACCTCCCTTCATGCAGACACGACAGTCCAAATTCCTACGGCGACTGGTGTTGTGGAGAAACCCCTCTGTGTCCACGAATATAACAAAAATATGGGAGGGGTGGACCTCAACGACCAGTTGATGGCGCCGTATCTAATTGACCGTAAGGCGAGACGCTGGTACAAAAAAGTGTCTCTATCCTTATTCCAATTGGCTTTGCTGAACGCTCATGTGCTATACAGAGCTTCAGGCGGGACTTTATCTCTTCTAAAATTCCAGAATGAGATAGTCACAGAACTCCTGTATCCAGGCGGTTCTGCACCTCACCATCCCCTACCAAATGCAGTAAGCCGGCTGCATGAGAGGCATTATACGCATCTCCTCCCGAGTACCCCTACCCAACGAGCCCCCCAAAAAAGATGTCGTGTCTGTAGCAAGCGCGGATTTAGGAGTGACACCCGTTATTATTGTCCACTCTGTCCTGACAAACCTGGTCTTTGCCTTGGTGAATGTTTTGAACGCTACCACTCAAAAGTGAAGTTTTAGCGTAGGGTACAGCATTTCACAGACTAGGACACACTTACACAGGGTCTCCCAAGATGCCATTACATTTTGAGAGACCCGAACCTTTACAGTTGTTAAAGTTTAAAAAAAAAAGTGTAAAAAAGAAAAAAAAAAAAACGTAAAAAACAAAACACAAAAAAAATATAAAACAAAAAAAACAAAAATAGTTGTCGTTTTATTGTTCTCTCTCTCTCTCTCTCTCTATTTTCTCTCTATTGTTCTGCTCTTTTTTACTGTATTCCATTCTACAATGTTTTATCATGCTTGCTTTTCAGGTATGTAATTTTTTGTTTTCATGTGCGCCATTCAACTGCAGCACGGAATTATTTATCTTGACAGCAACAGCGTTTGCTCCCACGATACATAAAGCTGTGACTCCAGTGCTATAGGAGGTGATTTCACCACCACAGTTAAAAAAAACGAGCATATATGCCGAAGCATGGGGGCAGCAGGGGCGGAGGAGCGATTTTGCTCCTAATGCCGCGTATATACGGTTGAAATTCAGACGGAGGCTTGCCCGTGGAAAAGTCCGACCGTGTGTACGCGGCATAACCTTTTATGCCACGTACATACGGTCGAAATTCCGACGAAGGCTTGCCCGTGGAAAAGTCCGACCGCGTGTACGCGGCATAACTTTTTTGCGGGAGGATGCCCCCATGCTTCGGCATATATATATTTTAGGCACAGGTTGCGTTAAAAAAATGTTCTATTTTTTACTAGGTTTTGTTTTGGTATTTGCTTTGCAGGTATGGTATGGTAAGGTCTTACTGTTGTACTGTAATGTTACTTTGTTTTAATGTTAACCAGCATTTGCTTAGCAGGTACGCCATTCAGTTGCATCGCGGATTTATTTATCTTGACAGCAACAGCGTTTGCTCCCACGATATATAAAGCCGTGACTCCAACGCTGTAGGAGGTGATTTCACCACCACAGTTAAAAAAAGAGCATATATGCCGATTTTGCTCCTAATGCCGCGTATATACGGTCGAAATTCCGACGGAGGCTTGCCCGTGGAAAAGTTCGACCGTGTGTACGTGGCATAACCTTTTATGCCCCGTACATACGGTCGAAATTCCGACGAAGGCTTGCCCGTGGAAAAGTCCGACCGTGTGTACGCGGCATAACTTTTTTGCGGGAGGATGCCCCCATGCTTCGGCATATATATATTTTAGGCACAGGTTGCGTTAAAAAAAATTCTATTTTTTACTAGGTTTTGTTTTGGTATTTGCTTTGCAGGTATGGTATGGTAAGGTCTTACTGTTGTACTGTAATGTTACTTTGTTTTAATGTTAACCATCATTTGCTTAGAAGGTACGCCATTCAGTTGCATCGCAGATTTATTTATCTTGACAGCAACAGCGTTTGCTCCCACGATACATAAAGCCGTGACTCCAACGCTGTAGGAGGTGATTTCACCACCACAGTTAAAAAAAGAGCATATATGCCGAAGCATGGGGGCAGCAGGGGCGGAGGAGCGATTTTGCTCCTAATGCCGCGTATATACGGTCGAAATTCCGACGGAGGCTTGCCCGTGGAAAAGTTCGACCGTGTGTACGGGGCATAACCTTTTATGCCACGTACATACGGTCGAAATTCCGACGAAGGCTTGCCCGTGGAAAAGTCAGACCGTGTGTACGCAGCATAACTTTTTTGCGGGAGGATGCCCCCATGCTTCGGCATATATGCCCATCATTAGAAGTGGGTGGATGAAGGGAGGTATTCTAATGGTGGGCATACTCACCGATCAATCTCTTTTTTTCGTTCAGCCAACAGGCTGCATGAAAAAAAAGATTACAATACATGTCCAACAAGGACCAGCAACGTACTGGTATGTTGCTGGACTTTGAATGTTTATACCAGAATGATGCCTGCAGGTTTAGGTATCATCTTGGTATCATTCTTTTCAGCCAGTGGCCGGCTTTCATGTAAAAGCAATTCTAGCAGATAATTAGCCTCTAGACTGCTTTTACAAGCAGTGGGAGGGAATGCCCCCCCCCGGATATAAACAGCGCCATTGGGAAATTGGGAAAGCATTTTATCACACCGATCTTGGTGTGGTCAGATGCTTTGAGGGCAGAGGAAAGATCTAGGGTCTAACCCCCCATTTTTTTTCAAAAAAAGAGTACCTGTCACTACTTATTGCTATCATAGGGGATATTTACATTCCCTGAGATAACAATAAAAATGATAAAAAAAAAAAAAAATATGGAAGGAACAGTTTAAAAATAAAATAAAAAAGCAAAATAAATAATAAAAAAAAAAAAAAAAAAAAAAGCACCGCTGTCCCCCCCTGCTCTTGCGCAAAGGCGAACGCAAGCGTCGGTCTAGCGTCACATGTAAACAGCAATTGCACCATGCATGTGAGGTATCACCGCGAAGGTCAGATCGAGGGCAGTAATTTTAGCAGTAGACCTCCTCTGTAAATCTAACATGGTAACCTGTAAAGGCTTTTAAATGCTTTTAAAAATGAATGTAGTTTCTCGCCGCTGCGCGTTTGTGCGCAATTTTAAAGCATGTCGTGTTTGGTATCCATTAGGGTTGTCCCGATACCACTTTTTTAGGACCGAGTACAAGTACCGATACTTTTTTCTATGTACTCGCCAATACCGATTACCGATACTTTTTTTTTAATGCCATGTGACAGTTTGACTGATGGGCACTGATAGATGGCACTGATAGATGGCACTTATGGCACTGACAGGTGGCTGGCACTGACAGGTGGCTGGTACTGTTAGATGGCACTGACAGGTGGCTGGCACTGACAAACGGCACTTATGGGCAATGATGGCACTGACAGGCAGCACTTATGTGCACTGATGGCACTGACAGGTGGCTGGCACTGTTAGATGGCACCGACAGGTGGCTGGCACTGACAGGCGGCACTTATGGGCACTGACAGGCGGCACTTATGGACACTGACAGGCGGCACTTATGGGCACTGACAGGCGGCTGGCACTGATAGGCAGCACTTATGGGCACTGACAGGCGGCAGTTATGGGCACTGATGGCACTGACAGGTGTCTGGTACTGACAGGTGGATGGCACTGAAATGCAGAAATAAATGACATGACTAAATGATACACCCTGCACTTGGCATCAGCAGACATCTTGTTACACCCAGCCCAAATAGTTTGGGCTGGGTGTAACAAGATGTCAGCTGCTGGCTTACTGTGGCAAAGTGCAGGGTGTGCCAAGATGGGCGTCGGGATTTCCAAGCTGACAGGTGACCGAATGTGACAGTCCGGTCACCGGTCCTGATGCGGCTGCACTCTGACAGCTTACCTAGCTATTTCTCTAGTGCAGGTGAGGACTCTCCGGCCCGCTGACTTCGCCCGCTCCGCCCACTGACGCCGCCCGCCCTCTCCGCCTCTGATGCCGCCCGCCCTCTCCGCCTCTGACGCCGCCTCTGACACTGCCCGCCCTCTCCACCTCTGACGCTGCCTCTGACACCGCTCGCCCTCTCCAACTCTGACACCGCCTCTGACACCGCCCGCCCTCTCCGCCTCTGACACCGCCCATCCTCTCCGCCCACTGAGTCCGCACACCGATCAAGTATCGGGTCAGGCATCGGGAGCATTTGTGCGAGTACAAGTACTTGCACAAATGCTCGGTATCGGTCCCGATACCGATACTAGTATCGGTATCGGGACAACCCTAGTATCCATGTACTCGGCCTAAGATCATCTTTTTTATTTCATCAAACATTTGGGCAATATAGTGTTTTTTAGTGCATTAAAAATAAAAAAAAGTGTGTTTTTCCCCCAAAAAATGCGTTTGAAAAATCGCTGCGCAAATACTGTGTGGAAAAAAAAAAATGCAACACCCACTATTTTAATCTGTAGGGCCTTTGCTTTAAAAAAATATATAATGTTTGGGGGTTCAACATAATTTTCTTGCAAAAAAAAAAAAATGTTTTCATGTAAACAAAAAGTGTCAGAAAGGGCTTTGTCTTCAAGTGGTTAGAAGAGTGGATGATGTGTGACATAAGCTTCCTAATGTTGTGCATAAAATGCCAGGACAGTTCAAACCCCCCCCAAATGACCCCATTTTGGAAAGTAGACACCTCAAGCTATTTGCTGAGAGGCATGTTGAGCCCATTGAATATTTTTTTTTTGTCCCAAGTGATTGAATAATGACAAAAAGAACAAAAAAAAAATGTACAAAAAGTTGTCACTAAATGATATATTGCTCACACATGCCATGGTTATATGTGGAATTACACCCCAAAATACATTTTGCTGCTTCTCCTGAGTACGGGGATACCACATGTGTGAGACATTTTGGGAGCCTAGCCGCGTACAGGACCCCGAAAACCAAGCACCGCCTTCAGGATTTCTATGGGTGTAAATTTTTGATTTCACTCCTCACTGCCTATCACAGTTTCGGAGGCCATGGAATGCCCAGATGGCACAAAACCCCCCCAAATGACCCCATTTTGGAAAGTAGACACCCCAAGCTATTTGCTGAGAGGTATGTTGAGTACTTTGCAGATCTCGCTTTTTGTCACAAAGTTTTAAAAATTTAAAAAAGAAAAAAAAAAAAATATGTCTTTCTTCATTTTCAAAAACAAATGAGAGCTGTAAAATACTCACCATGCCTCTCGGCAAATAGCTTGGGGTGTCTACTTTCCAAAATGGGGTCATTTGTGGGGGTTTTGGGCTATCTTGGCATTTTATGGCCTTCAAAACTGTGATAGGTAGTGAGGAGTGAAATCAAAAATTTGTGCCCTTAGAAATCCTGAAGGCGGTGCTTGGTTTTCGGGGGCCCGTACGCGGCTAGGCTCTCAAAAAGTCCCACACATGTGGTATCCCCGTACTCAGGAGAAGCAGCCAAATGTATTTTGGGGTGCAACTCCGCATATAACCATGGCATGTTTGAGCAATATATCATTTAGTGACAACTTTTTGTACATTTTTTTTTTCTTTTTGTCATTATTCAATCACTTGGGACAAAAAAAAAATATTCAATGGGCTCAACATGCCTCTCAGCAAATAGATTGGGGTGTCTACTTTCCAAAATGGGGTCATTTGGGGGGGTTTTGTGCCATCTTGGCATTTTATGGCCTTCAAAACTGTGATAGGTAGTGAGGAGTGAAATCAAAAATGTATGCCCTTAGAAATCCTGAAGGCGGTGCTTGGTTTTTGGGGTCCTGTATGCGACTAGGCTCCCAAAAAGTCCCCCACATGTGGTATCCCCGTACTCAGGAGAAGCAGCAGAATGTATTTTGGGGTGTAATTTCACATATGCCCATGGCATGTGTGAGCAATATATCATTTAGTGACAACTTTGTGCAAAAAAAATAAAGTTTGTCATATTCCCGCAACTTGTGGCAAAATATAAAATATTCCATGGACAAATCATGCCTCTCAGTAAATAACTTGGGGTGTTTACTTTCCAAAATGGGGTCATTTGGGGGGGGTTTGTGCCATCTTGGCATTTTATGGCCTTCAAAACTGTGATAGGTAGTGAGGAGTGAAATCAAAAATTTATGCCCTTAGAAATCCTGAAGGCGGTGCTTGGTTTTTGGGGTCCTGTATGCGACTAGGCTCCCAAAAAGTCCCCCACATGTGGTATCCCCGTACTCAGGAGAAGCAGCAGAATGTATTTTGGGGTGTAATTTCACATATGCCCATGGCATGTGTGAGCAATATATCATTTAGTGACAACTTTGTGCAAAAAAAATAAAGTTTGTCATATTCCCGCAACTTGTGGCAAAATATTAAATATTCCATGGACTAATCATGCCTCTCAGTAAATAACTTGGGGTGTTTACTTTCCAAAATGGGGTCATTTGGGGGGGGGGTTGTGCTATTTTGGCATTTTATGGCCTTCGAAACTGTGATAGGTAGTGAGGAGTGAAATCAAAAATTTGCGCCCTTAGAAATCCTGAAGGCGGTGCTTGGTTTCCGGGGTCCCGTACGTGGCTAGGCTCCTAAAAAGTCCCACACATGTGGTATCCCCGTACTCAGGAGAAGCAGCAGAATGTATTTTGGGGTGCAATTCCACATATAACCATGGCATGTGTGAGCAATATATCATTTAGTGACAACTTTTTGTAATTTTTTTTTTTTTTTTGTCATTATTCAATCACTTGGGACAAAAAAAAAAAATATTCAATGGGCTCAACATGCCTCTCAGCAATTTCCTTGGGGTGTCTACTTTCCAAAATGGGGTCATTTGGGGGGGTTTTGTACTGCCCTGCCATTTTAGCACCTCAAGAAATTAGATAGGCAGTCATAAATTCCAGAAAATGTACCCTAGTTTGTAGACGCTATAACTTTTGCGCAAACCAATAAATATACGCTTATTGTCATTTTTTTTACTAAAGACATGTGGCTGAATACATTTTGGCCTAAATGTATGACTACAGCTGATTTTATGCCAATCGATTATTATTCGCTGTTTTTCACGGAATTTCTCTATAGATCTATTGTGGACCAGAGTAATTTATATGCTGGTCAATTCATCGCCGCTAATCCCCAGTTGCCTTCCATTGCCAAAGATTGGAAACCAAATACGGTTTCCGAATTTAAGACCTTTCTGGGCCTTTCCCTCAACATGGGCACACATAAATTCCCGTCATTGCGTGCTTATTGGTCCACGCACCCAATTGACCACATGCCCGTGTTCTCTGCCTCCATGCCCAGGAAACTATACGAGCAGATTTTGCGGTTCATGCACTTCAACGACAATGAACTTTGTCGTCCACGTGGGGACCCTGAATACGACCGGCTCTATAAAATTCGGCCCCTCATAAACCACTTCAACGAACGTTTTGCAGCCTTGTTTATTCCCGATCAAGCTGTCTGCGCTGATGAGTCCCTGATTAAATTTTCTGGCCGCTTGGCTTTCAAGCAGTACCTTCCCAGCAAGCGTGCCAGATACGGGGTCAAGCTCTATAAGTGCTGTGACAGGGCAACAGGCTATGTATGGAGCTTTATGGTTTATGAGGGAAAAGATAGTCAGGTTGAGCCGGTCAACTGCCCGGATTACATAGGGAGCGCTGGCAAGATAGTGTGGAACTTGGTGTCACCCTTATTCGGAAAGGGGTACCACTTGTATGTGGACAATTATTACACGAGCGTGCCACTGTTTAGTCACTTGTTTGATCATCAGATTGGAGCATGTGGCACCATGCGACCTAATCGCCGGGGCTTTCCCCAGCGGCTTGTAGATGCCCGTCTTAGGCTGGGGGAGAGAGCCTGCGTAAAGTGTAATAACTTGCTCGCTATGAAGTGGAGGGACAATAAGAATGTTTTCCTTCTTACCTCCCTTCATGCAGACACGACAGTCCAAATTCCTACGGCGACTGGTGTTGTGGAGAAACCCCTCTGTGTCCACGAATATAACAAAAATATGGGAGGGGTGGACCTCAACGACCAGTTGATGGCGCCGTATCTAATTGACCGTAAGGCGAGACGCTGGTACAAAAAAGTGTCTCTATCCTTATTCCAATTGGCTTTGCTGAACGCTCATGTGCTATACAGAGCTTCAGGCGGGACTTTATCTCTTCTAAAATTCCAGAATGAGATAGTCACAGAACTCCTGTATCCAGGCGGTTCTGCACCTCACCATCCCCTACCAAATGCAGTAAGCCGGCTGCATGAGAGGCATTATACGCATCTCCTCCCGAGTACCCCTACCCAACGAGCCCCCCAAAAAAGATGTCGTGTCTGTAGCAAGCGCGGATTTAGGGGTGACACCCGTTATTATTGTCCACTCTGTCCTGACAAACCTGGTCTTTGCCTTGGTCAAAAGTGAAGTTTTAGCGTAGGGTACAGCATTTCACAGACTAGGACACACTTACACAGGGTCTCCCAAGATGCCATTACATTTTGAGAGACCCGAACCATTACAGTTGTTAAAGTTTAAAAAAAAAAGTGTAAAAAAGAAAAAAAAAAACGTAAAAAAACAAAACACAAAAAAAATATAAAAAAAAAAAAATATATATAGTTGTCGTTTTATTGTTCTCTCTCTCTCTCTCTATTTTCTCTCTATTGTTCTGCTCTTTTTTACTGTATTCCATTCTACAATGTTTTATCATGCTTGCTTTTCAGGTATGTAATTTTTTGTTTTCATGTGCGCCATTCAACTGCAGCACGGAATTATTTATCTTGACAGCAACAGCGTTTGCTCCCACGATACATAAAGCCGTGACTCCAGTGCTATAGGAGGTGATTTCACCACCACAGTTAAAAAAAACGAGCATATATGCCGAAGCATGGGGGCAGCAGGGGCGGAGGAGCGATTTTGCTCCTAATGCCGCGTATATACGGTCGAAATTCAGACGGAGGCTTGCCCATGGAAAAGTCTGACCGTGTGTACGCGGCATAACCTTTTATGCCACGTACATACGGTCGAAATTCCGACGAAGGCTTGCCCGTGGAAAAGTCCGACCGTGTGTACGCGGCATAACTTTTTTGCGGGAGGATGCCCCCATGCTTCGGCATATATATATTTTAGGCACAGGTTGCGTTAAAAAAATGTTTTATTTTTTACTAGGTTTTGTTTTGGTATTTGCTTTGCAGGTATGGTATGGTAAGGTCTTACTGTTGTACTGTAATGTTACTTTGTTTTAATGTTAACCATCATTTGCTTAGCAGGTACGCCATTCAGTTGCATCGCAGATTTATTTATCTTGACAGCAACAGCGTTTGCTCCCACGATACATAAAGCCGTGACTCCAACGCTGTAGGAGGTGATTTCACCACCACAGTTAAAAAAAGAGCATATATGCCGAAGCATGGGGGCAGCAGGGGCGGAGGAGCGATTTTGCTCCTAATGCCGCGTATATACGGTCGAAATTCCGACGGAGGCTTGCCCGTGGAAAAGTTCGACCGTGTGTACGTGGCATAACCTTTTATGCCACGTACATACGGTCGAAATTCCGACGAAGGCTTGCCCGTGGAAAAGTCCGACCGTGTGTACGCGGCATAACTTTTTTGCGGGAGGATGCCCCCATGCTTCAGCATATATATATTTTAGGCACAGGTTGCGTTAAAAAAATGTTCTATTTTTTACTAGGTTTTGTTTTGGTATTTGCTTTGCAGGTATGGTATGGTAAGGTCTTACTGTTGTACTGTAATGTTACTTTGTTTTAATGTTAACCATCATTTGCTTAGCAGGTACGCCATTCAGTTGCATCGCAGATTTATTTATCTTGACAGCAACAGCGTTTGCTCCCACGATACATAAAGCCGTGACTCCAACGCTGTAGGAGGTGATTTCACCACCACAGTTAAAAAAAGAGCATATATGCCGAAGCATGGGGGCAGCAGGGGCGGAGGAGCGATTTTGCTCCTAATGCCGCGTATATACGGTCGAAATTCCGACGGAGGCTTGCTCGTGGAAAAGTTTGACCGTGTGTACGCGGCATAACCTTTTATGCCGCGTACATACGGTCGAAATTCCGACGAAGGCTTGCCCGTGGAAAAGTCCGACCGTGTGTACGCGGCATAACTTTTTTGCGGGAGGATGCCCCCATGCTTCGGCATATATGCCCATCATTAGAAGTGGGTGGATGAAGGGAGGTATTCTAATGGTGGGCATACCCACCGATCAATCTCTTTTTTTCGTTCAGCCAACAGGCTGCATGAAAAAAAAGATTACAATACAAGTCCAACAAGGACCAGCAACGTACTGGTATGTTGCTGGACTTTGAATGTTTATACCAGAATGATGCCTGCAGGTTTAGGTATCATCTTGGTATCATTCTTTTCAGCCAGTGGCCGGCTTTCATGTAAAAGCAATTCTAGCAGATAATTAGCCTCTAGACTGCTTTTACAAGCAGTGGGAGGGAATGCCCCCCCCCCGGATATAAACAGCGCCATTGGAAAATTGGGAAAGCATTTTATCACACCGATCTTGGTGTGGTCAGATGCTTTGAGGGCAGAGGAAAGATCTAGGGTCTAACCCCCCATTTTTTTTCAAAAAAAGAGTACCTGTCACTACTTATTGCTATCATAGGGGATATTTACATTCCCTGAGATAACAATAAAAATGATAAAAAAAATAAAAATATGGAAGGAACAGTTTAAAAATAAAATAAAAAAGCAAAATAAATAATAAAAAAAAAAAAAAGCACCGCTGTCCCCCCCTGCTCTTGCGCAAAGGCGAACGCAAGCGTCGGTCTGGCATCATATGTAAACAGCAATTGCACCATGCATGTGAGGTATCACCGCGAAGGTCAGATCGAGGGCAGTAATTTTAGCAGTAGACATCCTCTGTAAATCTAACGTGGTAACCTGTAAAGGCTTTTAAATGCTTTTAAAAATGAATGTAGTTTCTCGCCGCTGCGCGTTTGTGCGCAATTTTAAAGCATGTCGTGTTTGGTATCCATGTACTCGGCCTAAGATCATCTTTTTTATTTCATCAAACATTTGGGCAATATAGTGTTTTTTAGTGCATTAAAAATAAAAAAAGTGTGTTTTTCCCCCAAAAAATGCGTTTGAAAAATCGCTGCGCAAATACTGTGTGGAAAGAAAAAATGCAACACCCACTATTTTAATCTGTAGGGCCTTTGCTTTAAAAAAATATATAATGTTTGGGGGTTCAACATAATTTTCTTGCAAAAAAAAAAAAATGTTTTCATGTAAACAAAAAGTGTCAGAAAGGGCTTTGTCTTCAAGTGGTTAGAAGAGTGGATGATGTGTGACATAAGCTTCCTAATGTTGTGCATAAAATGCCAGGACAGTTCAAAACCCCCCCAAATGACCCCATTTTGGAAAGTAGACACCTCAAGCTATTTGCTGAGAGGCATGTTGAGCCCATTGAATATTTTTTTTTTTTTGTCCCAAGTGATTGAATAATGACAAAAAGAAAAAAAAAAATGTACAAAAAGTTGTCACTAAATTATATATTGCTCAAACATGCCATGGTTATATGTGGAATTGCACCCCAAAATACATTCTGTTGCTTCTCCTGAGTACGGGGATACCACATGTGTGAGACATTTTGGGAGCCTAGCCGCGTACAGGACCCCGAAAACCAAGCACCGCCTTCAGGATTTCTATGGGTGTAAATTTTTGATTTCACTCCTCACTGCCTGTCACAGTTTCGGAGGCCATGGAATGCCCAGATGGCACAACCCCCCCCCCAAATGACCCCATTTTGGAAAGTAGACACCCCAAGCTATTTGCTGAGAGGTATGTTGAGTATTTTGCAGATCTCGCTTTTTGTCACAAAGTTTTAAAAATTGAAAAAATAAAAAAAAAATATGTCTTTCTTCATTTTCAAAAACAAATGAGAGCTGTAAAATACTCACCATGCCTCTCGGCAAATAGCTTGGGGTGTCTACTTTCCAAAATGGGGTCATTTGTGGGGGTTTTGGGCTATCTTGGCATTTTATGGCCTTCAAAACTGTGATAGGTAGTGAGGAGTGAAATCAAAAATTTGTGCCCTTAGAAATCCTGAAGGCGGTGCTTGGTTTTCGGGGGCCCGTACACGGCTAGGCTCTCAAAAAGTCCCACACATGTGGTATCCCCGTACTCAGGAGAAGCAGCCAAATGTATTTTGGGGTGCAACTCCGCATATAACCATGGCATGTTTGAGCAATATATCATTTAGTGACAACTTTTTGTACTTTTTTTTTTTCTTTTTGTCATTATTCAATCACTTGGGACAAAAAAAAAAAATATTCAATGGGCTCAACATGCCTCTCAGCAATTTCCTTGGGGTGTCTACTTTCCAAAATGGGGTCATTTTGGGGGGTTTTGTGCTATCTTGGCATTTTATGGCCTTCAAAACTGTGATAGGTAGTGAGGAGTGAAATCAAAAATTTGCGCCCTTAGAAATCCTGAAGGCGGTGCTTGGTTTCCGGGGTCCTGTATGCGACTAGGCTCCCAAAAAGTCCCCCACATGTGGTATCCCCGTACTCAGGAGAAGCAGCAGAATGTATTTTGGGGTGTAATTTCACATATGCCCATAGCATGTGTGAGCAATATATCATTTAGTGACAACTTTGTGCAAAAAAAATAAAGTTTGTCATATTCCCGCAACTTGTGGCAAAATATTAAATATTCCGTGGACTAATCATGCCTCTCAGTAAATAACTTGGGGTGTTTACTTTCCAAAATGGGGTCATTTGGGGGGGTTTTGTGCTATTTTGGCATTTTATGGCCTTCGAAACTGTGATAGGTAGTGAGGAGTGAAATCAAATATTTGCGCCCTTAGAAATCCTGAAGGCGGTGCTTGGTTTCCGGGGTCCCGTACGTGGCTAGGCTCCTAAAAAGTCCCACACATGTGGTATCCCCGTACTCAGGAGAAGCAGCAGAATGTATTTTGGGGTGCAATTCCACATATAACCATGGCATGTGTGAGCAATATATCATTTAGTGACAACTTTTTGTAATTTTTATTTTTTTTTTTGTCATTATTCAATCACTTGGGACAAAAAAAAAAAATATTCAATGGGCTCAACATGCCTCTCAGCAATTTCCTTGGGGTGTCTACTTTCCAAAATGGGGTCATTTGGGGGGGTTTTGTACTGCCCTGCCATTTTAGCACCTCAAGAAATTAGATAGGCAGTCATAAATTCCAGAAAATGTACCCTAGTTTGTAGACGCTATAACTTTTGCGCAAACCAATAAATATACGCTTATTGTCATTTTTTTTACTAAAGACATGTGGCTGAATACATTTTGGCCTAAATGTATGACTACAGCTGATTTTATGCCAATCGATTATTATTCGCTGTTTTTCACGGAAGATCTCTATAGATCTATTGTGGACCAGAGTAATTTATATGCTGGTCAATTCATCGCCGCTAATCCCCAGTTGCCTTCCATTGCCAAAGATTGGAAACCAATTACGGTTTCCGAATTTAAGACCTTTCTGGGCCTTTCCCTCAACATGGGCACACATAAATTCCCGTCATTGCGTGCTTATTGGTCCACGCACCCAATTGACCACATGCCCGTGTTCTCTGCCTCCATGCCCAGGAAACGATACGAGCAGATTTTGCGGTTCATGCACTTCAACGACAATGAACTTTGTCGTCCACGTGGGGACCCTGAATACGACCGGCTCTATAAAATTCGGCCCCTCATAAACCACTTCAACGAACGTTTTGCAGCCTTGTTTATTCCCGATCAAGCTGTCTGCGCTGATGAGTCCCTGATTAAATTTTCTGGCCGCTTGGCTTTCAAGCAGTACCTTCCCAGCAAGCGTGCCAGATACGGGGTCAAGCTCTATAAGTGCTGTGACAGGGCAACAGGCTATGTATGGAGCTTTATGGTTTATGAGGGAAAAGATAGTCAGGTTGAGCCGGTCAACTGTCCGGATTACATAGGGAGCGCTGGCAAGATAGTGTGGAACTTGGTGTCACCCTTATTCGGAAAGGGGTACCACTTGTATGTGGACAATTATTACACGAGTGTGCCACTGTTTAGTCACTTGTTTGATCATAAGATTGGAGCATGTGGCACCATGCGACCTAATCGCCGGGGCTTTCCCCAGCGGCTTGTAGATGCCCGTCTTAGGCTGGGGGAGAGAGCCTGCGTAAAGTGTAATAACTTGCTCGCTATGAAGTGGAGGGACAATAAGAATGTTTTCCTTCTTACCTCCCTTCATGCAGACACGACAGTCCAAATTCCTACGGCGACTGGTGTTGTGGAGAAACCCCTCTGTGTCCACGAATATAATAAAAATATGGGAGGGGTGGACCTCAACGACCAGTTGATGGCGCCGTATCTAATTGACCGTAAGGCGAGACGCTGGTACAAAAAAGTGTCTCTATCCTTATTCCAATTGGCTTTGCTGAATGCTCATGTGCTATACAGAGCTTCAGGCGGGATTTTATCTCTTCTAAAATTCCAGAATGAGATAGTCACAGAACTCCTGTATCCAGGCGGTTCTGCACCTCACCATCCCCTACCAAATGCAGTAAGCCGGCTGCATGAGAGGCATTATACGCATCTCCTCGCGAGTACCCCTACCCAACGAGCCCCCCAAAAAAGATGTCGTGTCTGTAGCAAGCGCGGATTTAGGCGTGACACCCGTTATTATTGTCCACTCTGTCCTGACAAACCTGGTCTTTGCCTTGGTGAATGTTTTGAACGCTACCACTCAAAAGTGAAGTTTTAGCGTAGGGTACAGCATTTCACAGACTAGGACACACTTACACAGGGTCTCCCAAGATGCCATTACATTTTGAGAGACCCGAACCATTACAGTTGTTAAAGTTTAAAAAAAAAAGTGTAAAAAAGAAAAAAAAAAAACAAAACACAAAAAAAATATAATTTTTGCTCCTAATGCCGCGTATATACGGTCGAAATTCAGACGGAGGCTTGCCCATGGAAAAGTCCGACCGTGTGTACGCGGCATAACCTTTTATGCCACGTACATACGGTCGAAATTCCGACGAAGGCTTGCCCGTGGAAAAGTCCGACCGTGTGTACGCGGCATAACTTTTTTGCGGGAGGATGCCCCCATGCTTCGGCATATATATATTTTAGGCACAGGTTGCGTTAAAAAAATGTTTTCTTTTTTACTAGGTTTTGTTTTGGTATTTGCTTTGCAGGTATGGTATGGTAAGGTCTTACTGTTGTACTGTAATGTTACTTTGTTTTAATGTTAACCATCATTTGCTTAGCAGGTACGCCATTCAGTTGCATCGCGGATTTATTCATCTTGACAGCAACAGCGTTTGCTCCCACGATACATAAAGCCGTGACTCCAACGCTGTAGGAGGTGATTTCACCACCACAGTTAAAAAAAGAGCATATATGCCGAAGCATGGGGGCAGCAGGGGCGGAGGAGCGATTTTGCTCCTAATGCCGCGTATATACGGTCGAAATTCCGACGGAGGCTTGCCCGTGGAAAAGTTTGACCGTGTGTACGTGGCATAACCTTTTATGCCGCGTACATACGGTCGAAATTCCGACGAAGGCTTGCCCGTGGAAAAGTCCGACCGTGTGTACGCGGCATAACTTTTTTGCGAGAGGATGCCCCCATGCTTCGGCATATATATATTTTAGGCACAGGTTGCATTAAAAAAATGTTCTATTTTTTACTAGGTTTTGTTTTCGTATTTGCTTTGCAGGTATGGTATGGTAAGGTCTTACTGTTGTATGTAATGTTACTTTGTTTTAATGTTAACCATCATTTGCTTAGCAGGTACGCCATTCAGTTGCATCGCAGATTTATTTATCTTGACAGCAACAGCGTTTGCTCCCACGATACATAAAGCCGTGACTCCAACGCTGTAGGAGGTGATTTCACCACCACAGTTAAAAAAAGAGCATATATGCCGAAGCATGGGGGCAGCAGGGGCGGAGGAGCGATTTTGCTCCTAATGCCGCGTATATACGGTCGAAATTCCGACGGAGGCTTGCCCGTGGAAAAGTTTGACCGTGTGTACGCGGCATAACCTTTTATGCCGCGTACATACGGTCGAAATTCCGACGAAGGCTTGCCCGTGGAAAAGTCCGACCGTGTGTACGCGGCATAACTTTTTTGCGGGAGGATGCCCCCATGCTTCGGCATATATGCCCATCATTAGAAGTGGGTGGATGAAGGGAGGTATTCTAATGGTGGGCATACCCACCGATCAATCTCTTTTTTTCGTTCAGCCAACAGGCTGCATGAAAAAAAAGATTACAATACAAGTCCAACAAGGACCAGCAACGTACTGGTATGTTGCTGGACTTTGAATGTTTATACCAGAATGATGCCTGCAGGTTTAGGTATCATCTTGGTATCATTCTTTTCAGCCAGTGGCCGGCTTTCATGTAAAAGCAATTCTAGCAGATAATTAGCCTCTAGACTGCTTTTACAAGCAGTGGGAGGGAATGCCCCCCCCGGATATAAACAGCGCCATTGGAAAATTGGGAAAGCATTTTATCACACCGATCTTGGTGTGGTCAGATGCTTTGAGGGCAGAGGAAAGATCTAGGGTCTAACCCCCCATTTTTTTTCAAAAAAAGAGTACCTGTCACTACTTATTGCTATCATAGGGGATATTTACATTCCCTGAGATAACAATAAAAATGATAAAAAAAATAAAAATATGGAAGGAACAGTTTAAAAATAAAATAAAAAAGCAAAATAAATAATAAAAAAAAAAAAAAAAAAAAAAAGCACCGCTGTCCCCCCCTGCTCTTGCGCAAAGGCGAACGCAAGCGTCGGTCTGGCATCATATGTAAACAGCAATTGCACCATGCATGTGAGGTATCACCGCGAAGGTCAGATCGAGGGCAGTAATTTTAGCAGTAGACATCCTCTGTAAATCTAACGTGGTAACCTGTAAAGGCTTTTAAATGCTTTTAAAAATGAATGTAGTTTCTCGCCGCTGCGCGTTTGTGCGCAATTTTAAAGCATGTCGTGTTTGGTATCCATGTACTCGGCCTAAGATCATCTTTTTTATTTCATCAAACATTTGGGCAATATAGTGTTTTTTAGTGCATTAAAAATAAAAAAAGTGTGTTTTTCCCCCAAAAAATGCGTTTGAAAAATCGCTGCGCAAATACTGTGTGGAAAGAAAAAATGCAACACCCACTATTTTAATCTGTAGGGCCTTTGCTTTAAAAAAATATATAATGTTTGGGGGTTCAACATAATTTTCTTGCAAAAAAAAAAAAATGTTTTCATGTAAACAAAAAGTGTCAGAAAGGGCTTTGTCTTCAAGTGGTTAGAAGAGTGGATGATGTGTGACATAAGCTTCCTAATGTTGTGCATAAAATGCCAGGACAGTTCAAAACCCCCCCAAATGACCCCATTTTGGAAAGTAGACACCTCAAGCTATTTGCTGAGAGGCATGTTGAGCCCATTGAATATTTTTTTTTTTTGTCCCAAGTGATTGAATAATGACAAAAAGAAAAAAAAAAATGTACAAAAAGTTGTCACTAAATTATATATTGCTCAAACATGCCATGGTTATATGTGGAATTGCACCCCAAAATACATTCTGTTGCTTCTCCTGAGTACGGGGATACCACATGTGTGAGACATTTTGGGAGCCTAGCCGCGTACAGGACCCCGAAAACCAAGCACCGCCTTCAGGATTTCTATGGGTGTAAATTTTTGATTTCACTCCTCACTGCCTATCACAGTTTCGGAGGCCATGGAATGCCCAGATGGCACAAAACCCCCCCAAATGACCCCATTTTGGAAAGTAGACACCCCAAGCTATTTGCTGAGAGGTATGTTGAGTATTTTGCAGATCTCGCTTTTTGTCACAAAGTTTTAAAAATTGAAAAAAGAAAAAAAAAAATATGTCTTTCTTCATTTTCAAAAACAAATGAGAGCTGTAAAATACTCACCATGCCTCTCGGCAAATAGCTTGGGGTGTCTACTTTCCAAAATGGGGTCATTTGTGGGGGTTTTGGGCTATCTTGGCATTTTATGGCCTTCAAAACTGTGATAGGTAGTGAGGAGTGAAATCAAAAATTTGTGCCCTTAGAAATCCTGAAGGCGGTGCTTGGTTTTCGGGGGCCCGTACACGGCTAGGCTCTCAAAAAGTCCCACACATGTGGTATCCCCGTACTCAGGAGAAGCAGCCAAATGTATTTTGGGGTGCAACTCCGCATATAACCATGGCATGTTTGAGCAATATATCATTTAGTGACAACTTTTTGTACTTTTTTTTTTCTTTTTGTCATTATTCAATCACTTGGGACAAAAAAAAAAAATATTCAATGGGCTCAACATGCCTCTCAGCAATTTCCTTGGGGTGTCTACTTTCCAAAATGGGGTCATTTTGGGGGGTTTTGTGCTATCTTGGCATTTTATGGCCTTCAAAACTGTGATAGGTAGTGAGGAGTGAAATCAAAAATTTATGCCCTTAGAAACCTTGAAGGCGGTGCTTGATTTTTGGGGTCCCGTACGCGGCTAGGCTCCCAAAAAGTCCCACACATGTGGTATCCCCATACTCAGGAGAAGCAGCAGAATGTATTTTGGGGTGTCATTTCACATATGCCCATGGCATGTGTGAGCAATATATCATTTAGTGACAACTTTGTGCAAAAAAAACTAAGTTTGTCATATTCCCGCAACTTGTGGCAAAATATAAAATATTCCATGGACTGAACATGCCTCTCAGTAAATAGCTTGGGGTGTCTACTTTCCAAAACGGGGTCATTTGGGGGGGTTTGTGCTATTTTGGCATTTTATGGCCTTCGAAACTGTAATACGTAGTGAGGAGTGAAATCAAAAATTTACGCCCTTAGAAATCCTGAAGGCGGTGCTTGGTTTTTGGGGCCCCGTACGTGGCTAGGCTCCTAAAAAGTCCCACACATGTGGTATCCCCGTACTCAGGAGAAGCAGCAGAATGTATTTTGGGGTGCAATTCCACATATAACCATGGCATGTGTGAGAAATATATCATTTAGTGACAATTTTTTGTACATTTTTTTCTTTTTTTTTTCTTTTTGTCATTATTCAATCATTTGGGACAAAAAAAAAAAAATATTCAATGGGCTCAACATGCCTCTCAGCAAATAGCTTGGGGTGTCTACTTTCCAAAATGGGGTCATTTGGGGGGGTTTTGTGCTATTTTGGCATTTTATGGCCTTCGAAACTGTGATAGGTAGTGAGGAGTGAAATCAAAAATTTATGCCCTTAGAAATCCTGAAGGCGGTGCTTGGTTTTTGGGGTCCTGTATGCAACTAGGCTCCCAAAAAGTCCCCCACATGTGGTATCCCCGTACTCAGGAGAAGCAGCAGAATGTATTTTGGGGTGTAATTTCACATATGCCCATGGCATGTGTGAGCAATATATCATTTAGTGACAACTTTGTGCAAAAAAAATAAAGTTTGTCATATTCCCGCAACTTGTGGCAAAATATAAAATATTCCATGGACCAATCATGCCTCTCAGTAAATAACTTGGGGTGTTTACTTTCCAAAATGGGGTCATTTGGGGGGGTTTTGTGCTATTTTGGCATTTTATGGCCTTCGAAACTGTGATAGGTAGTGAGGAGTGAAATCAAAAATTTGCGCCCTTAGAAATCCTGAAGGCGGTGCTTGGTTTCCGGGGTCCCGTACGTGGCTAGGCTCCTAAAAAGTCCCACACATGTGGTATCCCCGTACTCAGGAGAAGCAGCAGAATGTATTTTGGGGTGCAATTCCACATATAACCATGGCATGTGTGAGCAATATATCATTTAGTGACAACTTTTTGTAATTTTTTTTTTTTTTTGTCATTATTCAATCACTTGGGACAAAAAAAAAAAAATATTCAATGGGCTCAACATGCCTCTCAGCAATTTCCTTGGGGTGTCTACTTTCCAAAATGGGGTCATTTGGGGGGGTTTTGTACTGCCCTGCCATTTTAGCACCTCAAGAAATTAGATAGGCAGTCATAAATTCCAGAAAATGTACCCTAGTTTGTAGACGCTATAACTTTTGCGCAAACCAATAAATATACGCTTATTGTCATTTTTTTTACTAAAGACATGTGGCTGAATACATTTTGGCCTAAATGTATGACTACAATTGAGTTTATTAGATTTTTCTTATAACAAAAAGTAGAAAATATCATTTTTTTTCAAAATTTTCGGTCTTTTTCCGTTTATATCGCAAAAAATAAAAATCGCAGAGGCAATCAAATACCATTAAAAGAAAGCTCTATTTATGGGAAGAAAAGGACGCAAATTTCGTTTGGGTACAACATTGCATGTCCGCACAATTTACAGTTAAAGCAGCACAGTGCAAAATTCTGAATTCACCTCTGGTCCTTTAGCTACCAAATGGTCCGGGGCTTAAGTGGTTAAACCTGTGATTGAATTCCATGCCATTGACTCTTACAGGGCCCTGTTTGAAGTCAACTGTCATTTGTTTAACTTTGTTTCATCCTTCTTTCACCAAGTAAATGCTTTATCCTTGGTTAAACTACACTTATGTGGAATCTTGTCTGTTACAGTTGGGACAGGTAACCAGCATAAGGTAACAATATTTCACTGTTTTATCATTACTGTATGATATCATTGTGGTTCCCAACCACCAGTGGGTTTCACAATCATTGTGTTGTCCAGTTGTGCCAAGGGAGGGTTCGAGCCAAACTTCTGGGGATGATAGGCAGAGCGTAGACCCAAAACTTAAACCAGCAGCTCCTACGGGGGGGGGGGGGGGGGGTAGTGCTACACGTAGATGCCAAGAAATCTTTTGCAATGGCAAGGGCAGCCTCTTCCTCTGTGTCCAAATCCTGGTGGAGGTAAACCACATTTTTTTGTATGCATTGTGAAAGGAAGCTGGTGTGCAGATCTCTATTTACCCTCTGTGTGCAACTACTGATGCTGCTTCTGCTACTGTCATTCAACCTGTTTTTCTAACTCTTTAAACAGACACACACTTTGGAAAAGGCTCCTAATTATTCTGTCATACTAAAAAAAAAATGCAGCGTCTGTAATATAAACGTTTAACAAATCTTTCTGTTACTAGCAGACTCCAAGGAGGAAGCAAAGGATGTTGGTGCATCTAGATCTTTATTTCCGGTAGAAAAACAGATGACCTGTTAAAAGCAATCTATACTGCGAGACAGACTGAGGATTCCCTGACAGTTTTTTTAGTACAGGATAAGATTGTATGGGGGCCTGCTGGAGTAGAAGTAGAGTATTCCCTGTCCATTTGTCTCTGAGAGACATGATTTTCCAAGTGCAAAGGGTTCCTTAAGCCTAGTACACATGACAAGAGTTTTTTTTTGCATGCTAGTCTCCATATCAAAAATGAAGAGGTTACTAAAGTTATAAAAATTCTTGTACGAAAGAATAAAATTCGTAAGTGATGTAATGTATTTGTATTGTATTTTCAGATGAAAACTGTACTGATTTAGATGACAAATGTACGATCTGGTACAGTACGGGAAAAATTTTCACGCTTGTCCCAACAGATAATTTCACACGACCTGATCGGATCTCGGAGGCTGTGTACTAATGATCGTACATCTGCTTCGAAAGCAGTATTTTTCGTATGATTTTCTGATCATGTGTACGGACGGGCCTTAAGGCTGGCCATACAGTAGTAGATTTTCTAACAAACATTCTTATGAAACTTCATAAGCATTTTCAGTATGTTTAACCACTTGACCACTGGGCACTTAAACCCCCTTAATAACCAGACCAATTTTCAGCTTTCGGTGCTCTCACATTTTGAATGACAATTACTCAGTCATACAACACTGTACCCATATGAAATTTTTGTCCTTTTTTTCACACAAATAGAGCTTTCTTTTGGTGGTATTTAATCACTGTTGGGTTTTTTATTTTTTGCGCTATAAGAGAAAAAAGACTGAAAATTTTGTAAAAAAATGATTTTTTTTTCGTTTCTGTTATAAAATTTTGCAAATTACTATTTTTTCTTCATAAATTTTGGCCAAAATTTATACTGCTACATATCTTTGGTAAAAATAAGTACAAATTGGTGGATATTATTTGGTCTTTGTGAAAGTTATAGAGTCCACAAGCTATGGTGCCAATATCTGAAAATTGATCACACCTGAAGTACTGACGGCCTATCTCAATTCTTGAGACCCTAACATGCCAGAAAAGTACAAATACCCCCCAAATGACCCTTTTTTGGAAAGAAGACATTCCAAGGTATTCAGAAAGAGGCATTGTGAGTTTTTTGAAGTTGTCATTTTTTCCCACAATTCTTTGCAAAATCAAGATTTTTTTTTTCTCTTTTTTTTTTTTCACAAAATTGTCATATTAGCAGGTTATTTCTCACACACAGCATATGCATTCCACAAATTACACCCCAAAACACATTCTGCTATTACTCCCGAGTATGGCGATACCACATGTGTGAGACTTTTACACAGCGTGGCCACATACAGAGGCCCAACATGCAGGGAGCACCTTCAGGTGTTCTGGAGCACCCAAGCCAATTCTGACATTTCTCTCCTACATGTAAAAATCATCATTTGTTTGCTAGAAAATTACATAGAACCCCAAAACATTATATATGTTTTTTTAGCAAAGACCTTAGAGAATATAATGGTGGTTGTTGCAACTTTTTATCTCGCACGATATTTGCGCAGCAATTTTTTTAACGCGTTTTTTACGGAAAAAAAATGTTTTGTGCTTAAAAAAAAAAAAAAACAGTAAAGTTAGCCCAATGTTTTTGCATAATGTGAAAGATGAAGTTACGCCGAGTAAATAGATACCTAACATGTCGCCCTTAAAAATTGCACACACTCGTGGAATGGCGCCAAACTTCGCTACTTAAAAAATCCCCATAGGCGACGCTTTAAATATTTTTACTGGTTACATGTTTTGAGTTACAGAGGAGGTCTAGGGCCAAAATGATTGCTCTCGCTCTAACGTTCACAGAGATACCTCACATGTGTGGTTTGAAAACCGTTTTCATATGTGGGCGGGACTTACGTATGCGTTCGCTTCTGTATGCGAGCTCACGGGGACAGGGGCGCTTTAAAAAAAAAAAAAAAAATTTATTCTTCATTTTACTTTATTTATTTTAGTTTGACATGTTTTTCCGCCCTAAACATTTTTTTGATCACTTTTATACCTATTACAAGGAACGTAAACATCCCTTGTAATAGGAATATGGCATGACAGGTCCTCTTTACAGTGAGATATGGGGGGGGGGGTGTCAATAAGACCCCACATCTCACCTCTAGGCTGGGAAGCCTGAAAAAAATACAAAAAAAAAACAACAATCCTGGCTTTGATCGTAGCGGTGAGTCGGTAGAAGCACCGGAGGGCGGCGGGGGGGGGGGGGGACATCCCCTCTCGCCTCCCGTAAGAATGATCAAGCGGCGGAACAGCCGCTATGATTGTTCTTATGGTGTAGGGAATCGCCGGCTGAAAAAGCTAATATCTGAATGATGCCTGTAGCTGCTCCCATCATTCAGATATCCCCGCACAAAGTCAAGGACGTCATATGACGGCCGGAGGGCGGGAAGTGGTTATTGCGGAGTATTGCCGGGCATTGCGGAGTATTGCCGGGCATTGCGGAGTATTGCCGGGCATTGCGGAGTATTGCGGAGTATTGCGGACTATGGCAGGGTATTGCGGTGTATGGCAGGGTATTGCGGTGTATGGCAGGGTATTGCACGGGTATTGCACAGGGTATTGTGGAGGGTATTGCACAGGGTATTGTGGAGGGTATTGCAGAGTATTGTGGAGGGTATTGCAGAGTATTGTGCAGGGTATTGCAGAGTATTGTGCAGGGTATTGCAGAGTATTGTGCAGGGTATTGCAGAGTATTGCGCAGGGTATTGCAGAGTATTTTGCAGGGTATTGCAGAGTATTTTGCAGGGTATTGCAGAGTATTGTGCAGGGTATTGCAGAGTATTTTGCAGGGTATTGCAGAGTATTTTGCAGGGTATTGCAGAGTATTTTGCAGGGTATTGCAGAGTATTGTGCAGGGTATTGCAGAGTATTGTGCAGGGTATTGCAGAGTATTGCACCAGGGTATTGCAGAGTATTGCACCAGGGTATTGCAGAGTATTGCACCAGGGTATTGCAGAGTATTGCACCAGGGTATTGCAGAGTATTTCGCAGGGTATTGCAGAGTATTTCGCAGGGTATTGCAGAGTATTTCGCAGGGTATTGCAGAGTATTGCACCAGGGTATTGCAGAGTATTGTACCAGGGTATTGCAGAGTATTGCACCAGGGTATTGCAGAGTATTGGCAGGGTGTATTGCAGAGTATTGGCAGGGTATAGCACAGGGATGGCTGAGCAGGGATGGATGGATGGCTGGATCTGTGACTGCAATTGTCACAGATCCAGCCCACAGTGCTGCTGCTGCCATCCGCTCCCTCCCCCTCCCCTCTCACACTGTACCGATCGGTACAGAGAGGGGAGGGAGGAACCGGCGTCATCAAATGACGCCGGTCTGTTTACAAGTGATTGCTCCGTCATTTGACGGAGCGATCACGTGGTAAACGGCCGCTATCAGCGGCGATTTACCGCGATTCGTGATCCGCCGGGTCCTCTGGACCCGGCGGTCACGGAGTTTCCCGTGTGCGCGCCCCAGGGGGCGTGCGGGAGCGCGATTCTGGGAGGACGTTATATAACGTCCTCCCAGAGTTAAGCAACCACCTTGTCGACGTTATTTGTCGGCAGGTGGTTGTTAAGTGGTTAATAGCTTGATGGATGTCCTTCGAAAGTACTTCAATATTTTCTTCGCTTTTAAAAATAGATTTTGGAATAAATGCACTTGTAGCGGAGCCTCACTCTCCCTCTCGTTTGATTGGCTTGTGTCTAGGGGTACCTAGGAGAGGAGAGTGCAAGAACACTACGCCAAGCTCTCCCCTCGTATGTGTATGAGGGTTGAACAGAGTTACTTGAATTACCTCCGGGTCTGTTCACTACATACGAAGCCTCAGTTGTTCCGTGGAGATGTGTCTGCCAATAACATAGAGCCCCACACCAATCGAAAGTCCAACACTCCTTTATTTCTCTGTTTTCAGGGTGAACACAATCAGTTGAACTTTCAGTAACAGACAGACAGGGGTGTGGATACGAGTAGGCCCAGGCACAACTGAACTCTCCTATTCCTTTGCTAGCGAATAGGCTTGGCGCACGGTCTCTGCCACCGACCATGAGTTTTGGTCGCTGCCACCGACCGGATGAACCGTTGAGGCCCCTGCCACAGGCCTAATAGCAGGCCTCTGCCACTGACCTGAGTTGAATAGCTGGACCGCTGCCACCGGTCATTGGACATGAACTACCTTCCTCTCTGAACTTGGCCCCTGTTCGAGAAGGATATCCCTCCGGGCGGTCTCCAGAGGTTCACCCGGCACTGGCAATCTGCTGCACCAGGTCTTCGGATGAGTCCCTCCTCCGGTCCCTTACGCCTCTGGACTCGGGTGCCCCACTCCCGGGGCCCCCTAGGACAATCCCTCCCTCGCGGGACCCAGCGGAAGGTACTGGGCCCCAGGCCTCCGGCTGAGTACCTCACCCCAGACTGAAGGTGTCTGGGATGGAACACGAACTCCGGGTGTCCAGGCCTAGGCCACCTGGACCCTGACCGCGAACAGCAGCCCTCAGGCTGAAGGTGCCTGGGACTCGAACCTCGTGGCAAAGATGTCCGCCCCCTTTATACCCTCTCCCAGCATGCACGGCGGGTTCCCCGCCCCGCCGTACAACCGCTGCAAGAGGTCACAAAGGGTACAGCACTGCAGCGATGGTTCAACCCCGGTCCAAAGTGACAGCGCCACCTGCTGGGCCGCAGGGAACTATGCATCACTGGTGTCTTCACCAGTTTTAAAAGTATATACCCGCTACACTCTCCCCCCGGTTATTGGACACTGGTCCCCAGTGTCTGGAGCAACCCATGCCCAAAGGGGCCATCATAGCCTGATCCAGAAACCGACTAACAATTTCAAAAAAATACAAACGTTTTGAAAACGAACCAAACAGTTGTGCCTAAACCTGACATGAAAGGGGAGGGAAAGAAACAATTAACACATAACAACATTATTTGAAACACATGTTCACATTAACATTCCTTCCCACCCATCCTGACTAAGACCCACCCCATTCTCAGTGGTCTTGATGAGATGTTCTCCTGCAGAGGAGAAAAGAAAATGTTAAACACACATATCCCTGACACATTTGTTTGTATAAGAACGAAAGAACCTCTCCGCAGAGAAACCCTTTCCTTCTATAAGTGTGTGAGTGAACAGTGAATATCGGTGCGCAACACTGCCACCTGTTGACAGTGCCGCGGTAAACCTCTGGTTGAAGATCTTCTCTTTTTTTTTCTTGCGGCTCTAACTACCCCAAAGTCCATAATCACTTTGTGGGATGGAAGAATGAAGAACAAACAACGGCAACAGTCCTCCAATTCCTCCAGAGAGCACAAACACCCATCAACACGGGCACAGTCACTGGGTTTTCCCGGGAAACAACCCCGGAAAGTTCAGTAGAAACAAGGCAAAGCAAGAACGGAGTCTTTTTTTCTCCTACAAATAGAACTTTGGGTGCGGCAAGACAAGGGGTTTCAAGTGCTGGTCCATTGTCTCTACATGGTATTCGACATCCTCTCCCTCTTTGCGCCGAATTAACACCTTGTCTGCGTGGATGTGCCGACCCAGCATCCATTCTGCCTTGCAGTCCTTGAACCGTTGAGAGGCTTTAGGGGAACACGCGAGGTACCTGCGGGCATGTGGGACCTGAAGGTGCGTCCACACAAAATCGTTGTACCAGCGTTCCCGGCAGACTTCCACTTCATACAGAAGCTCCTTAGGTAAGTACGGGTACTCCCACCTGTACTTGTTGGCAACCTTTTGGCCGAAAAGTCACTGTAGTCTCGCCGGCGGAGGCATAGTTGCCCGGTCTCCCTCACCCTGTTGGACGATGACGTCCGGGTGACGAGGTGCCTTGATCACCTCCATTATTTGCATAAGCGCCCGCAGCAACAGTCTCTTTTCCCCGGTGCCAGATGCAGGAGGCACCGGAGGTAGAAGGGCAGACTGGGGATGGGATCCCTCCTCAGGTGCTGGTGCCTCCACCCAGGGTGTACTATCCCCTGTAGACATGGGTGGATCCCTGACTCTGCGGGACGAGGAGAGAGGCATCTTGTCCCAGCCCTTCTTTGCGAAAAGTTCATCTATGATGACGTCGTCTCCCGGATCGGAGAGCGACTCTAGGTCAGAGGTGTCTCACTCCTCCGCGGGCTGGTAGCCTGTAGTAGAGGCTGAATTGCTACCCCCCGTGGGCACACAGGGCCGTGAATCCCCGACACCTCTGCCCCAACACCAAGTCCCTCCACCCAGCTTACTTCGGCCCAAAGTAGAGAAGGGATGTCCGGGACTCTTCCGACCGGATCCATCCGGGGCAGGCGTAGGCGAGCAGGGTGATCCACCACGACCGCTGGACGGGGCAACCAAGCCGGTCTTCCTCTTTGGCGCTGGACGCTGGGAAACAGTGGTGACCGAGTCAGCATCCTCGGATTTCTCCCGTACCTCTGTGATTGCGACCTCCCCTGCAGTCGCTGCAGTGCGCACAGGGATGGCTATAAAAAGCAGCGATTTCTCCTTCTTGAGTGGTGTGGCCTGTTGCGCGGTTGAGGTGGATGGTTCTGGGTTTCTCAATAGGTGGTTCCACCTCAAATAGGAACTCTCCGCAGGACTCGCAGCGCCCGAATGGCTTCAGCTGACACACCAGTCCCGAACAGCCGGGACAAATCAAACCCAGGGCCTCAACGTCCATGCATGAGTACAGGGCGAATCGTCCCCGGGGCTTTAGCCGAATCCCCGTATCCGTTATCGGAGCAGCAGTAGTCAGACTCGTGGTAGTAGGATGAATAGGAATCCACGATGCATTGGTGAACATGGCGACTCTCTGCTGATCCATTGCGATAAATTTCTGTGCGTTACTGCGCAAACGCAACATACTGCATTAAACAACAGTATGTTTCAGTGCATTAGGTGCAGTTTAATGCAGTATATTTCAGTGCGTTATGTGCAATTTAATGCAGTATATTTCAGTGCATTA
This sequence comes from Rana muscosa, assembly GCA_029206835.1. Taxonomy (NCBI): domain Eukaryota; kingdom Metazoa; phylum Chordata; class Amphibia; order Anura; family Ranidae; genus Rana; species Rana muscosa. Next base: position 670,865,440 of record CM055118.1, read on the forward strand.
GTGCACATTTAACGCAATATATTTCAGTGTGTTAGTGCACGTTTAACGCAGTATATTTCAGTGCGTTACTCCACGTTTAATGCAATACATTTTAGTGCGTTACTGCACGTTTAACGCGGTATATTTCAGTGAATTACTGCACGTTTACTGCGGTATATTTCAGTGCATTATGTGCCATTTAACACAGTATATTTCTGTGTGTTATTGCACGTTTAACGCAGTACATTTCTGTGCGTTACTGCACGTTTAACTCAGTACATTTCTGGGCATTACTGCACGTTTATCGCAGTATATATCTGTGCATTACTGCACGTTTAACGCAGTATATTTTAGTTTGTTACGCGCCGTTTAACGCAGTACATTTCAGTGTACTAGTGTACGTTTAACGCAGTATATTTAAGTGCGTTAGTGCACATTTAACACAGTATATTTCTGTGCGTTACTGCATGTTTAAAGCAGTATTTTTCAGTGCATTAGTGCACGTTTAACGCAGTATTTTTCAGTGCGTTACGTGCCGTTTAAATTAGTATATTTCTGTGCGTTACTGCATGTTTAATGCAGTAAATTTCTGTGCATTACTGCACGTTTAACGCAGTATATATCTGTGCATTACTGCACGTTTAATGCAGTATATTTCTATGTGTTACCGTGCGTTTAACGCAGTATTTTTCTGTGCGTTACTGCATGTTTAACGCAGTATATTGCAGTGTGTCAGTGGAGTGTGTCTGTGTAGTGGGTACTCAGGTTAAAGTGCACCAAACACCACTTTCCACTGATTAAGGTGCATCCACGTACACATTTCCACATCTTTATTACATTTTGTTAATAAGCACCTGACATGACTTAGGTGCTGGATAGAGCAGAGATAGAGCAGAGGAGGAAAGTGAGGGTGAGGCACAACCCCAATGAAGCAGCCATCATGGAAGAGTAGAGAGCAACCACCTTCCATTACATTGTGGAGCTGTTATCTCCCGGCCCACTTCCCACAGCTCAGTTGTCTAGGCCTTTTTTTTAGCACATGTGCAGCCGATCGCACTGTTGGAATTTGCAAATTCTGTCTCAAGCACATCAAGCGTGGCAAAAACACCAGCCATTTGGGTACCACATGCTTGACAAGGCATTTAACCTCCCACCACTCAGCCCATTGGCAAGAGAACCTGAAAGCCACACAAAAGGGACACAATTCTGTTCCTCCTACTTACTCACCTCAGTCAACCCCCCATATACCTCATGACCTCTCAGCAGCCTCCACTGGCAGGGATAATGGTATAGTGCAGGGTGTCCCAGGTCCTTGCAGCACATCTGCCAGTAGCACACCAGCTGTAGACTATAGCCAAAAAATTTCCCTGCCTCATCTGCTGCAGTGAAAAAAATAATACAGTCACTGCCACCCACATTACCAACATCTAAATGCAAGCTTGTCAGAGCTGCTGGCTTTACAACTTCAGCCTTTCCTTCTGGTGGATTCTACCCCTTCTGTGAATTTGCAGAATGCGCTAGTGGTGATGATGCGAGATTTGTCAGCTCTACCTTCTCCTCCTCCTCCATTACCTACTCTGCTGAATAGTCTTATAAACCACAAGTACACCCTAAGCGTTCAAGGGGCTATTCAATGAGTCAGGCTAAAGGGTGCCATGCAGTGTTCAGCTGGTGTGTCAAGGGGACAGGAGCCACACTGAAGCAGAGAATCTTGCTCTGCAGGGGCAGGCCCAGAGGTGGTTCAGGCCACACCAGCTGGAGCCAGGATGGGTGGTGTGTGATAATGGCACAAAACTCCTGTCCTCCCTTAGACAGGGAAAGTTGACACATGTCCTCAATTTGGTGGTGCAGTCTTTCTTAAATAGGTAGGGTTGGAAGATCTGCTAAAGCAGGCCAGAAGAGTCTGTAGCCATTTCAGACGGTCATACACAGCCAGTATTTGGATGACTGAAATTCAGCGGGAATTCCACCTGCCCATAAACCGCCGGATTTGTGACATTCACACCAGGTGGAAGTCAAATTTGGCAATGCTGCAGCGGCTGCACATGCAACAGAGGGCCATCAACGAGTACCTGTGGTAGTATGGCACAACAACATGCTTGGCTTTTTTTTCCCCACGCCAGTGTCTGCTGATAAAGGATGGATGCACTGTACTGTCGCCATTTGAGGAGGCCACAAGGATGGTAAGCTGTGACAATGCATGCATCAGTGACATAATCCCTGTTTTGTTCCTGCTGGAGCAGACTCTGCATGGCATTATGGACAGGGCACTTGAGCAGAGCAGCGGAAGGAAGCGGAGGACTTTCTTTCCTCTCAAGGCCCGCTTTATGCAGACACTGCTTTTCCTATGCCACAGAACACACAAGAGGAGAGGGAGGAGGATGCTGGCAGTTTTGGAGACATTGAAGCAGAGGAAGACATACATCAAAGGAGCAAGTCAGTGGGAGATGGGGAGGCGATCCCCCCCAGGGATCTGATCATCAAATTATAGAGGTATAGACCATGGTGGTTCTCTGTCGGCACACTGTGGGTTACATGGAGCTTACTGCCATGCTAGACAACAGCAATATGTACGCTTAGGCTGGCCATACTTGAGGTAAAACCTAAACACTTTCAATTTGTGTGCAATCAGGCAGGCTTTTGCACTACATAGCTGAAGGTAAATCTAAAGGAAATTGAACAAGAAAATTGTATAATGTATGGCCAGCTTTTACTTTGTATGTTATTTTTTTTTTAGTAATTACTTTTGATGCTTATTATGTGCAATGCATTAAGTACACAAATATATAAAGTTACACAATTATTTCACACATTACTTTAAAGCTATCATCTACTTGGGTGGAAATTGACAAAAATGCTGTCCTTGCCAAAGAAGAGAGTAATTGTAACCTCCATTTCAAAGGAAGCTTACTCAGCCACAGAGCAGCATTCAGCAGTGTGGGCAGCAGGAAAAGTGACTATTTCCTCTCTTCTATAGCACTGTCAGCTTTTTGATTACTTCCATGCATTGGACAAAGACTCTGTCTAATCAGTGTTTTCCATGGCTTAAATATTATTTTATTAAATAAAAAAAAAAACAAAAAAAAAAACATTTACTATAGCACTTATCGCAAAGAGATCATGAGCCTTTCATAAGGGGACATGGCTTTGTGGAATAGAGTGCTCAAAGTACATGAAACTGAAGCCAGAAGATCATCAAAACTATTACAAATCAGAAATGGATGAGGGCCTCATGTACACTGCTGCTGGTAAATGAACACGTTCGACTCGAACATCGGCCGTTCGATCGATCGACGAAGAACGAACTTTATGGTCCGTTCGCGCTAAATTCGTGTTGCGCGGCACGGCCCAAATTTCACTGCGGCATCGCAGTGCATTGCTGGGTGATGATTGGCCAAGCATGCACTATGACCCGCATGCTTGGCCAATCCCAGCACGGAAAAAACGGAGAGCCGTAATTGGCCAAAGCCAGGGTGGCTTTGGCCAATTATGGCTCAGGGTGTTTGGTACATGCCCCACACTATATAAGGCCGCCTGGAAGTCGGCTTTGTGTAGTGTGTTGGCGTTTTTGAAAGAGGCAGTTTCAGAGAGATAGACAGTGTCATTTATATTGAGTTAGATAGAGCAGGCAGGCGAGTCAGTTAGCTGCTGTTACAGTGTGTAGAGGATATATATGCATCCTAGGTGTTGTATATATATTTATACACTGTATTGAGTTTAGATAGATCTGTTCCTGCTAGTCTCTATACTGTGACAGGTAGGCAGGTGATTGTGCTAGCTGCAGACAGTCAGGCCCCTTTCACACTGGGGCGGTTTGCAGGCGCTATTGTGCTAAAAATAGCGCCTGCAAACCGAGCCTAAACAGCGGCTGCTGTCTCTCCAATGTGAAAGGCCGAGGGCTTTCACACTGGAGCGGTGCGCTAACAGGACGTGAAAAAAAAGTCCTGCTAGCTGCATCTTTGGAGCGGTGAGAGGAGCGGTGTGTTTACCGCTCCTACACCGCTCCTTCCCATTGAAAGCAATGGGAAACCGCGGTATTAACCCTTTTGTGGCCGCTAGCGGCCGGATACTTCCTAAGTGTTTCACTTAGGCTGGTTTCACACTGGGGCGGTGGGTGCGGTGGTGGTATAGCGCCGCTATTTTTAGCGGCGCTATACCGTCGGAATTGCGGAGGTATTCGGCCGCTAGCAGTGCGGTTTTAACCCCTGCTAGCGGCCGAAAAAGGGTTAATACCGCCGGCAATGCGCCTCTGTAGAGGCGCATTGCCGGCGGTATTACCGCGGTTTCCCATTGCTTTCAATGGGAAGGAGCGGTAAACACACCGCTCCTCTCACCGCTCCAAAGATGCGGCTAGCAGGACTTTTTTTCACGTCCTGTTAGCGCCCCGCTCCAGTGTGAAAGCCCTCAGGCTTTCACATTGGAGAGACAGCAGCTGCTGTTTAGGCTCGGTTTGCAGGCGCTATTTTTAGCACAATAGCGCCTGCAAACCGCCCCAGTGTGAAAGGGGCCTTAGTGTACTACTGTGTCCTTTGCATAGCGATCACCTAAAGCTCACCTGGATACAGTTATTCTCTATACTGTGACAGGCAGGCCGGTGATTGTGCTAGCTGCAGACAGTCAGTGTTTCACTTAGTGTACTACTGTGTGCTTTGCATAGCATTCACCTAAAGCCTAAATTTTTGATGCAATACTTTGCAACAGGGCTCATTGCTGCGCTCTAAGTACACTATCTGTGAGGGGTTGCAGTGTTGTGGCACCAGCACCAGTGCCTAAGGCCCAATTTTTCAGCCCCTGTTCAACAGGGGCATGCAATTACAATTCTTGATCTAATATTTCACAGCAGGGCCCATTCCTGCACCCACCAAGAGTAACTGTGAGGGCTTACAGTGTTGTGGCTCCAGCACCACCACCAAAGGCCCAATTTTTCCTACCACTGTTCAACAGTGGCATGTAAATACAATTCCTGATATAATAGTTGTCAGGGTCACCTGTGGCCAGGTGACAGATGCACACCGTAGGGGGACAGGAGTGCACCGCGAGGTAGTGAACCCTATGGCTGGCTTCTGCGGATAGGAAACTGGGTGGTTGTGGAAAGCGGGACCAGAGGAGCACAACCGGGATCCCAACGGAAGCGAGAGCCAAGATTCCCCAGGGCGCGGAGTCTAAGACCCAGCTGGTCTTCTCCAGGGCCTCTAGTGGTGAGGATGTTACGCTGCAGGCTGGGACCAGGTCGCGGCCCCTGGAGTTTCCTAGCTCACGCCCCGTAGGATAAGGGGAAAAGAGGGGAAGCAGCAGCACACGATAGAGAGAACCGAATAACAAGCTGAAGGTCAGGGGCCACAAGCAGACAAGGATAACGAAGAACGAGCCAAAGGTCAAGGGTCACGAGCAGACAGAGATAGACGGGGACAAGCCAATAACGTAACAGAGAGACAGACGTAGCACACGGCAGGCAGGAACCCAAACACACAATGCCTAACAAACACGTTGATCAGCAAAGCAGGCTTGCAGTGCACAGGTTAATATAGTGTTCTGTGATAGGGCCTGGGGTGGAGTCAGGCTGGGAGGAGATTATAAAGGAAGCCAGGTGAAAGGGCTCAGGCCTCTAAGATGAACACATGGGAAGGAAGGTAAGCTGACAGACAAACACTACTGCATAACCATGACAGTACCCTCCCTCTTATGGCCCCTCCCCCGCCTGGACCCAGGCTTAAAGGGAAATCTCTGATGAAACCTTCTCAACAGATGAGGTGCAGCGACATCAGATGCAGCGATCCAAGACGCCTCCTCAGGACCAAAACCTCTCCAATGCACAAGGTACTGAAGAATGCCTCTGCAGAGCCGAGAATCCAGAACTTGTCTAACCTCGTACTTAAGATTATCCTCAGAGACCGAAAACGAGGTAGGGAGATGACAAGAAGATCTATTGAGGACCAAAGGCTCTCTAGGAATAAGCAAGGGCATGAGAGGATCAACAGGAATCTGAGGAGGGTCCCCTAGACCCTTAAAGGGGAACTGGTCATCTTGCACAGGACCATCAGACTGGGCAGATGTCAGTGGAACCCTGAAGTCAGGTTGGTTAGAAGGTGACATGTCGCCGGAGTCAAGCTGAATAGCTGAAGGACAAGCAGAATGTCCCGAACAAGAAAAAGTAGGAGGCTCACTGGGCATGGGCTGGACTGGCATAACTAGTACAGAGGCAGAGTGAATAGCTGAGTCAGGTGTAGCGACTACCTGAATCGCATCGCAAGACGTAGCGACTGCAGGACTTGTAGACAAGCTAGCCTGGCTGTGCGTCCAAGGGTGGTTAGGGACAGAGAAATGTAAATGGTTATGCAACCTGGAATGAATGACCGGCTCAGATTCACAGGGGGCAACCTTGGGTAAGCAGGACGAGGAACAGGAGGGACCCCAAGCCAGGATCTGTCCAGTAGTCCAGTCCACATGAGGAGAATTGAGCTGTAACCATGGGAGACCCAAAATTATAGGCGTTGAGGCCTTGGGTAAGATAAGGAAGGATATCCACTCCTGGTGGAGTGTCCCTACCGACATCTTAACAGGGAGGGTCTGGAAGCGGATAGGTCCCCCTGGGAGAACAGTACCATCAATCGCCAAGACCACCAATGGCGTGGTGAGGGGCAAAAGAGTAAGTCTCATGGACGATGCGATTTCCCAGTCCATGAAATTACCAGCGGCTCCGGAATCCAGATATGCTGAGACCGAATGAGAAGAAGCACCAACATGAAGGAACACAGAAAGCAGAAGACGAGAAGGGGAAGGTGATATTTCTGGGTCCAATACTCCACTTTCCAGATGAAGTGGACCCGAACGTTTTTCTGGACAAAGAGAGCAAGTGTCACGAAAATGACCTTTGCCCCCACAGTAAAGACACAGACCAAGAGTTCTGCGCCTAGCACGTTCCTCGGGGGATAGCCTGGTCCGACCCGGCTGCATGGGTTCCTCAGCTGGTAGGAGATGCTCTACGGGTCGAAGAGAGGGGAGCTCAGGCTGACTAAGAACCAAGGAGTGCTGGCGTTGCTTTTCTAAGGTCCTCTCCTGAAAGCGAATATCGATCTGGTTACACAAGGAGATAACGCCGGCCAGATCAGTGGGGATGGTTCTTCCTGCTAATTCATCCTTCACTCTATCAGACAGGCCATGCAAAAAGGTTGCGACTAAGGCCTCATTGTTCCAGCTCAACTCAGCCGACAGTATGCGGAAATGAAGGGCATACTGTCCCACAGAAGCAGACTCTTGGCGGAGACGTAAAAGGGCGCTGGCCGCTGAAGAGACACGAGCCGGTTCTTTGAAGATATTCCGAAAAAGTTTCAAGAAGCCAGACAGGCTAGAAACCACTGGATCATTCAGTTCCCACAGAGGGGCTGCCCAGGCTAAAGCTTCACCAGAGAGGAGGGAAATGATATAGGCTACCTTAGCCCGATCAGACAGGAAGTTTTGGGGCTGGAGCTCAAAATGAATCGTGCATTGGCTAAGGAACCCCCTGCAGGCCTTGGAGTCCCCAGAGAAACGGGACGGAGCTGGCAGTTGTAGTGAGTGTGTGGCTGCGACTGGTGCAATAGGTGCAGCCGCTGATTGTATTTGAGGTTGCGGATTCAGGGTTCCCAAGGAGGCCTGAAGCTGCTCGAAGCGAGAAGCCAGATCCTGGAGGAATCGCATCACCTGAGTCTGATTCGATTCCTGGGTTTCAAGTCTGCAAACTATGCCCTGCAATGGATCATCCGCGGGTAGCAGGATGTCAGCCGGGTTCATGGCTGATCAAACTGTCAGGGTCACCTGTGGCCAGGTGACAGATGCACACCGTAGGGGGACAGGAGTGCACCGCGAGGTAGTGAACCCTATGGCTGTCTTCTGCGGATAGGAAACTGGGTGGTTGTGGAAAGCGGGACCAGAGGAGCACAACCGGGATCCCAACGGAAGCGAGAGCCAAGATTCCCCAGGGCGCGGAGTCTAAGACCCAGCTGGTCTTCTCCAGGGCCTCTAGTGGTGAGGATGTTACGCTGCAGGCTGGGACCAGGTCGCGGCCCCTGGAGTTTCCTAGCTCACGCCCCGTAGGATAAGGGGAAAAGAGGGGAAGCAGCAGCACACGATAGAGAGAACCGAATAACAAGCTGAAGGTCAGGGGCCACAAGCAGACAAGGATAACGAAGAACGAGCCGAAGGTCAAGGGTCACGAGCAGACAGGGATAGACGGGGACAAGCCAATAACGTAACAGAGAGACAGACGTAGCACACGGCAGGCAGGAACCCAAACACACAATGCCTAACAAACACGTTGATCAGCAAAGCAGGCTTGCAGTGCACAGGTTAATATAGTGTTCTGTGATAGGGCCTGGGGTGGAGTCAGGCTGGGAGGAGATTATAAAGGAAGCCAGGTGAAAGGGCTCAGGCCTCTAAGATGAACACATGGGAAGGAAGGTAAGCTGACAGACCAACACTACTGCATATCCATGACAATAGTTGACAGCAGGGCGTTCCAGCGCCCACCAAGAGTAACTGTGAGGGCTTACAGTGTTGTGGCAACACCAACACCTAAGGGGCAAATTTCTGCAGACTATATATGGCAGGCCCCTACTTTCAAACATCCAACTTACAAACGACTCCTACTTGCAAACGGAAGGAGACAACAGGAAGTGAGAGGAGATCTACCACATGGAAGGCAAATTCTCTCCTGTAAGAGTTAATATGTGAAAAAGGTGTCTCCTCTCCACTGATGCTTTATCACCAATCCTTGTTTCAATAAAAAAAACAAATTTTCCAAAAACATTTGTCATTGGGATGGAAAGTGAGGTGAAATGTTCTGAACAGGGGCACAGACAGCAAAACAAATGTTACAGGGGTGATAACCCTTCCCCATGTTCTCCAAAAAGCTTAAAAATAGATTCTTTGGCTGGAGCTACACTTAAAAAATGTACCTGTTCCAAATTACAAACAGATTATACTTAAGAACAAACCTACAGTCTGTGTCTTTTTTGCACCGCCTGTATACTGCTGTTTAGAGTATATAGGGCCTTTTTTTATTTTGGGTGCGGGGTTCCCGTTAATATCCATACAAGACCCAAAGGGGCTGGTAATGGGCTGGGGTAGGGGTGGGTGATGGGGTAGCCATGCCATTTTCTCAATGATTTTCATCCATATTGCCGGGTCCAGACATTACATTAAAGCCGCAAGCAGTTTTAAATGGCTTTTTTTCCTTTAGAAATGTCATTTTGTGCAGGGACAGTTCTAAACAAGAGAAACACGTGCCACTTCACCGGCATACTTTAGACACCCCCCAGGTACGATATTTAAAGGAATATTTCACTTTATGCATCATTAAAATCACTGCTCCCGAAAAAATGACCGTTTTAAAAGATTATTTTTACATTGATACATGCCCCCTCGGGCAGGACCCGGGTCCCCAAACCCTTTTTAGGACAATAACATGCATATTAGGCGTTATAATTAGCACTTTAGATTTCGAATGTTCGCGTCCATTGTATTTAATAGGGTTCTAAAGTTCGTGCGAATGTTCGGTCCGTTCGAAGGTTCTGGTGCAAACCAAACGGGGGGGTGTTCGGCTCATCCTTAGTTTTAAAGCGTTTTTTGGAAAAGAAAAAAAATGCTTTCAGGATGAATGTTCAGAGGCATTTGAAACGCCAAATGCTTGTAACAGCTTGTTAACGCGTGTAAATGCGGTAACTCGCATTTAGCCGCGTTTCGTTTACAGGCGTTTTTAATGGAGATACATTTTTGACTGTTTGAAAAAAAAAACTGCTTCTAAACGCAACTGTGGCATGTAAACGCGGCATGTGTGAACGTGGCAAAACAGACGTTTTTAGACATCGGTTACTGTCAAGTTAAATTGTTCAGGAGAGGTTTCAAAACGTCCTGTGTACATTAAGCCTAACAAGAAGATGACTTCTATATCTGTGTGACAAGAAGATAATAATGATCTCATTCAATTACATTGTTACTTTGGTTATTTGTAATAATCTGATTACTTTATTATGGTGGTCTTATACAATGAAGAACAAATTACAGATAAAACATACAGGTAGGTGTACAATAAACACACAAGAGAGTGCAACATTACACACAGTTGGTTGCTACTACTCCAAAATTTGAGGTAAGCAACACACTTCTTTTCTGATAGACACAAAAGCATGTAAGAACACGTTAATATTATTTAGTACAGGTACTCATATAGTACCAACAATTTAGTCAGCGCTTTACGTGTATGAATTGTACATTCACATCAGTCCCTACCCTCAAGGAGCTTACAGTCTAAGGTCCCTAACTCACATTCATACATACACATACTAGGGCCGATTTAGATAGGAACCAATTAACCTACCAGCATGTCTTTGGAGTGCAGGAGGAAACTGGAGAACCAGGATAAAACCCACACATTCACAGGGAGAACATGCAGACTCCAGGCAGGTTGTGCCGTGGTTGGGATTTAAACCAACGACCCTAGTGATGCCAGGTGGAATTGCTAACTACTTAGCCTCTGTGCTGCCGAGGTGGGGCTCTGCCCTGTTTTCAGCTATTCAGAGTTTCCTTCCTTTCCCCTGCAGGGTACAGTATATATGCATGATTGGAGCTGCTAATAGTGCTGTGTATGGGAAGAGCAGAACCATGGAGACCCTCCAGTCAGTGATGATAAGCAGCCATGTATTTCCCTTCAGCAGTGCCCCCAGCTTTGGGCCAATCATGAGAGATAATATTGCTGTGATAGTATCCTATTGCCAATGGCTGCTGTATTGCGATTATACAAATGTTTCAGCTACTGTGAAAAAGGCCCTGTGAGAAGGGGGTGAAGCCACACTATGCAGTACCTATTACATGACGTGAGACACTGCATATGAGACTCAAATTTAAATCTACTGCCACAAATGTCAACAGAGGATTGGAAGGATTTTGAGGAGTCTTATCTTCGGTTATTTCTTTTAAGTATAGACTTATCCAATTTTAACTATATAATCAGATAAATACTCCTTTACGACTATATAAGTTGAAACTTAGACATTCCCCACTTTGTTTTCGCGCTTGTGGCCAGGAAGCTGACTTATTTCATGCACTTTGGCTCTGCCCACGTGTGCATTCATTGTGGTCACAGGTCATGGGTTTAATGAGTCAGCGTTAGGCCCACCTAATATTCAGTGTCTCGAGGTGTGCTTATGAAGATTAGTTGGAAACATCCAAATGACCTCATATTCTAACAAACTAATGAGACTGCTATGTTTTTGTGCAAAAAAAAATTAAAATAATAATAATTGACCTGGAAATGTTCTTCTCCACCTCGTCTTTCTGAATGAAAAATTGTAAATAATACTTCCCTTCCTTCATGCTGGCTTACATACAGTATACTAATAGGAGTTCACTAATAGGGGTTCCCTCAAAGGATTTTAAATAAATCTGGGTCCATGGACAAGTTCTGTGCTTACCACTTAGGCCACCATGGTTAAACTGGGAGACTACATTATTGTTTACATTAAGGTAGAACTATAGGCAAAACTTTTTTTTTTTTTTCATTTTGGATAGAGTAAGGGAAGGTATAACCCCTGTAAGGTTTATTTTTGCCATCTATGTCCCATTGGGGAGATTTATCTTCACTTCCTGCCCCATAGCCAAAACAGGAAGTGAGAGGGAGTCCTGGCAAATTAAGAGAATCTTTTGGGGACACCCAGATCACCAGAACTAGTGTCCCCATTGGAAAATGTCTCCTTTATTACTTTTCTGGGGTCAACCCAAAATTTGGGATTTTCTTTTACTTTCACTTTCAATGATAATGGTAAACAGGACAAATAGAGAGGGTGAATCTCCCTAACGGGGAACAGACAGCAATGAAAACCTGACAGACGTTCTAACTCCTTTCCACTCTATCCAGAACTAAAAAAAAAAAGATTCATGCCCAAGAAGGGACTGCTTCTCTGCAGGTATATGCTCCGTGAGTCACTTATACCTCTATGTCTCATGCACAACCTGGTCATAGAAGAAAAAAAACCCTAAGGCTAACGCTGCGCTATATGACAAGTTATAACAGTATGTATCAAAAAACCAATAATAGCTGCTAGCACTATAAGTTCAATACAAAAAACTTATAAATGGTAAACAAGAAAAAACGGAAAGTGCAGCGCTAAAAACACCATTAATAAAAGTAATGAATGAGGTGATTATTAATATTGTGCAAAAGGTACAAAAATAAGTAGGTGAATTAGATTCAATTATATTGATTATTAAACCTAAAATGGTGAAAAAAATTATTTGAAAAAAAAGAAAACTAATGCAGAGTCTCCGGATATGTAAATGAATATACATACAATGAATAACAGGTGATATATTAATAAAAGGAGAATGCAGAAAAAAAGTGAAGTCCCAAACGGAATTGATATTAAGAGTCCCGATGGAAGGTGTTCAAAGTGAAAATAAAGATGAATCAATCTTCCCAAAAAGGATGTGTGTAAAGGCTTCAGGTGTGTCACCCTTGTGGTAAATGATCTGCTTACCAGAATGCCGTGACTGTATTAGACAGTCTCTCCCAACACAGGGAATAGGTTTCCCCAGGACCTTAGTGTCTCCACGGCAGCTCTGTTAACCACTTCCCGCCCAGTCAATAGCGAATTGACGTCCGGGAAGTGGTTGCAATATCGATACTGGACGTCATATGACGTCCTGCAGGATATTGCCTTGCGCGCGCCCGCGGGGGCGCGCAGCGCGGTGATCGGGGACGGCATGTGTCCCTCGGACACAGCGCTACCCCGATCACGGTAAACAGCCAATTTCATTGGCTGTTTACCATGTGATCGGCTGTGTCAAAGTCACAGCCGATCACCTGTCAAAACAAACTCGGCGGCGCGCTCCGTGCGCGCCGCCACAGGCTTGCAGAGCGGGGATCGGGGAAGGCGAGTGTCCCTTGGACACAGTGCGTCCCCGATCAGAGTAAACAGCCAATGAATTGGCTGTTTACCACGTGACCGGCTGTGTCCAATCACAGCCGGTCACAAATGTAAACAAACTCCACAGGAGTTACTACCTGATCCCTGCTCTCTCCTCACACACCGATCTGTGAGGAGAGAGAAGAGATCAGTAAGTTAGCTCAGTGTAGTTTGTCTACATAAGTTTACAGTGCACAACACGCCCCCCCCCCATAAAGAGGACCTGTCACACAGCCCAGCACATCAATCAGCCCAGCCAATCAGCCCATCTGTCAATCAGCCCATCTGTCAATCAGCCCATCTGTCAATCAGCCCATCTGTCAATCAATCAGCCCATCTGTCAATCAATCAGCCCATCTGTCAATCAATCACCCCACCTGTCAATCAATCACCCCACCTGTCAATCAATCACCCCATCTGTCAATCAATCAACCCATCTGTCAATCAATCAACCAGCCCATCTGTCAATCAATCAGCCCATCTGTCAATCATCTGTCACAGGCCCACCTCCATTGGCACTGCCACACAGGCTACCAGTACCGCCATCGGTACCAGTACCACCACCAGTACCGCCACCAGGCCCAGCATCTATACTGCCACACAGGCCCGCTACCAGTATCACCACTAGTGCCGCCATCGGTACCACCACCAGTACCACCACCCGTACCACCGTCGGTAGTGCCACCACCACCTGTACCACCACCTGTACCGCCATCAGTACCATCACCACCCGTACCACCACCACCTGTACCGCCATCGGTACCACCACCACCTGTACCGCCATCGGTACCACCACCACCCATACCGCCATCGCTACCACCACCACCCGTACCGCCACCGGTACCACCACCCGTACCGCCATCGGTACCACCACCACCTGTACCGCCATTGGTACCACCACCACCCATACCGCCATCGGTACCACCACACAGGCCCACCACTGATAACTCCATCGGTACTACCACACAGACCGCCACCACTACCACCAGCAGTACCATTACACAGGCCCACCAATAAGCACTGCCATAATGTCCCAAAGGGTTTACACACCTGAGGAGGCATATGCCATTCTTGCCATGTCGGATGATGAGAGCAGCGGGGAGCTCCCATTATCCGATTCTGGTTCGGAATACGAGCCAGTGGAGGATAGTGGCTCAGAGTCCGAGTCCCTGGAGGAAACCGTCCCTCCCAAAAGAATGCGATCGGCACCAAGATCAGCACCAAGATCAGCACCAAGATCAGGAGAACTGCCCACCACCAGCAGCGCCATACCCCAGGAAGAGGAGCCCAGTACAAGCAATGGAAATGCACGCCCAACCCGAAGAATCCAGCCCCAATCCTACCTTCCCGATGCCCTGGCAAACCCCTTATGGTTGCCTGCCAACTCAGGATCCGCTATCATCCCCCCTTTCACCGCACAGCCAGGTGTGCAGCCCGACACTACAAATTTTTCTAAATTTGATTATTTTTGTTTATTTTTCCCACAAGATTTGCTGCAGAATATAGTGGATCAAACGAATCTGTATGCATCCCAATTTATTGCTGCCAACCCCAATTCTTCCTACACCCGCATGTTCCAGTGGCGGCGTCTAACATTGGAGGAATTTAAATTATTTTTGGGCCTTATGTTCAATATGGGGCTTACAAAAAAGAACGAAGTCCATTCATATTGGTCCAAACGCCCCATCCAACACATGCCCATATATTCCGCTGTCATGTCCAGGAAAAGATACGACATGATTATGCGCTTTCTCCACTTCAATGACAATTCACAGTGCCCTCCCCGAGATCATCCCAACTACGACAAATTGTACAAGATACGCCCCCTAATCAATGCCTTTTCCCAGCGATTTGAAGACGTTTTCATCCCAGACCAAAAAATTTGTGTGGACGAGTCCCTCGTACATATTACCGGCCGACTGCAGTTCAAGCAGTACATACCAAGCAAGAGAGCCAGGTATGGGTTAAAATTAAATAAATTATGTGATCGAGCCACTGGATACGTCTGCAAATTCAGGATCTACGAAGGCAAAGACTCCCAGCTCCAGCCCCGTGATTGCCCCACATATATTGGAACCAGTGGGAAAATTGTCTGGGAGTTGGCATACCCCCTGTTCGGAAAAGGTTACCATTTATATGTTGATAATTATTATACCAGCCTGCCCCTTTTTCGCCACCTTTACAGTAAACAAACCCCGGCCTGCGGTACCTTAAAAAAAAAACGGAAGGGATTCCCACAAA
Organism: Rana muscosa; assembly: GCA_029206835.1. Taxonomy (NCBI): domain Eukaryota; kingdom Metazoa; phylum Chordata; class Amphibia; order Anura; family Ranidae; genus Rana; species Rana muscosa. The sequence goes on from CM055118.1 coordinate 670,880,598, forward strand.
ATTTATTGACAAAAAAATTGCGACCTGGAGAATCGGCATCCATGAGGAACGAGGAGGTGTTGGCCATGAAGTGGAGGGACAAGAAAGATGTCCACATCCTCTCTACGATCCACAATGACACCATGGTGGAGATCCCAAGAAGACGCGGCTCCATTGTAAAGCCTGAATGTGTCCACGACTACAATTTGTACATGGGGGGGGGGGGGTGGATTTAAACGACCAGATGCTACAGCCCTACTTATCAACCAGAAAGTCCCATTATTGGCACAAAAAAGTTGCGTTTCACCTGTTTCACATGGCCCTTTTTAATTCGTTTGTCTGCTACCAAAAAGCAACTCAAAATCACCGACTCCACTACCTCCAATATATCGAAGATATCATCGATAGGATAGGATAGGACACCTCTGCCTGCTACCTGGACCTGTGCTTTGGCTGTGCTCTGGCTGTGCTGACAGTATCTCTGCCTGTGCGAACTATGGACAGTATTCCTGCCTGCTGCCTGGATGATTGCTTTTGCTGTCGCTGACCTCATCCCTGCCTGCTGCCTGGACCGATGCTCTCCTCTGTGGACCACTGCACTTCTAAAACCACAGGTAATCTTTTGTTATTTGGTATGTACCTGCTATGTGTTAGATATATGAAGGGCCTTCAAAAATGTGATCGGTAGTCAGAAAATGATATGTGCAATTAATGCTGCTAGAATGCCTGGAGGTGCTACTTGGATGTTGGGCCTCTGTATGTGGCCAGGCTGTGTAAAAGTCTCAAACATGTGGTATCGCCATACTCAGGAGGAGTAGCAGAATGCATTTTTGGGTGTAATTTTTGCTATGTACATATTATGTGTTAGAAATATCTTATAAATTGACAACTTTGTGTAAAAAAAATGCATTTTAATTTTTTCTCCACATTTTCCAAAACCTTCTGGAAAAAAATGAACCGTTCAAAAGACTCATAATGCCTCATAGATTATACGTTGGGGTGTGTGCTTTCAAAAATGGGGTCATTTTGTGGAAAATTCTATTGTCCTGGTGCTCCAGGGCCTTCAAAATTGTAATAGGTGGTTGAGAAAGGATATGTGCGATTTATGCTTGTAGAACGCCTGAAAGTGCTACTTCAATGTTGGGCCTCTGTATATGGCCAGGCTGTGTAAAAGTCTCACACATGTGGTATCGCTATACTCAGGAGGAGTAGAAGAATGCATTTTGGGGTGTTATTTTTGCTATGTATATGCTATGCGTTAGAAATATCTTATAAATGGACAACTTTGTGTAAAAAAAATGCATTTTCATTTTTTCTCCACATTTTCCAAAACCTTCTGGAAAAAAATGAACCGTTCAAAAGACTCATAATGCTTCATAGATTATACGTTGGGGTGTGTGCTTTCCAAAATGGGGTCATTTTGTGGAAAATTCCATTGTCCTGGTGCTCCAGGGCCTTCAAAAGTGTAATAGGTGGTTGAGAAAGGATATGTGCGATTTATGCTTGTAGAACGCCTGAAAGTGCTACTTCAATGTTGGGCCTCTGTATATGGCCAGGCTGTGTAAAAGTCTCACACATGTGGTATGGCTATACTCAGGAGGAGTAGCAGAATGCATTTTGGGGTGTCATTTTTGCTATGTATATGCTATGCGTTAGAAATATCTTATAAATGGACAACTTTGTGTAAAAAAAATGCATTTTCATTTTTTCTCCACATTTTCCAAAACCTTCTGGAAAAAAATGAACCGTTCAAAAGACTCATAATGCTTCATAGATTATACGTTGGGGTGTGTGCTTTCCAAAATGGGGTCATTTTGTGGAAAATTCCATTGTCCTGGTGCTCCAGGGCCTTCAAAAGTGTAATAGGTGGTTGAGAAAGGATATGTGCGATTTATGCTTGTAGAACGCCTGAAAGTGCTACTTCAATGTTGGGCCTCTGTATGTGGCCAGGCTGTGTAAAAGTCTCACACATGTGGTATCGCTACACTCAGGAGGAGTAGCAGAATGTATTTTGGGGTGTAGTTGCAATTATGCATATGCTGTGTGAGAGAAAAAAACTGTTAATATGACCAGTTTGTGTAAAAAAAAAAAAAAAAAAAAAAATTAATTTTCCCAAGAATTGTGGGAAAAAATTACAACTTCAAAAAACTCACCACGCCTCTTAGTAAATACCTTGGACTGTCTACTTTCCAAAAAGGGGTAATTTTGGGGTATTTGTACTTTCCTCGCTTGTTAGTGTCTCAAGAAATGAGATATCCCTTCAGTACATCAGGCGTGATCAGATGTGATACATTTTCAGTGATTGCCACCATAGTTTGTAGACTCTATAACTTTCACAAAGACCAAATAATATACACTAATTTGGGTTCATTTTACCAAAGATATGTAGCAGTATACATTTTGGCACAAATTTATGAAGAAAAATTACTTATTTGCAAAATTTTACAATAGAAACTAAAAAAAAGTGTTTTTTTTTAAAAAAAATTGCTGTTTTTTTGCTTATATCGCAAAAAATAAAAAACCCAGTGGCGATTAAATACCACCAAAAGAAAGCTCTATTTGTGAGAAGAAAATGATAAAAAATTTGTTTGGATACAGTGTAGCATGACTAAGTAATTGTCATTCAAAGTGTGAGAGTACTGAAAGCTGAAAATTGGTCTGGGCGGGAAGGTGCATAAGTGCATGGTATTGAAGTGGTTAATAATGATGTTCCTCACAAGCTCATGTGGAAAAAAAGGATATGCCCATAGTGTAATATGCAAAGCCAGATGCTTTATTGAAATAAAGGAATGCACTTACAATGAGGTAGATGAGTTATAGCGATAACGGTGGTGGATCGATGCGGCGTCTCAGTGGATCCTGTGTGTATACGTTCCTATGGCGTCCGCGGCACCTCCTCTCGGTAAGGTATTGCGTGATGATGTCAGCGGCCCCCTACGCATTTCGTCACAAGTAGGACGTCGACTGGGGATTGGCCGTTTTGGTTATAGAACCTTGGGTGTGGTTTGGGACCTGCAAGTTCTTCTTCTACCCACGGTATGCAAAACCCCAGGACCCAGTCAATGGCTGACTAAAAGTGGTTCTAAAAGCAGAAGGCAATGCCCACTAAAGCTAACTTTTAGGCTGGGTTCACTCCTATGCGAAATTCGCATAACAGGAGATTGTGACCAGCTCTTTATGGAGTCGATTCACACATCCCCGCAGTGGCTTTTGATCTGTTTCAGGTCGAAATTCAGCCAAAAATTAGGGCTGAAATCGTACTGTAAACTGTGAATGGAGATGCACCAGACTTTTGCTGTGAGCCGGAGCACGCTGCGGTGTGAACCCAGCCTTAAGGTAGGCTAAGTTTATATTTCTACAGTGAGGTTTGTTTTATTAGATTTTGTCCAAGTTTTCTTCTTGCGTCCTAAAGGGGTTGTAAAGGTTCGTTTTTTATTTTCTAAATAGGTTCCTTTAACCACTTGCCGTCCACCCTATGGCGAAATGACGGGGGCAAAGTGGTTCCAATACCCTGACTGGACGTCATATGACATCTTCAGGATATTGAGCCGATGCGCGCCCCCGGGGGAGCGCATCGCGGCGATCGTTGTTGCGGGGTGTCAGCCCGCAACGCCGATCTAGGTAAAGAGTCTCTGACGGAGAAGTAAAAGTAAATCTCCTATGGGACACAGATGGCAAAATAAACCTTACAGGAGTCATAACCCTCCATTACTCTTTAAAAAAAAAAGTTTTGCCTTTAGTTCTACTTAAAAGTGGTATTAAACCCAGAAGCCAAAATTATTATCTCACAACTTACCAATTCTTAGATGGGGTGCCTGTATTGATTTTCTTTTTCTTTAATTTCACCTGGTGATCCAGCCAGTGGGTCTGTTATTTTACAAACTTCTTTAACTATTAAGCTACCCAGCAAAAGTGGCAGTGGCTTGCAAAGGTCAGCTTTCATTAGTTTAGCCCAAAATTATGAAAAAAATAAACCTGTCACTGTAACTGCTAAAAAGGTGTTAGCTGGAGTTCTGATTTCATTTGTTGGTCAAGTTCACCTAAGACCCCTTTCACACTGAGGGCGTATTGCAGGCGTTATAGCGTTAAAAATAGCGCCTGCAATCCGCCCTCAAACAGCTGCTCCATTGTCTCCAGTGTGGAAGCCCGAGGGCTTTCACACTGGATCGTTGCGCTAGCAGGACGGTAAAAAAAGTCCTGCTAGCAGCATCTTTGGAGCGGTGAAAGAGCGGTGTGTATACCGCTCCTCCACCGCTCCTGCCCATTGAAATCAATGGGACAGCTCGGTTATACCGCCCACAATGCGCTGCTTCAGCAGCGCATTGCGGGCGGTTTTAACCCTTTCTCGGCCGCTAGCGGGGGTTAAATGCGCCCCGCTAGCGGACGAAATGCGCTGCAAATCCGCCAATAGCGGCGGCGGTAAAAATATTGGCGTCTTACCGCCGACGCTATGGGCGGCTCAGTGTGAAAGGGGTCTAAGTCTGCTAGTGCATCTAACGCTACCCTCTCACCAGATTGACAATGCTGCTGTCCAAAGGTGTCACCGTTGCTCCTCCATCCAGCGTGGAGCCACCCTAAGACAGGAAGTGTTTTACTGGCTGGATCACAATTAAATAAAGGAAAAAATCATACAATTCTGCACACGTTTCCAGAAACGCAACAAAATGCGCAAGGGAATGTCCATGAAGTGTAAATGGGGCCTTATTGTTCATTCATGTGCAATCAAGCATCTTGGTTTTTAACCACTAGAGGCCCACGCTATAGCCGAATGACGGCTACAGCGCAGACCTAGAATGCCGGGAGGCCGTCAATTGACGTCCTCCCCTTTTGTCGTTCCCCGAGCGCGCATCGGGGAACTTCTGTGCCCGCCGCGTCACGCGGATGCCGATGTGTGTGACTGGCGGCCGCGATGTCCGCCAGGTACCCGGGATCGGCTGTCACAGAGCCAGGGACGTGGATCTCTGTGTGTAAACACAGAGATCCACGTCCTGTCAGGGAGAGGAGACCGATGGTGTGTCCCTTGTACATAGGGACAACCATCGATCACCTCCCCCAGTCAGTCCCCTCCCCCCACAGTAAAAAACACTCCCTTAGGCACACTTAACCCCTTCAGCGCCCCTAGTGGTTAACCCCTTCACTGCCAGTGTCATTTTTACAGTAACCAGTGCATTTTTATAGCACTGATCCCTGTAAAAATGACAATGGTCCCAAAATGGTGTCAAAAGTGTCCGATGTGTCCGCCATAATGTTGCAGTCACAATAAAAATCGCTGATCGCCGCCATTACGAGTAAAAAAAAAATTATTAATAAAAATGCTATAAAACTATGCCCTATTTTGTAGACGCTATAACTGCGCAAACCAATCAATAAACTCTTATTGCGATGTTTTTTTTAACAAAAATATGTAGAAGAATACGTATCGGCCTAAACTGAGAAATTTAAATTGGGATATTTATTATAGCAAAAAGTAAAAAATATTGTTTTTTTCAAAATTGTCGCTCTTTTTTTGTTTATAGCCAAAAAATAAAAACCGCAGAGATGATCAAATACCACTAAAAGAAAGCTCTATTTGTGGGAAAAAAGGATGTCAATTTTGTTTGGGAGCCACGTCACACGACCACGCAATTGTCATTCAAAGCGTGACAGTGCTGAAAGCTGAAAACTGGCCTGGGCAGGAAGGGGGTTTAAGTGCCCAGTAAGCAAGTGGTTAATTCACTAGCATATGACTGGGTATTCCAAGGGAACGTATATTCACCTTATTTACTAAGCTAAGTGAGCCTTTCTTCTTTACTTAATCAACCCCATTGTCTGTTTAAAAGACAAATAAATAATAGGTTCCCAAGTATTGAAACTATAATTTTATCAAGCACTGGGCCCTGTCTTTTTCTCTAGCCTCCACAAACACATGCCTTGCACCTTTTTTCAGATGCCAACCTAAAGGAACTGGAGTATAGATCATAGATTAGTACCTTGGCATTAGACTTGATGTTTTTCCCCTAGGCCTTGCTGTTCTTACACAGTAACTTGTCAGTTAGGAAACTACAAGATGTTACAATTGTCGTTGACTTCCCTAATTTTTTGTTGTGCAAATGAAAATCTATTAGGAAATGTTTTGCAATATGAAATATTCTTGTTTCTCCATGAACCACTGTCCCCTAAGCGGAAGAGGAAAGCTTATGGGATGAGATGTATACCGTTTTTGACCACTCAGATCCTCTGGGAGTCGGACTGACCTTCTTAATGCTGTTTTTCTTCAGAAGGGTTATATACTGTATCATACCTCCCAACTTTTCTAATGTCCACTGCGGGACTTTCATTCATATTCCCCCCCCCCCCCGTTTTGTTGAGCGTGCGGGGGGGGGGGGGGGTGTCGCGGTACAGTGACTTATTTTTATAGGGACATAACTGCCGAATTAGACCCCTCCCGCCCCGCCGCCCGACATACCTGGTGATCGCAGCTCTGGGTCCCGCCTCACCTCCCTGCCTGTCGTGCTGGCGCGCTCAATCATACCTCCTCCTCCCTCCTCCTCCCTCTGTGCAGGAATACAGTGTCCCACGCGGAAACGCGGGAAGATGGTGTCCCTGCGGGAAAACTCGCAGAATCCATGCGGGTTGGGAGGTATGCTGTATTAGTCACAGGTGTCAAATGTATTTATTGTTTGCCTATTTGTTAAATTCATATCTAAAAACGCATTAAAAAGAGTTGCTGTCTTAATACTACATTTCCACAAGATGGCAGCAAATCCCGCATTGAAAAACATTTCATGAAGGTGGTAGATTACCGATTAAGTAAAAGGGAATGTCAAAATATCAGAATAAACTACACAGAATGCTTTGTGATTTCATGTAAACCAGTAAACTGCGTACTTATTAACCACTTCAGCCCCGGAAGAATTTACCCTCTTCCTGACCAGAGCATTTTTTGCGATTTGGCACTGCGTCGCTTTAGCTGACAATTGCGCTGTCGTGCAACGTTGTCCCCAAACAAAATTTACGTCCTTTTTTCCCCACAAATAGAGCTTTCTTTTGGTGGTACTTGATCACCTCTTCGGTTTTTATTTTTTGCGCTATAAACAAAAAAAGAGCGTACATTTTGAAAAAAAAGCTATATTTTTGCTATAATAAATATCCCCCAAAAATATATAAAAAACATATTTTTTCCTCAGTCTAGGCCGATATGTATTCTGCATATTTTTGGTAAAAAAAATCGCAATAAGCGTACAGTAAAACCTTGGTTTGAGAGTAACTTGGTTTGAGAGCGTTTTGCAAGACAAGCAAAATGTTTTAATAAATTTTGCCTTGATATACAAGCGATGTCTTGATAGAAGAGTAGCATCATGTCACAACTGAGTATAAAAAAGAAGAGAGAAGCCTTTAAGTGTAGCAATATGGTTACATTTAATGAAGGTACAACATTTAGCAACTTATTGCTACACTTAGATGTGCCTCTCTTCTCTTTTATACCCTGTAAAAAAAAATACTTTGATATACAAGTGCTTTGGATTACAAGCATGTTTCTGGAACGACTTATGTTTGCAAACCAAGGTTTTACTGTATATTGATTGGTTTGCGCAAACATTATAGCGTCTACAAAATAGGGGATAGATTTATGGCATTTTTATTATTATTATTTTTTTACAAGTAATGGCGGCGATCTGTGATTTTTATTGAGACTGCAACATTATGGCGGACACATCGGATACTCTTGACACTATTTTGGGACTAGTGTCATTTATACAGCGATCAGTGCTATAAATAGCCACTGATTACTGTATAAATGACACTGGCAGGAAAGGGGTTAAACACTAGGGGGCGATCAAGGGGTTAAGTGTGTCCTAGGGAGTGATTCCAACTGTGGGGGGAATGGGCTACCACTGACATGACAGTGATCACTGCTCCCGATGACAGGGAGCAGTAGATCCCTGTCATGTCACTAGGCAGAACAGGGAAATGCCTTGTTTACATAGGCATCTCCCCGTTCTGCAGCTCCGTCTCAGGATCTCGGGCCGCTGGCGAACATCGAGTTTGCAGGACCCGCGGGCACATGCCTGCATGGTGGCAAATTTAAAGGGACGTACCTGTGCGAGCCATTCTGCCGCCGTATATGTGTGTGCAGCAGTCGGCAAGTGGTTAAAACTGGGAATCATAAATCAAGGGGCCCCCCTATCTAAAACCGTCTGGTGCGTACGCCTGGACTGGAGCTCAGCTTAGTGCATAGGTTTTAAATGGTTACAACGTTGTCTCTATTTTAACTGTGGTGGTCTGGAGGTTGGCCAGCCAAGCGCTGGCAACTGTATTATTAGTAGATTTTTTGTATATTTAATAAAGATTTTTTCATTTTTCCTACTATTTACCGCTGTTGGTTCTTTCATACTCCCTTGTGGGGGGCCCCTTGACCCTCACTTGGTTTTTGTATATAGTTGACTGTAGTTATAAAGAACCCCATTCATTGGGTGAGTCGGTAATATGTCCTCGTAGTGTGAAAATCTCCAAAAATATCATATATACATTACTACTGATTGTGTTGTTTTAGCTTGTGTTTTGTTATACATTTTACAATATATGTGCGCATTTATGGAGACATATATTATAAGCACGGGTTTGGCTTTGAAGAAGCTGTAAAAGTGAAAGAGTGTTGCATTGTGGAAGTAGTGCAAAGGGACAAAGGGAAACAATTTACCACTGACAGGGGGGCTTGCAATGATCAGCTTTTATTATTTATGTAAAAACTTTTATCCTAAAATGTAAAAAAAAAGGATTTGCTGTAACTGTTTACAAAGTGTTAGCTGGAGTTCAGCTTCAGTGTATTAGTCAAGCTCAAGTCCATCTAAATCTACCCAAGGGTGTCTGCTTTACTGCATCATCCAGAATGCAGACACCCCAAGACAGCAAAAGTGCTACTGGCTGGCTCACCAGGGGAATAAAAGCCTAAAAAAAAGAAAACTAATGCAGCCACAACATCTAAGGATTGGTAAGCTACAATATATTTTATATTTGGGGAGGTTAATACTGCTTTAAACTCACTATACAAATCTTAAATGTTACCAAACCTGTCAATTTTAGGCTTCTTGCACACTACTGCCTAAAAACTCAGAGTTTACTGATCCAAATGCAGCCCATTGTTTTCAATGTGCCTGCACAAACACGTGCTGCGTATACAATGGTAAAAAAATACAGAAATCTAAGTCAGTATTTTATGCACGTACGTATGCGCAAATACGCACATATGTGGGTAAAATGTTAATTTGAAAACTTTAAAATTCCTTTCTGAGCTAGAATTTATTTTACTCATGTATGCACAAATACTCACAAGTGCACCCCAAAAAAAAGGCAAGAAATTTTGGCTAGGAATTCTGATGGTTAAATAACAGTACTGTGTGCAAGTACACAGGCCAAATGTCAGGTGGCAATAGAAACATTCGGCCCTTGTGTACAGTAGCCGGTCCGACAGAAGCCAGCCATTCGGAAGGGTCGTGACCAAAGAAGGCATGCCAACGGGTTCCTAGTAGGGATGAGCTTCGTGTTCGAGTCAAACTCATGTTCGACTCGAACATCATCTGTTCGCCGAAGTTCGCCGAATTTCGTACAATATGGGCCGTTTGCGCCAAATTCGAGTGGCGCGTCACGGCCCATAATTCACTGCGCCATCGCAGTGCATTGCTGGCTGATGATTGGCCAAGCATGCACTATGACCCACATGCTTGGCCAATTACAGCCCTGTCAGTACAGAGAGCCGTAATTGGCCAAAGGAAGGGTGCCTTTGGCCAATTATGGCTCAGGGGAGTAGGTACACGCCCCACACTATATAAGGCCGCCTGCGTGTCGGCCTTGTGTAGTGTGTTGCGGTGTGTAAGAGAGATAGATAGAAAGTCAGAGTGTCATTTCATTTCAGTTAGATAGAGCAGGCAGGCGATTGAGTTAGCTTTAGTCAGTGTATTTAGTATATATATGCATCCTAGGAGTTATATACATATATAATTGTAGCGGCCTCCTCACCCCGACCTCTTTAGCTAGGGGTATGTCGAGCGACAGAGTGAGGTGCGCTACGGCCCATGTCCTCCCCATGCATGTGGGTGAGGTGAAGGCCAATATCAATCTTTTCCTCGGGCCAAATGTGTGCTGGTTATGAGGGTCAGTCCTTCCGTGCCGGAATCTCCCTTTGTTCCCATCAACAGAGTCCATACACCCATCAAAGTCCAAACTCAGGTTTATTGCGTATCTCCACATACAGTCAAATGCAACGGCATGATACGATGGGAAAGCAGGTCGAGGCACTGTACAGGTTCCTAATCCCCTACACTCCCTGTGCTATGACCAGGGGTTGCAGGAGTCTTGATGAAAGCTCCTCCGCTGCGCTGTAGCCCCTATCAGGGGAAGATGTCCTCCAAGGGAGTTACCGAAGGCCCATCCGTCACCGGGTTGACACTGCACCGGGTCTTCGGACGGGTGACCTCCCCAGCCTCCTCACCTCAGATGCGGGTCCCCTCGCAAGGGGCGCCCTGGAGCAACTTCACCCTTGCGGGACCCAGTCGGAGTCACCGGGTCCCAGGCCTCCTCAATAGTACCTCACCCCAGGCTGAAGGTGCCTGGGATGGACTCCATCTTCATTCCGGCCAGGCCTAGGGCGCCTAGGCCGGAACCTTGAACCGCCCGCACCCAGGCCTAGGGTGCCTGGGTGCGTGAAGGGGTGACCCCCCTCCCACAAGAACAACAGACAGGCGACGACAACCTCGTGGCGCGGGCGTCTCCCCCTTTTATATCCTCCCATCGACACCACGGCGGGTTCCCCGCCCCAGCCGTACCATCGCCAGGAAGGAACCAAAAAAGGGTAACACTGTGATAGCGATTCTACCTCGAGCCAGCAGGTACACTGACACCCACTGGTCAAAGAGAATATTATACCACCCAATCCTCCACGAATAAGAAAAGGGGTCTAATCCCTGACATAATTACACACCTGGGTCTCTCTACCCCCAGGTGTATCCCACTAACTTTGAAGACCCCGCTACACAATATATATATATATATATATATATATATATATATATATATATATATATATTGTGACAGCAGGAAGGTAAAGGCACCTGGTTGCATCCAGGGGGGTAGATATATTTCGCCCAGATTCAGGCTTTACGCTGACTTATACAACTAGGTGGAGAGTTGTATAGGCCCAGCTAAGGCTAGTGGGCTCATGGATGACTCATACCTCTAGGGAGAGTGTGGGGCGTCGTGCAGACAGAGATGAGGAGACCAGCTGAACCTTGTCAGCTCATTTAGGCCTCTATAAGAACTCCCAGCTTCATTAGATGTTAGCTCATGCCTGGAACCAGACCTGTGTGGACTGTCTAGGGAGAGTGAACCCCTGTGCGGTGAGGCAAAGCCTGTGTGGCTATTTGTTTGGACTTTTACTAAACCAGGGACTTAGGGACTAGGACAGCACTAGGCTGATCCCAGTTGTTAGTTAGGAAACCTGTATGTTTAGTCAGAGGTCAACTTGACCAGGATTTATTTTGGTTATGTTTCTTTTGCTTTGCTGTGTTTTGTCACTGTAAATAGAAAATAAACCACAACCTCCGTTTGCTGGGCCTGTTTTGTGTGGGGAGCCCATCCCGGGGGTCACACACACCCGCTGCCGAGCTAACCCCCTCACAGTTGGTGGAGAACCAGTGGCAGTTTTTTTTAAGCCAGCATGGAGGAGATACTGAAGCAGCTGGCTCTAGCAAATGCCAATCAACAGCAGACAAATGCAGGTTTGCAAAAGAGCCTTGCAGCTCAACAACAGAGCCTTGCAGCCCAGCAGCAGACAAACGCAACTTTGCAACAGAGTCTGGAGGCTCAGCAACGAGCCCAGCAGCAATCTGAGGCCCGCTTCATAGACCTGTTGCAGAAGCAAGAGCAGAGACTACAACAACAGATGGAAGCAGTAATGCAGCAACGTCCGCAGACCAGTGAGGAAAGCCGTCCCACTAATACCGCGTCCTTTGGGGTGAGTCGTTTATTGACAAAAATGACTGGAGAGGATGATCCAGAGGTATTTTTGACCACATTTGAAAGGACCGCTGAAAGAGAAAAGTGGCCTGAGGAGCAGTGGGCTGGACTGGTGGCTCCTCTGTTAACTGGTGAATCGCAGAAAGCTTACTATGACCTAGAGCCTAACCAAGCAAAAGACTATGTGATGCTAAAAGCTGAAATATTGGCAAGGCTGGGTGTCACCCAGGCTGTCCGGGCTCAGCGTGTGCATAACTGGACTTTCCAGCTTGGAAAACCCCCCAGGTCTCAAATGTATGATCTCATTCACCTGAGCAGAAAGTGGCTACAGCCAGAGACTTTGTCCGCACCAAAGATTGTGTAACGTGTTGTAATGGATCGGTTTTTGAGAGCTCTTCCTACTGCCATCCAAAAGTGGGTAAGCCATGGAGACCCAGAGACGGCCGATGGTCTTGTGGATCGTGTGGAGAAATACTTGGCTACAGAGAACCTGACGGCCTCTTCCAGAGACACTCGGACTTTCCACCCTAAGACCAGACCATCCCCAGGGGCGGATAAGAGGATTCCAAGGGGTGAGGGTGGAGAGAGTGAGAGGGTGGGAGCTCTACCCCAAGTTTGGCGAGAACAGCCTGGGAAATCAGCGGCTCAAGAGGCGGCAAGAAGGATCGTTTGCTACCGCTGCCGGCAAGCGGGACATATTGCAGCCAATTGCCCGGTTGTGGAGGAACCCATGCAGTGTGACTTTCTGACGGGCAGACGTCAGTCGCTGTGTGCGACAGTCGCATGCACTGCCATTCGAGGAACTGAGAAACATTTATGCAAAATGTGTGTTAATGGTAGAAATGTTGTGGTATTGCTGGATTCAGGTAGCCTTGTGACCCTGATAAAGGCTGAGTTAGTTAAAACAGAGGTCTCTGGGAATAGCAAGGTAGCTGTTATTTGTGTGCATGGGGACACCCGAGAGTATCCAGTGACTACAGTGTGTTTCGAGACCCCCAAAGGTACCCTCTCTCATCCAGTGGGCTTAGTATCTCAGTTACCGCATGACGCCATTGTGGGAAGGGATTTTCCGAAGTTCTGGGAACTGTGGGATGATCCTGAGCCCCTCACTGGTGCCCCTATGTACCAGGAATGTGATAGCCAGAACTCCCCTGAGAGTGGTGAGGACTCTCCGGAATTTCCCTTATCAGTATTGGCAGGGGAGACTCAAGAAACTGGAGAGGAGCCCACCTCCTCAGACGAAAACCTACCGTCTGTGGAGTTTTCTGATCTTGAGGTTCACAGGGAAAACTTTGCCACAGAACAGTTGAAAGACCCCGCCCTAATAAAGGCACGGGAAAACGTAGTGAAAATAGATGGCGAGTTAGTGAACCCAGATAATACCTGCACTTACCCATACTTCAGCGTAGAGAAGGACCTACTGTATCGGGTGGCAAAAAGGGCAGAAGAAACCGTTGAGCAGCTGGTGGTGCCCAAACCTTACAGGAAGTTGGTGTTGGAGTTGGCCCATGGGCACATTCTTGGAGGTCATCTGGGGACAGAGAAAACCCGAGAGAGGGTATTACAGAGATTCTATTGGCCGGGGGTGATGAAGGACGTAGAAAATTATTGTTCCTCCTGCCCTGTGTGTCAGAGGTTGGCCCCGATGCCACATTTCCGTAGCCCGCTGGTCCCTCTACCCATCATTGAGGTCCCGTTTGAGAGGATCGCCATGGATTTGGTAGGTCCTATAATCAAGTCCGCTAGGGGGCACCAGTACATATTAGTTATAATGGACTATGCCACCCGTTATCCAGAAGCGATCCCTCTCCGAAATACCTCGGCCAAAACCATAGCCAAAGAGCTATCTCTTGTTTTTAGCCGGGTGGGTATTTGTAAAGAACTGCTTACGGACCAAGGTACACCCTTTATGTCCCGGGTTATGAAAGAGCTGTGTAAATTGTTCAAAGTGACGCAATTGCGTACGTCTGTGTATCACCCCCAAACCGATGGGCTGGTTGAAAGATTCAACAAAACCCTAAAACAAATGTTGAAGAAAGTGGTGGATAGAGATGGAAAGGATTGGGACTGTTTACTTCCTTATTTGATGTTTGCTATTAGGGAGGTGCCCCAATCCTCTACGGGATTCTCCCCCTTTGAGTTACTGTATGGGAGACACCCAAGAGGGCTGTTGGATATTGCCAAGGAAACTTGGGAAAGTGAGAGTTCTCCCCACAGGAGTGTGATTGAGCATGTCGCCCTGATGCAAGATCGAATTGCACAGGTAATGCCCATCGTGAAGGAACATTTGGCCCAAGCGCAGTTGGCACAGCAGAGAGTGTACAACCGTGGAGCCAAGACCCGTACCTTTTCCCCGGGGGATAGGATATTGGTACTTGTCCCTACGGTTGAAAGTAAATTCCTTGCCAAATGGCAAGGCCCCTACGAGATAATGGAAAAAGTGAGCGAAGTGAATTACAAGGTCAGACAACCAGGAAGGCGAAAGCCCGAACAGATCTATCACGTTAATCTGTTGAAAGCCTGGAGGGATAGAGAGTCCCTAGTCGCAGACACTTGGTCACCAGCTCAAACTGGTTGCGTGATTCCTGAGGTTGGAATAGCAGCCACCTTGTCACAACCCCAACAACAGGAGGTTAAGGAGTTTGTGCTTCGCAACAAGGAGGTATTCTCTGAGCTGCCGGGACAAACATCTGGAGTAGAGCATGACATCATTACCCCGCCCGGTGAAAGGGTGAAGTTAAAACCCTATCGGATCCCAGAGCCTCGACGGGAGGCAATACGGGAGGAAGTACAGAAAATGCTGAACTTAGGGGTGATAGAGGAGTCCCAAAGTGATTGGTCTAGTCCCATCGTGTTGGTGCCTAAACCGGATGGGAGCTGGCGATTTTGTAACGATTTTCGTCAGTTGAACAAAGTTACAAAATTTGACACCTACCCCATGCCACGTATAGATGAGTTGATCGACCGGCTGGGAACAGCCCGATACATGACGACTCTTGACCTCACAAAAGGGTATTGGCAAATCCCCCTGGCCAAGTCGGCCAAAGAGAAAACCGCATTTGTAACCCCAGACGGGGCGTTCCAATATAAAAGAATGCCGTTCGGGTTACAGAATGCGCCGGCCACATTCCAGCGGAAAATGGACCAGATGCTGAGGCCCCATCGGAAGTATGCTGCGGCTTACCTGGATGACGTAATTGTCCATAGCACAGATTGGGCCTCACATCTGCCAAAAGTGCAAGCAGTCCTGGACTCTGTTCGGGAAGCGGGGTTTACGGCTAACCCCAAGAAGTGTACCATTGGGCAGGAGGAGGCCAAATATCTTGGGTACACCATTGGGAGGGGAGTAATAAAACCCCAACTCAACAAAGTCGAGGCCATCCAGAGTTGGCCACGTCCCAACAGCAAGAAGCAGGTACGAGCCTTTCTGGGAATCGCTGGGTATTATCGGCGATTCATTCCCCACTTTGCTTCTAAGGCTGTGCCCCTAACCAACCTGACGAAGGGGAAAGGGTCGGTCATGATTAAATGGACCCCCGAGGCTGAGGCAGCATTCCAATTCTTGAAACAAGCCTTATGTAGCCAGCCAGTGTTGTACTCACCCGACTTCTCTAAAGACTTTGTCGTACAAAGTGATGCGTCAGATGTGGGGTTAGGAGCAGTATTGTCCCAGGTCTGGAACGGGGAAGAGCACCCAGTCATTTACCTCAGCAGGAAATTGAAGTCCCATGAGGTAAATTACGCCACCGTTGAAAAGGAGTGTTTAGCGGTGAAGTGGGCTCTAGATTCCCTTCGGTACTACCTGCTAGGTAGGCACTTTGACATGGTTACGGATCACGCTCCGTTAAAGTGGATGGCTCAAAACAAGGAAACAAATAGAAGAGTGAATAGGTGGTTCCTGGCCCTCCAGGAATTCAACTTCACAGTAAAGCATCGCCCTGGCGTTCAAATGGGGAATGTGGATGCTTTGTCTCGAGTACATGAATGCCTGATTGCTGGTGTTCCAACCCCGAGGTTAAAACAAGAGGGGGGGGTATGTGACAGCAGGAAGGTAAAGGCACCTGGTTGCATCCAGGGGGGTAGATATATTTCGCCCAGATTCAGGCTTTACGCTGACTTATACAACTAGGTGGAGAGTTGTATAGGCCCAGCTAAGGCTAGTGGGCTCATGGATGACTCATACCTCTAGGGAGAGTGTGGGGCGTCGTGCAGACAGAGATGAGGAGACCAGCTGAACCTTGTCAGCTCATTTAGGCCTCTATAAGAACTCCCAGCTTCATTAGATGTTAGCTCATGCCTGGAACCAGACCTGTGTGGACTGTCTAGGGAGAGTGAACCCCTGTGCGGTGAGGCAAAGCCTGTGTGGCTATTTGTTTGGACTTTTACTAAACCAGGGACTTAGGGACTAGGACAGCACTAGGCTGATCCCAGTTGTTAGTTAGGAAACCTGTATGTTTAGTCAGAGGTCAACTTGACCAGGATTTATTTTGGTTATGTTTCTTTTGCTTTGCTGTGTTTTGTCACTGTAAATAGAAAATAAACCACAACCTCCGTTTGCTGGGCCTGTTTTGTGTGGGGAGCCCATCCCGGGGGTCACACACACCCGCTGCCGAGCTAACCCCCTCACAATATATATATACTGTATTCAGTTTAGCTAGATTTCACGTCAGTGTAGTGTAGTCTGGCCACAGTGTGCACGTAAAGCTCACTACAGACTATTGCTTTTCTATTACTGATAATACAAGCAGTTGATTGAGTTAACCTGCAGTTTCTTAAGTCAGTGTAGTGTAGTCTGGCCACAGTGTGCATGTAAAGCTCACTGCAGACTATTGCTTTTCCATTACTGATAATACAGGCAGTTGATTGAGCTAACCTGCAGTATATTAAGTCAGTGTACTGTATACTGGCCACAGTGTGCAGCTAAAGTTGCCTGCAAACAATTCCTTGTGTACCTACCTATTCCAATACATCAAATAAAGTATGTCTGGAAGGCCAACAAGGAGAGGCAGACACACACAGGCCAATAAAAGAGGGCAAGCAGGCTCTGTGTCTAGAGGCAACAGTGCTGGTAGTGGACACGGGGCATCCTCATCAGCACGTGGCCGTGGGGTAGGCATGTGCATTTAGTTTCGTTCCGAATGGAAATTCGGACGAATTTTCATTATTCGGACGTTCGGATGCATCCGAATTAACGAATTACCAATGCTAACGAATTCAACCGAATCCGAACGTTTCGAATCGAAAAACCACGGACGAAATTCGAATCGAATTCGAAAAGAATTCTAGTCCAATCGAATTTGAAAAACAATTAGAATAGAATAGAATCGAAAATATTGGAAATAATCAAATAGAAAAACAATAGAACAGAATAGAATAAAATACAATATATATATTATATTTTATTCTATTCTGTTCTATTCTTTTTCTAGTCTATTTTCTATTTCTATTCCAATCTTTTCTAATTGGAATTCGAAAAAACGGTCGCATTCGAAAACATTTCAACCAAATTCGAAAATATATCTACCGGATTCGATAATATTTCAACCAAATTCGATAATATTTCAACCGGATTTGAAATTATTTCAACCAAATAGAAAAGATTATAATAAAATAGAAAAACAGATAATAGACTAGAAAAACAATTGGACTGAATATATTATATTTTATTCTATTCTGTTCTATTTTTTCTAGTCTATTTTCTATTTCTATTCTAATCTTTTCTAATTGGAATTCGAAAAATCGGTCGCATTCGAAAATATTTCAACCAAATTCGAAAATATATCTACCGGATTCGATAATATTTTAACCAAATTCGATAATATTTCAACCGGATTTGAAATTATTTCAACCAAATAGAAAAGATTATAATAAAATAGAAAAACAGATAATAGACTAGAAAAACAATAGGACAGAATATATTATATTTTATTCTATTTTTTTTCGAGTCTATTCTTTTATATTCTATTCAAATCTTTTCTAATAAAATCAAAATCATTATATACTGAATTCGAATTTCGGAAGATGGTTATATATATATATATAATTTTTTTTCCGACATTCTAATTTCGTATAGAATGAATTCTAATTTGAATAGAAAAGATTAGAATAGAAATAGAAAATAGACTAGAAAAAAAATAGAACAGAATAGAATAAAATATAATATATTCAGTCCAATTGTTTTTCTAGTCTATTATCTGTTTTTCTATTTTATTATAATCTTTTCTATTTGGTTGAAATAATTTCAAATCCGGTTGAAATATTATCGAATTTGGTTGAAATATTATCGAATCCGGTAGATATATTTTCGATTTTGGTTGAAATATTTTCGAATGCGACCGATTTTTCGAATTCCAATTAGAAAAGATTAGAATAGAAATAGAAAATAGACTAGAAAAAAAATAGAACAGAATAGAATAAAATATAATATATTCTGTCCTATTGTTTTTCTAGTCTATTATCTGTTTTTCTATTTTATTATAATCTTTTCTATTTGGTTGAAATAATTTCAAATCCGGTTGAAATATTATCGAATTTGGTTGAAATATTATCGAATCCGGTAGATATATTTTCGAATTTGGTTGAAATATTTTCGAATGCGACCGATTTTTCGAATTCCAATTAGAAAATATTAGAATAGAAATAGAAAATAGACTAGAAAAAAATAGAACAGAATAGAATAAAATATAATATATATATTGTATTTTATTCTATTCTGTTCTATTGTTTTTCTATTTGATTATTTCCAATATTTTCGATTCTATTCTAATTGTTTTCGAATGCGGTTGAAATGATTTCGAATCATGTTGAAATGATTTTGAATCCGGTAGAAATATTTTCGAATCCGGTCTAAATATTTTCGAATCCGAGCGTTTTTACGAATTCGGTCGAAAACGGAACGAAATCCGAAAACGAATTTAACGGATTTAATGAATCAAACTAAACGAAATTAATTAATTAACGAATTAAAACTAAACTAAACTAAACAAATTTTTTCCTTTTGCACATGTCTACCGTGGGGCACGCTTGTCCTTTTTTTCAGCAGCTGGCCGTGTTGAGCCGCAACATGCTGAAGCGTTGGTAGAGTGGATGACCAAGCCGTCCTCATCCTCCTCATCCTCTCACCCAGCCTCAGGGTACTTTGTCTGCCAATGCGGCCTCTTACCTCGGCTCAATGGCATCAGTCACTTCTTCCCTAGCCCCACCATGTCCTCCTGAGGAGTCCCCCAAACTGTTTGACCACAGTGTTGGGTACATGCTGCAGGAGGATGTGCAGCGTTTTGAAGGCTCCGATGATGGTACCCAGCTTGAGGAAGGCAGTAACGTGAGCCCAGAGAGAGGGGGTGCCCAAGAAGGACAGCAAACTGGCAGTCATGTTCCCCCAGCTGCAGCATACTGCCAGGTTTGCTCTAGTGATGAGGAGGGAGGGGATGATGAGGTCACTGACTCTACATGGGTGCCTGATAGGAGAGAGGAGGAGGAGGCACATCTCCAACGAGGCACACCGACTGCATCACACAGCAGAGCTCCGCATGTGCAGGGCGCTGCTGTCTCTGCGCATTATTCCAAAAGTTCTTTGGTGTGGGCCTTTTTTGAGACGTGTGCATCAGATCGCACCGTTGCTATTTGCAACATATGTCTCAAGCGTATCTCACGTGACCAAAACACCAGCCGCTTGGGCACCACATGCTTGACCAGACATATGTCGACCTGCCATGCAGTCCGTTGGCAAGCGTACATAAAATACCCACACCAAAGAACAAAGCGGACCTCTCCTTGCTCCTCATGAGCTGGGATCTCCAACCCCACTATACCTTCGGTCCTCTCAGAAACCTGCACTGAGAGGAATGAAGGTGTAGAATTAGGTGTGTCACAGCCAAGTACTTGCGGGCAATCTTCTATCCGTACACCAACGTCAGATTGTACCAGGCAAATTTCCCTGCCCCAGCTGCTGCACCGCCAAAAGAAGTTCGCTCCCAGCCATCCACATGCCCAGCGGTTGAATGCTAGCTTGGCTAAATTGCTAGCACTTCAACTGCTGCCTTTTCAGTTGGTAGAGTCTGCCCCCTTCTGTGAGTTTGTGAAATGTGCGGTTCCTCAGTGGCAGGTTTCCAAACGCCACTTTTTTTCACGGAAGGCGATTCCGGCTCTCTACCGGCATGTGGAAGGTAATGTCTTAGCCTCGCTGGACAGGGTGGTCAGCGGTAAGGTGCATATTACCACTGACTCATGGTCCAGCAGGCATGGACAGGGACAGTACCTATCTTTCACGGTGCATTGGGTGACTCTGCTGGCAGCTGAGAAGGATGCAGGACAGGGTGCAGTAGTGTTGGAGGTTGTTCCGCCACCACACCTCCAAAATGCTACTAGTGGTGATTCTGACACACCTCTCTCCTCCACCCCCTCCTCTTCTTCCTCCATGGCCTCTTCCTGTGCTGATTTGTCCTCGGAACCAGCGGTGCTCCGTAGGCGTTCAAGGGGCTACGCAAGTACGCAGGCAAAAAGATGTCATGCGGTGCTTGAGCTGGTGTCCTTGGGGGACAGGAGCCACACTGGGGCAGAGGTTATGTCAGCTCTGCAGGGACAGGCTCAGAGATGGTTGACGCCACGCCAGCTTAAGCCAGGAATGGTGGTTTGCGACAATGGCACCAACCTCCTCTCCGCCCTTCGACAGGGATAACTGACCCATGTGCCCTGTTTGGCTCACCTCCTTAACTTGGTGGTGCAGCTGTTCTTGGGCAGGTACCCAGGCTTACAGGATGTCCTGAGGCAGGCCAGGAAACTCTGTGTGCATTTCCGCCGGTCATATAATGCCAGTGCTCAGCTAGCTGACCCCCAAAAGGAATACAACCTGCCCAAGAACCGCCTAATCTGTGACATGCCGACCAGGTGGAACTCAATGTTGGCCAAGCTGCAGCGGCTGAACACGCAGCAGAGGGCCATCAATGAGTATCTGTGCCAATATGGCACTAGAACAGGGTCAGGGGAGCTTGTTTTTTTTTTGCCACGCCAGTGGTTCATGATCAGGGATGCATGCACTGGCCTGTCACCATTTGAGGAGGCCACGAGGATGGTGAGCAGTGACAGTGCATGCATCAGTGACACTGTCCCTCTTGTCCACCTGTTGGAGCACACGCTGCGTGGAATAATGGACAGGGCACTTGAGGCAGAACAGAGGGGGGAAGAGGAGGACTTCCTTACCTCTCAAGGCCCCCTTTATCCAGACAGTGTTCCTGCTGGCCTGCCTATCACACAGGAAGAGGAGGAGGAGGAGGATTGTGTCAGCATGGAGGTGGAGCCTAGCACTCAGCATCAGCAGCAGTCTTCAAGGGATCAATTACAGTCCCAAGAAAAGGATAAAAGTGAACTGTCAGCGCACACACTGGTATTATTGAACACTTAAAAACGGCAATGCATATGTCTAAAAAACAGTCACAGTTCAATAGTCCATATGGTGGTACAAATGACCAGTCCTAAAAAGGAAAGAGATGATGAGAATGGTGGGCGGCAGCTGTCCTCAGAGAAAAGCCAACTCTGTTAAGGAAAGATAAGGGGACAAAAAAGGAAGCGCCACCTAAGTGCAATATGTCAGATAAAAATGTTTAATCTCAAAGGAAATGCACTTACAGGACACAAGTACAAACAGGGCACATCACGGACTCATAAAACGCGGTGCGGTCCGGTCTCAGGTTCATCTGGATCCACGGGTCTGCAGGCAAAAAAGACAGTCCCAAGAAACCCATGGACTTGTACGTGGCTGGGAGGAGGTGGCTGCGGATCATGTTGTCCTCAGTGACCCAGAGGACTCTCCTTCTCCCTGGTATCAGGGAGAGGGATCATTACTGGCTGGCAACCCTCCTTGATCCCCGTTACAAGGGTAAGGTTGCAGACCTTATATTGCCTTCGCAGAGGGAGCAGAGGATGAAACCTCTTCGGGAGGCCTTGCAGAAAGGTTTGTGCAACGCGTTCCCAGAGCCTGGGATGTTACAAATTCCTGGTCCCGGATAACGTGTTGCTGAGGCTTCAGTCAGTCACAGAAGGAGCGGTGGAGAAGGTGGCCGTCTGACCGATGCGTTCAGACAATTTTTTAGTCCGCAGCCCAAGGTATGATCGGTTCCAGCAACCATCGCCAGCGTCTGATTTACATGGTGCAGGAATACCTAGGGGCAAGATCAGACATGGACACCTTTCCCACCGAAAATCCTCTGGGTTACTGGGTCTTGAGTAGGGATGAGCTTCGTGTTCGAGTCAAACATACGTTCGACTCGAACATAGGCTGTTCGATCGTTTGACGAAGATCGAACGATTTGGGCCGTTCGCGCCAAATTCGAGTGACGCGAACGGCCCACAATACACTGCGTCATCGCAGTGCAATCCCGGCGCTGTGATTGGCCAAGCATGCACTGTGACCCCGCATGCTTGGCCAATCACAGCGCCGGCAGCGAGGAGAGCCATAATTGGCCACAGGCAGGATGCCTGTGGCCAATTATAGCTCAGGGGGGTTTAGTACACGCCCCACACTATAAAAGGCCACCAGCGTGGCGGCCTTGTGTAGTGTGTTGGTGTGCAGGGAAAGAGATACATAGGCAGGGACAGTGTGTTCTATGTTCTGTTTTATTTGCTCAGGCATCTGCAGGAGTTAGTGGCACAGTATACACCTGTATATCCGTCATTGCTGTTCTCAAATACAGGCATCTGCAGGAGTTAGTGGCACAGTTGGCGTGCAGGGAAAGAGATACATAGGCAGGGACAGTGTGTTCTATGTTCTGTTTTATTTTCTCAGGCATCTGCAGGAGTTAGTGGCACAGTATACACCTGTATATCCGTCATTGCTGTTCTCAAATACAGGCATCTGCAGGAGTTAGTGGCACAGTATACACCTGTATATACCCGTCATTGGTGTTCTATAATACAGGCATCTGCAGGAGTTAGTGGCACAGTATACACCTGTATATACCCGTCATTGGTGTTCTATAATACAGGCATCTGCAGGAGTTAGTGGCACAGTATACACCTGTATATCCGTCATTGCTCTTCTCAAATACAGCATCTGCAGGAGTTAGTGGCACAGTATACACCTGTATATACCCGTCATTGCTGTTCTCTAATAAAGGCATCTGCTGGAGTTAGTGGGTGTTGTGTGCCTCCAGCACAATATACACTACCCAATTGCTGGTTTTCCCATCTCCCTGCAGGCCATTACTATGTCTGGAAGGCCAACAAGGAGAGGCAGACAGTCAGGAGCCAATAAAAGAGGGCAAGCAGGCTCTGTGTCTAGAGACAACAGTGCTGGTCGTGAACGCGGTGCATCGTCATCAGCACGTGGCCATGGGACAGGCTTGTCCTTATTTTCGGCAGCTGGACGTGTTGAGCCGCATCATGCCGAAGACTTGGTAGAGTGGATGACTAAGCCCTCCTCATCCTCCTCATCCTCTCTCACCCAGGCTCAGGGTACTGGCAAAGCAGCTGCCAAAGCGTCCTCAATGTCATCATCAGTCACTCCTTCCCTAGACCCACCGTGTCCTCCTGAGGAGTCCCCTCGAACTGTTTGAGCACAGTGTTGGGTACATGCTCTAGGAGGATGCCCAGTGTTTCGAAGGGTCTGAAGATGATAACCAGCTAGAGGAAGGCAGTAGCGTGAGAGCAGAGAGAGGGGATGCTCAAGAAGGACACCAATCTGGCAGTCATGTTCCAGCAGCTGCAGCATACTGCCAGATTGGCTCCAGTGATGAGGAGGGAGGGGATGATGAGGTCACTGACTCCATGTGGGTGCCTGATAGGAGAGAGGAGGAGGAGGAGGATGAGGAGGAGGTACATCTCCAACGAGGCAGGATGCCCTCCGGGGGCCAGCGTAAAGGCAGCACACCGACTGAATCACACTGCAGAGCTCCGCCTGTGCAGGGCGCTGCCTCTGCCCGTTATTCCAAAAGTTCTTTGGTGTGGGCCTTTTTTGAGTCGAGTGCATCAGATCGCACCGCTGCTGTTTGCAACATATGTCTGAAGCGTATCTCGCGTGGCCAAAACATCAGCCGCTTGGGCACCACATGCTTGACTATACATATGTTGACCTGCCATGCAGCTCGTTGGCAAACGTATCTTAAAGACCCACACCAAAGAACAAAGCGGACCTCTCCTTGCTCCTCATCAGCTGGGATCTCCAACCCCACTGTACCTTCAGTTCTCTCTGAAACCTGCACTGAGAGGAATGAAGGTGTAGAATTAGGTGTGTCACAGCCAAGTACTTGCGGGCACTCTGCTAGCAGTACACCGACGTCCGAATATAGCAGGCAAATTTCCCTGCCCCAGCTGCTGGACCGTCGAAAGAAGTTCACTCCCAGCCATCCACATGCCCAGCAGTTGAATGCTAGCTTGGCTGAATTGCTAGCACTTCAACTGCTGCCTTTTCAGTTGGTAGACTCGGGCCCCTTCCGTGAGTTTGTGCAATGTGTGGTTCCTCAGTGGCAGGTTCCCAAACGCCACTTTTTCTCACGGAAGGTGATTCCGGCTCTCTACCGGCATGTGGAAGGCAATGTCCATGCCTCGCTGGACAGGGTGGTCAGCGGTAAGGTGCATATTACCACTGACTCATGGTCCAGCAGGCATGGACAGGGACGTTACCTTTCTTTCACGGCCCATTGGGTCACTCTTTTGGCAGCTGGGAAGGATGCAGAACAAGGTGCAGTAGTGTTGGAGGTTGTTCCGCCGCCACGCCTCCAAAATGCTACTACTGGTTGTGACACACCTCTCTCCTCCACCCCTCCTCTTCTTCTTCCTCAATGGCCTCTTCCTGTGCTTTGTCCTCGGAACCAGCGGTGCTCCGTAGGCGTTCAAGGGGCTACGCAAGTACGCAGGCAAAAAGATGCCATGCCGTGCTTGCGCTTGTGTGTTTGGGGGACAGGAGCCACACTGGGGCAGAGGTTCTGTCTGCTCTGCAGGGGCAGGCCGAGAGGTGGTTGACGCCACGCCAGCTTAAGCCAGGAATGGTGGTTTGCGACAATGGCACCAACCTCCTCTCCGCCCTCCGACAGGGACAACTGACCCATGTGCCCTGTGTGGCTCACATCCTTAACCTGGTGGTGCAGCAGTTCTTGACCAGGTACCCGGGCTTACAGGATGTCCTGAGGCAGGCCAGGAAAGTCTGTGTGCATTTCCGCAGATCATATAATGCCAGTGCTCGGCTGGCTGAGCTGCAAAAGGAGTTGAACCTGCCCAAGAACTGCCTTATATGTGACATGCCCACCAGGTGGAACTCAACGTTGGCCATGCTGCAGCGGCTGCACACGCAGCAGAGGGCCATCAATGAGTACCTGTGCGACTACGGCACCAGGACAGGATCAGGGGAGCTCGGGTTTTTTTCACCACGCCAGTGGGGCATGATCAGGGATGCATGCACTGTCCTGGCACCATTTGAGGAGGCCACGAGGATGGTGAGCAGTGACAGTGCATGCATCAGTGACACTGTACCTCTTGTCCACCTGTTGGAGCATACTCTGCGTGGAATAATGGACAGGGCACTTGAGGCAGAACAGAGGCAGGAAGAGGAAGACTTCCTTGCCTCTCAAGGCCCCCTTTACCCAGACAGTGTTCCTTGTGTCCCACCCATCACACAGGAAGAGGACGAGGAGGAGGAGGAGGAGGATTGTGTCAGCATGGAGGTGGAGCATGGCACTCAGCATAAACAGCAGCAGTCTTTTAGGGATGATTTACAGTCCCAACAAATCCGTGGACTTGTACGTGGCTGGGAGGAGGTGGCTGCGGATCATGTCGTCCTTAGTGATCCAGAGGACTCCGGACCGAATGCCTCAGCTAACCTACGCTGCATGGTTCTCCCTGATCCTGCAAAGTCTGCGGAAGGATCCTCGTATTCTTCGGATCAAGGAGAGGGACCATTACTGGCTGGCCACTCTCCTTGATCCACGGTACAAGGGTAAGGTTGCGGACCTTATCTTGCCGTCGCAGAGGATGAGACAACTCCGGGAGGCCTTGCAGAAAGGTCTGTGCAACGCGTTCCCAGAGACTGGGAGGTTACAAACTCCTGGTCCTGGACAACGAGTTGCTGAGGCTTCGGTCAGTAGCAGAAGGAGCGGTGGAGAAGGTGGCCGTCTGATCGATGCGTTCAGACAATTTTTTAGGCCGCAGCCCCAAGGTATGATCGGTTCCAGCAACCATCGCCAGCGTCTGATATACATGGTGCAGGAATACCTAGGGGCAAGGTCAGACTTGGACACCTTTCCCACAGAAAATCCTCTGGCTTACTGGGTCTTGAGGATGGATCACTGGCCAGAGCTTGCACAGTATGCAATTGAGCTACTGGCCTGTCCTGCATCCAGCGTTCTTTCGGAACGCACATTCAGTGCTGCTGGAGGCTTTGTCACGGATCACAGGGTGCGCCTGTCCACCGACTCGGTTGATCGACTGACCTTCATAAAGATGAACCAGTCTTGGATCACCACCAGCTACCAAGCACCTGAAGCTGATATAACAGAATAATTTATTTTCAAATGTCACATCCCTTCAAGACTGATGCTGATGCTGAGTGACTGTCCTGTTATGTTGACTGACTAACCTCCTCCTCCTCAATGATCCGATTCTTGATGATAGCTTGGAAGAACTTTTTTGTTTCTGGGTGCCGCCACCAGTGGCTAAGGCCCAATTTTTCAGCCCCTGTTTAACAGGGGCATTCAATTACAATTTTTTATGCAATGCTTTGCAGCAGGGCTCATTCCTGCACTCCAACTAGAGTATCTGGGAGAGGTTGCAGTGTCGTGGCACCAGCACCAGTGCCTAAGGCCCAATTTTTCAGCCCCTGTTTAACAGGGGCGTGTAATTACAATTTTTGATGCAATACTTTGCAACAGGGCTCATTACTGTGCTCCAAGTACAGTATCTGTGAGGGGTTGCAGTGTTGTGGCACCAGTGCCTAAGGCCCAATTTTTCTGCCCCTGTTTAACAGGGGCGTGTAATTACAATTTTTGATGCAATACTTTGCAACAGGGCTCATTGCTGTGCTCCAAGTACAGTATCTGTGAGGGGTTGCAGTGTTGTGGCACCAGTGCCTAAGGCCCAATTTTTCTGCCCCTGTTCAACAGGGGCATGTAATTACAATTCTTGATCTAATAATTCACAGCAGGGCCCATTCCTGCGCCCACCATGAGTAACTGTGAGGGCTTACAGTGTTGTGGCAACACCACCACCACCACCACCACCACCAAAGACCCAATTTTTCTGCCCCTCTTCAACAGGGGCATGCAATTACAATTCTTGATCTAATAATTTACAGTAGGGCCCATTCATGCGCCCACCAAGAGTAACTGTGAGGGCTGACAGTGTTGTAGCACCAGCACCACCACCAATGGCCCAATTTTTCCTACCACTGTTCAACAATGTCATGTAATTACAATTCCTAATATAATAGTTCACAGCAGGGCGTTCCAGCGCCCACCAAGAGTAACTGTGAGGGCTCACAGTGTTGTGGCAACACCAACATCTAAGGGGCAAATTTCAGCAGAGTATATACGGCAGGCCCCTACTTTCAAACATCCAACTTACAAACGACTCCTACTTGCAAACAGAAGGAGACAACAGGAAGTGAGAGGAAATCTACCCCTAGGAGGGGAAATTCTCTCCTGTAAGAGTTAATATGGGAAAAAGGTGTCTCCTCTCTACTGATGCTTTATCACCAATCCTTGTTTCAATAAAAACCCCACTTTTCAAAAACATTTGTCATTGGGACGGAAAGTGAGGTGAAATGTTCTGAACAGGTGCATAGACAGCAAAACAAATGTTACAGGGGTGATAACCCTTCCCTATGTTTTCCAAAAAGCTTAAAAATATTTTTTTTGGCTGGAGCTACACTTAAACAATGTACCTGTTCAAAATTACAAACAGATTCTACTTAAGAACAAACCTACAGTCCCTGTCTTGTTTGCACCGCCTGTATACTGCTGTTCAGAGTATATAGGGCCTTTTTTTATTTTGGGTGCGGGGTTCCCCTTAATATCCATACAAAACCCAAAGGGGCTGGTAATGGGCTGGGGTGGGGGGGGGGTCATGGGGGTAGCCATACCATTTTTCTCAAAGATTTTCATCCATATTACCGGGACCAGACATTACATTAAAGCCGCCAGCAGTTTTAAATGCCTTTTTTTCCTTTAGAAATGTAATTTTGTGCAGGGACAGTTCTAAACACGGGAAACACATGCCACTTCACAGGCATACTTTAGACACCCCCCAGGTACGATATTTAAAGGAATATTTCACTTTTTTTTTTCACTTTATGCATCATTAAAATGACTGCTCCCGAAAAACGGCCATTTTTAAAACTTCGTTTTGCATTGATACATGTCCCCTGGGGCAGAACCTGGGTCCCCAAACCCTTTTTAGGACAATAACATGCATATTAGTAGTTATAATTAGCACTTTAGATTTCGAACGTTCACGTCCATTGTATTTAATAGGGTTCTAACGTTCGTGCGAACTTTCGGTCCGTTCGAAGGTTCTGGTGCGAACCGAACCGGGGGGTGTTCGGCTCATCCCTAGTCTTGAGGATGGATCACTGGCCAGAGCTTGCACAGTATGCAATTGAGCTACTGGCCTGTCCTGCATCCAGCGTTCTTTCGGAACGCACATTCAGTGCTGCTGGAGGCTTTGTTACCGATCACAGGGTGCGCCTGTCCACCGAATCGGTCGATCGGCTGACCTTCATAAAAATGAATCAGTCTTGGGTCACCAGCTACCAAGCACCTGATGCAACCAAATATATTTTTTTTAATGTGAGATCCCTTCAAGACTGCCTATGCTGCTGCTGAGTGACTATCCTGTTATGCTGAGTGACTATCCTCTTCCTCCTCAATGTTCATGCTGATAGCTTGTCAGAACATTTTTGGTTCTCGGCACCGCCACCAGTGGCTAAGGCCCAATTTTTCTGCCCCTGTCTAACAGGGGCGTGTAATTACAATTTTTGCTGCAATAATTTGCAGCAGGGCTCATTCATGCGTTCCAACTAGAGTTTCTGTGAGGGGTGGCACCAGCACCTGTGCCTAAGGCCCAATTTTTCTGCCCCTGTTCAACAGGGGCATGTAATTACAATTCTTGATCTAAAATTTCACAGCAGGGCCTGTTCCTGCGCCCACCAAGAGTAACTGTGAGGCCATACAGTGTTGTGGCAACACCAACACTTAAGGCCCAAATTTCTGCAGAGTATATAGGACAGGCCCCTACTTTCAAACATCCATCTTACAAACGACTCCAACTTGCAAACGGGAGGAGACAACAGGAAGTGAGAGGAAATCTACCCCTAGGAAGGGAAATTCTCTCCTGTAAGGGTTAATATGGGAAAAAGGTGCCTCCTCTCCACTTATGCTTTATCACCAATCCTTGTTTCACTAAAAACCCCAACTTTTCAAAAACCAATTGTCATTGGGACAGAAAGTGAGGTGAAATGTTCTGAACAGGTGCACAGACAGCAAAACAAATGTTACAGGGGTGATGACCCTTCCCTATGTTTTCCAAAAAGCTTAAAAATAGATTTTTTGGCTGGAGCTACACTTTAAAAATGTACCAGTTCAAAATCACGAACAGATTCTACTTAAGAACAAACCTACAGTCCCTGTCTTGTTTGCAACGCCTGTATACTGCTGTTCAGAGTATATAGGGCCTCTGAACAGCCTTTCCTTTTTTTAATTTGGGTGTGGGGTTCCCCTTAATATCCATACAAGACACAAAGGGGCTGGTAATGGGCTGGGGGGGGGGGGTACCCATGCCGTTTTTCTCAATGATTTTCATCCATATTGCCGGGACCAGACATTACATTAAAGCTGCAAGCAGTTTTAAATGACTTTTATTCCTTTAGAATTGTCATTTTGTGCAGGGACTGTTCTGAACACGGGAAACACGCGCCACTTCACAGGCATACTATAGACACCCCCCAGGTACGATATTTATGTTCAATTCGTTTTTATTGTTTTGACAAAGATTCAAGTAAACAAAGAAAAGACAAGGACCAGGAGCCTGACAAAGGGTTACACCTTGCACACGGTGTTGTACAAATAACAGTCATCTTGTGAGAACTATTGTATGACACAATTAGGATTACATAGTGCCATCTTGTATCTAAAATCTAGTTTATTCGACCTGGACGCCCCTGTGGGAACCTGCTGCGTCCCTGGTCCGAAGAAGTTGGTGGGAAATGTCATGTTCATAGTTATTAACGGCACCATTACAGTTATAAACTTTAAAGTCTCACAAGTAATAGGAATATAATCATGAAGAGAACCGAATACACATAACAACTTGGTGTGGCCTTGTAGGGTTGGCCACAGAAAGAAATAAGGGAAGATAAAGGTAGAAAGGGGGATCCAGCACGTAGGCGGGGGGTATGCTGGAGAGGGAAGGGTAGAGGGGGTAGGGGGTAGAGAGACAGCGAGCTACGGTCCAGAGGGGGTGTATCAAGCTATGATGAGGAGCATGGAGTGCAGGGTTAGTTAGACTCTCAAGGAACAGTCGCTGGCGGAAGCCTGTCCCTTAGTTTATCCGAAGTAGAGTAATGCCTCCATATACTCCAGATAAAGAAGAATTTTGCATGTCTGTCAAGAGACTCGGCAAGCATCTCCTCCATTAGCATATTAGTATTCATCTCACTCACCCATTCCACAATAGATGGAGGGGAGGTGGTTTTCCAGTGTCTAGAGATGAGTTGCCATGCTGCG
This sequence comes from Rana muscosa, assembly GCA_029206835.1. Lineage (NCBI taxonomy): Eukaryota > Metazoa > Chordata > Amphibia > Anura > Ranidae > Rana > Rana muscosa. The sequence goes on from CM055118.1 coordinate 670,911,272, forward strand.
CAGAGGAAGAATTTAAGGAGATTGTGTTTTTGGAATCTGATAGTGCCCGGTAAAATGGAGAGGAGGGCAACAAAAGGGGAGGGCTCAAGAGGTTTATCATAAATTTCTGAATAAATTTGGAAAATTTGTGACCAGAATGGGTGGATTACATCACATTTCCACCAGACGTGGCTGTTCGTACCTTTTGCTGAGTTACATCTCCAGCAGGTGTCCGCAGCTGAAGGAAACATGATCCTGAGGGTGATCGGCACTCGATACCACCTGGATATCACCTTGTAGTTTTTTTCTTGGGTGTAGCTCGAGATAGATGATTTCGCCTCAGTGATGTCTCTTTCGAGTTCCTCTGACCAAACTTTAGTAAATTTAAGCAAGGAATCGTGGGTGTGGTTTAGGATCAGATTGTAGGTCATGGAAAGGGTATAGCGGGGGGTTTCTGGGAGTGTGCATAATTGTTCAAAACTGGTCAGGAGTCTGTGGATCTGTTTGGAGTCGTGGAGTTTTTTGCAATAGGATGTCAGGTGCATGTGAGTAAGCCAAGTCACTCGGGAGGCTGTAGAGTCGCGGTTCGACTCAAAGGTACCGAGAGCGGTGTTAACAAATTGTCGCGCCGTGGGCCAGGAAGCTCTGTCATAGTCATCAAGTGTGTGGATTGACCTGCTCTCCCGGAGGGCTGGATTATCGAATAGGGGGGTGAGCGGACTTGGTTCAGTAGAAAGAGCATAGGTTTCCCTTCTGCGGTACCAGATTACCAGAGCGTCTCTAGTGAGGGGAGGCAACGTGGAGAGAGATCTATGAGTCTGCTCGAATCCCCATAGGAGAGCCCGAAGGTCTATCGGGGATAGGTCCTGTTCCACCAGGGTGGCAGCTTTGACTAGGGGGCGGGGGAACCACTCCTGGATCCGGGAGACCACTGCTGAGGAGTGATAAAGTTCAAAGTCTGGAAGACTCATTCCGCCTTTAGTGACGGTAGAGCATAAGAGATTATGTTTCAGTCTGGGATGGCTCCCCTCCACACAAGTCGTATGGCCATTGATCGAAGGGTACGGAAAAATGAGGAGGGAAGAGTTATCGGGAGGGCTTGGAAAAGATATAATAGTTTGGGGAGTATATCCATTTTCAGGGTGTTCATACGACCAAACCATGACAGTGGTCTATCCATTCGGTCTTCCGTTAGGCGTCTGAGCTTCGTGAGAAGTGGACTAAAGTTTAGGGCGTATATGTCCGCCGTGTGCGCTGGGATGGCCGTTCCTAAATATGAAATGGATTTTGTCTGCCACTGAAAGGAAAAGTTGGTTTTAAGGGAGGAAAGGGTGTGTTGTGGAAGAGCAAGGTTCAGTGCTTCCGTTTTGGAAATGCTTAGTTTATAATTGCTAAATCGGCCGAACCGGTTAATCTCTGCTAATATGGAAGGGATACTGATATGAGGTTGAGTTACATAAAGTAAAAGGTCATCAGCGTATAGGAAGAGTTTACAATGGGAGGAGGGGGTCTGGATACCACGTATGCTCGGGTTCGCTCTTATAGCCTGGGCCAGGTGTTCAATTACAAGGGCGAAGAGGAGGGGGGAGAGGGGACAGCCTTGCCTAGTGCCGTTTTCTATCGTAAGTGTACTCGATTGGATACCATTCACTAAAATGGAGGCAGAGGGTTTGGAATATAGGGCCATGACACGTGAGAGCATTTTTGGACCTAGTCCTATTTGGGTGAGGGTGGATTGGAGAAACGGCCAACTGACCCTGTCGAAGGCTTTCTCCGCGTCACAGGAGAGGAGGCAGGCCAGTATATGATTACGGTGAGCATAGGCTATAAGGTGAATAGTTTTAGTGGTGTTATCCCGAGCCTCACGGCTAGGGATGAAGCCCACCTGGTCTCTGTGTATGATGTCAGGTAACAAGGGAGAAAGACGGTTCGACAGGATCTTGGCGAACAGTTTTAAATCTATATTCAATAAGGGAATCAGTCTGTAGTTGGTGCATAAAGAGGGATCTTTACCGGGTTTTGGGATAACTACTATCTGGGCTTGGAGAAAGGGCGGGGAGGGGGAGAGGTTCTCATTAATGGTGTTAAATTCGTTTGTGAGGAAAGGGGCCAGTTGGAGAGCAAATGTCTTGTAAAAGCGTGAGGAGAACCCATCAGGTCCCAGGCTCTTACCGTTCTTGAGTGTCTTGTAGGAATTCGGCTTCAGAAAGAGGGGATTCCAGGTCCCCCGCATCTGAAGTCGGAATGGAAGCAAGGGCAGTTTCCCGAATATAAGCCGACGTGTCCTGCTCCGAGTCGTCCGAGGTGGACCAGGGAGAGGGTGTTTGAGGAGGCAGATTATATAGAGTAGAGTAATATTGGCGGAATTCTTCGGCTATGGCCAAGTTAGCTAGTAATTTACCTTTGGTTGAGGAGTTAATAAACGGAATATGTTTCCGGGCTTGCTGGGGTTGTAGGGTATGAGCTAGGTGTCTACCACACTTGTTGGCTTGGGAATAATGGGCGAATCGCCCCTTATCCCTCGCCACCAAGGAACATTCTGAGAAGATTTGCAGAAGGTCCCTCCTAGCGTTGACCAGATCTAGGTGAGTTCTAGCATCAGGGGTTTGTTTGTGTGACTCATCTAGTGCAGCTATTGTGGCCAGGAGTCGAGTTATGTCTGCCGTGCGAGCATGTTTAAGCCTAGAGCCATGTTGGATGAATTTGCCCCTAAGGACACATTTAAGTGCTTCCCACTTCGTAAGTGGGTTAGTGTCGTCGTGCGCGTGGTCTGTAATAAAGTGCCTGATGGTCTGGAGGATGTCTTGCTTGCAAACTGTATCGGTCAGCAGGTTGTCATTGAGCCTCCAAGAGGATCTGGCCTTGGAGGTGGGGACCTTTCCCAAGCTCAAGGGTATGGGCGCATGGTCAGACCAGAGAGTGAGACCAATTGAGGCGTTGGGGGAATAGTGTAATAGAGATTGGGAGATGAATATGTAGTCCAGTCTGCTGTAAGAGGAGTGTGCAGGGGAGAAATATGTATAGTCCTTCGTGGTAGGGTGTAACACCCTCCAGACGTCCACCAGGGATAAGTCAGACAGGGCAGTTCTCATTTTGGTCAGAGAAGCTGGGGAGAGTGAGGACTTACCCGTAGAGGAATCTAGGTGGGGTATCAGAACGGCATTGAGGTTACCTCCCAGGATCAGGTTGGTAGTACTAAATCGTTTCAGGCGTGCGGTCACCGAGGAAAGGAACTGTAGTTGATCCTGGTTTGGAGAATAGATGTTAATTATAGTATAAATCACATTCAAATATGACAATTTGATAAAGACATATCTCCCTGCAGGATCAATACGTGTGTCAAGAACATCTGGTGTGAATGAGGCGTGAAAGGCAATGGATACTCCCTTTGATTTTGAGGAAGGGTTGGTACTGTGGAACCAGGTAGGGTACTGTTTATGAAGAAACTGTGGGATTGTGTCAGACCTGAAATGGGTTTCTTGGAGGAGGAGGATTTGGGTGCGAAGCTTATGGAAGTGGTATAAAATTTGTCTCCTCTTCTCTGGGACATTAAGGCCCCTGCAATTCAGGGATGACATTTTTAAGGAGGTAGGTGCTGCCATGGAGGGAGCAATGTAGGGGGTGAATAATCTTCTACTTGGACCAAGCTCACTGTCTCAAGGGAAGGAGTGGGGGGGGGGGAGAAGGGAGGGGTGTAGTAGCATCTACAAGAAAGCACAGGAGAGGGGAGGACCAGAAAAAGAGAAAGAGAGAAGAAGTGGAAAATAGGGCCTCAACAGCCAAACTAGTAACGTTGCAAGCAACATGTCAGCTAAGTCCGAACAGGACGCTGAAAATCCTGAGTGGGGATCGCGGACAGTACATAGAGGTGCCCGCACACACCGGGTTGCTATAATAAACACTGAATCACATTAACAAACTGAGCGGCTCAGGGTCCCAAGCGGCTGTATTTAGTTAGTATACTCATGCGTGTACGTCGGGGAGGATGAGTCCCTGACAGTCACCATGATCTTCTGACAGCGCCAGGGGTCCTGCACCAGGCCTCTAAACATAACAATATATGCTAAGAAGGGGGGAGGGGGGAGGTAGGGGGGAACCAACTTGATGGTGGGGGACAGTCAATGCTTATTGGGGAAGAAAATAGTTCAACAAGGGGTTTTTGTTCTGAGAAAACAACACATTAGGAGGTTAAAAGGCAAAATGCCCCCTGCAGGCGGGAGGTAAAACACAAGTTAGTAGTATAGCGTCCCAATAAAACTGTAACCTGAGAACAGGGACGGCTTCATGGATCTAATGCCCGGAAAGAGAAAAGATGGCACAAAGCGCCGGTCGTGTAGAGTCATCCGGCAGTCGACTTGGAGGCTTCCGATCTGGAACGCTTGGGTTTCTTGGACTGTTTCTGCCAGCCTGAGGCTACCGAGAATCCAGGGGTTGCTGCATGAAGAGGCCAGTCGGGTAGTGGTATTTGAGGCAGTTCAAAGGTCCCTAGGAACTTGGGGAGATCTCCGAGTGTGCAGAACACCGCCGATTTCCCTTCATGTGAGGCAAAGAGATGAAAGGGGAAGCCCCAGCGATACTTGATTTGTTTAGCATGCAGGGCCCCGGTGAGGGGCTTAAGGGCCTGGCGCATGTCCAGAGTCAGCTTGGAGACATCTGGCAGTAGGGATACTTGGGTGCCATTAAAGTAAATAGCCTCCTGTTTGCGTGCTGCTTGCATGATGGCATCTTTAATCGCATAGAAGTGGACCCTGCAGATAACATCTCTGGGGTGTTCCAGATTTGGGTTTTTAGGTCCCAGGGCCCTATGAACACGATCAAGTTCCATTGGTGCATCTTTATCCTTTTGAAGTAGCTCATTAAACATAGCGATGACTGCAGGGGCTAGGTCTTTAGTGTCCACTGACTCTGGGAGGCCTCGGACGCGAATATTATTGCGTCTGGCCCTGTTCTCCTGGTCGTCCTGGTGGTACATAAGATGCTGGATTTGCAAAGTGTGCTCATTCAAAATGGCATCATGCGATTGTATGGCAGAGACAGTCTCCTCAACGCTGTGTTTCACCTCATCTAGCCGGCTTGTGACATCCCTACACAGCTCAGCTATCTCTTGTTTATAGGAATGTTCCAACCTCTGCACACAGGCCTCAAAGTCATGCCTGGTAGGTAGGGCCTTAATATATGCTTCCATGTCCCAAGCACCGTAGGAGCGGCGTGAGGCAGGGGAATGGCAGGCAGACTGGGTGGATCCGTTATCTGAGTCTGGGGGAGAGCTGGCTCGCAGCCTGGATCTGGTGTGCGGCGTGGAGTGCTGAGAAGCCGCTCCATGAGAGGCCGCGTGTCTCCCTGAGGAGCGGGTCGACGCCATCTTGGATGAGGGGGGGCCGCGCTGGTCCTGCGCCAGCTTTTTAAAGAAAAATCTGTCTATGTCCCCCTCTTTGCCTGGATCGGGGGGTATGGTGGCTCTCTCCCCCACCTCTCCTCCCCATTACCGACCTGTGTAGCGGGTATAGAAGGCGTTGGTGGCCGCGATGGGTCTGGTGAGTGCGGGAGCTCCTGAAGGAAGCGACTAACTCCTCCATGCGCTAAGCCACGCCCTCAGGTACGATATTTAAAGAAATATTTCACTTTTATTTTTTCACTTTAAGCATCATTAAAATCACTGCTCCCGAAAAAACTGCCGTTTTTAAAACTTTTGCATTGACACATGTACCCTGGGGCAGGACCCGGGTCCCCAAACCCTTTTTAGGACAATAACTTGCATATTAGCCTTTAAAATTCAAACTTTTGATTTCTCACGTTCGAGTCCAATAGACTTTAACGGGGTTCGAATGTTTGCGCAAACTTTCGGTCCATTTGTGGGTTCTGGTGCGAACCGAACCGGGGGGTGTTTAGGTCATCCCTAGTTCCTAGTCAGCGCTCTTAGCCAATGACTGAGAGCGCTGACCAAAGTGTTCTGGTGGGGACAATCCCCCTGTCAGAACACAATGGCACAGCAGGGGAGATTGCTGTACTAACATCAGTTTGTTAGTACAGCGTCTCTGACCTGAGCGGTCTTTCTTTTTTTTTCCGGGTTGAATGAAAAAAAAAAAAACTAGTAGTGTGTATAAGGCTTTATTTGTACTGATAGATAATTCTTAGACAGCAGTGGCTCAATCAGAGTAACATGTTCCTGCATAGCACAGTCTTTGTAAGACTCTATGAGGACAGGCTGAGAATCATTCCTTTAATAAAACAGTGCAGACCACAGCTATCTTCATAGATATAGACAGCGTATTCTCTTTCAGTGTAGTCCAAGGTAGATCTGGTAACACAGATGACCAGCTGGAGGGATCCAAGGACAAAAGGGCCCCACTGAAACTGGAGTACTCTGGTAGCAATTAGGGAGCTGTTCCCCACAGTAGCTGGGTCTTTTGGAGAAGCTGTGCTATTGGGATTCAGCCTGGTTGTCCGCGCATCGGTCATGAAAGCAGAGGGCCCTTCACGTGGCTATAGATCACTTATCCAGACCCCTTATCAGGTGATGAAGGAAGGCAGAGAAACGCATCTTGTTGTAGCAAATAAAGTAAAAGGGGCTTATATCTAAATACTTGAGATAAGAGGAGTTCCAGGAATTGCAACCAGCCATTCCTATTGATAGGTTAGAATTTGACAGGATCCAAAAAAGCCTAAATGACATTTTTATCGCCTGAGGAACAACTCCTAGCACCTGCCAGGTACAAAAAGCAGCTGAATTTCCAAGGCAATGACTTTCAATTATTTGCTGACTTGTCCCAGATAACGATTGCAAAAAGGCGAGCAATGAAGCCCCTTGTCCTGGAATTACAGCGCCACAACATCATCTATCAGTGGGGGGTTCCCATTTTCCTTACGCTTTGCCTACAAAGGGAAGAAATACACCTGTAGATCCTTTGATGAACTCCAGCAAACCCTCCTAGATCTGAATCTCATGGAACCAGTCCCATGAAATACCCCATTCCGCAGGAGATCAACATCTCTTTCATCCGCAGGAAACCCTTCCCATCCCAACCTGAAAAATGGTACCCATCCAACTCACAAGAGAGGTCGCTACACATCACCTCCTCAGGAACAAAATGATTCTATGGACTGAAGGATGCTCCCATAAGATTCTATGGACTGAAGGATGCTCCCATAACTGTGAACTTGACTCTTTTTTCACCCTTTCTAGTCTTTCTAAAGACTCTCAGGGCTTCACCTTATCCCTTTTAGTTCACCAATTCAACATTTACTTTCAATTTTCTCTGTTTCAGTTGACTCACCAAGACTGCATTTACAAATTATAATCATAGTTTTAAGTTCTTTGCTTATCCCATTGCATGCATAGTGTGTTTTTTTTTTTTTTAGATATTTTTTTTTTTTTTTTTTATCCTGGATAATTTTTGTCCCAAGTAATGGACATAACTGTAAGGTCTTTTGGCATTCATAAGAAGTATTATGACCAAAGGTCACATTCGTTTTAATTTTTATGACTTTGCTGACCGCTAGCCTATCATTAGGAAGTTTTAAGGTAGTTTTGGCACTGTAATTTTAGGAATTCCTCACTCTACCTTTCCTGGTAGATCCTTCTGTTATACCCTTATTGTTAACTGATCCAGTTTTCATCCCCCAAATCCCTTAATCACTCCCTTAGCACATCTTACTTCCATACCAGGAAACCCTGGGGTAGTCAGATGCCATTCTCTTATTTCCCATTTCCCCTGTTGCCCCCTTTTTAACTAGTTATAGTTAACTTTAACTTTACCAGTTTTCATTATAAGTCGTGTGGTTTACAGTTATGTACATTAATAAGAAGCTTTCATTAGAAGGCTCTCCTCCCACGAACAGGAGATCCCTGCGCCTTATTTTGCCTCCCTCATTCAACCACATAATATGTGGAAGTCTGACGGAAGCACCCTTTCCCCTGAGGGTGATTTTTGTCCCCACTCACGGGATATGTTTGAATGTGTTTTTCTGTTGAATTACTTATTATTTTCTCTAACCATTTCTGTTTTATTTCTTTTCCTCACTTCAGTAATCACCTCTGTAGCACTACACCCGAAGGAGCTGCTGGTTTGTTTGGGTCTGCGTTCTGCCTATCAACCCCAAAGTTTGGCTCGAACCCTCCCTTGGCACAACTGGACCACACAATGATTGTGAAACCCACTGTTGACTGGGAACCACAATGATATCATAAAATGATATAACTTACAATTAGATATGGTTACCTTATGCTGGCCACCGGTCCAAGAAGGTAACAGATAAGACTCACACAATGTTTCTGTTTAACCAAAAGATAATGGTTTACTTAGTGAGAAAAGATAACCAACTTAAACAAGTACAGTTGACTGCTTACGGGCCCTATAAGAGTCAATACTAGAATAAAGAAATAGAAAACAACTTACAATTCTGTTATCTATATATATATATATATATATGTATCTATGAGCTCTTTGACTCCCTCTAGCGGGCACTACTGTTACTACAGTGTCCTATCGCTTTCTAGTTAAGACCAGTAAACGGAATCCAGTAAAAGTTCCTTCCTGTAGTAAGGGTCTTCGCTAGCTCTCGTTGGTGCACGTTAAAACATTTGTAATCCAACAAGTATGGGAAAGTCAGAAACAACATCCGAAGTAATTACCAATGTATATGACTTGCGGGCGACACAGGCGCCAATACTTTAAATACACTGCCACTGCGGGATGCAATGTGTCCTTGCACGTGGCGTGTTAACTTTCCAAAGAAACAATGGTGGCAGGTCTATAAGGCCCACCTCCCTGCGATTCAGTTAATTGTCGTTGGGCAGGTGCCCTTCTCACCAAACAAGGCCTCGGTTCTCCTGTATGCTCCGCAGCTTGCAGCATCCGATCCTCTGCACAGCCATAGTAGGTGTCGATGGATGGACGACTCTGGTTGCTGAGGAGTGTGAGCTGGACATCCACGATGAGGATCCCTCTCACGAGATTAGACAGGCGGTCTCTGGCGACGGTGGGCACAGGCTTCTTGGGCCTAGACACACTGGAAGCCGGCCTCAATGCAGGCTTCCTTCTTGATAGATGGCCGCGTCCCAAGAGATAGAATGTAACTCCTCCCTTCCTTTAAATAACCTCTCCCAGCTGGCTGTGCGGTGATGCAGTGCACCCTGGTAGCACAGCTGCACCGTGGGTAGTGTAGTCTGATTCACAATGCATTGTTTTAATATCATTGAAGCAAATAAGTTACTGCAATATAACAAATTGAACACCGGAGGGAGCTAAGTTCCTTCTTAATTGTCAAACTGTAGGCTATCTCTACATTGCAAAGTGGAACCTTGCTACTCACTCTCCCCGCTTAAAATCTTTGGTCCCCAAAGATGACAACAATTTGTAACCTAGTACATGCTTTGTCAATATATGCGGAGAAAAATTCAGTTAGTATATATACATGGTGCAAGACAGTTCACATTTGTAAAAGAACCAGGCAGAGGAACCCCCCACCAAGCTTTGGAGAGGAGGTTGTCTTGCCTACAGGCCACCTTAACTGGTATGGCCCAACCAGATGTGCCAGGGGGTGAGCTAGGGTTGTCCTCCACCAAATTTGCAGTGGAAGAACTATGCGTATCAATTGTCCTTTTAGAAGTGAGAATGGCTTCTTCAGAGCATTCACCCAGTTGATCATAAGTCAGTCTTTTGGGAGGGTGAATGACTATTCTTTCTCTTTGCTCCTTAGGTGCTAGGGTCTCATGAGTGATAGACTCAGTTTCTTTCTCTACTTGTTCAAGTACACTGGACTCTATGTCCGCTGGAGTATCCAGTTCCTCTTCTGAAAAAGATGAGACCTCTTCATAGTCCCCCAGAGTATACTGTGAGGCACATACCCAGGGGCCTCTGGTCGGAAAGCGCTACTGTCAGTTACTTCAGGTGAGGCTAGAGGAGAGGTCATGGATTCTTATTGTTGAGTAGGGATGAGCTCGGTGTTCGAGTCGAACGCATGTTCGACTCGAACATCGCCTGTTCGCCTGTTCGGCGAAACCAGAACTTTGTGGGCCGTTCGCGCCAAATTCGTGTGACGCGAACGGCCCACAATGCACTGCGCCATCGCACTGCATTGCCGGCGCTGTGATTGGCCAAGCATGCACTGTGACCCCGCATGCTTGGCCAATCACAGCGCCGGCAGCGAGGAGAGCCATAATTGGCCACAGGCAGGATGCCTGTGGCCAATTATAGCTATGGGGGTTTAGTACACGCCCCACACTATATAAGCCCACGAGCGCGGCGGCCTTGTGTAGTGTGTTCCGGCGTGCAGGGAAAGAGCTAGATAGGCAGGGACAGTGTGTTCTACAGTGTGTTCTTTTCTCAGGCATCTGCAGGAGTTAGTGGGTGTTGTGTGCCTCCAGCACAGTATACACCTGTATCTACTGTGAGGGGGTTAGCTCGGCAGCGGGTGTGTGTGACCCCCGGGATGGGCTCCCCACACAAAACAGGCCCAGCAAACGGAGGTTGTGGTTTTCAAAATCAAAAAAGGTGCGGTTTATTTTCTATTTACAGTGACAAAACACAGCAAAGCAAAAGAAACATAACCAAAATAAATCCTGGTCAAGTTGACCTCTGACTAAACATACAGGTTTCCTAACTAACAACTGGGATCAGCCTAGTGCTGTCCTAGTCCCTAAGTCCCTGGTTTAGTAAAAGTCCAAACAAATAGCCACACAGGCTTTGCCTCACCGCACAGGGGTTCACTCTCCCTAGACAGTCCACACAGGTCTGGTTCCAGGCATGAGCTAACATCTAATGAAGCTGGGAGTTCTTATAGAGGCCTAAATGAGCTGACAAGCTTCAGCTGGCCTCATCAACTCCCTGTCTGCACGACGCCCAGCCCTCTCCCTAGAGGTATGAGTCATCCATGAGCCCACTAGCCTTATACAACTCTCCACCTAGTTGTATAAGTCGGCGTAAAGCCTGAATCTGGGCGAAATATATCTACCCCCCTGGATGCAACCAGGTGACTTTACCTTCCTGCTGTCACATACCCCCCCCTCTTGTTTTAACCTCGGGGTTGGAACACCAGCAATCAGGCATTCATGTACTCGAGACAAAGCATCCACATTCCCCATTTGAACGCCAGGGCGATGCTTTACTGTGAAGTTGAATTCCTGGAGGGCCAGGAACCACCTATTCACTCTTCTATTTGTTTCCTTGTTTTGAGCCATCCACTTTAACGGAGCGTGATCCGTAACCATGTCAAAGTGCCTACCTAGCAGGTAGTACCGAAGGGAATCTAGAGCCCACTTCACCGCTAAACACTCCTTTTCAACGGTGGCGTAATTTACCTCATGGGACTTCAACTTCCTGCTGAGGTAAATGACTGGGTGCTCTTCCCCGTTCCAGACCTGGGACAATACTGCTCCTAACCCCACATCTGACGCATCACTTTGTACGACAAAGTCTTTAGAGAAGTCGGGTGAGTACAACACTGGCTGGCTACATAAGGCTTGTTTCAAGAATTGGAATGCTGCCTCAGCCTCGGGGGTCCATTTAATCATGACCGACCCTTTCCCCTTCGTCAGGTTGGTTAGGGGCACAGCCTTAGAAGCAAAGTGGGGAATGAATCGCCGATAATACCCAGCGATTCCCAGAAAGGCTCGTACCTGCTTCTTGCTGTTGGGACGTGGCCAACTCTGGATGGCCTCGACTTTGTTGAGTTGGGGTTTTATTACTCCCCTCCCAATGGTGTACCCAAGATATTTGGCCTCCTCCTGCCCAATGGTACACTTCTTGGGGTTAGCCGTAAACCCCGCTTCCCGAACAGAGTCCAGGACTGCTTGCACTTTTGGCAGATGTGAGGCCCAATCTGTGCTATGGACAATTACGTCATCCAGGTAAGCCGCAGCATACTTTCGATGGGGCCTCAGCATCTGGTCCATTTTCCGCTGGAATGTGGCCGGCGCATTCTGTAACCCGAACGGCATTCTTTTATATTGGAACGCCCCGTCTGGGGTTACAAATGCGGTTTTCTCTTTGGCCGACTTGGCCAGGGGGATTTGCCAATACCCTTTTGTGAGGTCAAGAGTCGTCATGTATCGGGCTGTTCCCAGCCGGTCGATCAACTCATCTATACGTGGCATGGGGTAGGTGTCAAATTTTGTAACTTTGTTCAACTGACGAAAATCGTTACAAAATCGCCAGCTCCCATCCGGTTTAGGCACCAACACGATGGGACTAGACCAATCACTTTGGGACTCCTCTATCACCCCTAAGTTCAGCATTTTCTGTACTTCCTCCCGTATTGCCTCCCGTCGAGCCTCTGGGATCCGATAGGGTTTTAACTTCACCCTTTCACCGGGCGGGGTAATGATGTCATGCTCTACCCCAGATGTTTGTCCCGGCAGCTCAGAGAATACCTCCTTGTTGCGAAGCACAAACTCCTTAACCTCCTGTTGTTGGGGTTGTGACAAGGTGGCTGCTATTCCAACCTCAGGAATCACGCAACCAGTTTGAGCTGGTGACCAAGTGTCTGCGACTAGGGACTCTCTATCCCTCCAGGCTTTCAACAGATTAACGTGATAGATCTGTTCGGGCTTTCGCCTTCCTGGTTGTCTGACCTTGTAATTCACTTCGCTCACTTTTTCCATTATCTCGTAGGGGCCTTGCCATTTGGCAAGGAATTTACTTTCAACCGTAGGGACAAGTACCAATATCCTATCCCCCGGGGAAAAGGTACGGGTCTTGGCACCACGGTTGTACACTCTCTGCTGTGCCAACTGCGCTTGGGCCAAATGTTCCTTCACGATGGGCATTACCTGTGCAATTCGATCTTGCATCAGGGCGACATGCTCAATCACACTCCTGTGGGGAGAACTCTCACTTTCCCAAGTTTCCTTGGCAATATCCAACAGCCCTCTTGGGTGTCTCCCATACAGTAACTCAAAGGGGGAGAATCCTGTAGAGGATTGGGGCACCTCCCTAATAGCAAACATCAAATAAGGAAGTAAACAGTCCCAATCCTTTCCATCTCTATCCACCACTTTCTTCAACATTTGTTTTAGGGTTTTGTTGAATCTTTCAACCAGCCCATCGGTTTGGGGGTGATACACAGACGTACGCAATTGCGTCACTTTGAACAATTTACACAGCTCTTTCATAACCCGGGACATAAAGGGTGTACCTTGGTCCGTAAGCAGTTCTTTACAAATACCCACCCGGCTAAAAACAAGAGATAGCTCTTTGGCTATGGTTTTGGCCGAGGTATTTCGGAGAGGGATCGCTTCTGGATAACGGGTGGCATAGTCCATTATAACTAATATGTACTGGTGCCCCCTAGCGGACTTGATTATAGGACCTACCAAATCCATGGCGATCCTCTCAAACGGGACCTCAATGATGGGTAGAGGGACCAGCGGGCTACGGAAATGTGGCATCGGGGCCAACCTCTGACACACAGGGCAGGAGGAACAATAATTTTCTACGTCCTTCATCACCCCCGGCCAATAGAATCTCTGTAATACCCTCTCTCGGGTTTTCTCTGTCCCCAGATGACCTCCAAGAATGTGCCCATGGGCCAACTCCAACACCAACTTCCTGTAAGGTTTGGGCACCACAAGCTGCTCAACGGTTTCTTCTGCCCTTTTTGCCACCCGATACAGTAGGTCCTTCTCTACGCTGAAGTATGGGTAAGTGCAGGTATTATCTGGGTTCACTAACTCGCCATCTATTTTCACTACGTTTTCCCGTGCCTTTATTAGGGCGGGGTCTTTCAACTGTTCTGTGGCAAAGTTTTCCCTGTGAACCTCAAGATCAGAAAACTCCACAGACGGTAGGTTTTCGTCTGAGGAGGTGGGCTCCTCTCCAGTTTCTTGAGTCTCCCCTGCCAATACTGATAAGGGAAATTCCGGAGAGTCCTCACCACTCTCAGGGGAGTTCTGGCTATCACATTCCTGGTACATAGGGGCACCAGTGAGGGGCTCAGGATCATCCCACAGTTCCCAGAACTTCGGAAAATCCCTTCCCACAATGGCGTCATGCGGTAACTGAGATACTAAGCCCACTGGATGAGAGAGGGTACCTTTGGGGGTCTCGAAACACACTGTAGTCACTGGATACTCTCGGGTGTCCCCATGCACACAAATAACAGCTACCTTGCTATTCCCAGAGACCTCTGTTTTAACTAACTCAGCCTTTATCAGGGTCACAAGGCTACCTGAATCCAGCAATACCACAACATTTCTACCATTAACACACATTTTGCATAAATGTTTCTCAGTTCCTCGAATGGCAGTGCATGCGACTGTCGCACACAGCGACTGACGTCTGCCCGTCAGAAAGTCACACTGCATGGGTTCCTCCACAACCGGGCAATTGGCTGCAATATGTCCCGCTTGCCGGCAGCGGTAGCAAACGATCCTTCTTGCCGCCTCTTGAGCCGCTGATTTCCCAGGCTGTTCTCGCCAAACTTGGGGTAGAGCTCCCACCCTCTCACTCTCTCCACCCTCACCCCTTGGAATCCTCTTATCCGCCCCTGGGGATGGTCTGGTCTTAGGGTGGAAAGTCCGAGTGTCTCTGGAAGAGGCCGTCAGGTTCTCTGTAGCCAAGTATTTCTCCACACGATCCACAAGACCATCGGCCGTCTCTGGGTCTCCATGGCTTACCCACTTTTGGATGGCAGTAGGAAGAGCTCTCAAAAACCGATCCATTACAACACGTTCCACAATCTTTGGTGCGGACAAAGTCTCTGGCTGTAGCCACTTTCTGCTCAGGTGAATGAGATCATACATTTGAGACCTGGGGGGTTTTCCAAGCTGGAAAGTCCAGTTATGCACACGCTGAGCCCGGACAGCCTGGGTGACACCCAGCCTTGCCAATATTTCAGCTTTTAGCATCACATAGTCTTTTGCTTGGTTAGGCTCTAGGTCATAGTAAGCTTTCTGCGATTCACCAGTTAACAGAGGAGCCACCAGTCCAGCCCACTGCTCCTCAGGCCACTTTTCTCTTTCAGCGGTCCTTTCAAATGTGGTCAAAAATACCTCTGGATCATCCTCTCCAGTCATTTTTGTCAATAAACGACTCACCCCAAAGGACGCGGTATTAGTGGGACGGCTTTCCTCACTGGTCTGCGGACGTTGCTGCATTACTGCTTCCATCTGTTGTTGTAGTCTCTGCTCTTGCTTCTGCAACAGGTCTATGAAGCGGGCCTCAGATTGCTGCTGGGCTCGTTGCTGAGCCTCCAGACTCTGTTGCAAAGTTGCGTTTGTCTGCTGCTGGGCTGCAAGGCTCCTTTGCAAACCTGCATTTGTCTGCTGTTGATTGGCATTTGCTAGAGCCAGCTGCTTCAGTATCTCCTCCATGCTGGCTTAAAAAAAAACTGCCACTGGTTCTCCACCAACTGTGAGGGGGTTAGCTCGGCAGCGGGTGTGTGTGACCCCCGGGATGGGCTCCCCACACAAAACAGGCCCAGCAAACGGAGGTTGTGGTTTTCAAAATCAAAAAAGGTGCGGTTTATTTTCTATTTACAGTGACAAAACACAGCAAAGCAAAAGAAACATAACCAAAATAAATCCTGGTCAAGTTGACCTCTGACTAAACATACAGGTTTCCTAACTAACAACTGGGATCAGCCTAGTGCTGTCCTAGTCCCTAAGTCCCTGGTTTAGTAAAAGTCCAAACAAATAGCCACACAGGCTTTGCCTCACCGCACAGGGGTTCACTCTCCCTAGACAGTCCACACAGGTCTGGTTCCAGGCATGAGCTAACATCTAATGAAGCTGGGAGTTCTTATAGAGGCCTAAATGAGCTGACAAGCTTCAGCTGGCCTCATCAACTCCCTGTCTGCACGACGCCCAGCCCTCTCCCTAGAGGTATGAGTCATCCATGAGCCCACTAGCCTTATACAACTCTCCACCTAGTTGTATAAGTCGGCGTAAAGCCTGAATCTGGGCGAAATATATCTACCCCCCTGGATGCAACCAGGTGACTTTACCTTCCTGCTGTCACACTACCCTTTATTGCTGTTCTCTAAGCTAGATAGGCTGGGACAGTGTGTTCTTTTCTCAGGCATCTGCAGGAGTTAGTGGGTGTTGTGGGCCTCCAGCACAGTATACACCTGTATCTACCCTTTATTGCTGTTCTCTAAGCTAGATAGGCTGGGACAGTGTGTTCTTTTCTCAGGCATCTGCAGGGGTTAGTGGGTGTTGTGTGCCTCCAGCACAGTATACACCTGTATCTACCCTTTATTGCTGTTATTTAAGCTAGATAGGCAGGGACAGTGTGTTCTTTTCTCAGGCATCTGCAGGAGTTAGTGGGTGTTGTCTGCCTCCAGCACAGTATACACCTGTATCTACACTTTATTGCTGTTCTCTAATACAGGCATCTGCAGGAGTTAGTGGGTGTTGTGTGCCCCAGCACAGTATACACCTGTATCTACACTTTATTGCTGTTCTCTAATACAGGCATCTGCAGGAGTTAGTGGGTGTTGTGTGCCCCAGCACAGTATACAACTGTATCTACACTTTATTGCTGTTCTCTAATTCAGGCATCTTCAGGAGTTAGTGGGTGTTGTGTGCCCCAGCACAGTATACACCTGTATATACCCGTTATTGCTGTTCTCTAATCCAGGCATCTGCAGGAGTTAGTGGGTGTTGTGTGCCCCAGCACAGTATACACCTGTATCTACACTTTATTTCTGTTCTCTAATACAGGCATCCGCAGGAGTTAGTGGGTGTTGTGTGCCCCAGCACAGTATACACCTGTATCTACACTTTATTGCTGTTCTCTAATACAGGCATCTGCAGGAGTTAGTGGGTGTTGTGTGCCCCAGCACAATATACACCTGTATCTACACTTTATTGCTGTTCTCTAATACAGGCATCTGCAGGAGTTAGTGGGTGTTGTGTGCCCCAGCACAGTATACACCTGTATATACCCGTTATTGCTGTTCTCTAATACAGGCATCTGCAGGAGTTAGTGGGTGTTGTGTGCCCCAGCACAGTATACACCTGTATCTACACTTTATTGCTGTTCTCTAATACAGGCATCTGCAGGAGTTAGTGGGTGTTGTGTGCCCCAGCACAGTATACACCTGTATATACCCGTTATTGCTGTTCTCTAATACAGGCATCTGCAGGAGTTAGTGGATGTTGTGTGCCCCAGCAGAGTATACACCTGTATCTACACTTTATTGCTGTTCTCTAATACAGGCATCTGCAGGAGTTAGTGGGTGTTGTGTGCCCCAGCACAGTATACACCTGTATCTACACTTTTTTGCTGTTCTCTAATACAGGCATCTGCAGGAGTTAGTGGGTGTTGTGTGCCCGAGCACAGTATACACCTGTATGTACCCGTTATTGCTGTTCTCTAATACAGGCATCTGCAGGAGTTAGTGGGTGTTGTGTGCCCCAGCACAGTATACACCTGTATCTACACTTTATTGCTGTTCTCTAATACAGGCATCTGCAGGAGTTAGTGGGTGTTGTGTGCCTCCAGCACAGTATACACCTGTATCTACCCTTTTTTGCTGGTGTTCTCTAATAAAGGCATCTGCAGGAGTTAATGGGTGTTGTGTGCCTCCAGCACAGCACAGTATACACCTGTATCTACCCTTTTTTGCTGGTGCTCTCTAATAAAGGCATCTGCAGGAGTTAGTGGGTGTTGTGTGCCTCCAGCACAGCACAGTATACACCCGTATCTACCCTTTATTGCTGGTGTTCTCTAAAAAAGGCATCTGCAGGAGTTAGTGGGTGTTGTGTGCCTCCAGCACGGCACAGTATACACCCGTATCTACCCTTTATTGCTGGTGTTCTCTAATAAAGGCATCTGCAGGAGTTAGTGCGTGTTGTGTGCCTCCAGCACAGCACAGTATACACCTGTATCTACCCTTTATTGCTGGTGCTCTCTAATACAGGCATCTGCAGGAGTTAGTGAGTGTTGTGTGCCTCCAGCACAATATACACTACCCAATTGCTGGTTTTCCCATCTTCCTGCAGGCCATTACTATGTCTGGAAGGCCAACAAGGAGAGGCAGACAGTCACGAGCCAATAAAAGAGGGCAAGCAGGCTCTGTGTCTAGAGACAACAGTGCTGGTCATGGACGCGGTGCATTGTTATCAGCATGTGGCCATGGGACACGCTTGAGCTGCATCATGCCGAAGACTTGGTAGAGTGGATGACCAAGCCCTCCTCATCCTCCTCATCCTCTCTCACCCAGGCTCAGGGTACTGGCAAAGCAGCTGCCAAAGCGTCCTCTTCCCTCGTATCAATGTCATCATCAGTCACTCCTTCCCTAGACCCACCATGTCCTCCTGAGGAGTCCCCCGAACTGTTTGAGCACAGTGTTGGGTACATGCTCCAAGAGGATGCCCAGTGTTTTGAAGGGTCTGATGATGATACCCAGCTAGAGGAAGGCAGTAGCGTGAGCGCAGAGAGAAGGGATGCTCAAGAAGGACAACAATCTGGCAGTCATGTTCCAGCAGCTGCAGCATACTGCCAGATTGGCTCCAGTGATGAGGAGGGAGGGGATGATGAGATCACTGACTCCACGTGGGTGCCTGATAGGAGAGAGGAGGAGGAGGAGGAGGATGAGGAGGAGGCACATCTCCAACGGGGCAGGATGCCCTCCGGGGGCCAGCGTAAGGGCAGCACACTGACTGAATCACACCGCAGAGCTCCGCCTGTGCAGGGCGCTGCCTCTGCCCGTTATTCCAAAAGTTCTTTGGTGTGGGCCTTTTTTGAGTCAAGTGCATCAGATCGCACCGCTGCTATTTGTAACATATGTCTCAAGCGTATCTCGCGTGGCCAAAACATCAGCCGCTTGGGCACCACATGCTTGACCAGACATATGTTGACCTGCCATGCAGCTTGTTTGCAAGCGTACCTTAAAGACCCACACCAAAGAACAAAGCGGACCTCTCCTTGCTCCTCATCAGCTGGGATCTCCAACCCCACTATACCTTCAGTCCTCTCTGAAACCTGCACTGAGAGGAATGAAGGTGTAGAATTAGGTGTGTCACAGCCAAGTACTTGCGGGCACTCTGCTAGCAGTACACCGACGTCCGATTGTAGTAGGCAAATTTCCCTGCCCCAGCTGCTGGACCGTCGAAAGAAGTTCACTCCCAGCCATCCACCTGCCCAGCGGTTGAATGCTAGCTTGGCTAAATTGCTAGCACTTCAACTGCTGCCATTTCAGTTGGTAGAATCGGCCCCCTTCCGTGAGTTTGTGCAATGTGCGGTTCCTCAGTGGCAGGTTCCCAAACACCACTTTTTCTCACGGAAGGCGATTCCGGCTCTCTACCGGCATGTGGAAGGCAATGTTCATGCCTCGCTGGACAGGGCGGTCAGCGGTAAGGTGCATATTACCGCTGACTCATGGTCCAGCAGGCATGGACAAGGACATTACCTTTCTTTCACGGCCCATTGGGTCACTCTTTTGGCAGCTGGGAAGGATGCAGGTCAAGGTGCAATAGTGTTGGAGGTTGTTCCGCTGCCACGCCTCCAAAATGCTACTACTGGTTGTGACACACCTCTTTCCTCCACCCCCTCCTCTTCTTCTTCCTCCATGGCCTCTTCCTGTGCTTTGTCCTTGGAACCAGCGGTGCTCCGTAGGCGTTCAAGGGGCTACGCAAGTACGCAGGCAAAAAGATGCCATGCCATGCTTGCGCTGGTGTGTTTAGGGGACAGGAACCACACTGGGGCAGAGGTTCTGTCAGCTCTGCAGGGGCAGGCCGAAAGGTGGTTGATGCCACGCCAGCTTAAGCCAGGAATGGTGGTTTGCGACAATGGCACCAACCTCCTCTCCGACCTCCGACAGGGACAACTGACCCATGTGCCCTGTGTGGCTCACGTCCTTAACCTGGTGGTGCAGCGGTTCTTGGGCAGGTACCCGGGCTTACAGGATGTCCTGAGGCAGGCCAGGAAAGTCTGTGTGCATTTCTACAGATCATATAATGCCAGTGCTCGGCTAGCTGAGCTGCAAAAGGAGTTGAACCTGCCCAAGAACCGCCTTATATGTGACATGCCCCCCAGGTGGAACTCAACGTTGGCCATGCTGCAGCGGCTGCACATGCAGAAGAGGGCCATTAATGAGTACCTGTGCAACTACGGCACCAGGACAGGGTCAGGGAAGCTTGGGTTTTTTTCACCACGCCAGTGGGGCATTATCAGGGATGCATGCACTGTCCTGGCACCATTTGAGGAGGCCACAAGGATGGTGAGCAGTGACAGTGCATGCATCAGTGACACTGTACCTCTTGTCCACCTGTTGGAGCATACGCTGCGTGGAATAATGGACAGGGCACTTGAGGCAGAACAGAGGCCCCCTTTACCCAGACAGTGTTCCTTCTGTCCCACCCATCACACAGGAAGAGGAGGAGGAGGATTGTGTCAGCATGGAGGTGGAGCATGGCACTCAGTATCAACAGCAGCAGTCTTTTAGGGATGATTTACAGTCCCAACAAACCCGTGGACTTGTACGTGGCTGGGAGGAGGTGGCTGCGGATCATGTCGTCCTTAGTGACCCAGAGGACTCCGGACCGAATGCCTCAGCTAACCTGCGCTGCATGGCCTCCCTGATCCTGCAAAGTCTGCGGAAGGATCCTCGTATTCTTCGGATCAAGGAGAGGGACCATTACTGGCTAGCCCAGGGCCGGCCCTACCATGGGACCCGGTGGTACCATTGTACCAGGCGGCACATTCAGGGGAGCGGCAAGTTGCCACTATCCAGTTCCGCCCACTCCACTCCCCCTGCACTCAGGGCTGGCGGTACCACTAGGCAGCCGCCTAGGGCGCAGCCATGGCCACTGGTTCCCTATCTCAATGTGTGACAGTAGTAGTCCTTGCCGCCGCGCAGTCCTGTGGAGGAAGAGGCACTGGGAGCTTGACGCAGCCTCGATCATCCAACAGTTGTTGGGTCAGTAGGTGGATCAATGTGCTCCCCTCCCCCGGCTCCTCCCCTTCTCCCGCGCTCTGCGAATCTCCTACCAAGTACCATGTGCAGAGCGCGGATAATGGCTGCCGCCGCCGCCGCTGCTGAGCAGCTCCTTGAATTCCTCTCCAGGATGGACGGCCGTAGTGTGGAAGACGTAGGTACTGTGAATGACGGTCCGCTGCCCGACACTGACAGCATCCAGTGACGTCACTCCCTGAACGAGGGAGCCCGAACATCCCTGCTACCAGCCGCCCGTGATGACCTCACACACAGCCCTAATGCTATGATGCCATCTACTGTCTCCTGTCATCATCATGCTCCTCGTCATCCCCCTGTTCCTGGCATGATCCCACCACCCTACCTCTGAGGCCTGTCTTACATTTTATCACCCCCTGTCATCTCCATCCTCCCTGTCATCTTCCTACCACCCACCCCTGTCATCTCCATATTCCCTGTCATCTCCATATTCCCTGTCATCTCCATCCTCCCTGTCATCTTCCTACCACCCACCCCTGTCATCTTCATCCTCCCTGTCAGCTTCCTACCACCCACCCCTGTCATCTCTATCCTCCCTGTCAGCTTCCTACCACCCACCCCTGTCATCTTCATCCTCCCTGTCAGCTTCCTACCACCCACTCCTGTCATCTCCATCCTCCCTGTCAGCTTCCTACCACCCACCCCTGTCATCTCTATCCTCTTTGTCAGCTTCCTACCACCCACCCCTGTCATCTCCATCCTCCCTGTCAGCTTCCTACCACCCACCCCTGTCGTCTTCATCCTCCCTATCAGCTTCCTACCACCCACCCCTGTCATCTCCATCCTCCCTGTCAGCTTCCTACCACCCACTCCTGTCATCTCCATCCTCCCTGTCAGCTTCCTACCACCCACTCCTGTCATCTCCATCCTCCCTGTCAGCTTCCTACCACCCACCCCTGTCATCTTCATCCTCCCTGTCAGCTTCCTACCACCCACTCCTGTCATCTCCATCCTCCCTGTCAGCTTCCTACCACCCACCCCTGTCATCTCCATCCTCTTTGTCAGCTTCCTACCACCCGCCCCTGTCATCTCCATCCTCCCTGTCAGCTTCCTACCACCCACCCCTGTCGTCTTCATCCTCCCTATCAGCTTCCTACCACCCACCCCTGTCATCTCCATATTCCCTGTCATCTCCATATTCCCTGTCATCTCCATCCTCCCTGTCATCTTCCTACCACCCACCCCTGTCATCTTCATCCTCCCTGTCAGCTTCCTACCACCCACCCCTGTCATCTCTATCCTCCCTGTCAGCTTCCTACCACCCACCCCTGTCATCTTCATCCTCCCTGTCAGCTTCCTACCACCCACTCCTGTCATCTCCATCCTCCCTGTCAGCTTCCTACCACCCACCCCTGTCATCTCTATCCTCTTTGTCAGCTTCCTACCACCCGCCCCTGTCATCTCCATCCTCCCTGTCAGCTTCCTACCACCCACCCCTGTCGTCTTCATCCTCCCTATCAGCTTCCTACCACCCACCCCTGTCATCTCCATCCTCCCTGTCAGCTTCCTACCACCCACTCCTGTCATCTCCATCCTCCCTGTCAGCTTCCTACCACCCACTCCTGTCATCTCCATCCTCCCTGTCAGCTTCCTACCACCCACCCCTGTCATCTTCATCC
Source organism: Rana muscosa (assembly GCA_029206835.1). Taxonomy (NCBI): domain Eukaryota; kingdom Metazoa; phylum Chordata; class Amphibia; order Anura; family Ranidae; genus Rana; species Rana muscosa. Next base: position 670,933,786 of record CM055118.1, read on the forward strand.
TCCCTGTCAGCTTCCTACCACCCACTCCTGTCATCTCCATCCTCCCTGTCAGCTTCCTACCACCCGCCCCTGTCATCTCCATCCTCCCTGTCAGCTTCCTACCACCCACCCCTGTCGTCTTCATCCTCCCTATCAGCTTCCTACCACCCACCCCTGTCATCTCCATCCTCCCTGTCAGCTTCCTACCACCCACCCCTGTCATCTCCATCCTCCCTGTCAGCTTCCTACCACCCACCCCTGTCATCTCCATCCTCCCTGTCAGCTTCCTACCACCCACCCCTGTCATCTCCATCCTCCCTGTCATCTTCCTACCACCCCCTGTAATCTTCATCCTCCCTGTCAGCTTCCTACCACCCACCCACCCCTGTCATATTCCTACCACCCCCTGTAATCTTCATCCCCCCCTGCCAGCTTCCTACCACCCCACCCCCTTAATTTACTGGTGCACATCACATATGATGGACGCAGGGACATTTTTTTTTTGGGGGGGGGGCGCACATAGCTGGTCTTGCCTAGGGCGCCAAATTGCCTAGCACCGGCCCTGCCTGCACTGTGAGGCAAATTGCCACTGGCCAGCCCGTTCCGCCCGCCAGCCCGTTCTGCCCGCTTCACTCCCCGCTGCACTGTGAGGCAAATTGTCGCCAACTCGTTCCGCCCGCTCCGCGCTTCACTGTGAGGCAAATTGACGCCCGCCTGCCAGCCAGCCTGCTCCGCTCCACCTGTTCTGCCCGCACGCTCAATTCACCTGGGCGTCGGGCCCAGGTAAAAGGAGCGTGCGGGCAGAACAGGGGAACAGTCAGCGGGCGTGACAGTCAGCAGGTGAGCGGGCTTGCTGGCCAATCAGCGGGCGGGGGAGCAGAGAGATGACATCATCTCTCACTGCCCGCCCTGCATCGCTGCAGTTCGGCCCCCACTGTGTGGGCAGCAGAGAGATTACATTATCTCTCTGCTGCCCTCCTTTACTCTGGGACACAGCAAGTGGCAATCCGTTATGTGTGGCAGGTGACGTCATGGCAAGTGACAATCTGCAATGTGTGGCAGATGACGTGGCAAGTGACAATCCGCTATGTGTGGCAGGTGACATTGTGGCAAGTGACAATCCGCAATGTGTGGCAGGTGACGTGGCAAGTGACAATCCGCTACGTGTAGCAGGTGACGTGGCAAGTGACAATCTGCAACATGTGGCATGTGACGTCGTGGCAAGTGAAAATCCGCAATGTGTGGCAGGTGGCGTTGTGGCAAGTGACAATCCCCTACGTGTGGTAGGTGACGTGGCAAGTGACAATCTGCAACGTGTGGCAGGTGACATCATGGCAAGTGGCAATCCGCAATGTGTGACAGGTGGCACGTGACAATCTGCTACATGTGGCAGGTGACGTGGCAAGTGACAATCAGCTACGTGTAGCAGGTGACATCGTGGCAAGTGACAATCCGCAATGTGTGGCAGGTGACAATGTGCATCTGAAGGCAGGTGACGTTGGCAAGTGACACGCTCGGGGCTCCCACTGATTCTGCAATAATGGTGAGTTGAACTATTTTATTTTATATAACAATGTAATAATAGAAATAATGCACTTGAAGCATTTTTATTATTATTATTTTTTTACTAGTAATGGTAGTGATCTGAGATTTTTTTTTTGCGAGACTGCGACATTGCGGTGGACAGGTCGGACACTTTTGACACATTTTTGGGACCATTGACATCTATACAGCGATCTGTGCTATAAAAATGCACTGATTACTGTGTAAATGTCACTGTTAGGGAAGGGGTTAAATGTGTTTCCTGGGAGGTGTTTCTAACAGTGGGGGGGGATGGGAATGACTGGAGGAGGAGAGAAATCTCTGTTCCTAATCACTAGGAACAGCAGATCTGTCTCTCCTCCCCTGTCAGAATGGGGATCTGTCTATTTACATTGACAGTTCCCCGTTCTGGCTCTCTGTGGACCGATCGTGGGTGGACGGCTGACATTGCGGCCGCCGGCCAGGCACAGGTCCTTTTATACTCCTATATACATGTATAGAGCCATGACAGGTCCTTTTTATACTCCTACATACATGTATAGAGCCATGACAGGTCCTCTTTATACTCCTACATACATGTATAGAGCCATGACAGGTCCTCTTTATACTTCTACATAGATGTATAGAGCCATGACAGGTCCTCTTTATACTCCTACATACATGTATAGAGCCATGACAGGTCCTCTTTATACTCCTACATACATGTATAGAGCCATGACAGGTCCTCTTTATACTTCTACATAGATGTATAGAGCCATGACAGGTCCTCTTTATACTCCTACATACATGTATAGAGCCATGACAGGTCCTCTTTATACTTCTACATAGATGTATAGAGCCATGACAGGTCCTCTTTATACTCCTACATACATGTATAGAGCCATGACAGGTCCTTTTTATACTCCTACATACATGTATAGTGCCATGACAGGTCCTCATTATACTTCTATATACACGCATAATGCCATGATGGTCCTCTTTATACTCCTATACATGAATAGAGCCATAACAGGTCCATTTTATAGAGCCATGACAGGTCCTCTATATACTCCTTTACATGTATAGAGCCATGACAGTTCCTCTTTATTTATCATATCAAATAATGGATGTGGGGGCATTTCGGTGTGCGTGATTTTTTATTTTATTTGGGGGGGGGGGGGGGCAGCATTTCATTCTTGGTACCAGGCAGCACAATGTCTTGGGCCGGCACTGGGCTAGCCACTCTCCTTGATCCACGGTACAAGGGTAAAGTTGTGGACCTTATCTTGCCGTCGCAGAGGATGAGACATCTCCGGGAGGCCTTGCAGAAAGGTCTGTGCAACGCGTTCCCAGAGACTGGGAGGTTACAAACTCCTGGTCCTGGACAACGAGTTGCTGAGGCTTCGGTCAGTAGCAGAAGGAGCGGTGGAGAAGGTGGCCGTCTGACCGATGCGTTCAGACAATTTTTTAGTCCGCAGCCCCAAGGTATGATCGGTTCCAGCAACCATCGCCAGCGTCTGATATACATGGCGCAGGAATACCTAGGGGCAAGGTCAGACTTGGACACCTTTCCCCCCGAAAATCCTCTGGCTTACTGGGTCTTGAGGATGGATCACTGGCCAGAGCTTGCACAGTATGCAATTGAGCTACTGGCCTGTCCTGCATCCAGCGTTCTTTCGGAACGCACATTCAGTGCTGCTGGAGACTTTGTCATGGATCACAGTGTGCGCCTGTCCACCGACTCGGTTGATCGACTGACCTTCATAAAGATGAAACCAGTCTTGGATCACCACCAGCTACCAAGCACCTGAAGCTGATGTAACAGAATAATTTATTTTGAAATGTCACATCCCTTCAAGACTGCCTATGCTGATGCTAGGTGACTGTCCTGTTATGTTGACTGACTATCCTCTTCCTCCTCAATGATCCGATTCCTGATGATAGCTTGGAAGAACATTTTTGTTTCTGGGTGCCGCCACCAGTGGCTAAGGCCCAATTTTTCAGCCCCTGTTTAACAGGGGCATGTAATTACAATTTTTTATGCAATGCTTTGCAGCAGGGCTCATTCCTGCACTCCAACTAGAGTATCTGGGAGAGGTTGCAGTGTCATGGCACCAGCACCAGTGCCTAAGGCCCAATTTTTCAGCCCCTGTTTAACAGGGGAGTGTAATTACAATTTTTGATGCAATACTTTGCAACAGGGCTCATTGCTGTGCTCCAAGTACAGTATCTGTGAGGGGTTGCAGTGTTGTGGCACCAGTGCCTAAGGCCCAATTTTTCAGCCCCTGTTTAACAAGGGCGTGTAATTACAATTTTTGATGCAATACTTTGCAACAGGGCTCATTGCTGTGCTCCAAGTACAGTATCTGTGAGGGGTTGCAGTGTTGTGGCACCAGTGCCTAAGGCCCAATTTTTCTGCCCCTGTTCAACAGGGGCATGTAATTACAATTCTTGATCTAATAATTCACAGCAGGGCCCATTCCTGCGCCCACCAAGAGTAACTGTGAGGGCTTACAGTGTAGTGGCAACACCAACACCACCACCAAAGGCCCAATTTTTCTGCCCCTGTTCAACAGGGGCATGTAATTACAATTCTTGATCTAATAATTCACAGCAGGGCCCATTCCTGCGCCCACCAAGAGTAACTGTGAGGGCTTATAGTGTTGTGGCAACACCACCACCACCACCACCACCACCAAAGGCCCAATTTTTTTGCCCCTCTTCAACAGGGGCATGCAATTACAATTCTTGATCTAATAATTTACAGCAGGGCCCATTTATGCGCCCACCAAGAGTAACTGTGAGGGCTGACAGTGTTGTAGCACCAGCACCACCACCAAAGGCCCAATTTTTCCTACCACTGTTCAACAATGGCATGTAATTACAATTCCTGATATAATAGTTCACAGCAGGGCGTTCCAGCACCCACCAAGAGTAACTGTGAGGGCTCACAGTGTTGTGGCAACACCAACATCTAAGGGGCAAATTTCAGCAGAATATATACGGCAGGCCCCTACTTTCAAACATCCAACTTACAAACGACTCCTACTTGAAAACGGAAGGAGACAACAGGAAGTGAGAGGAAATCTACCCCTAGGAAGGGAAATTCTTTCCTGTAAGAGTTAATATGGGAAAAACTTGTCTCCTCTCTACTGATGCTTTATCACCAATCCTTGTTTCAATAAAAACCCCACTTTTCAAAAACATTTGTCATTGGGATGGAAAGTGAGGTGAAATGTTCTGAACAGGTGCACAGACAGCAAAACAAATGTTTCAGGGGTGATAACCCTTCCCTATGTTTTCCAAAAAGCTTAAAAATATATTTTTTGGCTGGAGCTACACTTAAACAATGTACCTGTTCAAAATTACAAACAGATCCTACTTAAGAACAAACCTACAGTCCCTGTCTTGTTTGCACCGCCTGTATACTGCTGTTCAGAGTATATAGGGCCTTTTTTTATTTTGGGTGCGGGGTTCTCCTTAATATCCATACAAGACGCAAAGGGGCTGGTAATGGGCTGGGGTAGGGGGGGGGGGTGATGGGGTAGCCATGCCATTTTTCTCAAAGATTTTCATCCATATTGCCAGGACAAGACATGACATTAAAGCCGCAAGCAGTTTTAAATGGCTTTTTTTCCTTTAGAAACACATGCCACTTCACAGGCATACTTTAGACACCCCCAGGTACGATATATAAAAGGAATATTTCACTTTTTTTTTTCACTTTATGCATCATTAAAATGACTGCTACTTTTTGCATTGATACGTACATGTCCCCTGGGGCAGAACCCGGGTCCCCAAACTCTTTTTAGGACAATAACATGCATATTAGCCGTTATAATTAGCACTTTAGATTTCGAATGTTTGCGTCCATTGTATTTAATAGGGTTCTAACGTTCGCGTGAACTTTCGGTCCGTTCGCAGGTTCTGGTGCGAACCGAACCGGGGGGTGTTCGGCTCATCCCTATTGTTGAGAAGACCACAACCAATCTGGCTCTACCCATTCATCCTCAGGGTCTTCATCTTCTATGTCCTGAAGTGTTGACTGAGTTGAGTTGAGTTGAGAGGCATCTTGATATAGCGCGGTCTTACCCCGAAGGGTCCCGACGCGCTTACAAACACATACAATATAAAACAGTGGTGGTATTGGCGCTGTGTTAGAACAAAGGAAAAATGTAGTGGTAAAAAAGTGAACTAGTGTGACTAATAACACACTAAGCCTCAGTGCTAATAAAAAGATAAGATATAATACTGGTGAAAAATATACTCAAAAGTGAACATAGACAATTCGCTAATTATCCGACACAAATCAACCGTGATACATTCACACACACAGCCCTGATGTGATAACCAATGGAATAATGTGTCCAATTGTAAGAAAATAATAATAGTCCAAATAGTCCAATTAAAGTGTAAAATCCAAATAATAAAGTGGTTCCCACCACCAAAGTGATACAATAAAAAACACACGTTTGTGCAGTGCTCCAAATTCTTTCTTCAGTGTTTCACCTCCGTGCCTGTAAGCAGCTCACCTTGTTGCTGATAGAATACAGCATAAACAGGTCACAGGGTGTTAATCACTGGCGAGTAGTGAAGATCAAAATGGTCTCCCTCCTATTGCTGCAGTCCTCTCAAACACCGCATGGAAAGCCAAAAAGACAGTACAATCATGGTGTAGATCAAATGTTGTATAGAGACACACACACGTAGGCTCGTAGTGCACTCACATTGAAGAGGAAAAACGCGGATATATCTCCACGAGTACCGAACTCGTCGTCCCTCTATTAGGTAGCTCTGTGTGTGTCCCGATACAGCGGAGATTCTCAGGAGGTAATGGTGCTCAGTAAGATACAAAAACATAAGGCAGACATCGCATAATCCCGTATAAACAATTTTAATGAAATAAACAATGAAAAACAAACTCACAGTAAACATGAAACGCAGATGCAGGCTATCCTTATGAGCGCCTCACTCGTCTGCCTGCTCGGGTCCTGGTGTGCCAAGAATGCTCCAATCCCTACGCGTATCGTCATGTGTCACGTGACTTCATCCCCTGAAACTTCATCCCCTGAAAAGTCCAACAGCTTCTTTATAAGATTGCTTTCAAAGTCTCTCCCTTGATCTAAGTGGAAACATTGGGGTAATCCATAGTGGACAAAGAATTTCTGTACGAGGACTTTTGCCACAGTTGAAGCTTGCTGGTCTTTCATTGGGTATGCTTGGGCATATCGGGTGAAATGGTCGGTTACTACCAAAACATTCCCTTGTCCACTCAGGTCAGGCTCCAAGCAAAGGAAATCAATGCACACCAGTTCCATGGGTCCCTGACTCTGAAGATGGCCCATTGGGGCAGCTCGGTGAGGTAGGGTCTTACTCTGAATACACCAGATACAGGAGTGACAGTAACCTTCAACTTCAGCCCGCATGCAGGGCCAGTAGAATCTGTCTCTCACTAGATGGAAGGTTCTTTCAGGACCCAGATGACCATGATTGTCATGGAGATCAGTTAAGACTGTTTCTCTGTGCTTCCTGGGCAGGAACAACTGCCACTTTTCTTCTGGACCATCAGAGGGGCCCCTTCGGTAGACCACCCCTTGATGTAGTTGCAATTGGTCCCACTCTCTGTGTAACAGTCGAGCCTCTTTTGGAGAGTCTGTAAGAAGCATATCTGGACATCGGTCCTCCAGGGCCTTCAATACTAATCTTCCAAGAGGATCTTCCATTTGGTCCTTTCTCAGATCCTTTTTGGACAACTTGGGTAGGTCTTCTTCTCCCACTTGGGTCACGTTACAGTAATGTTTGGGTACTCCCACAGCCGAAACTCCAATCTCTTTGGCTCTGGACCCCCCTCCAGCCTGAAATTCAGCTCCCTGATATAGGGCTCGCACACCTTCTGGGGTCAACTGGGTCCATTCCTCTGTGGGGTCACTGAGACAATGAGGCCTTCTGGATAGGGTGTCCACATCCCTGTTTCCAACACCTGGTCGGTATTTCAGGCTGAATGTGAATCCTGAGAGGGCAACCAACCACATATGTCCTGTGGCATCCAGTTTGGCAGTGGTTAACAGGTAGGTGAGCGGATTGTTGTCAGTCTTTACCACAAATTCAGCCCCATACAGATAGTCTCGTAGCTTGTCCACTACAGCCCATTTTAAAGCCAGGAATTCAAGCTTGTGTGTGGGATAATTATTTTCAGCTGGGACCAGACTCGGACTCACGTAGGCAACAGGCTGCAGGTGACCATCGTGCTCTTGATATAGTACTCCACCCAGTCCATCTCGACTGGCATCAAGATGCAATTCGTAGGGTTTCATGGTATCTGCATAGGCTAAAACAGGGGCAGTGGTTAGGCTCTTCTTCAACTGGATGAATGCCTCTTCACACTTAGTGGTCCACTGATCCTGGATAGACTCTTTAGGCTTCCTGGGCCCTATGGTGGATTTCACGGTTTTGACCGGTTCTGGGGCATCATCTTCTCCTTCGCTCCTTAGTAATTCATTGAGGGGCCAGGCAATCTTGGCAAACCCCTCCACAAACTCTTCTTGTTAAAAAAAAACCCTCCACAAACCTTCTGTAGTAGGAGCATAACCCCAGGAACGACTGAAGCTCGGTGGGTCTCGGCCAAGAGGTAACAGCATCCAGCTTTTCAGGGTCTGTGGCTATCCCCTCCGCAGATACGATGTGGCCTAGGTAATGGACTGAGGGCTGGTAGAATTGGCACTTCTCTAAAGAAAGCTTCAAGCCTTCTTCATGGAGCCTCTTTAAGACCTTTTTCAACCGCTCTTCGTGCTCTTCTAGAGTTCTACCGAACACTATAATGTCGTCCAGATACACCAGCACCTCGATCAGATTCATGTCTACCACTGTTTTCTCCATCAGTCTTTGAAAAGTGGCTGGGGCTCCTGACAACCCCTGGGGCATGCGGTTGAACTCAAAGAAACCCACTGGGGTGATGAAGGCTGTTTTCTCTTGATCCTCAGCGTGCATGGGAATCTGATAGTATCCACTCTTTAGATCCATCACACTGAACCACTTGGCCCCTGACAAACTCTGTAAAGCATCTTCTATTCAGAGAGTGGTGTACTGATCAGGAATGGTTCTTCTGTTTAGTGTTCGGTAGTCGATACACAGCCTCAGTGACCCATTTTTCTTCCGGACTACCACTATTGGAGAGGCGTAGGGGCTCCTAGACTCTCGGATAAACCCCGTCCTCTTTAGTTCTGCCAATTGCTCATGCAGGTCTTCTAGGTCACCCAGGGGAACCCGTCGGACTCTTTCTCTAAAGGGTTTATCTTCCTGTAGGCGAATCTTGTGGGTGGCACTCTTCGCACACCCCACATCGAATTCATTTTTAGAGAATATCTTCTGCCATCGAGCAAGTTGGGCCTTGGCCCTTTCCTTCCATTCCAGTGGGAGGGTTTCATTGTCATGGATATGCAGTAGTGTTTGTCTGTCAGCTTACCTTCCTTCCCATGTGTTCATCTTAGAGGCCTGAGCCCTTTCACCTGGCTTCCTTTATAATCTCCTCCCAGCCAGACTCCACCCCAGGCCCTATCACAGAACACTATATTAACCTGTGCACTGCAAGCCTGCTTGGCTGATCAACGTGTTTGTTAGGCATTGTGTGTTTGGGTTCCTGCCTGCCGTGTGCTACGTCTGTCTCTCTGTTACATATTTGGCTTGTCCCCGACTATCCCTGTCTGCTCGTGACCCTTGACCTTCGGCTCGTTCTTTCGTTATCCTTGTCTGCTTGTGGCCCCTGACCTTCAGCTTGTTATTCGGTTCTCTCATATCTTGTGCTGCTGCTTCCCCTCTTTTCCCCTTATCCTACGGGGCGTGAGCTAGGAAACTCCAGGGGCCGCGACCTGGTCCCAGCCTGCAGCATAACATCCTCACCACTAGAGGCCCTGGAGAAGACCTGCTGGGTCTTAGACTCCGCGCCCTGGGGAATCTTGGCTCTAGCTTCCGTTAGGATCCCGGTTGTGCTCCTCTGGTCCCGCTTTCCACAACCACCCAGTTTCCTATCCGCAGCAGTCAGCCATAGGGTTCACTACCTTGCGGTGCACTCCTGTCCCCCTACTGTGTGCATCTGTCACCTGGCCACAGGTGACCCTGACAGTTTGATCAGCCATGAACCCGGCTGACATCCCGTTACCCGTGGATGCTCCGTTGCAGGGCATAGTTTGCAGACTTGAAACCCAGGAATCGAATCAGACTCAGGTGATGCGATTCCTCCAGGATCTGGCTTCTCGCTTTGAGCAGCTTCAGGCCTCCTTGGGAACCCTGAATCCGCAACCTCAAATACAACCAGCGGCTGCACCTATTGCACCAGTCGCAGCCACACACTCACTACAGCTGCCAGCTCCGTCCCGTTTCTCTGGGGACTCCAAGGCTTGCAGGGGGTTCCTTAGCCAATGCACAATTCATTTTGAGCTCCAGCCCCAAAACTTCCTGTCTGATCGGGCTAAGGTAGCCTATATCATTTCCCTCCTCTCTGGTGAAGCTTTAGCATGGGCAGCCCCTCTGTGGGAACTGAATGATCCAGTGGTTTCTAGCCTGTCTGGCTTCTTGAAACTTTTTCGGAATATCTTCGAAGAACCGGCTCGTGTCTCTTCAGCGGCCAGCGCCCTTTTACGTCTCCGCCAAGAGTCTGCTTCTGTGGGACAGTATGCCCTTCATTTCCGCATACTGTCGGCTGAGTTGAGCTGGAACAATGAGGCCTTAGTCGCAACCTTTTTGCATGGCCTGTCTGATAGAGTGAAGGATGAATTAGCAGGAAGAACCATCCCCACTGATCTGGCCGGCGTTATCTCCTTGTGTAACCAGATCGATATTCGCTTTCAGGAGAGGACCTTAGAAAAGTAACGCCAGCACTCCTTGGTTCTTAGTCAGCCTGAGCTCCCCTCTCTTCGACCCGTAGAGCATCTCCTACCAGCTGAGGAACCCATGCAGCTGGGTCGGACCAGGCTATCCCCCGAGGAACGTGCTAGGCGCAGAACTCTTGGTCTGTGTCTTTACTGTGGGGGCAAAGGTCATTTTCGTGACACTTGCTCTCTTTGTCCAGAAAAACGTTCGGGTCCACTTCATCTGGAAAGTGGAGTATTGGACCCAGAAATATCACCTTCCCCTTCTCGTCTTCTGCTTTCTGTGTTCCTTCATGTTGGTGCTTCTTCTCATTCGGTCTCAGCATATCTGGATTCCGGAGCCGCTGGTAATTTTATGGACTGGGAAATCGCATCGTCCATGAGACTTACTCTTTTGCCCCTCACCACACCATTGGTGGTCTTGGCGATTGATGGTACTGTTCTCCCAGGGGGACCTATCCGCTTCCAGACCCTCCCTGTTAAGATGTTGGTAGGGACACTCCACCAGGAGTGGATATCCTTCCTTATCTTACCCAAGGCCTCAACGCCTATAATTTTGGGTCTCCCATGGTTACAGCTCCATTCTCCTCATGTGGACTGGACTACTGGACAGATCCTGGCTTGGGGTCCCTCCTGTTCCTCGTCCTGCCTACCCAAGGTTGCCCCCTGTGAATCTGAGCCGGTCATTCATTCCAGGTTGCATAACCATTTACATTTCTCTGTCCCTAACCACCCTTGGACGCACAGCCAGGCTAGCTTGTCTACAAGTCCTGCAGTTGCTACGTCTTGCGATGCGATTCAGGTAGTCGCTACACCTGACTCAGCTATTCACTCTGCCTCTGTACTAGTTATGCCAGTCCAGCCCATGCCCAGTGAGCCTCCTACTTTTTCTTGTTCGGGACATTCTGCTTGTCCTTCAGCTATTCAGTTTGACTCCGGCGACATGTCACCTTCTAACCAACCTGACTTCAGGGTTCCACTGACATCTGCCCAGTCTGATGGTCCTGTGCAAGATGACCAGTTCCCCTTTAAGGGTCTAGGGGACCCTCCTCAGATTCCTGTTGATCCTCTCATGCCCTTGCTTATTCCTAGAGAGCCTTTGGTCCTCAATAGATCTTCTTGTCATCTCCCTACCTCGTTTTCGGTCTCTGAGGATAATCTTAAGTACGAGGTTAGACAAGTTCTGGATTCTCGGCTCTGCAGAGGCATTCTTCAGTACCTTGTGCATTGGAGAGGTTTTGGTCCTGAGGAGGCGTCTTGGATCGCTGCATCTGATGTCGCTGCACCTCATCTGTTGAGAAGGTTTCATCAGAGATTTCCCTTTAAGCCTGGGCCCAGGTGGGGGAGGGCCCATAAGAGGGAGGGTACTGTCATGGATATGCAGTAGTGTTTGTCTGTCAGCTTACCTTCCTTCCCATGTGTTCATCTTAGAGGCCTGAGCCCTTTCACCTGGCTTCCTTTATAATCTCCTCCCAGCCAGACTCCACCCCAGGCCCTATCACAGAACACTATATTAACCTGTGCACTGCAAGCCTGCTTGGCTGATCAACGTGTTTGTCAGGCATTGTGTGTTTGGGTTCCTGCCTGCCGTGTGCTACGTCTGTCTCTCTGTTACATATTTGGCTTGTCCCCGACTATCCCTGTCTGCTCGTGACCCTTGACCTTCGGCTCGTTCTTTCGTTATCCTTGTCTGCTTGTGGCCCCTGACCTTCAGCTTGTTATTCGGTTCTCTCATATCTTGTGCTGCTGCTTCCCCTCTTTTCCCCTTATCCTACGGGGCGTGAGCTAGGAAACTCCAGGGGCCGCGACCTGGTCCCAGCCTGCAGCATAACATCCTCACCACTAGAGGCCCTGGAGAAGACCTGCTGGGTCTTAGACTCCGCGCCCTGGGGAATCTTGGCTCTAGCTTCCGTTAGGATCCCGGTTGTGCTCCTCTGGTCCCGCTTTCCACAACCACCCAGTTTCCTATCCGCAGCAGTCAGCCATAGGGTTCACTACCTTGCGGTGCACTCCTGTCCCCCTACGGTGTGCATCTGTCACCTGGCCACAGGTGACCTTGACATTCATCTTCAGAGCAAAGCTTCTCTACTGTGACATCGCCCCTTTCTCCTTTTTTTTAAGTCAGATGGAGCAACTGGGGTGGCTTGGTTCACTTGACCCAACAGCATCCTGGCTGGTACCTTCACTGGTGTGGTAGCAGTATTCCTGATACTTACTGAGACCTTCCTGTGACTTTTCTTTAGGGCCTTCAATGGGACCACTTCGGGAATTACTTCTATCCCTTTTTGTTTTTCCTGTGGATCCGGTTCAAGGACGATAAAGGGGCCTGGTTGTTTCCAGGTAAGCTTGACAGAAGCTCTTAAACAAGTCACCTCTCCGGGTTGTAATACCTTCTCCGTTCTATCCAGCTTCCAGATCTTTCCAACCCCTTCTGCTGGGGCCTTTTGCTCCAGCACTAGGCACTGGTAGACTTGTTGTAACATGGGATGGACTCTTGTTGTTGAGGTATCCTGCTCCTGGGCTAAAGGTGTCAGCAGTCTCCTGACTAGGTCAGTGTTGGTCCCTATGATGAGGGAACTCTTGCTGGCTCCTGGTGGCCGAGGGCAGACCACTGCCAAGGTGTCGAAGGTCTCTGCTCCTCCCGCCACTGAGGGGTCAAAGGTTAGTTTGATTGGAAGGTATCCATCATAGGGGAAACTTTGTGTCCCAATGCCCCATATCTCCAGGTCTTCCAGCTTCTGTAGTGGCAGATGTTTGAGGTGCTTGTTATAGAAGTCTCTATACAGAAGAGTCACTTGAGCTCCAGTGTCTAGGAGGGCCTTTGTGTAAATTCCTTCTACCTGGATTGAGACTACTGGGGAGGGCCCCACTAATTTGGCAGGAAGTTTCCTTGGAGTGGCCTTTGTGTATGGCTCTGTTATCTGCACCCTTACTCCTTTCTTCTTGGGGTTCTTTCTGGATCTCAATCCCTGTTGGGCCCGGCATGCTCTGATCTCCTGCCGTTGAACAGTTTGATCCGTAGAACTGGAGGCATTGGGTCGTTCAGAGGCAATAACGGGGGTGTTTGGCAAAGGTCTGTATCCCCGACGTTGGCTCCGTGCGTCGTTGAATTTCTTGGAGTTAGCTGAGACTGGTGGGCACCCGGTTGACTCCTTCACCGGGGCCCTCTGAAGTTTTCCGCCGGCTTGCGGTTTTGGGATGCAGCTTTATCCAGGCTTGGACATACTTCTCTGACATGTCCGACTCCTCCACAATTGAAGCAGGTTATTAGTCTCTTAGGTTTCTGCACTGGCTCAGCATTGAAGTTGAGGGACTTCTTGGGCTCCTCATGTGTGCTTCTGTTGGGTAGAGCAGCTGCCTGGCTGGCCAAGATGGACACCATTTCTATTAACTGCGACACCTGAGTCTTTAAGAGCTCAACCTGAGAATCACCTTCTTCAGCACTTATCACTCTGACTCGGGCAGTTGGTTCAGATTGTTGGCTCTTCTTTTTGTTGTCCAACATGACCTCTTCTTCCCTGACCATCCGGATCAGGTAAGGATACTCCAGGATGCCACCGCTCTGACGGGTTCGCAACAGTATGGGTCTAAAGGTTGGGCACCCCTTAAAACCTGTTGTGCATGGGTCTCATCCACTCTCCGAGGGTCCATACCTTTTTTTAACAGGATCTGATGTATGATTTTGTCCAGGCGCCTTAGGAAATCAGACAGTTTCTCTCCCTCCTTCTGGTAACAGTGCTCTAGTTGGTAGAGAAGTTCAGTAACTTATTTAGTCCGGCCAAACACATCCTGCAGGATATCCAGGTAATCCTGTGCAGTGCAGTCTTTCTTACTGAGCTTAAGGTTACGTATGGCCTCTAGGGCAGGCCCCTTTAAACTCTCTGTGATCCTTTGCTTCTTATGTTGTTCTGGTATTTCCCACTCTTCCAGGGCCTGAGTGGCGTGATCTAGCCACTCTTCGAATCCATCTTCCACTGAAGGCACTGGCTGCCTCTCAGAGAAAGTCCTGAGCTTCCTGTATCCAGTCAACAGGTAGTCTGAGGAATCCTTCTTACATTTAGCTACAATTTCCCTCAGAACAGCGCATAGTTCTGGCCCAAGGGTAGTCAATGGTGATGAGCTGGAACCCTCTTTTTGGCCGTTTTCCCCTGTGCTGGGGCCTTCTTGGCTGGCGGAGGTAGGGCCTTCTCCTGAAGCTACTGGGTGTATCAGGAAGAATTCTACTTGATTGGCAGTCTTTATACTAGCGCCCTTGAAGTGATCAGAAACTCCCTTCTTCCATTCACACAATGCATAAAAGTGTGGGTTGATAGTGTCTGTCCTTATATCAATCACCCACGGTTTCCTGTCCGTGGACAGTGTTCTCAAGACTGGGAGTAGCTGCTCCTCTGTTCAAACTTCTCTTTTAATTTCAATCACCAGACAGTTGCCAAGGAGGATGTTTTCCTCCTTACACCACCGGGCTGAAGCAGCAGGGTCCATTGCTGTACTGACAAGGGTTCTGTCTAGGGGGAGGTTGATTTCAGAACTGTAGAAATCCCGGACGAGCCCCCACGTGTAGCACTACCCCCGAAGGAGCTGCTGGTTTTGTTTGGGTCTACGTTCTGCCTATCAACCCCAAAGTTTGTCTCGAACCCTCCCTTGGCACAACTGGACCACACAATGATTGTGAAACCCACTGTTGACTGGGAACCACAATGATTTTATAAAATTATATAACTTACAATTAGATATGGTTACCTTATGCTGGCCACCGGTCCAAGAAGGTTACAGATAAGACTCACACAATGTTTCTGTTTAACCAAAAGATAATGGTTTATTAATGAGAAAAGATAACCAAGTTAAACAAGTACAGTTGACTGCTTACAGGCCCTGTAAGAGTCAATACTAGAATAAAGAAATAGCAAACAACTTACAATTCTGTTACATATATATATATGTATTTATGAGCTCTTTGACTCCCTCTAGAGGGCACTACTGTTACTACAGTGTCCTATCGCTTTCTAGTTCAGACCAGTTAACGGAATCCAGTAAAAGTTCCTTCCTGTAGTAAGGGTCTTCGCTAGCTCTCGTTGGTGCACGTTAAAACATTTGTAATCCAACAACTATGGGAAAGTCAGAAACAACATCGAAAGTAATTACCAATGTATATGACTTGCGGGCGACACAGGCGCCAATACTTTAAATACACTGCCACTGCAGGATGCAATGTGTCCTTGCACGTGGCGTGTTAACTTTCCAAAGAAACAATGGTGGCAAGTCTATAAGGCCCACCTCCCTGTGATTCAGTTAATTGTCATTGGGCAGGTGGCCTTCTCACCAAACAAGGCCTCGGTTCTCCAGTATGCTCCACAACTTGCAGCCTCCGATCCTCCGCACAGCCGTAGTAGGTGTCGATGGATGGACGACTCTGGTTGCTGAGGAGTGTGAGCTGGACACCCACGATGAGGATCTCTCACGAGATTGGACAGGCAGGCTCTGGCGACGGTGGGCACAGGCTTCTTGGGCCTAGACACACTGGAAGCCGGCCTCAATCCTCCCTTCCTTTAAATAACCTCTCCCAGCAGGCTGTGCGGTGATGCAGTGCACCCTGGTAGCACAGCTGCACCGTGGGTAGTGTAGTCTGATTCACAATGCATTGTTTTAATATCATTGAAGCAAATAAGTTACTGCAATATAACAAACTGAACACCGGAGGGAGCTAAGTTCCTTCTTATTTGTCAAACTGTAGTCTATATCTACATTGAAAAGTGGAACCTTGCTACACCTCTATTCCTTTTCTCTTCTCTTCCTTCAAGTCCACCTGGATTGTATCAACTGACTCAAGCAGCCGATTATAGGTAAGTCTCTTTTATCTACTCAGCTACCATGGCACCACTAAACATCCTGTCCCTGAATGTCCAGGGACTCAACATCCCCCAAAAACGTACCAAGGCCTTTCGCGCATTTCATGCCAGAAAGGCACATATAGTTTGCCTACAAGAGACGCATTTCACAAACTCTTCTACACCTAAATTTATGTCCCACTTTTATCCGCAAACCTTTACAGCTTCGGCTACCTCTAGGCAACGTGGTACCCTCATAGCCTTTCACCGCTCTACTCCATTTACCCTCCAATCGCAAATTAAAGACCCAGAAGGACGCTACTTAATTCTCATAGGCCATATTATGGACACTGAAATTACTGTAGTTTCATACTACGCTCCTAATAAGCAACCAAACCCGTTTATGTCACACCTACTACAGGTTGTGAATGACCACAAAACAGGAACAGTCATACTTTGTGGAGATTCCAATCAGGTCCTCCTCCCATTTCTATATAAATCCCCGTACAACTCACCCCACAATACATCCAAATTGTCTTTTTCCCAACTTCTTTCCAAATATAATTTAGTAGACACATGGAGATAATTTAATCCCACAAAACGTAGATATTCATACTACTCCCACCCTCATAAAACATTCTCACGGATTGACCACATATTTCTAACTCGGTATGATCCCTGAAATAATCACAGCAGAGATAATTCCCATCCCATGGTCCGACCATAATGCAGTAATCACTTCTATTAAATCAGCACTACCCAAAGGCCATGACCCTACTTGGAATCTCCCAGACATTTTGCTCAAGCACCCATCTTACCGTCAAACCATTGAACAAGCCATACAAGATTATCTATTACTCAATACCAGCCCCGATATTAATACCCTAACACTTTGGGAAGCACACAAGCCAGTAATACGTAATGTAATACAAAAACAATCAGCCATATTTAAACGTGAATGGAAAACCCTCGCTCGCAAACTGGAATCTGAGTTTAATGCCGCCTTTTTATCCTACCAGGACAATCCATCACCACTAACAAAATCTCGCTTAGACAAACCTCGTGTCGCATATGACTTATTTCTGACCGAAGCAGTTGAAAAATCTTATAAACCTTCAAAACATAATTATTTTATGAATTCCAATAAATCGAGAACCTACCTAGCACGCCCGCTTAACTCTTTAAGCAAACCATTTAAACCAATTTGTTTCAAATTGGCAAAAGATGTTTTCACGAGTAACCCTATCAAAATAGTCCAGAGATTTCATTCCCACTTAACCTTGCTATATACTTCACCCACTAACTTTGATCCAAAATTAGCAGACGCTTTCTTCTCTGACATTAATCTACCAGAACTCTCTCTTAACAAAAAGAATGTCTTAGAAGAAAAAATTACACCAGAGGATGTCACCAATGTCATCAAAGACCTAAAGCTATATAAAAGACCGGGTCCAGATGGATACTCCGCTTAATATTATAGAACCTTCGCAGAAACGTTATCACTCATCTTAGCTGAAGCCTTTAACGTACTGCTGGAAGGAAAGTCCTTTAGGCAAGAAACATTAACAGCCATTGTTTGCATGATCCCCAAACTTCTCTCTGATGACACTTTATGTACAAATTATCGCCCAATCTCGCTTTTAAATCTAGATATCAAAATTCTAGCTAAAATCTTAGCCAACAGATTAAACACTATAATAGGGAAACTCATCCACAAAGATCAAGTGGGTTTCATGCCAACACGCCAAGCGGGCGATAATGTCCGCCGGGCAGTATTACTAGCACAAATAGCTAAAGCTCGGCATATACCCTCCTGTTTTCTATCTCTTGATTTAAAAAAGGCTTTTGATTCCGTATCATGGCCTTACCTACGCTATACATTACAAAAATGGGGCTTTGGTCCCCACTTTTTGACCTGGATCGAGGCACTCTATAACAAACCAATTGCATACGTCAAATATGCAGGTTACAAATCTAGTCCATTTAATATAGAAAGAGGAACTCGCCAGGGATGCCCGCTTTCCCCCCTTTTATTCGCCCTTTTAGTGGAACCATTAGCCCAACGAATACATTCTGACCCGACAATCACAGGTATAGAAACTGCTAGATATCAACACAAATTATGTTTATTTGCAGATGACATATTACTATTTTTGTCCTACCCACAAGTTTCAGGACCCAACCTCCTTCCCATCCTCAACAAATTTGGGATGATTTTAGGCCTTTTAATAAATCCTAAAAAATCCAGAGCCCTTGATATATCCCTCTCCAAAGTAGAATTAGATTTGGTTAAACATTCACTCCCATTCATTTGGGCTGAGAGGTCAATTCCCTACTTAGAAATTCACCTAACAGCCTCCTATTCCGACCCTTTTGCAGTAAATAACCCCCCCAATTCTGAAACAAATTACAAAACTTATACAGCAATGGACACATCTCCCAATCTCATGGATTGGCAAAATTAATGCAATCAGAATGACAATTCTCCCAAAACTACTTTATTTATTTAGAGTTTTGCCAATCTCAATCCCGTCTTATTACCTTAGACTACTTCAAAAAAGGACAACAACCTTTGTGTGGGGCTCCACTAAACCCCGTATTTCACTTCACACAATACATTTACCAAAACTCAGAGGAGGTCTTGGTTTTCCGAACTTTGCAAATTATTATAGAGCTGCACACATTGCCAGCCTTTCTAAATATCATGCTACTCATGAAATACCCTTATGGGTTATAATAGAAGCCGCAGAATGTGACCCACTCTCCATCTCCAATTTGTTATGGCTCCTCCCCAAGAAACGCAAAACCTTGCCTAACCCCATCACCAAATATTTTCTATCTTTATGGGACAAACTCAAATTCAAACACCAACTACAATCTCCCCACAACCCTTTATTAATATTCTCCAAAAAACCCTCGTTCTACCCAGCATGGGTCTTTCCCAAATCATTCATGGTTTGGACCTCTCTGAACATTACACGGCTTAGTACCTTAATATCTTCTACATCCTTCCTCACATTTCCTACCCTTCGCGACACCTATAATTTACCAAATTCCGAACTCTTTAGATATCTCCAGATCAAAAAATTTCTACTCACCATTACTAAGTACTACTACCTCCCCGTCACATACCACACACTTTGAATCAGCCTGTCTGAAGAATCCTCACTTAAGAGTTATGATATGTTCTTTATACTCCCAAATTTCAACTTACCCTGGTTTTGATAAACCCCCATTTGCCCGTAAATGGGAGGAGGACCTGGATAGAACATTTGATATGGCTGACTGGTCTAAAATTTGGTTCGCAACGAAATCTTCCTCTCCAAATATCCTGGCGGTAGAAACCAACTATAAGGTTTTAACTCGTTGGCACCTCGTCCCTTCCAGGTTGGCCAAATTCACGCCAAACCAAACGTCGCAATGCTTTTGAGGCTGCTTTGACCCGGGCACCCACTTACACATATGGTGGTCCTGCCCATTGGCACAGATATATTGGAAGAAAATATTTGGAGTTGCCTCCAGAATATTAATCTCAATGTGCAACCTGACCCAGCCACAGCCTTGCTCAATCTAAAACTGGACTGTATTACTTATAGACAATTTAAACTCGTTACCCAACTCCTCACGGCGGCTAAGCAAACAATCAAAAAGGCGTGGAGGACCCCCGACCTAAAAGGTACCCGAGACTGAATCCGGACTAAACGTTTTCATGTCTCATGCCAAAATGCTAGCAATAGAAAAAGATCAAATTCCAGCTTTCGAAAAAAAACTGGAATCCTTGGATCAAATACCACTTATAACCAATCTGTGATAACACAATTCTCATGCCATGGTAGCTGACAACCCTATTCAGATAAAAGTGATTTGCAATCCCAAACCCAAGCTTTCAGAGCCTTGGTGCTACCCTACTTTCTGTTGTGAATACTATGTAGCACTACCCCCGTAGGAGCTGCTGATTTTCATGTTGGGCCTACGTTCTGATTCTCAACCCCTTAACTGTCTCAAACCCTCCCTTGGCACAACTGGTAGTGAAAAGAATTGGGAAACCCACTGGCTATTGGGTAACACAAATCTACATATATATACCACATTAAGTACACATATATATATATATTTTACCTTTCTCCGTTTAAGGTCCTTCAGGCCAATAAAGTACTTCACACAGGTATATACTTAAACAAAGATAAAGTTTACTTATAAAAGGTAATAAGCAGGTTAAGACAATTATGCATATATATTCAAGTGACTCTGCAGGGCCCTGCAAGAGTCAATACTATGTAAAAGATAAGAGTTTTATATTGTACTAATGTCTATTTCCTATAGATAACAATCTTATGCTTGCGAGCTCCCCCTAGCGGGCAATACCACCCCGTGTCCCGTCAAAGTTAGTTCCTGTCAGGCCTGACACAGATTATTGTACTAGTTCCTTGAGGGTGGGAGTCTTCGCTAGCAAAACGTTGGTGCACTTATTAATTGTAATCCACATGCTTTTGGGAGTGAAACTGACAGTCAATGTAACGCCAACTTTAAACTACGCAGTTACTACACACTGCGCTATGTCCTGCGGTGTGTGTAACTCACTACTCGGGTGGTGATGGGCCTTCACAAGTCACAGGCCTAAGATTCTGGGCAGGTGCCTGCTCACCCAAACAGGCCTAGTCCGCCTGACATGCTCTACGATCGGTACCTCAATCCCCGACCTCTCGGCAACGCTCAGCCTCTGGTCCCGCTCACAGCAGCTGGAGATGTCTGTTGGCTGATGACTGCGGTCCGAGGGTAACACAGGCTGGTCACACTAGGAAGGATCCCTCTCTGGTCTGGTGATCCTCCGCGAAGTTTTAGGCCCAGGCTTTGGGCCTAGTCGCTCCGGCAGCAGACCTCACGCAAACTTCCTGCTTGGTTGAGCACGGAGTCCAGAGAGACCGGGCGCGGCCCCGCCTCTCCTTTAAGTAGCCTCCCCCAACAGGCTGTGCGGGGTTTGTGATGCATTCTGGGAGTACAGCTGCACTGTGGGTACCATAGTCTATTAGGTATCCACGGCAATGGAGTCTCTCTCTCCCTGTACCATAAGTTCCCAATGCATCACTGAACATAAGTAAACAAACAGTGTATAAGATTGTAACTGGAACTCCGGGGGAAGTTTGAGGTGTACACATGTAACAATAGTCTATAACAGTATAACCCCGCTACATCTATAATGCTTTTTACACCCTCAGACAGGAAGCCATACGATCTGAGCTAATCCAGTGGACTCCTGCACTTTCTTCTCTATTCTTCTCACTATTCTATTCTTCCTTTTCTTGTGTCTCCCTTTTTCTGTGTGTTCTTTTCTTTTTTTCTTTTCGGCTCTATTTTTTATTCTTTTACTGAACAGTAATGAAGTATTATTCTATTTAACACATTTTAACAGCTCTGGTCCAAGCTAATACTCTATATGGTAGCATTATTTCAATCGTAGTTAATTATTCTTAGTTATATTAACTAATTTACTTTTCTTTTCTGTAATGGTCAAATAACCTACCTAACAGTAGCTACTTAGTGGACCTTACAATTCTACCATTTATGTTAAACATGGTTTGCTTACTGTTGTATTATTTATTACAACTGCTTGTATTTACTTGTTGATCCAATCAATAAAATATTTTGACAAGGAGATAAGAGGAGACACACCAAGCGATAATTGGTAAATATTTGTTTTAATTGCCAGATACTGTACATAATAATGAGAAACAATGCTGTAATGTGTCTATGGTCTTTATTCATATTTGCAGCTCAAAGGTTAACCATTTTCTCAGTCTCTTGTTTAATAGATAACATGTTAATAAATAACATGTGTTAATGTGATATAGCAATCTTTTGATAGACTTTGATTTTGCCATTTACGTGCTAGTGGTGTTTATGATTCAAAGTAATAGCAGACGGAAATTTTCCAAAGAATAGCCAAGTCAGAGGGTTTAGGTTATCCTCCATTTGAAGGCTGGAATGCTGAAGATACTGAGATTGGAGGTCCCAGAGAGGACAATAGAGAAATGGAAAGGAATGCACTTTATAAATGTGCAGTGCACTCCACTTGCCTCAAAACGCTGAAATAAAAAGAAAAAAGAAATATAGCACCCTCTACCATAGGTAGGTGCCATAGTGAGGATTTTTGTATGGTAAGCTGCCAGGCAGGTAAAGTTAGGCAGGCCTATGCTGCATGCTAGGCCTGCTTCTTTTGATCTGGGGTCAGGGAGTGGTTAGTGTAGCAGTGGGTGTGATCACCTGCGCTTCAGTGTTTGGGTGCCTCCCCTGCTTCCAGGGAGAATGTTCCCTTTCCCCAACCAAGTTATATCCCCCAATAAACAAAAACAAAACAACGCAAATGATTGTTCTTTGTCTCTGAGGTGATAGACGGAGGTCTGGCAGCAGGGTGATATGGTCGATGTTAGTAACTAGTAGCAACCATCTGCTACAGAAATCAAATGCTGAAAGAAGGGGAATCACACAGCCTATCAAAGACCTGTGTGTAAAAATTAATCCGCGCAAGAATGTTTAGAAACCCTGATGCCAGCAGAGGTATAAACTATTTTTGATTGTGTGTGTTCCAAGGGAATCAATAGACAGCTGCCTCTACTGATTGAATCCACCTTAGTGGAGAAAATGATTGGAAGTAAAGAAAAAATCAGATATGGCGCTGGTCTATTGGAGCCCTGTGAGGAAAGAAAAAAGCAGATATGCTGCCTCTACTGATTGCATCCACCTGAGTGGAGCAAATGATTGGAAGGAAAGAAAAAAATCAGAAAAAAACAGATATGGCGCTGGTCTATTGGAGCCCTGTGAGGCCTAATGCTGCACTTAAAATCCTATTATATAAAGTGCGGTGTGTAAATTAAAATGAATTGCTCAAAGTGCTACAAAATTCCTAAGTGCTGAAGTGCCTGTGCAAACTACTGCTTACAAAGAAAAAATATATTAGAATAATAATAATAATGTATGTCATGGATATGCAGTAGTGTTTGTCTGTCAGCTTACCTTCCTTCCCATGTGTTCATCTTAGAGGCCTGAGCCCTTTCACCTGGCTTCCTTTATAATCTCCTCCCAGCCAGACTCCACCCCAGGCCCTATCACAGAACACTATATTAACCTGTGCACTGCAAGCCTGCTTTGCTGATCAACGTGTTTGTTAGGCATTGTGTGTTTGGGTTCCTGCCTGCCGTGTGCTACGTCTGTCTCTCTGTTACGTTATTGGCTTGTCCCCGACTATCCCTGTCTGCTCGTGACCCTTGACCTTCGGCTCGTTCTTTCGTTATCCTTGTCTGCTTGTGGCCCCTGACCTTCAGCTTGTTATTCGGTTCTCTCATATCTTGTGCTGCTGCGTCCCCTCTTTTCCCCTTATCCTACGGGGCGTGAGCTAGGAAACTCCAGGGGCCGCGACCTGGTCCCAGCCTGCAGCATAACATCCTCACCACTAGAGGCCCTGGAGAAGACCTGCTGGGTCTTAGACTCCGCGCCCTGGGGAATCTTGGCTCTAGCTTCCGTTAGGATCCCGGTTGTGCTCCTCTGGTCCCGCTTTCCACAACCACCCAGTTTCCTATCCGCAGAAGCCAGCCATAGGGTTCACTACCTCGCGGTGCACTCCTGTCCCCCTACGGTGTGCATCTGTCACCTGGCCACAGGTGACCTTGACAGTTTGATCAGCCATGAACCCGGCTGACATCCCGTTACCCGCGGATGATCCATTGCAGGGCATAGTTCGCAGACTTGAAACCCAGGAATCAAATCAGACTCAGGTGATGCGATTCCTCCAGGATCTGGCTTCTCGATTCGAGCAGCTTCAGGCCTCCTTGGGAACCCCAAATCCACAACCTCAAATACAACCAGCGGCTGCACCTATTGCACCAGTCGCAGCCACACACTCACTACAACTGCCAGCTCCGTCCCGTTTCTCTGGGGACTCCAAGGCTTGCAGGGGGTTCCTTAGCCAATGCACGATTCATTTTGAGCTCCAGCCCCAAAACTTCCTGTCTGATCGGGCTAAGGTAGCCTATATCATTTCCCTCCTCTCTGGTGAAGCTTTAGCCTGGGCAGCCCCTCTGTGGGAACTGAATGATCCAGTGGTTTCTAGCCTGTCTGGCTTCTTGAAACTTTTTCGGAATATCTTCGAAGAACCGGCTCGTGTCTCTTCAGCGGCCAGCGCCCTTTTACGTCTCCGCCAAGAGTCTGCTTCTGTGGGACAGTATGCCCTTCATTTCCGCATACTGTCGGCTGAGTTGAGCTGGAACAATGAGGCCTTAGTCGCAACCTTTTTGCATGGCCTGTCTGATAGAGTGAAGGATGAATTAGCAGGAAGAACCATCCCCACTGATCTGGCCGGCGTTATCTCCTTGTGTAACCAGATCGATATTCGCTTTCAGGAGAGGACCTTAGAAAAGCAACGCCAGCACTCCTTGGTTCTTAGTCAGCCTGCGCTCCCCTCTCTTCGACCCGTAGAGCATCTCCTACCAGCTGAGGAACCCATGCAGCTGGGTCGGACC
The DNA here is from genome assembly GCA_029206835.1 of Rana muscosa. Taxonomy (NCBI): domain Eukaryota; kingdom Metazoa; phylum Chordata; class Amphibia; order Anura; family Ranidae; genus Rana; species Rana muscosa. The sequence continues at coordinate 670,958,488 of CM055118.1, forward strand.
AGGCTATCCCCCGAGGAACGTGCTAGGCGCAGAACTCTTGGTCTGTGTCTTTACTGTGGGGACAAAGGTCATTTTCGTGACACTTGCTCTCTTTGTCCAGAAAAACGTTCAGGTCCACTTCATCTGGAAAGTGGAGTATTGGACCCAGAAATATCACCTTCCCCTTCTCGTCTTCTGCTTACTGTGTTCCTTCATGTTGGTGCTTCTTTTCATTCGGTCTCAGCATATCTGGATTCCGGAGCCGCTGGTAATTTTATGGACTGGGAAATCGCATCGTCCATGAGACTTACTCTTTTGCCCCTCACCACACCATTGGTGGTCTTGGCGATTGATGGTACTGTTCTCCCAGGGGGACCTATCTGCTTCCAGACCCTCCCTGTTAAGATGTCGGTAGGGACACTCCACCAGGAGTGGATATCCTTCCTTATCTTACCCAAGGCCTCAACGCCTATAATTTTGGGTCTCCCATGATTACAGCTCCATTCTCCTCATGTGGACTGGACTACTGGACAGATCCTGGCTTGGGGTCCCTCCTGTTCCTCGTCCTGCCTACCCAAGGTTGCCCCCTGTGAATCTGAGCCGGTCATTCATTCCAGGTTGCATAACCATTTACATTTCTCTGTCCCTAACCACCCTTGGACGCACAGCCAGGCTAGCTTGTCTACAAGTCCTGCAGTCGCTACGTCTTGCGATGCGATTCAGGTAGTCGCTACACCTGACTCAGCTATTCACTCTGCCTCTGTACTAGTTATGCCAGTCCAGCCCATGCCCAGTGAGCCTCCTACTTTTTCTTGTTCAGGACATTCTGCTTGTCTTTCAGCTATTCAGCTTGACTCCTGTGACATGTCACCCTCTAACCAACCTGACTTCAGGGTTCCACTGACATCTGCCCAGTTTGATGGTCCTGTGCAAGATGACCAGTTCCCCTTTAAGGGTCTAGGGGACCCTCCTCAGATTCCTGTTGATCCTCTCATGCCCTTGCTTATTCCTAGAGAGCCTTTGTTCCTCAATAGATCTTCTTGTCATCTCCCTACCTCGTTTTCAGTCTCTGAGGATAATCTTAAGTACGAGGTTAGACAAGTTCTGGATTCTCGGCTCTGCAGAGGCATTCTTCAGTACCTTGTGCATTGGAGAAATTTTGGTCCTGAGGAGGCGTCTTGGATCACTGCATCTGATGTCGCTGCACCTCATCTGTTGAGAAGGTTTCATCAGAGATTTCCCTTTAAGCCTGGGCCCAGGCGGGGGAGGGCCCATAAGAGGGAGGGTACTGTCATGGATATGCAGTAGTGTTTGTCTGTCAGCTTACCTTCCTTCCCATGTGTTCATCTTAGAGGCCTGAGCCCTTTCACCTGGCTTCCTTTATAATCTCCTCCCAGCCTGACTCCACCCCAGGCCCTATCACTGAACACTATATTAACCTGTGCACTGCAAGAATGCTTTGCTGATCAACGTGTTTGTTAGGCATTGTGTGTTTGGGTTCCTGCCTGCCGTGTGCTACGTCTGTCTCTCTGTTACGTTATTGGCTTGTCCCCGACTATCCCTGTCTGCTCGTGACCCTTGACCTTCGGCTCGTTCTTTCGTTATCCTTGTCTGCTTGTGGCCCCTGACCTTCAGCTTGTTATTCGGTTCTCTCATATCTTGTGCTGCTGCTTCCCCTCTTTTCCCCTTATCCTACGGGGCGTGAGCTAGGAAACTCCAGGGGCCGCGACCTGGTCCCAGCCTGCAGCATAACATCCTCACCACTAGAGGCCCTGGAGAAGACCTGCTGGGTCTTAGACTCCGCGCCCTGGGGAATCTTGGCTCTAGCTTCCGTTAGGATCCCGGTTGTGCTCCTCTGGTCCCGCTTTCCACAACCACCCAGTTTCCTATCCGCAGAAGCCAGCCATAGGGTTCACTACCTCGCGGTGCACTCCTGTCCCCCTACGGTGTGCATCTGTCACCTGGCCACAGGTGACCTTGACAATGTAGTGGCCTCACCCCTCTCTCTAGCTTTATCGGTTATACGGCTGTTGTCTAAGGGTACCTGGGAGAGAGGAATGAGATACACTATGCCACTGACTATATGAAGTAGAACATGAATTACCTTCGCTAGCACAGCCCCTGTCAGGGGAAGGATATCCGTCCAAGGGAGTCACCGGAGGCCTCTCTGTCACCAGCAATGCTGCGCCGGACTCTCCAGAGAAGTTCCGCTCACCAGTCTCCTCGACCTCAGACACGGGCACCCAAGGAGTTAGGGCCCCCTCGGATTCCTCCATCCTCGCGGAACTCAGTCGAAGGTACTGAGCCCCAGGCATCCGCCATAGTACCTCACCCCAGGCTAAAGGTGCCTGAGATGGACTCCATCTCTCGCTCCAGCCAGGTCAAGGGCAACTGGGCCCGGAATTCCGGAATGCCAGCACCCAAGCTGAAGGTGCCTGGGTGCGGCTGCGTCTTCCGACTCTGAACCCCAAGGTCAGGGCATCCACCCCTTTTATCCCCTCGCCTTTTGCGTCACAGCAGGTTCCCCGCCCCGCTGTACCAGCGCCAGGAAAGGACAAAAAGGAACAGTCTTGCGGTGTGGGTTCAACTCCGACCAGGGCGACAATGCCACCTGCAGGCCGCAGGGAACCTCACACCACCAGAGTCCTCCAAGAACCATAAAAAGGGTCTCGGATTCCCTAGCAATCAGTGCATCTGGGTTACACTACCACCCAGATGCTTCCCTTAAATTCAAATACCCGCTACAATAATAATAAAAAATATATAATGAAAAATATTATATTATACAGGTGAACAGACTTGTGAAATAAATATATGTGCAAATGTCCAATAAATAAAATGCAGTACACTTCAATTAGTGCTACAAACAAATCCTTAGAAAAAAGTCCTTATGGAAACCATAATAAAGTATATCCAATCAGGTTGTTTCAAGTGCTGAAAGAAGTGCTTGGTGCCTAGTGTAAGGGAGCCGTGATCACTGCAAACTGTGCTCTTACAAAGACCGCACTCACCAGCTTGTACCCCCCTCTTGGGTTATAATGCCTTCACAGTGTGGGCCACTGTGTAGCCCTCTGGCAGTTGCTCGTCCCTCTGCTCTTGATGGTGATGGTGCTCAAACAATGGCCCATGTATAAGAGAAAGGAAGGGAGCCCCAGATAGTGTGATACCGTTTTATGACCTTATTTATTAATAAAACACAACTTGGGTACTCACATTTAGACAAATAAAAACATGCAAACGATGCTGACACTCTGGTCAAGCAGGCAGAGATGTGACGTTCTGGGGGCGTGTTCTACCGGCCATTTTGGGTGTGATATTGAAGACCGAAGCTCAGACAGACACCTAGTTGTCCGGCAACCATTTTTGGTAAGATATTAAGGACAGAAGCCTGGAATAAGAATAAGAATAGCACCCTGTCGGCCATTTTGGGTGATATTTTGAGGACATGAGCTTTGTATAGCAAGATCTCTTAATAAAAACTAGATGACAGGTCACGATCTGCCAGTAAAAAAAGGCGATAACAACAGTACTTGGCATAATTAAAACAATACTTAGCATAATTAAAACATAATTAAACCCATATGTTTATACCCTTGTGCCAATGCAAAAAATCTGTACATTTTAATCCGAGAATACTTAAAAATGTATATGTAGCGACCTCACCCCTCTCACCCCTTCTCATTCTCAGCTTGTCTTTTCTCTGTCTAGGGGTGTTAGTACTGGGGGGAGGGATAAGATACACCATGGCCCATGTCCTCCATAGTGACGAGGTGAAGGCCAGAAAGATCGGGCTTTGTGTAGGTGTCCTAGAGTCAAGTCCTGTCCTTCGTCCTTGACTCCTTTGCTCCTAGTAACCAGAATTCCACACACTGAATGGGTCCAACACAGTTTTATTCTTTCAGCGAATAAACATACAGCACAGTCAAGTTGGGACCCTTGCAACAGTTCAGTGGGAGTAGGTCAAGGCACAATCCTTCCAGATAAAGCTAACCACTGTGGTATCACCAGTGGCGAATAGTCACTGCCACTGACTATCTGAAATAGAACATGAATTACCTTCGCTAGCACAGCCCCTGTCAGGGGAAGGATATCCGTCCAAGGGAGGTACCGGAGGCCTCTCTGTCACCAGCAATGCTGCGCCGGACTCTTCAGAGAAGTTCTGCTCACCAGACCTTACGAACTCAGACACGGGCACCCAAGGAGTTAGGGCCCCCTCGGATTCCTCCACCCTCGCGGAACTCAGTCGAAGGTACTGAGCCCCAGGCATCCGCCATAGTACCTCACCCCAGGCTAAAGGTGCCTGAGATGGACTCCATCTCTCGCTCCGGCCAGGTCAAGGGCACCTGGGCCCGGAACTCCGTAACGCCAGCACCCAGGCGGAAGGTGCCTGGGTGCGGCCGCGTCCTCCGACTCTGCACTCTGAACCCCATGGTAAGGGCGTCCGCCCCTTTTATCTCCTCTCCCTTTGCGTCACAGCGGGTTCCCCGCCCCGCTGTACCAGCGCCAGGGGAGTACAAAAAGGCATGGGCTCGCGGTGTGAGTTCAACCCCGGCCCCCGGCAACAATGCCACCTACAGGCCGCAGGGAACCTCACACCACCAGAGTCCTCCAAAAACCATAAAAGGGTCTCAGATTCCCTAGCAATCAGTGCATCTGGGTTACACTACCACCCAGATGCTTCCCCTAAATTCAAATACCCGCTACATATATATAAAAGGTGATATCCTTATAAAAATTTGAATTAAAAAATTAGAATTAAAAAAGGGAGAGACAAATATATATGTAGCGACCTCACCCCTCTCACCCCTTCTCATTCTCGGCTTGTTGGTCTTGTCTAGGGGTTAGTACTGGGGGGAGGGATGCGATACACCACGGCCCATGTCCTCCAGAGAGACTGGAGGTAAAAAACAGAACTATCGGGTTTTGTGTGTGTGTCCCAGAGTCAAATCCTTTCTTCGAATTGACTCCCTTTGCTCCTAGTAACCAGAGTTCCACACACTGGAAAGGTCCAACTCGTATTTATTCTCTTCCAGCAATAAATAGTCATACAGCACAGACAGGTTGAGACCCATAGAACACTTCAGTATTTGTTTGGATTAGGTCAAGGCACAATTCTTTAAGTAGAGCTAACCACTGTGGTGTCACCAATGGTTATGATGTATAGTCATTGCCACCGACTATATAGAACAAGAGCATGAATTACCTTCGCTATCACAGCCCCTGTCAGAGGGAAGACATCCGTCCACGAGAGTTACCGGAGGCCTCTCCGTCACCGGCAAATGCTGCACCAGACTTTCCGGAGAAGTTCCGCTCACCGGCCTCCTCAATCTCAGACACGGGCACCCAAGGCATTAGGGCCCCCTCGGATTCCTCCACCCTCGCGGAACTCAGTCGAAGGTACTGAGTCCCAGGCCTCCGCATTAGTACCTCACCCCAGGCTAAAGGTGCCTGGGATGGACTCCATCTCCCGCTCCGGCCAAGTCAAGGGCACCTGGGCCCGGAACTCCGGAACGCCAGCACCCAGGCTGAAGGTGCCTGGGCGTGGCTGCGTCCTCCGACTCTGAACCCCAAGGTCAGGGCGTCCGCCCCTTTTATCTCCTCTCCCTTTGCATCACAGCAGGTTCCCCCCCTGCTTTACCAGCGCCAGGAAAAGACAAAAAGGGATTTAGTCTTGCGGTGAGTGTTCAGCTCCGGCCCAGGGCGACAGCACCACCTGCAGGCCGCAGGGAACCTCACACCACCAGAGTCCTCCAAGAACCACAAAAGGGTCTCAGATTCCCTAACAATCAGTGCATCTGGGTTACACTACCACCCAGATGCCTAAATTCAAATACCCGCTACATATATATATATAGATATACTTATATGTTGAGAGGAAATTATGTAGAGGAAAAAATAATAATAAGTAGAGGAGAAAGTATATATGAGAAAGAAAAATATATGAATAAAAATGGGGAATATAAAAAGTAAAAAATTAGTCAGAAAGCAGTTCAGGTCTAGATCTATATTCATGCCTACGGGCTGGAGGGTATCTAACTGGAAAATCCATTTTGTTTCATTCATTCGCATGTTTCCCATGCTTAGACCTGTCCCTGCACAAAGTGTCATTTTTGAAGGAAAAAAAGTCATTTAAAACTCACTCGCGGCTATTAATGAATTGTCGGCTTTTATCAATACATAGAAAAGTCATTGATAAAAAAAAAAAAAGCGTGGGGGTTCCCCCAAATTCAATTACCAGGCCCTTCAGATCTGGCATGGATTTTAAGGGGAACTCCACCCCAAATTTTAAAAAAATGGCGTGGAGTCCCCCCAAAAATCCATACCAGACCCTTATCCAAGCACGCAACCTGGCCAGCCGCAGGGGAAGAGGGGGGGGGACGAGAGAGCGGCCCCCCCTCCCTCCTGAACCGTACCAGGCCACATGCCCTCAACATGGGGAGGATGTCCCCATGTTGATTGGGACAAGGGCCTCATCCCCACAACCCTTGCCCGGTGGTTGTGGTGGTCTGCGGGCAGGGGGCTTATAGGAATCTGGAAGACCCCTTTAACAAAGGGGACCCCCAGATCCCGGCCCCCCCCTATGTGAATTGGTAAGGGGTACATTGTACCCCTACCATTTCACAAAGAAAGTGTAAAAAAATGTAAATAAAAACACACAAACACCTTGGAAAAGTCCTTTATTAAAAAATAATAAATAAATAAAAATAAAAAACATTCCAGCGATGAAATCCAGTGTCCCGCGGCGATCCCGATGTCCAGCGCTGTCCGTCATTGGTTGTGCCTGAGCGGACCTGATGGGGAACTTCCTCCGCAGTGTTTTAAATGTATAGACCCGCCCCTTCTAAAGTTCCCCATCAGGTCCGCTCAGCGGACCAGATGCGGAACGCGAGAAGGGGCGGGTCTATACATGAATTACACAGTAAAGGAAGTTCCCCATCAGGTCCGCCCCCTCGGTATGTCAGACCGCGCCTACGTCATTGGCCTGAGCGGACCTGATGGGGAACTTCCTTCACTGTGTAAATTTAAATTACACAGTGAAGGAAGTTCCCCGCTCAGGCCAATGACGTAGGCGGGGTCTGACATACCGAGGGGGCGGACCTGACAGGAACTTTCTTCACTGTATAATACGTGAATAGACCCGCCCCTTCTAAAGTTCCCCATCAGGTCCGCTCAGCGGACCAGATGCGGAACATGAGAAGGGGCGGGTCTATTCACGTATTACACAGTGAAGGAAGTTCCCATCAGGTCCGCCCCCTCGTAGAGCGGACCTGATGGGGAACTTCCTTCACTGTGTAATACATGAATAGACCCGCCCCTTCTCACGTTCCGCATCTGGTCCGCTGAGCGGAACTGATGGGGAACTTTAGAAGGGGCGGGTCTATACATTTAAAACACTGCGGAGGAAGTTCCCCATCAGGTCCGCTCTGGTCCGCTCAGGTCCAATGACGGACAGCGCTGGACATCGGGATCGCCGCGGGACACTGGATTTCATCGCTGGAATGTTTTTTTTTGTTTTTTTTTTAATAAAGTGTTGGTGTGTTTTTTTTTTACATTTTTTGACACTTTCTTCGTGAAATGGTAGGGGTACAATGTAGCCCTTACCAATTCACATAGGGGGGCGGGATCTGGGGGTCCCCTTTGTTAAAGGGGTCTTCCAGATTCCGATAAGCCCCCCGCCCGCAGACCCCCACAACCACCGGGCAAGGGTTGTGGGGATGAGGCCCTTGAGGCTCTCTCGTCCCCCCCTCTTCCCCTGCAGCCGGCCAGGTTGCGTGCTCGGATAAGGGTCTGGTATGGATTTTTGGGGGGACTCCACGCCATTTAAAAAAAAAATTGGGGGTGGAGTTCCCCTTAAAACCCATGCCAGATCTGAAGGGCCTGGTAATTGAATTTGGGGGAACCCCCACGTTTTTTTTTTTATCAATGACTTTTGTATGTATTGATAAAAGCCGACAATTCATTAATAGTGTGTTTTAAATGACTTTTTTTCCTTCAGAAATGACACTTTGTGCAGGGACAGTTCTAAGCACGGGAAACATGCGCCACTTTACATGCATATCATACACACCCCCCAGGTACGAAATTTAAAGGAATATTTCACGTTTATTGTTTCACTTTAAGCATTATTAAAATCACTGCTCCTAAAAAAACTGCAGTTTTTTAAACTTTTTTTTGCATTGATACATGTCCCCTGGGGCAGGACCCGGGTCCCCAAACACTTTTTAGGACAATAACTTGCATATAAGTCTTTATAATTAGCACTTTAGATTTCTCCCATAGACTTTTCATATTTGCCGCAAACACCCCAATGTTCGAGTCGAAGCTCATCCCTAGTCAAGACGGTTGTTCTTTTCTGTCTTCTTTTTTGGAATATTTGCTGTGTGAGGGGGTTAGCTCGGCAGCGGGTGTGTGTGACCCCCGGGATGGGCTCCCCACACAAAACAGGCCCAGCAAACGGAGGTTGTGGTTTTCAAAATCAAAAAGGTGCGGTTTATTTTCTATTTACAGTGACAAAACACAGCAAAGCAAAAGAAACATAACCAAAATAAATCCTGGTCAAGTTGACCTCTGACTAAACATACAGGTTTCCTAACTAACAACTGGGATCAGCCTAGTGCTGTCCTAGTCCCTAAGTCCCTGGTTTTAAATGTCCAAGCAAATAGCCACACAGGCTTTGTCTCACCGCACAGGGGTTCACTCTCCCTAGACAGTCCACACAGGTCTGGTTCCAGGCATGAGCTAACATCTAATGAAGCTGGGAGTTCTTATAGAGGCCTAAATGAGCTGACAAGCTTCAGCTGGTCTCATCAACTCCCTGTCTGCACGACGCCCAGCCCTCTCCCTAGAGGTATGAGTCATCCATGAGCCCACTAGCCTTATACAACTCTCCACCTAGTTGTATAAGTCGGCGTAAAGCCTGAATCTGGGCGAAATATATCTACCCCCCTGGATGCAACCAGGTGACTTTACCTTCCTGCTGTCACATACCCCCCCCTCTTGTTTTAACCTCGGGGTTGGAACACCAGCAATCAGGCATTCATGTACTCGAGACAAAGCATCCACATTCCCCATTTGAACGCCAGGGCGATGCTTTACTGTGAAGTTGAATTCCTGGAGGGCCAGGAACCACCTATTCACTCTTCTATTTGTTTCCTTGTTTTGAGCCATCCACTTTAACGGAGCGTGATCCGTAACCATGTCAAAGTGCCTACCTAGCAGGTAGTACCGAAGGGAATCTAGAGCCCACTTCACCGCTAAACACTCCTTTTCAACGGTGGCGTAATTTACCTCATGGGACTTCAACTTCCTGCTGAGGTAAATGACTGGGTGCTCTTCCCCGTTCCAGACCTGGGACAATACTGCTCCTAACCCCACATCTGACGCATCACTTTGTACGACAAAGTCTTTAGAGAAGTCGGGTGAGTACAACACTGGCTGGCTACATAAGGCTTGTTTCAAGAATTGGAATGCTGCCTCAGCCTCGGGGGTCCATTTAATCATGACCGACCCTTTCCCCTTCGTCAGGTTGGTTAGGGGCACAGCCTTAGAAGCAAAGTGGGGAATGAATCGCCGATAATACCCAGCGATTCCCAGAAAGGCTCGTACCTGCTTCTTGCTGTTGGGACGTGGCCAACTCTGGATGGCCTCGACTTTGTTGAGTTGGGGTTTTATTACTCCCCTCCCAATGGTGTACCCAAGATATTTGGCCTCCTCCTGCCCAATGGTACACTTCTTGGGGTTAGCCGTAAACCCCGCTTCCCGAACAGAGTCCAGGACTGCTTGCACTTTTGGCAGATGTGAGGCCCAATCTGTGCTATGGACAATTACGTCATCCAGGTAAGCCGCAGCATACTTCCGATGGGGCCTCAGCATCTGGTCCATTTTCCGCTGGAATGTGGCCGGCGCATTCTGTAACCCGAACGGCATTCTTTTATATTGGAACGCCCCGTCTGGGGTTACAAATGCGGTTTTCTCTTTGGCCGACTTGGCCAGGGGGATTTGCCAATACCCTTTTGTGAGGTCAAGAGTCGTCATGTATCGGGCTGTTCCCAGCCGGTCGATCAACTCATCTATACGTGGCATGGGGTAGGTGTCAAATTTTGTAACTTTGTTCAACTGACGAAAATCGTTACAAAATCGCCAGCTCCCATCCGGTTTAGGCACCAACACGATGGGACTAGACCAATCACTTTGGGACTCCTCTATCACCCCTAAGTTCAGCATTTTCTGTACTTCCTCCCGTATTGCCTCCCGTCGAGCCTCTGGGATCCGATAGGGTTTTAACTTCACCCTTTCACCGGGCGGGGTAATGATGTCATGCTCTACCCCAGATGTTTGTCCCGGCAGCTCAGAGAATACCTCCTTGTTGCGAAGCACAAACTCCTTAACCTCCTGTTGTTGGGGTTGTGACAAGGTGGCTGCTATTCCAACCTCAGGAATCACGCAACCAGTTTGAGCTGGTGACCAAGTGTCTGCGACTAGGGACTCTCTATCCCTCCAGGCTTTCAACAGATTAACGTGATAGATCTGTTCGGGCTTTCGCCTTCCTGGTTGTCTGACCTTGTAATTCACTTCGCTCACTTTTTCCATTATCTCGTAGGGGCCTTGCCATTTGGCAAGGAATTTACTTTCAACCGTAGGGACAAGTACCAATATCCTATCCCCCGGGGAAAAGGTACGGGTCTTGGCTCCACGGTTGTACACTCTCTGCTGTGCCAACTGCGCTTGGGCCAAATGTTCCTTCACGATGGGCATTACCTGTGCAATTCGATCTTGCATCAGGGCGACATGCTCAATCACACTCCTGTGGGGAGAACTCTCACTTTCCCAAGTTTCCTTGGCAATATCCAACAGCCCTCTTGGGTGTCTCCCATACAGTAACTCAAAGGGGGAGAATCCCGTAGAGGATTGGGGCACCTCCCTAATAGCAAACATCAAATAAGGAAGTAAACAGTCCCAATCCTTTCCATCTCTATCCACCACTTTCTTCAACATTTGTTTTAGGGTTTTGTTGAATCTTTCAACCAGCCCATCGGTTTGGGGGTGATACACAGACGTACGCAATTGCGTCACTTTGAACAATTTACACAGCTCTTTCATAACCCGGGACATAAAGGGTGTACCTTGGTCCGTAAGCAGTTCTTTACAAATACCCACCCGGCTAAAAACAAGAGATAGCTCTTTGGCTATGGTTTTGGCCGAGGTATTTCGGAGAGGGATCGCTTCTGGATAACGGGTGGCATAGTCCATTATAACTAATATGTACTGGTGCCCCCTAGCGGACTTGATTATAGGACCTACCAAATCCATGGCGATCCTCTCAAACGGGACCTCAATGATGGGTAGAGGGACCAGCGGGCTACGGAAATGTGGCATCGGGGCCAACCTCTGACACACAGGGCAGGAGGAACAATAATGTCATGGATATGCATTAATGTCTGTCTGCCATCTTACCTTCCTCCTCATGTGTTCATCTAGAGACCAGACCTCCTTCACCTGGCTTCCTTTATAATCTCCTCCCAGCCTGACTCCACCCCAGGCCCTATCACTGAACACTATATTAACCTGTGCACTGCAAGCCTGCTTTGCTGATCAACGTGTTTGTTAGGCATTGTGTGTTTGGGTTCCTGCCTGCCGTGTGCTACGTCTGTCTCTCTGTTACGTTATTGGCTTGTCCCCGACCATCCCTGTCTGCTCGTGACCCTTGACCTTCGGCTCGTTCTTCGTTATCCTTGTCTGCTTGTGGCCCCTGACCTTCGGCTTGTTATTCGGTTCTCTCTATCGTGTGCTGCTGCTTCCCCTTATCCTACGGGGCGTGAGCTAGGAAACTCCAGGGGCCGCGACCTGGTCCCAGCCTGCAGCGTAACATCCTCACCACTAGAGGCCCTGGAGAAGACCAGCTGGGTCTTAGACTCCGCGCCCTGGGGAATCTTGGCTCTCGCTTCCGTTGGGATCCCGGTTGTGCTCCTCTGGTCCCGCTTTCCACAACCACCCAGTTTCCTATCCACAGAAGCCAGCCATAGGGTTCACTACCTCGCGGTGCACTCCTGTCCCCCTACGGTGTGCATCTGTCACCTGGCCACAGGTGACCCTGACAGTTTGATCAGCCATGAACCCGGCTGACATCCCGCTTCCCGCGGATGATCCATTGCAGGGCATAGTTCGCAGACTTGAGACCCAGGAATCAAATCAGACCCAGGTGATGCGATTCCTCCAGGATCTGGCTTCTCGATTCGAGCAGCTTCAGGTCTCCTTGGGAACCCCGAATCCGCAACCCCAAGTACAACCAGCGGCTGTACCTATCGCACCAGTCGCAGCCTCACACTCACTAAGATTGCCAGCTCCGTTCCGTTTCTCTGGGGACTCCAAGGCCTGCAGGGGGTTTCTCAGCCAATGCACTATTCATTTTGAGCTTCAGCCTCAAAGCTTCCTATCTGACCGGGCTAAGGTAGCCTATATCATTTCCCTCCTCTCCGGTGAAGCTTTGGCCTGGGCTGCCCCCCTGTGGGAGAGGAACGATCCGGTGGTTTCCAGTCTGTCCGAATTCTTGAAGCTCTTTCGTAATATCTTCGAAGAGCCGGCTCGGGCTTCTTCAGCGGCTAGTGCTGTCTTACGTCTTCGCCAAGAATCTAGTTCAGTGGGGCAATATGCTCTTCAGTTCCGTATCCACACAGCTGAATTGAGCTGGAATAATGAGGCCCTGGTCGCTACCTTTTTACATGGCCTCTCTGACCGAGTGAAAGACGAATTAGCGGGAAGAGCCATTCCCGTCGGTCTGGACGATGTAATTTCATTATGCAACCAGATCGACATTCGTTTTCAAGAGAGGTCCTTAGAAAAAAGACGCCAGCACTCTCTGGGTCCTAGCCAGTCTGAGCTCCCCTCCCTTCATTCCGTGGAGCATCCTCTACCTGCTGAAGAACCTATGCAGCTGGGCCGGACCAGACTAACCCCCGAAGAACGTGCTAGGCGCAGAACTCTGGGCTTGTGCCTCTATTGTGGGGGCAAGGGTCATTTTCGTGACTCCTGCTCGCTTCGTCCGGGAAACGCTCGGGTCTAATACATTTGGAAGGTGGAGTATTGGACCCAGAAACATCACCTTCTCGCCTGCTCTTGCCGGTGTCCCTTCATGTAGGCACTTCTCCTCAGTCAACCCTTGCATACCTGGATTCCGGGGCTGCCGGCAATTTCATGGATTGGAGAACTGCTTCTTCTATGAAGCTTACCCTTTCACCTCTCACTACCCCATTGGTAGTCTCGGCAATTGATGGCACTGTTCTCCCAGGGGGCCCTATTCGCTTCCAGACGCTACCCATTAGGATGTCGGTAGGGATTCTCCACCAGGAGTGGATATCCTTTCTTATTCTACCCAAGGCCTCTACCCCAGTTGTATTGGGCCTCCCTTGGCTACAGCTCCACTCTCCACATGTGGACTGGGTCTCTGGGCAGATCCTGGCCTGGGGTTCCTCATGTTTCTCGTCGTGTCTTCTCAAGGTGACCCCCAAGGAGAGTCTTCCGGTTGCTGCCACTTCTGTTTCTTCTGATCTTCCCGCCGCATACAGCGATTACCGGGATGTGTTCTGTAAAAAATCAGCTGAGGTGCTTCCTCCCCACAGGTCTTTTGACTGTGCTATTGATCTTGTCCCCGGAGCAACTCTACCCAGGGGTCGTACCTACCCTCTGTCCATCCCAGAGACCCAGGCCATGTCGGAGTATGTAGCAGAGAATCTGGAGAGAGGGTTCATCCGGAAATCCTCATCGCCTGCAGGGGCAGGGTTCTTTTTTGTTGCCAAAAAGGATGGTACCTTAAGACCCTGCATCGATTATCGGGGTTTAAATGCGGTTACTATTAAAAATCGATACCCCTTACCCTTAATATCTGAGCTATTCGATAGGTTGAAGGGTGCCTCCATTTTCACCAAGTTGGATCTCAGAGGCGCGTACAATCTCATTCGAATACGGGAGGGTGACGAATGGAAGACTGCATTTAACACTAGAGACGGGCATTACGAATATCTGGTGATGCCTTTTGGTCTGTGTAATGCTCCAGCCGTGTTTCAAAACTTTGTCAATGAAATCTTCAGAGATCTGCTGTACCAGTTTGTTGTCATCTATCTGGATGACATTCTGATCTTTTCTGAAAATCTGCTCGTCCACAGAAACCATGTCCGCACTGTACTTCAACGTCTTAGAGAGAACAATCTCTATGCCAAGCTGGAGAAATGTTCCTTTGAATGTTCTGAGGTCCTGTTTTTGGGGTGCTTTGTCTCATGTTCGGGGCTTCGTATGGACCCTGGGAAGGTCTTGGCTATCACCAACTGGCCTCTTCCTGCTAGCCTCAAGGCCACACAGCGCTTTCTTGGCTTCACTAATTATTATAGGCAGTTCATAAGGAATTACTCTTCCATTGCCGCGCCTATTATCGCTTTGACCAAGAAGGGTGTGAATGCCAGAGACTGGCCTCCCGAAGCTGTCTCTGCATTTCACAACCTGAAACAGGCCTTTGTTTCTGGCCCCCTCTTGAGGAGACCAAATCCTGGGAATGCATTTTTTATTGAAGTGGACGCTTCCTCAATGGGGGTGGGAGCTGTGCTTCTTCAAATCTTTGAGAAGAGACGCCAACCATGTGCGTTCTTCTCCAAAAAAATTTCTCAGGCAGAGAGGAATTATGCCATCGGTGATCGGGAACTTCTCGCAATTAAATTGGCGTTAGAGGAGTGGCGTCATCTCTTGGAGGGTTCCCCTCACTCCATAACGATCTTTACCGATCACAAGAATTTACAGTATCTACAGAATGCTAAACGTCTGAATCCTAGACAGGCCAGGTGGAGTCTCTTCTTTGCCCGTTTTAATTTCACGATTACCTACAAACCTGGTTCCTGCAACGGTCGGGCTGATGCGCTCTCTAGGTCATTTGACACTTTGGACGAGGAGTCCGCCCCTGAACCTGAGCCGATCATTCCCACCTCATGCATTGTTGCCCACTCTACCACCCTGAAGTCTAAAATTCCGCCTGGTAAGACCTTTGTCCCCACTGAGCTAAGAGCTAAGATCCTTCGTTGGGGACATGATTCCAAGGTGGCAGGGCATTCTGGATTCCTCCGATCCTTCCTACTCATCAGTCGTCACTACTGGTGGCCTAATCTCCGCTCAGACGTCAAAGACTACGTTAAAGCTTGTCATGTCTGTGCTCAGTCCAAATCCTCCACACAAGCTCCTGCTGGTCTCCTCATGCCCTTGCCTATTCCTAAGGAACCCTGGGCCCATATTGCCATGGATTTTATCACCGATCTCCCACTGTCTGAGAATAATACAGTCATTTGGGTGGTAATCGATCGATTCTCCAAGATGGCTCATTTTGTTCCTCTTCCTGGTCTTCCTTCTGCCCCTGCCTTGGTTCCCATTTTCATTCGAGAAATTCTCTGCCTACATGGGGTCCCTTCTCATATTGTTTCCGACAGGGGAGTCCAATTCACGTCTCGTTTTTGGAGAGCCTTTTGCAAATCCCTCAATATTGTCTTGGATTTTTCTTCTTCTTACCATCCCCAATCCAATGGACAGACTGAGAGGGTTAATCAGGAGTTAGAGGTCTTTCTTCGCACCTTTGTGTCTTCTCACCATGACGATTGGTCCTCTCTACTCCCGTGGGCAGAATTCTCCCATAACAATCATGTGAATACCAGTTCGCAGAAGACACCCTTTTTCACAGTTTATGGAAAACACCCTCAACTTCCTCTTCCTATGATCTGTTCTCCAGACATTCCAGCTTTGGCTTCGGTTCAGGAGTCTCTCAATTCCGTTTGGGGTCACGTTCATGATTCCCTCCGGGCAGCTGCTGAAAAATTCAAAGGCTTTGCCGACCGCCGCAGGCGTAAACCGCCTTCTCTTCAGCCAGGGGACAAAGTCTGGCTCTCTACCAGGAACATCAAGCTCCGAGTTCCTTCTCTGAAGTTTGCTCCACGATTCATCGGTCCATACACGGTAACTGCTAAACTGAATCCGGTTTGTTTCAAACTCCAGATTCCTAAGAGCCTTAAAATCACTAACTCCTTTCATGTTGCTCTTCTAAAGCCTTTAGTCCTCAATAAATTCTCTCGTCCTCTTCCTACCGTGGCGCCTGTCTCGGAGGATAATCAGGAGTACGAGATCAGTCAAATTCTGGACTCCCGACTCTGTAAAGGCGTTCTTCAGTACCTCGTTCATTGGAAAGGGTTTGGTCCTGAGGAGAGGTCTTGGATCACTGCATCTGAGGTCTTTGCACCTCGTCTGTTAAAGGAGTTTCATCTGAAGTTTCCCTCTAAACCTGGGCCCAGGCGGGGAAGGGGGAGGCCTCGTAAGAGGGAGGGTACTGTCATGGATATGCATTAATGTCTGTCTGCCATCTTACCTTCCTCCTCATGTGTTCATCTAGAGACCAGACCTCCTTCACCTGGCTTCCTTTATAATCTCCTCCCAGCCTGACTCCACCCCAGGCCCTATCACTGAACACTATATTAACCTGTGCACTGCAAGCCTGCTTTGCTGATCAACGTGTTTGTTAGGCATTGTGTGTTTGGGTTCCTGCCTGCCGTGTGCTACGTCTGTCTCTCTGTTACGTTATTGGCTTGTCCCCGACCATCCCTGTCTGCTCGTGACCCTTGACCTTCGGCTCGTTCTTCGTTATCCTTGTCTGCTTGTGGCCCCTGACCTTCGGCTTGTTATTCGGTTCTCTCTATCGTGTGCTGCTGCTTCCCCTTATCCTACGGGGCGTGAGCTAGGAAACTCCAGGGGCCGCGACCTGGTCCCAGCCTGCAGCGTAACATCCTCACCACTAGAGGCCCTGGAGAAGACCAGCTGGGTCTTAGACTCCGCGCCCTGGGGAATCTTGGCTCTCGCTTCCGTTGGGATCCCGGTTGTGCTCCTCTGGTCCCGCTTTCCACAACCACCCAGTTTCCTATCCACAGAAGCCAGCCATAGGGTTCACTACCCCTACGGTGTGCATCTGTCACCTGGCCACAGGTGACCCTGACAAATAATTTTCTACGTCCTTCATCACCCCCGGCCAATAGAATCTCTGTAATACCCTCTCTCGGGTTTTCTCTGTCCCCAGATGACCTCCAAGAATGTGCCCATGGGCCAACTCCAACACCAACTTCCTGTAAGGTTTGGGCACCACAAGCTGCTCAACGGTTTCTTCTGCCCTTTTTGCCACCCGATACAGTAGGTCCTTCTCTACGCTGAAGTATGGGTAAGTGCAGGTATTATCTGGGTTCACTAACTCGCCATCTATTTTCACTACGTTTTCCCGTGCCTTTATTAGGGCGGGGTCTTTCAACTGTTCTGTGGCAAAGTTTTCCCTGTGAACCTCAAGATCAGAAAACTCCACAGACGGTAGGTTTTCGTCTGAGGAGGTGGGCTCCTCTCCAGTTTCTTGAGTCTCCCCTGCCAATACTGATAAGGGAAATTCCGGAGAGTCCTCACCACTCTCAGGGGAGTTCTGGCTATCACATTCCTGGTACATAGGGGCACCAGTGAGGGGCTCAGGATCATCCCACAGTTCCCAGAACTTCGGAAAATCCCTTCCCACAATGGCGTCATGCGGTAACTGAGATACTAAGCCCACTGGATGAGAGAGGGTACCTTTGGGGGTCTCGAAACACACTGTAGTCACTGGATACTCTCGGGTGTCCCCATGCACACAAATAACAGCTACCTTGCTATTCCCAGAGACCTCTGTTTTAACTAACTCAGCCTTTATCAGGGTCACAAGGCTACCTGAATCCAGCAATACCACAACATTTCTACCATTAACACACATTTTGCATAAATGTTTCTCAGTTCCTCGAATGGCAGTGCATGCGACTGTCGCACACAGCGACTGACGTCTGCCCGTCAGAAAGTCACACTGCATGGGTTCCTCCACAACCGGGCAATTGGCTGCAATATGTCCCGCTTGCCGGCAGCGGTAGCAAACGATCCTTCTTGCCGCCTCTTGAGCCGCTGATTTCCCAGGCTGTTCTCGCCAAACTTGGGGTAGAGCTCCCACCCTCTCACTCTCTCCACCCTCACCCCTTGGAATCCTCTTATCCGCCCCTGGGGATGGTCTGGTCTTAGGGTGGAAAGTCCGAGTGTCTCTGGAAGAGGCCGTCAGGTTCTCTGTAGCCAAGTATTTCTCCACACGATCCACAAGACCATCGGCCGTCTCTGGGTCTCCATGGCTTACCCACTTTTGGATGGCAGTAGGAAGAGCTCTCAAAAACCGATCCATTACAACACGTTCCACAATCTTTGGTGCGGACAAAGTCTCTGGCTGTAGCCACTTTCTGCTCAGGTGAATGAGATCATACATTTGAGACCTGGGGGGTTTTCCAAGCTGGAAAGTCCAGTTATGCACACGCTGAGCCCGGACAGCCTGGGTGACACCCAGCCTTGCCAATATTTCAGCTTTTAGCATCACATAGTCTTTTGCTTGGTTAGGCTCTAGGTCATAGTAAGCTTTCTGCGATTCACCAGTTAACAGAGGAGCCACCAGTCCAGCCCACTGCTCCTCAGGCCACTTTTCTCTTTCAGCGGTCCTTTCAAATGTGGTCAAAAATACCTCTGGATCATCCTCTCCAGTCATTTTTGTCAATAAACGACTCACCCCAAAGGACGCGGTATTAGTGAGACGGCTTTCCTCACTGGTCTGCGGACGTTGCTGCATTACTGCTTCCATCTGTTGTTGTAGTCTCTGCTCTTGCTTCTGCAACAGGTCTATGAAGCGGGCCTCAGATTGCTGCTGGGCTCGTTGCTGAGCCTCCAGACTCTGTTGCAAAGTTGCGTTTGTCTGCTGCTGGGCTGCAAGGCTCTGTTGATGAGCTTGCTGCTGGGCTGCGAAGTTCTGTTGTTGAGCTGCAAGGCTCTGTTGATGAGCTGCAAGGCTCTTTTGCAAACCTGCATTTGTCTGCTGTTGATTGGCATTTGCTAGAGCCAGCTGCTTCAGTATCTCCTCCATGCTGGCTTAAAAAAAAACTGCCACTGGTTCTCCACCAACTGTGAGGGGGTTAGCTCGGCAGCGGGTGTGTGTGACCCCCGGGATGGGCTCCCCACACAAAACAGGCCCAGCAAACGGAGGTTGTGGTTTTCAAAATCAAAAAGGTGCGGTTTATTTTCTATTTACAGTGACAAAACACAGCAAAGCAAAAGAAACATAACCAAAATAAATCCTGGTCAAGTTGACCTCTGACTAAACATACAGGTTTCCTAACTAACAACTGGGATCAGCCTAGTGCTGTCCTAGTCCCTAAGTCCCTGGTTTTAAATGTCCAAGCAAATAGCCACACAGGCTTTGTCTCACCGCACAGGGGTTCACTCTCCCTAGACAGTCCACACAGGTCTGGTTCCAGGCATGAGCTAACATCTAATGAAGCTGGGAGTTCTTATAGAGGCCTAAATGAGCTGACAAGCTTCAGCTGGTCTCATCAACTCCCTGTCTGCACGACGCCCAGCCCTCTCCCTAGAGGTATGAGTCATCCATGAGCCCACTAGCCTTATACAACTCTCCACCTAGTTGTATAAGTCGGCGTAAAGCCTGAATCTGGGCGAAATATATCTACCCCCCTGGATGCAACCAGGTGACTTTACCTTCCTGCTGTCACAGCTGTCATAAGGTTTCTATTCATTTTCTTCACGCTCTCTTTTAATACCAACATATCTTTTTTCTTATAACCCTTATGTAGCGGGGTCTTCAAAGTTAGTGGGATACACCTGGGGGTAGAGAGACCCAGGTGTGTAATTATGTCAGGGATTAGACCCCTTTTTGTTATTCGTGGAGGATTGGGTGGTGCAATATTCTCCTTGGCCTGTGGGTGGCGGGGTACCTACAGGCTCGAGGTAGAATCACTACCACAGTGTTACCCTTTTTGTCCCTTCCTGGAGATGGTACGGCTGGGGCGGGGAACCCGCCGTGGTGTCGATGGGAGGAGATAAAAGGGGGAGACGCCCTCGCCGCGAGGTCTTTTGGGGGATCATCTCTTGACGTACCCAGGCGCCCTCGGCCTGGGTACGGGCGGTTCAAGGTTCCGGCCTGGGCACCCTAGGCCTGGCTGGAATGAAGCTGGAGTTGGAGTCCATCCCAGGCACCTTCAGCCTGGGGTGAGGTACTTTGTAGAAGGCCTGGGACCTGGTGACTTCGACCGGGTCCCGCGAGGGTGAAGTGATTCCAGGGTGCCCCTTGCGAGGGGACCCGCATCTGAGGTGAGGAGGCTGGGGAGGTCACCCGTCTGAAGACTCCGGAGCAGCGTCAACCCGGTGACGGACGGGCCTCCGGTAACTCCCTTGGAGGGTCGTCTTCCCCTGATAGGGGCCGCAGCGCAGCGAAGTTGTTCTAATCAAGACTCCTGCAACCCCTGGTCATAGCACAGGGGGTGTAGGGACTACAATCCGGATAGTGCCTCGGCCTGCTCATCCCACCGTATCCTGCCATATATTGTTTGTTGTGGAGCTCGAAATAAAACTAACAGTTGGACTGTGATCGGTGTATGGACTCTGTTGATGGGAGCAAAGGGAGATTCCAGCATAGCAGGGCTAAGTTCCGCAACCCAATGCACATTTGGCCCGAGGAAGATGTTGATACTGGCCTTCACCTCACCCACAGCCATGGGGAGGACATGGGCCGTAGCGCACCTCACTCTCGAAACCCAGGTACCCCTAGACAAGAGCTTTCGGACAACCGATAAACATGTGAAGGGGGTGAGGCCGCTACACGTGGGGGCTCGTGAGTCCGGGATGAAATGTGTATTGATCCAAAGGGTTGGAACGGCTGTGTCTGGACTTTGCTGCCCGGAGGAGGTCCGAGCAGGTCGGCCATGTGATTGGCCAAAGTGCATCCCTGCTTGGAGTTGTGGACATGACCCTAAGTCGGGAAAGGCCCACGCGGAGGAGCGTAAAAAGGGAGAGGTCCAGCCGTGTGAAGTACTACATGTGGGGACTGTTAATGCACTGCGCCACGAGGCACCCCATGACTGCGCAATTCGTGGGAGGAGACTGAAGGAAGCCCGCGAAAACGTGCAAGTCGTGGGAGGAGTCTGGCCACGTGTGGAGATACACGTGGAGACTCCGGCGCGAGGTGAGCGCGTGATGGAACAGCAGGTGGTCGGGATGGCCTCAAGCTCCCCGTGGATGCCGGTACCTTACCCCACGAAAATGACTGCATTTGCTGCGCCCATTACAGACACGGGGATAAGGCTCAGGCCCCGAGGACAGTTGGCTCTGTATTCATGCAGAGACACGGAGGCCCTTGGAGTGATCTGTCCCGGATGCTCGGGACTGGTGGTTCAACTAAAGCCGTTCGGGCGATGTGAAGCGTGCAAAGAATTTCTTTTTGAGGTCGAATCATCCACAGTAAGGCCCCGGGCCCTTCGCCTCAACTGCATCACAGGAACCGCCACTCCGGAGGGAGAGATCCAGGCCTTTGCGGAGGTCCCCGTGCGCACTGACCAGGGCGATGGGACTGCCCAATCAGAGACTGAGAGAGGAAAATCCGAGGACGCTGCTTTGGTCACTACAGACTCCCTGCTCCCACCTCCGAAGAGGAAAGTCGGCCTGGTACAGGCATCCTATGGTCGTGGTCGAGCTTCACCCCGCCGCTTGCCTGGCCTGGATGGCGCGGTAGAGAAGAGAGTCCCGGACATCCCAGTTCTTCAGAAGGTCCAGGTGAGCCAGGGGCTGGGACTGTGGTGTTGGTTGGAGGTGTCGGGGGTCCACAGTCGGTGGAGCCCGCAAGGGAGTGTAGCCTTCCGTCTACTAGAGACTACCTTCCCGCTGAGATGTATGACACCTCCGATCTAGAGTCATTGTCAGACTGTGGGGATGACGGAGAGATAGACGAACTGTTTCACCGGAAGGGCTGGGACAGACGCCCACTACCTGTGCTGAGTAAACCGCAGGATTCCCCCATGTCCATAGAAGACAGTACGCTCCGGGCGCAGGCCCCGGAGTTCCCGAGGAAATCTAGTCCTCGGGCCAACTTTCCTCATTCAACTACATCACCCGCTCTGATGGTGGGGATGCAGCGTGCTTCGTTGCGGGCACCAAAGACAAAGCAACCCGAGATGGTGAAGGTACCTCGGCACCCGGAGGCCATCGTGCAGCCAGGAGAAGGTGAGCGAGATGTGATGCCGCCTCTAGCCAGGTTGCAGAGACTTTTCTCCCAGAGAGTCGCCCGTGAATATGGGTGGGAGTACCCCTACTTGCCTCGGGACTTATTGTATGAAGTCGAGGTCCTGCGACCAAGGTGGTATGACGAGTTTGTATGGGAAAAGCTTAAAGTACCCCATGCCAGGCGATACCTGTCATGTTCGCCGCCTGTGTCTAAAAAGTTCAAGGACTGCAGAGCTGATTGGAGACTTGGGCGCCATATTCATGCCGATAAGGTGCTCATCTGCAGGAAAGAAGGAGAGGATGTCGAGTATTCGGTGGAAGTGTTTGACGGGCACCTGAAGCCCCTGTTTCTGCCGGATCCAAGGTTCTACTTATAGGAGAAGTGAGCTCCTATCTTGTTGCTGTTGAAACTTTCTGGAAGAGACATTCCCAGACGCCTAGAACTGTGCCCTACTTTTGTTTTGATTTGGGCTTTTCTTCTACTCACTGGAGACTTGGGAGCTGTTGTTTTTTTTCTCCCTTTTCTTCATGTGCCAAAGGCAGAGACTTTTGGGGTAGAGTCAGAGTAGGAAAGCAGGAAGAATGAAGATCTCACCTGGTGGCAGTGTTGTGCAACGGTTGTTTGAAATGTTCCACATGCATTACTTACTTATTGGAGTGAGTGGGTCTCTCGGCTGACGGACCCACTCATGCCAAGTTAACACAGAGTGTTAGGATGTGTTTTTTTTTGTTTCCCTTCTGCAGGAGATTCGTCGGTCAAGACTACTGAGTATGGGGTGGTTCTTAGACAGTGACGGGAGGGATTGTATATGTGTACATGACAGATGTTTTATACAAAAGTTTTAATGTTTTATAGTTCCCTTTCCCTGGAGCAGGTCTTGGCACACACAGTATCCAAAATTTGAGGGATAGCCTCTGGGGCCCACTTCATGTCACCACTTCTTGGGAGACATGGGTGTGCACCTGACGCTGGGGACCAGCGTCAAATCACAAGGGGGAGTGTGTAGCGGGGTCTTCAAAGTTAGTGGGATACACCTGGGGGTAGATAGACCCAGGTGTGTAATTATGTCAGGGATTAGACCCCTTTTTGTTATTCGTGGAGGATTGGGTGGTGCAATATTCTCCTTGGCCTGTGGGTGGCGGGGTACCTACAGGCTCGAGGTAGAATCACTACCACAGTGTTACCCTTTTTGTCCCTTCCTGGAGATGGTACGGCTGGGGCGGGGAACCCGCCGTGGTGTCGATGGGAGGAGATAAAAGGGGGAGACGCCCTCGCCACGAGGTCTTTTGGGGGATCATCTCTTGACGTACCCAGGCACCCTCGGCCTGGGTACGGGCGGTTCAAGGTTCCGGCCTGGGCACCCTAGGCCTGGCCGGAATGAAGCTGGAGTTGGAGTCCATCCCAGGCACCTTCAGCCTGGGGTGAGGTACTTTGTAGAAGGCCTGGGACCTGGTGACTTTGACCGGGTCCCGCGAGGGTGAAGTGATTCCAGGGTGCCCCTTGCGAGGGGACCCGCATCTGAGGTGAGGAGGCTGGGGAGGTCACCCGTCTGAAGACTATGGAGCAGCGTCAACCTGGTGACGGACGGGCCTCCGGTAACTCCCTTGGAGGGTCGTCTTCCCCTGATAGGGGCCGCAGCGCAGCGAAGTTGTTCTAATCAAGACTCCTGCAACCCCTGGTCATAGCACAGGGGGTGTAGGGACTACAATCCGGATAGTGCCTCGGCCTGCTCATCCCACCGTATCCTGCCATATATTGTTTGTTGTGGAGCTCAAAATAAAACTAACAGTTGGACTGTGATCGGTGTATGGACTCTGTTGATGGGAGCAAAGGGAGATTCCAGCATAGCAGGGCTAAGTTCCGCAACCCAATGCACATTTGGCCCAAGGAAGATGTTGATACTGGCCTTCACCTCACCCACAGCCATGGGGAGGACATGGGCCATAGCGCACCTCACTCTCGAAACCCAGGTACCCCTAGACAAGAGCTTTCGGACAACCGATAAACATGTGAAGGGGGTGAGGCCGCTACACTTATCCACAAATGTATTTATGATGGTGTCTGCTTGGATGTTGTAATCATTAATGTTACTGCAGTTCCTATAGATTCTCATCAGCTGTCCCTTTGGGATGTTACCAATCCACTGTCAGTGGTGGCAGCTATTCGTTGGTATATATCTATTTTGATCTGTTTGTTTAAAAAAGGTCCTAGTATTGATAAAACCATTGTTGCTGAACAGTTGGAGGTCTAGATAATCAATGGTCTGTTTGTTCCAGGTTCCAGAAAAAGTCATTCCATTTGCATTTTGATTTATCTCGTCAAAGAAATTTAGCAAATTTGCTTCTGTAGCTCTCCAGACAATGATAATATCATCGATATACCTTGCGGTATAGCCTCAAGTTCTCCCGTTGGATGCTATAAATTTGTTCTTCCTCCCAATGGTTTAAAAAGACATTTGCTACACTGGGTGCGTATTTTGCCCCCATGGCTACTCCTTTGGTTTGCGTGAAGTATTCCCCTTGTGCCAAAAATAACTATGGCTCATGGCTAGCTTGAGCCCTTCGATAATATATTTGATTTGGTCATCTTTCATATCCGTCTGATTATATAATGCCCATTCCACACTCTGCAATCCATCTTCTTGTACTATATTCGTATATAGGGAATTTACATCTAGTGACTAATATGTCATTCTCATCCACCTCAAAGTTTTTTAATTCCTCAATTAACTGTCTGATATCCTTTAGGTAGGACTTCCCTTCTTTCACTAGTGGCTGTAAGAAACCGCCTAGGTAGGCACCCAGTCTCGAGAACAGTGAATCAATACCACTGATTATAGGTCTTCCTGGTGGCTTACTTTGGTCCTTGTGAATTTTGGGGACATAATATATCACAGGTGTCTTTGCCGCCTCAGGTGTTAAAAACATAGCTTCCTTTTTGGTAAGAATGCCCTTCTCTTCCCCTTTCTTGACAAACGTTTTTAGTTTCTTTTCATATTCACCCTTCGGATTTCCCCTCAGTTTCTTATATGTGTCTGGTACACTCAAAATGTTCTTCATTTCGAGTTCGTAGTGCTTTTTATTCAATATGACCAGCCCCCCCTTTGTCAGCTGGTCTAATGATTATATTCTTCTTTTTTTCTATTTCCTTTATTGTTTTCCAGATATTGTTTCTCTTGGACATGTGTACTTTCAGTTTTCTGATGTCATCTTCCACCATTTTCTTAAAAACTGTGAGGCTTTCATTTTGCTGTGTCTTTGAGTTAAAAGTTGAATTGTTCCTCAAATTTGAATGTTTATATAGTGAAGGGTTTTTGACTTTCTTGTTTTCTTTATTGGCAAAGAATTTTTTAATATAAATTTTTCTCACAAATTTTTGAAGATCTATATAGGTTTCAAATTTGTCCAATTCCTTATCAGGGGCATAGTTAAGTCCTAAATCTAAAACTTTCATTTCTTCCTCATTAAAAACTGTATCGCTTAGATTAAAAATCCCTCCTCCTAGTATTCTCGCCTTCTTTTTCTTGATGCCCCCTCGCTTTCCTCTTGTCCGTTTCCTCTTTCCCATCTCTGGGGTCTGTATGTCTGGTCTATCCTCTCTTCCCATTCGGGTTCTGTTTGTTCCCAGTCGTTCATTCGTCAACCAGCGTTTGTGGTTGCTCTTGGGTTCCACCATTGTTGTCCCCCTTGTTACCGGGGGTCCCCTTGATATTGATTTCTGGGTGGATATCTGAATGGTCTCCTCCATCCTTGTGGTTGGAAGGGTCAATTTCTTGCTGCTGGTGGTCGCCCCCTGTATCCCCTGGGAAAAAAATCTTGCCTGAACTGGGGTTTCTTGTGGGAACTGTCTTAGTGGGGAGAACCTATTGTGATGTCTGGGTATTTTTGGTGTATTGGGGGTATTGTTTTGTTGTATCCTGTTATCAATTGGTCCCTGTTGTCTATAGGTACGCCGTATTGGGCTCCTTTCTTCCCTCCTTTGCAATGGTACAGGTGCTTCTACCTGTACATTCCTTGCTGGTTTATTATTACCCGTTCTTATAGGTTGCCAAATGGATTCTTCTCTATCTGGCGAAGATTCTCTTGAGTCTTCATGGAAATATTTTGATCGGATTCATTATAGGTTTCATCCGTCTGCCATTTATAAACCTGCTGGTTCTTGTAGTCTTGCACATCTCTTTTAAATTTCTTTTGTTTTTTCTGTTGAATTTCCTTATCATATTTCTTAACAGCCTCTTGTAGGATTGCTTATTTGTCCTTATATTCCTTTGTTTCAATAAACGGTAGAAGCCGATCCCTTAATTGGAGAATTTCAGCTTCTATAGCTTTCAGTTTGTACTGTCTCCGTATGACTATTTTATGTAATAAGTCATTTTCACTCTGGTCAAAAAACCTATACCAATCATCCATTAGGGATTTATCATTCACAGCATCATTGGGTGAGATGTCCCATC
Organism: Rana muscosa; assembly: GCA_029206835.1. NCBI lineage: Eukaryota > Metazoa > Chordata > Amphibia > Anura > Ranidae > Rana > Rana muscosa. Next base: position 670,985,040 of record CM055118.1, read on the forward strand.
TTAATCTCCTTGGGGTGATTTTTTCTGTGATGTACATTTCTAATGTTGCAACATCCCACCATACCCTGAGCTGTTTTTCTAAGCAGTGTCTAAGCTGCTTAAAAAGACTATCCGTGTCTTGTTTGATTACCACTTGTTCTTGATTAAATTCTTCTATCAAGTTGACATCCCTGCTATGCATGTAGTTAAAAATATCCATTGCTGCAGTTTCTACTTGCATTCGTTAGAATTTCAAGGAAAGATATGTGTAAAAATTAATCCGCGCAAGAATGTTTAGAAACCCTGATGCCAGCAGAGGTATAAACTATTTTTGATTGTGTGTGTTCCAAGGGAATCAATAGACAGATGCCTCTACTGATTGCATCCACCTGAGTGGAGCAAATGATTGGAAGGAAAGAAAAAAGCAGATATGGCGCTGGTCTATTGGAGCCCTGTGAGGAAAGAAAAAAGCAGATATGCTGCCTCTACTGATTGCATCCACCTGAGTGGAGCAAATGATTGGAAGGAAAGAAAAAAGAAAAAAAAAAGCAGATATGGCACTGGTCTATTGGAGCCCTGTGAGGCCTAATGCTGCACTTAAAATCCTATTATATAAAGTGCGGTGTGTAAAAAAAATGAATTGCTCAAAGTGCTACAAAATTCCTGAAGTGCCTGTGCAAACTACTGCTTACAAAGAAAAAATATGTAGCGGGGTATCGTTTTCACCCACAGACTACAGTTCCCAGCACGCTTTGAGGCACCCAGGGTGCATTTCCCCGTGCAAGGACTGCTGGGGTGGACTTTAAAAGGGAGAGGCGGGCCCCAGTTCTTTCTCTTTGGACACCGCCCTCCCAGCAAGAGGATCCCTGTGCTGACCTGCTGTGCGTGCAAGGCCTGAAGCCTAGGCCTTGTACTTTCTTCCAAAGAGCCTTCCGCTCCACCGAGGAGCCTGCGGAGCGTCCGATCCTGCTGTGAAGTGCCATCATCCGGAGGACTGAAGACCCGGCCATCGTGGGCACTGTGAAGCGACTCACAGTAGCGGAGGTACCGGACAGGAATCGGTCCGGTCGGGTGAGAGAGCGCCAGCTCAGAACTGCATCTTGTTACCTTTGTTGCCTATTAACTTTATTCAGGCCCATCAGTGGTTACAGTTACATTCTGGGGAGACTGTCTGCTGAACTGAGTTTACTAGTCTCTCCAGCTTTACAAAGTTAGCGGTCATCGCTACCCCATTGGATTACAGTTTTGTTCTTTATGTGCACCACCGTGTTTTGCTAGCGAAGATTTCTTCAACAAACTATACCCCGAGTTATAGTCAGGCCTGACTGGGTAGTATAGGACATTGCTGGACGCCATATTTGCTCACGAGGGAGGATAGCTGCAGCGGGATTTATTAAACTGTCATTACATTGCTGAATGTTAATTTCTTTTTATGAGTATACTTATATTGCAGGGATCTGCATGAGACACTGTATACTGTTTACCCTTATTACTTTTTACCAATAGTAAAGAACTTATAGTTAAGTATATTGATTGTCAGTGTCAATTACTGTGCTGTGTTTAAAGGGGATTGTGCCATACAATTAGAGAGAGTGCAATTCTATCATCCCCTTTACTAACTGTGCCACGAGAGGTTAGAGCCTATTGCCAGGGGTTGACAGCGGTGCACTACAAGGCACAAGGCCCAAAAACAAACAGGCAGCCCTCTTAACTGGGGGTATCGCTATAAATATATTAGAATAATAATAATAATAATAATAATAATAAAAAATATATAATAAAAAATATAAATATAACAAATATTAATACATTGAGGTGTCCATAATCAAATATATTAGTACATTGGGGTATCGCTATAAGTGGGGGCTCAGTTCTGGGATCCTTGTATATTGCATGCTGCAATCAAGCTGGTCAGAAGTACCAGCATGGACCCGCAGGCAGTGACACAATGGTGCGCAGAGGAGGCTGTGGATCCAGTCCGGGCGGTAGCTATTGAACTCCCGGGAGGGATCCAGCAAAAAGAAGAGGTAAAGCAGCTAATAATGTCAATATCCCCAAGATGGAAAGCATGGGCGGTGGATGTAAAGTCAGATACCTAGGGGGCATATTGCACTAGTAGAATGGACAAGAGGAATCCCAGAAGAGTTCAAAGGGCAGAGTGTAAAGGACATAGATGACAGAACGTATCGCTTAGTGCATACTGGGGCTGTGAAGAGAGAGTCTCCACGAACCTCCCCACCGTTATCTCCGTCACTCTTCTCCAAAATGGGTGGCAGTAGCGACACGAGAGCCCTGGAATCACCCCTGACCGCCATAGGGCCGGAACTGCTGACTGCTTTGGGGGACTTTGTTACCAAATGCCAGAAAACCAGCACGGTACATGTGAAAGCCGGGTACCGGAAACTCCGGGTGTTTTCAGGAACACAACCTGTGCCACCCGGGGAGGAAGACTTCGACACCGGGATTGAGCAGGCAATGCAGGCAGTAGAAGGTTGGGAAGTTCCAGAAGCGCAGAAGAAGCAGCGCATCAATGAAACTTGAAGGGTAGTGCTGCTGAGGCTGTGAAAAATCTTAGATGCAGCAATACTGTGTGTACTGTGATGGATTATCTGTCTATGTTGCAGGAGGAATTTGGCCAGCTGGAGAAGGTGTTGGAGCTGGTGTATCAATTTGAACATACCCTCCAGCAGCCTCGGGAGAAGTTGTCTGAGTATGTCCGGAGACTGAATAGAATGCTGTGCCAGATTGTACTGAGAAAGGGAATGCAGCCACAGGTCATAGACGCTGCCAGGATGAACCTGAGGGGAGTCTTACATTCGGATCCAGTTTGGCTTCACCTGAAGACCTCTGACGGAGTCATGGCTTTGAGTTATTCAGACCTTGTGCGGATCATAAGGGACGAATAGGCCTTGCGGGGTTGAGAAGACCACTCCACCTATTTCGGTGGGAGTCAGAACAGCAGTAGCCACCGAACGTGACTCAGAAGTAGAAACCTTGAAGTCTCAAATGGCCCAGGTACTGGAGTTATTGACCTCTTTATTGGCCAAGGACTCAGGAGCTAAGGAGAAAGAAGAGACCAAGAGGGAACCGGACCGAAATGTTCCCATTCCAACATCCCCAAAAATAAGGAAAGAAATTGTCTGCTTCAATTGTGGAGGAGCCAGCTACACTGGGAAAGTGTGCCCCAGTCCAAGGAAGAACTCAATACCAGCAGGCGGAAAACTTCAGAGGGGCCCAGTGAAGGAGTCAGCCGGGTGCCCGCTACTTACAGAAAGCTCCAAGAAGATCCCAAATCAAGCAGAGCAAAAAGAGAAGGGAAACAATGCTCCTCCTAAAACCCCCCTACCGTCTGTCGGGAGTTGAAATTTGACAACCGGAAAAAGATCAATGCAAACCAAGTCCAAAAAGGGTTGAGGTCCAGAGAAAAATGGAAGAAGAAGAAAATACCACTAGGGAAATTAAGGAATCCAAAGGAGGGAATACCCCAAAAGAAGTTCCAAGATAAATTAATTGGACCCTCCCCTCTAGTCCCCGTTCAAGTGGAGGGAGTCTACACTAAGTCTCTACTAGATACAGGAGCCCAAGATACTCTCTTATACAGAGACTTTTATCGGAAGCATTTGAGTCACGTGCCTTTGCAGAAGCTGGAAGACCTACAGATAGGGGGAATTGGCACTCGTAGCTTTCCCTACAACGGGTATGTCTCAATCAGGCTGGCTTTTGATCCATCAGTGACGGGAAAGGCGGAGGTCTTTGACACCCTGGCGGTAGTTTGTCCTCGCCCGTCAGGGGCCAACACCAGTTCCATGTTGATAGGGACCAACACTGACCTGGTCAGGAGACTGCTGACCCCTCTAGTGAAGGAGCAGAGTTCTCCCAAACAGAAGATTCACCCCATGCTGCAACAGGTCTTCCAGAAGTTGATCCTGGAGCAAAAGGCCAAGGAAGAGGGGGTGGGAAGAGTCTGGAGACTGTCCAGAAGAGAGAAGATACTGCAGCCTGGTGAGGTGACCTGTCTTCAGGTTACGGTAAAACTCTCCTGGGAGCAGCCGGGTGCCTTTGTGGTCGTGGAGCCAGACCCCTTCAACATTCATCAAGGATTGGAAGTGATCCCTGAAGTGGTCCCATTGAGAGCATTGAAGAAGGCGAAGGGCCAGATTCCAGTGAGCGTCAGAAATGGCACTAATTCTCCTGTGAAGATCCCAGCCCGGGTACTACTGGGCAAAGTGAATCCTGCTACCCCAGTGACCCTGTCTGAATTAAAGACGGAGGGAGGAGAAGCCACCCTGGAGGAGCTCTGTCTGGAAGATACCACCTTGCCAATGAAGTGGAAAGAGAGAGCCAAGGCTCAGCTGACCAGATGGAGAAAAATATTCTCGGAAGATGAGTTTGACGTGGGGTGTGCGAGGAGTGCCACCCATAAAATCCGTCTTCAGGAAGACAAACCCTTCCGGGAGAGGGTCCGATGAGTTCCCCTGGCTGACTTGGAAGATTTGCGTGAGCAGTTGACAGAGCTCAAGAGGACAGGGGTCATTTGAGAGTCCAGAAGTCCATATGCCTCCCCCATCGTGGTGGTAAGGAAGAAAAAACAGTCGCTGAGACTCTGCATAGACTACAGGACTCTCAATAGGAGGACCAAACCCGACCAGTACACTACCCCCAGGATAGAAGATGCTTTGCAGAGTCTGTCTGGGGCCAAGTGGTTCAGTGTCATGGACCTGAAGAGTGGGTATTATCAAATCCCAATGCACCCTGCAGATAGAGAGAAGACGGCCTTCATCACTCCAGTGGGATTCTATGAATTCAATAGGATGCCTCAAGGCCTGTCGGGAGCCCCCGCTACTTTCCAGAGGTTGATGGAGAAGACGGCTGGGGACATGAACGTTATCGAAGTCCTGGTGTACCTAGATGACATCATTGTCTTCGGGAAGACTCTGGAGGAGCATGAAGAAAGGTTGGAGAAAGTCCTGAAGAGACTCAGTAAAGAGGGACTAAAACTCTCCAGGGAAAAATGCCAGTTCTACTAGTCCTCGGTCCACTATCTGGGACACATAGTATCTGCAGAAGGAGTGTCTACAGATCCCGATAAACTGGACGCAGTCACCTCCTGGCCCAGACCAACTACAATGACTGAGCTCAGATCCTTCCTGGGGTTCTGCTCTTACTACCGTAGATTTGTGGAAGGGTTTGCAAAGATTGCCAAACCCCTGAATAACTACTGAAGACGGAAGGGGAGGAAGATGATACTGGCCCCAGGAAGCCTGGAGAGTCTGTGGAAGACCAGTGGACAGGGGAGTGTGAAGCAGCCTTCCAAATGTTGAAGAAGAGTCTGACCACTACACCAGTCCTTGCCTATGCTGATCCCAAGAAGCCATATGAACTGCATGTAGATGCCAGCCATGACGGTCTAGGAGGTGTGCTATACCAAGAATATGAAGGACAGTTGCGCCCAGTTGCCTACGTTAGTAGAAGTCTGGCACCAGCAGAAAAGAACTACCCCACCCACAAGTTGGAGTTCCTGGCCCTAAAGTGGGCAGTCGTGGATAAACTCAGAGATTACCTGTATGGAGCTGATTTCACAGTAAATACTGACAATAATCCACTCACCTATCTCTTCACTACGGCCAAGCTGGATGCCACTGGTCACCGTTGGTTAGCAGCCCTAGCCGGATTCAACTTCAGCCTGAAGTATAGGCCCGGAGCTGGAAACCGTGATGCAGATGCATTGTCCAGAAGAGCTCACGCACCCACCCACCGTCCAGAAGGTTGGACCCAGGTAACCCCGGATGGGGTACGGGCCTTGTGCCAAGGAGCACAACTTCAAGCTAGTGGTGGGTCAAGGGCTGAAGAGATCGGTGTTTCGGTGGTGGGGGTGCCCAAGTGTTACTGCGATGTGACCCAGGTTGGAGAGGATGACCTGCCAAAGCTGTCCAATAAGGACCTAAGGAGAGATCAGTTGGACGATCCCTGGGGAAGATTAGCTTTGAAGGCATTGGAAGACCAGGATTCAGGCAGGCTTCTGAAGGACCCCTCAAAGGTGGCCCGATTGGTCCACAAAGAATGGGACAAGTTACAGGTGCATCAAGGGGTGGTCTACCGAAGGGGCCCCTCTGATGACCTGGAAGAGAAGTGGCAACTGTTCTTGCCGGAGAAACACAGAAGAACAGTCTTGGCTGCCCTACATGATAATCATGGCCAATTGGGGGCCGAACGAACATTTCAGCTTGTAAGGAATAGGTTCTACTGGCCTTGTATGTGGGCTGAAGTGGAGGAGTACTGTCACTCCTGTGCTCGCTGTATTCAAAGGAAGACATTGCCACGTCAAGCTGCCCCAATGGGCCATCTGCAGAGCCAGGGACCCTTGGACTTGGTGTGCATTGACTTTCTCTGTCTAGAACCTGACTTAAGTGAACAAGGAAATGTTCTGGTGATAACCAACCATTTCACCCGTTATGCTCAGGCCTTTCCAGCCAAAGACCAGAAGGCCTCCACCGTAGCCAAAATCTTGGTGGAAAAATACTTTGTGCATTACGGGCTGCCACAGCGCCTGCACTCAGACCAAGGGAGAGACTTTGAGAGTCGATTAATTAAGAAATTGCTGGACTCTTTGGGTATCAAGAAAACCCGTACTACCCCCTATCACCCCCAGGGTGATGCTCAGCCGGAGAGATTCAACAGGACTCTGTTAAATATGTTGGGGACTCTGAGCAGCGAGCAGAAGCAGTATTGGTGCAAGCACATAGCAGCAATAGTGCATGCTTACAACAGTACAACTAGTGATGCCACCGGATACTCTCTATACAGACTAATGTTTGGCAGGGAAGCAAGACTGCCTGTGGATCTGGCCTTCGGCATATCAATGGATCACACTTCGGCCACTTCACATAAGGGATATGTGGATAGACTGAGGAAGAGTTTGAAGCTAGCTTTTGAGCAGGCCCAAGTGGCATCAGAGCAAAGAGGAGCCCGGAACAAGAGGAGCTTTGATCTCAAAGTTCGAATTCAGGACTTGCAACCAGGAGACAGAGTGCTGTTGCGAAACCTAGGAGTTCCAGGGAAGCATAAACTAGCAGACAGATGGAGACCTGAACCATATGTGATCTGTAAAAAGTTACCAGACTTGCCGGTGTATCAGCCAAAGCCAGAAGGGAAGATAGGGCCGCTGAAGACATGGCACAGAAACCATTTACTTCCACTTTCAGAAGCGGTTCGGATACCTCCTGTAGAAGATTCCCTTGGACCATTCGCAAGCTTGGATACACCTAGACCCAACACTCGGTCTCAGGTATCTCAGTCTGGAGGAATGAATGTCTCTGATCAAAGCGAAGAAGAAGAGCTTGGATGGTTGTGGCCCTCTCAGGCCCCTGAGCCTATGTCTATAGAGCTTCCACCCTCTGAAGGTACCGTGGATAGTACATTGAATGTGGAAGCCACTGAGTTTGTTCCGTCCAGCCCTCTGTCTGGGGAGTGGGAAGAGGCCATGTGGTCGCCTTCTGCTGATCATCAAGAGGACTCTCAGCACCTTCCTGTACCTGATCTGGATGCTCCGGAAGTATTGGAACCCAATACACCTACTCCAGAAGAAGAGCCTGTGGTGGATGAGACAGTCACCCCTAAGGAACAGAGAGCCAAGAGAACCATTCGTCCTCCTCGGAAGTTAACCTATGCTCAAATAGGGGAAAGTTCTGAGGATACAGTAACTACTGCTAGAAGGACAATACCAACACCTGGTCCCTCCACTGTGCATTTGGTGGAGGGCAACCCCAGCTCACTTTCTGGCACAGTTAGGCAGGTCAACCCCATTGATGTTACCTGTGGGCAGGACAAGCTCCCTTCCCCGTTTTGGTGGGAGTTTTCTCTGCCAACTTCTCTAGCAGCCCTCAATGAGTTTGTATTTTCTTACTGTTGATACTGTCTTTGGGGGCCAAAGATTCTAAGTGGGGGGAGTGTGTAGCGGGGTATCGTTTTCACCCACAGACTACAGTTCCCAGCACGCTTTGAGGCACCCAGGGTGCATTTCCCCGTGCAAGGACTGCTGGGGTGGACTTTAAAAGGGAGAGGCGGGCCCCAGTTCTTTCTCTTTGGACACCGCCCTCCCAGCAAGAGGATCCCTGTGCTGACCTGCTGTGCGTGCAAGGCCTGAAGCCTAGGCCTTGTACTTTCTTCCAAAGAGCCTTCCGCTCCACCGAGGAGCCTGCGGAGCGTCCGATCCTGCTGTGAAGTGCCATCATCCGGAGGACTGAAGACCCGGCCATCGTGGGCACTGTGAAGCGACTCACAGTAGCGGAGGTACCGGACAGGAATCGGTCCGGTCGGGTGAGAGAGCGCCAGTTCAGAACTGCATCTTGTTACCTTTGTTGCCTATTAACTTTATTCAGGCCCATCAGTGGTTACAGTTACATTCTGGGGAGACTGTCTGCTGAACTGAGTTTACTAGTCTCTCCAGCTTTACAAAGTTAGCGGTCATCGCTACCCCATTGGATTACAGTTTTGTTCTTTATGTGCACCACCGTGTTTTGCTAGCGAAGATTTCTTCAACAAACTACACCCCGAGTTATAGTCAGGCCTGACTGGGTAGTATAGGACATTGCTGGGCGCCATATTTGCTCACGAGGGAGGATAGCTGCAGCGGGATTTATTAAACTGTCATTACATTGCTGAATGTTATATCTTTTTATGAGTATACTTATATTGCAGGGATCTGCATGAGACACTGTATACTGTTTACCCTTATTACTTTTTACCAATAGTAAAGAACTTATAGTTAAGTATATTGATTGTCAGTGTCAATTACTGTGCTGTGTTTAAAGGGGATTGTGCCATACAATTAGAGAGAGTGCAATTCTATCATCCCCTTTACTAACTGTGCCACGAGAGGTTAGAGCCTATTGCCAGGGGTTGACAGCGGTGCACTACAAGGCCCAAAAACAAACAGGCAGCCCTCTTAACTGGGGTATCGCTATAAATATATTAGAATAATAATAATAATAAAAAATATATAATAAAAAATATAAATATAACAAATATTAATACATTGAGGTGTCCATAATCAAATATATTAGTACATTGGGATATCCGTACCACTACTTGGTGGAAAATTATACAGGTGACCAGACTTGTGAAATAAATATATGTGCAAATGTCCAATAAATAAAATGCAGTACACTTTAATTAGTGCTACAAACAAATCCTTAGAAAAAAGTCCTTATGGAATCCATAATAAAGTATATCCAATCAGGTTGTTTAAAGTGCTGAAAGAAGTGCTTGGTGCCTAGTGTAAGGGAGCCGTGATCCCTGCAAACTGTGCTCTTACAAAGACCGCACTCACCAGCTTGTACCCCCCTCTTGGGGTATGATGCCTTCACAGTGTGGGCCACTGTGTAGCCCTCTGGCAGTTGCTCGTCCCTCTGCTCTTGATGGTGATAGTGCTCAAACAATGGCCCAAGTATAAGAGAAAGGAAGGGAGCCCCAGATAGTGTGATACCGTTTTATGACCTTATTTATTAATAAAACACAACTTGGGTACTCACATTTAGACAAATAAAAACATGCAAACGATGCTGACACTCTGGTCAAGCAGGCAGCAATGTGACGTTCTGGGGGCGTGTTCTGCCGGTTTTGTCATGTGACTTCATCTGGAACACCCCGAACGTCAGTATCCCTTCCTGTTTATGGCACATAGTGACCTGTCGGCCGCCATTTTGGGTGTGATATTGAAGACCGAAGCTCAGACAGACACCTAGTCGTCCGGCGACCATTTTTGGTAAGATATTGAGGACAGAAGCCTGGAATAAGAATAAGAATAGCACCCTGTCTGCCATTTTGGATGAGATTTTGAGGACATGAGCTTTGTATAGCAAGATCTCTTAATAAAAACTAGATAACAGGTCACGATCTGCCAGTAAAAAAAGGGGATAACAACAGTGCTTTGCATAATTAAAACAATACTTAGCATAATTAAAACATAATTAAACCCATATGTTTATACCCTTGTGCCAATGCAAAAAATCTGTACATTTTAATACGAGAATACTTAAAAATGTATATATAAAAGGTGATATCCTTATAAAAATTAGAATTAAAAAATTAGAATTAAAAAAGGGAGAGACAAATATATATATATATATACACATAGATATACTTATATGTTGAGAGGAAATTATGTAGAGGAAAATATAATAATAAGTAGAGGAGAAAGTATATATGAGAAAGAAAAATATATGAATAAAAATGGGGAATATAAAAAGTTAAAAATTAGTCAGAAAGCAGTTCAGGTCTAGATCTATATTCATGCCTACGGGCTGGAGGGTATCTAACTGGAAAATCCTTCGTGTTTCATTCTGAGATACCTTAATCTTTTTGTTTTCCCCTCTCCAGTGCCCCCTAATTTTGTCTATTCTGTAAAAAATCATATATGTGGGGTCTCGATTATGGTAATCTCTGAAGTGTCTGGAAACACTGTTTTTTGAACCCATTCTTTATATTGGTTATGTGTTCCCGTATTCTGACGTGTAGCTCTCTTGTTGTTCTGCCTACATATTGCTTCCGGCACGGGCATTCAATGACATAAGTCACATGAGTGCTTTTGCATGTGATCAGTTCATTAATGTTGTATTCTGATCCGTTTGCCAAAGAGGTGAATTTCACTTGTTTTTTATTTGTTTTCTTGCTTACCCTACAAGGTAAACAGGTGCCACATTTAAAAAAACCTTTAAGGTGCTTGAAGATTTTAATTTGTTTTGGAGGGCCAAGGGCATTATGGACAAGGCGATTTCTTAAATTTGGTGCCCTTCTGTAGATGAAGGAAGGTCTGATAGGTATTATGGTTTTTATACAGGGGATACAGGGGGCGACCACCAGCAGCAAGAAATGGACCCTTCCAACCACAAGGATGGAGGAGACCATTCAGATATCCACCCAGAAATCAATATCAAGGGGACCCCCGGCAACAAGGGGGACAACAATGGTGGAACCCAAGAGCAACCAGAAACGCTGGTCGACGAATGAACGACTGGGAACAAACAGAACCCGAATGGGAAGAGAGGATAGACCAGACATACAGACCCCAGAGATGGGAAAGAGGAAACGGACAAGAGGAAAGCGAGGGGGCATCAAGAAAAAGAAGGCGAGAATACTAGGAGGAGGGATTTTTAATCTAAGCAATACAGTTTTTAATGAGGAAGAAATTAAAGTTTTAAGCCTCGTACACACGACCGAGTTTCTCGGCAAGAACCAGCAAGAAACTTGCTGGCAGAGCTTTCTTGCCGAGTAAATCGGTCGTGTGTACGTGGCTATCATGTTTCTCGTCAAGAAAACCGACAAGAATCTCGACTAGTATCTCAGAATGAAACACGATGGATTTTCCAGTTAGATACCCTCCAGCCCGTAGGCATGAATATAGATCTAGACCTGAACTGCTTTCTGACTAATTTTTAACTTTTTATATTCCCTATTTTTATTCATATATTTTTCTTTCTCATATATACTTTCTCCTCTACCTATTATTATTTTTTCCTCTACATAATTTCCTCTCAACATATAAGTATATCTATATATATCTATATCTATATATATCTATTTATATATATATATATATATATATATATATATATATATATATTTGTCTCTCCCTTTTTTAATTCAAATTTTTTAATTCAAATTTTTATAAGGATATCACCTTTTATATATACATTTTTAGGTATTCTCGTATTAAAATGTACAGATTTTTTGCATTGGCACAAGGGTATAAACATATGGGTTTAATTATGTTTTAATTATGCTAAGTATTGTTTGAATTATGCCAAGTACTGTTGTTATCCCCTTTTTTTACTGGCAGATCGTGACCTGTCGTCTAGATTTTTATTAAGAGACAAGCTATACAAAGCTCATGTCCTCAAAATCTCATCCAAAATGGCAGACAGGGTGCTATTGTTATTCTTATTCCAGGCTTCTGTCCTCAATATCTTACCAAAAATGGCCGCCGGACGACTAGGTGTCTGTCTGAGCTTCAGTCCTCAATATCACACCCAAAATGGCGGCCGACAGGTCACTATGTGCCATAAAAAGGAAGGGATACTGACGTTCGGGGTGTTCCAGATGAAGTCACATGACCAAACCGGTAGAACACGCCCCCAGAACGTCACATCGCTGCCTGCTTGACCAGAGTCTCAGCATCATTTGCATGTTTTTATTTGTCTAAATGTGAGTACCCAAGTTGTGTTTTATTAATAAATAAGGTCATAAAACGGTATCACACTATCTGGGGCTCCCTTCCTTTCTCTTATACATGGGCCATTGTTTGAGCACCATCACCATCAAGAGCAGAGGGACGAGCAACTGCCAGAGGGCTACACAGTGGCCCACACTGTGAAGTAGAGTTCCCACCTCATCCCTTTAAACCCGAACACATATGAATTACACAGGTTCTGAGGCTAATTAAAGGCAGATAAGGCACCAAGTGAGTTTAATTACCACCTTAATCAGCCACAGAACCTGTGTAATTAATATGTGTTTGGGTTTAAAGGAATGAGGTGGCAACCCTACTGTGAAGGCATTATACCCCAAGAGGGGGGTACAAGCTGGTGAGTGCGGTCTTTGTAAGAGCACAGTTTGCAGTGATCACGGCTCCCTTACACTAGGCACCAAGCACTTCTTTCAGCACTTTAAACAACCTGATTGGATATACTTTATTATGGTTTCCATAAGGACTTTTTTCTAAGGATATGTTTGTAGCACTATTTGAAGTGTACTGCATTTTATTTATTGGACATTTGCACATATATTTATTTCACAAGTCTGGTCACCTGTATAATTTTCCACCAAGTAGGGATACGGATATCCCAATGTACTAATATATTTGATTATGGACCCCTCAATGTATTAATATTTTTTATATTCATATTTTTTATTATTTTTTATTATTATTATAATTCTAATATATTTTTTCTTTGTAAGCAGTAGTTTGCACAGGCACTTCAGCACTTAGGAATTTTGTAGCTCTTTGAGCAATTCATTTTAATTTACACACCGCACTTTATATAATAGGATTTTAAGTCCAGCATTAGGCCTCACAGGGCTCCAATAGACCAGCGCCAACTCTGTTTTTTTTCTGCTTTTTTCTTTCCTTCCAATCATTTGCTCCACTCAGGTGGATGCAATCAGTAGAGGCAGCATATCTGCTTTTTTCTTTCCTCACAGGGCTCCAATAGACCAGCGCCATATCTGATTTTTTCTTTCCTATCAAAGACCTGTTACCAGCTTTTCCTTCACTCACGGAGCTCTCTTTGCTATATTAACCATATAGAACCCTGTGTGACACCACATGCTTTATGCTTTACACCCTGGTATACATTTTATGAATGGGACATAAAATAGAGGCCTAGTGTGGAGTAATATTAGGGTGACCAGCAAAGAACACTAACTTTTAAATAGGACCCTTGGATCTATAGTTGCTTAAAGGTTAAGTCCACCTAAAAAAAAAAACATAATTATCTTGCGAGATCTCGGGGAGAACATTTTTAAGATTTTTTTTTAACAGCAATATGCTGTACAGTGCTTGCACTTCATCTTGCGCATGCACAGTATGGGAATACTGTGAGATCTCACAGCATAGTAGGGTGACCAGACATCCCCGGTTTCTGGGGACAGTCCCCGGATTGAGGACACTGTCCCCGGACCAAGTCTGTCTCCAGTTTTGTCCCCAGATTGGATTTGAACAGGGGCTGGAGCAATTTCAAAATTTCAAAGACAGTCAGTGCAGAATTAAAAAACAAATTCTGAATTACACCCCCCCCCCCCCCCGCTACGCCGATCATGTGCTGGTCCGAGCGGAGGGAATATTTCTTCAGTTTCGGGTGCACGATCATTAAGCTCCGCTTGCATGTTCTTCTGCCTTGGCACAAGCCCTAGCCAGCCGCCTGCCTGCTCATCTCCTTGCCTTCCATGGTAGAGTGATCTTCCCCCGTTCCCCACCCCGTAGTAGCCGGGGCCCGGAGAGTAAGACTTGACAGGCTGTGAGGTGGGCGGCGGCAGGGCGACGGGCAGAGAGTCGCTGATTGCCGCCATTACTAGTAAAAAATAAAAAAAAATGTCCCCGGATTTCATTTAAAAAATCTGGTCACCTTACCCTGAAGGCACTAGTGACGTTGCCTTCCCAGGGTGCATCTTTGTGGCCGGGGCTACTGTATGTCATTGGTGCCTTCAGGGAAACCAGGAAGTGGGTGCAAAAAAGAATTTTAGGAAAAGGGGGAAAGGTCCACTTTTACTGGATTTTGAGGGGCACACTGTTTTTTGGATTGTGAGAACGTACATGCAGTAAAGTAATTCTTATAGTTTTTTGAACTGTAGAATTAAGTGCGCTCACATTTATAATGCAGAGGCAGATGCTTTTAAAGATTAGTTTTAATAGAACGTGGCCCTGTCGGTGATGGTTCATTATGATGAGAGATATTTTAGATGAGTGACCCTCTGTTTGAAAACAAAGAAGATGAACAATAGAGATGGCATCCTAGGTGGCCAAGACTACAGGGAGTAGGGCCTTGAATTGCCACTTCCACATTGTGTTTTAGGTGTGCATTCCATAGGCTATCCACTGTTATGTACAAATCCCTCCTGATGTAGGTTTACTGTTAAAGATATATTGTCATCCTCTTGACCGGTGCCTATATTATTCCGGACGTGGCTAAGCTAAGCATTCTGACTATTATGTCACTACTAGAAATGGGCCGTACGCCCCCCTGTTCGGTTCACAGCAGAACTCCCAAACGGCGAACCCCATTGAAGTCTATGGGAGCCAAACAGGAAAAATCAAAAGTGCCCATTTTGAAGCCTTATATGCAAGTAATTGGCCATAAAAGGGGTATGGGGGTCTGGGTACTGCCCTGGGGGACATGTATCAATGCAATTTTTTTTTTTTAAAACAATTGTTTTTCAGGAGCAGCGATTGTAATCATGCTTAAAGTGCAACAATAAAAAATGAAAAAATTCCTTTAACCTCTTGCTTACTGGGCACATAAACCCCCTTCCTGCCCAGGCGAAATTTCAGCTTTCGGCACTGCGTCGCTTTGAATGACAATTGCACGGTCGTGCGACGTGGCTCGCAAACAAAATTGATGTCCTTTTTTTCCCACAAATAGAGCTTTCTTTTGGTGGTATTTGATCACCTCTGCGGTTTTTATTTTTTGCACTATAAACCAAAAAAGAGCGACAATTAAAAAAAAAAACACAATATTTTTGGATTTTTGCTATAATAAATATCCCAACTTTTAAAAAAAAAACGATTTTTTTCCTCAGTTTAGGCCGATACGTATTCTTCTACATATTTTTGGTTAAAAAAAATCCCAATAAGCGTATAGTGATTGGTTTGCGCAAAAGTTATAGCGCCTACAAAATAGGGGATAGAATTCTGGCATTTTTTTTATTATTTTTTTTTTTACTAGTAATGGCGGCGATCTGCGATTTTTGTCAGGACTGCGATATTGCCGCGGACACATCAGACACTTTTGACACATTTTTGGGACCATTCACATTTATACAGCGATTAGTGCTATAAAAATGCACTGATTACTGTATAAATGTGACTGGCAGGGAAGGGGTTAACACTAGGGGGCGAGGAAGGGGTTAAATGTGTTCCCTATGAGTGATTGCTACTGTGGGGGGAGGGGACTGACTGGGGAGGTGACCGATCTGTGTCCCTATGTACAAGGGACACAGCATCGGTCTCCTCTCTCCCTGACAGGACATGGATCTGTGTGTTTACACACACAGATCCATGTCCTTGTCTGTGTACCGGCCGATCGCGGGTACCTGGCGGACATCGCGGCCACCAGGCACGTGCATTGGCATCTCAGTGATGCGCCGGGCACGCGCGCCCGCCCCCCAGTGGCCGGAGGAGCGGAGGCCATATAATGACGGCCTCCCGGCATTATAGAACCATTCGTCGTATGACAAGCGCGAAGTGGTTAAATATGCCTGGGTCCCCTTAGTCTGCCTGTAAAGTGGCACATCTGTAGCATATATAGAATATGCTACAGCAAAAAGGACATTTCGAAAGAAAAAAAAAAGAGTCAAATCACACTTAACCACTTAAGCCCCGGACCATTATGCAGCTAAAGGACCAGGCCCCTTTTTGCGATTCGGCACTGCGTTGCTTTAACTGACAATTGCTCGATCGTGCGTCCCAAACAAAACTGGCGTCCTTTTCTTACCACAAATAGAGCTTTCTTTTGGTGGTATTTGATCACCTCTGCGGTTTTTATTTTTTGCGCTATAAACAAAAATAGAGCGACAATTTTGAAAAAAATACAATATTTTTTACTATTTGCTATAATAAATCTCCCCCAAAAATATATCAATTTTTTTTTTTTCCACAGTTTAGTCCGATAAGTATTCTTCTACATATTTTTGGTAAAAAAAAATCGCAGCAGGCGTTTATTGATTGGCTTGCGCAAAAGTTATAGCTTCTACAAAATAGAGGACTGTTTTTTGGCATTTTTAATAATATTTTTTTTTTTTACTAGTTATGGCGGCGATCAGCGATTTTTATCGTGACTGCGACATTATGGCGGACACATCGGACACTTTTGACACCATTTTGGGGCCATTGTCATTTTTACAGTGATCAGTGCTATAACAATGCACTGGTTACTGTGAAAATGACACTGGCAGTGAAGGGTTTAACCTCTAGGTGGCGCTGTAGGGGTTAAGTGTTCCCTAGGAAGTGATTCTTACTGTAGGGGGGCGTGGCTACACGTTACACGTCACTGATCGTCTGTTCCGATGACAGGGAACAGACGATCACTGACATGCCACGGAGAAGAACGGGGAAAGGTTTGTTTACACTCACCTCTCCCCGTTCTTCAGCTCTGTGACCCGATCGCGGGACACCGGCGGCGATTTTGTCCGCGGGTCCCGCGGGCGGCGGTCACGGAGCTCAGGACCGGGTCGCGAGCGCGCCGCCGGCGGTGCGAGTGCGACCCACAGCTGGGCTCTTAAAGGGCAACGTACCTGTACGTTGATGTGCCCAGTCGTGCCATTCTGCTGACGCACATCAGCGTGAGGCGGTCCTTAAGTGGTTAAATTGACTCGCGGTTGCAATTGTCGTCACCCGGCTATTGGCAAAAAAATGTAAATAAAAAAAAAAAGTGTGGGGCCCCCCATTCCATACCACACCAAAATTTTAAGAAAAAACAGCGTGGGGTCCCCCAAAACCCATTCCAGACCTTTATCCGGGCATGCAGCCTGGCAGGTCAGGAAAGGGGGGACGAGCGAGCGCCCCCCCTCCTTAAATATACTAGGCCACATGCCCTCAACATGGAGGGTGTGTACTTTGGTGCAGGGGCCTCATCCCCACAACCCTGGCCGATGCTGGTGGAGGTCTGCGGGTGGGGGCCCCCAGATCCTAGCCCCGCCCCTGTGAATGAGTATGAGGTACAAAGTACCCCTACCCTCTCACCAAAAATGTGTCAAAAATTTATAAAAACACACACACAGTCTTTGACAATTCCTTTATTAAAAAATAAAGAAGAAAATAGTGTCCCCCAATGTAAATTTATCGACAATTACAATACACCCGAAAAATAAAACAGAAACTCTCCCACCGACTATGAAGGCTGGCCGCCTACTGCAGGCTCCGCTGTTTGACATAGGTAAGGAGCGGGGCCACCTGGCACATCACCTGGTGGCACCGCCCACTTCTGACGTCACGGACCGGTACATGCTGGGTCGGCAACATCACAAGGAGTTGGGGCCTCCAAGTGTCATCTCCAGGTGGCTCTGCCTCTGCCCCTTACCTATATAAGAACTGTCAAATGGCCGAGCCTGCAGTAGGCGGCCAACCTTCATAGTCAGCGGGAGCATTTCTGTTTTTTTATTTTTCGGGTGCGGCATGATTGTGGGGATGGGGACAAGCTGTTTTGGGGTGGGGCGCAGATCACTGAACTCTGGGCCTGGATTTGGGGGATGCTGTGATTTTGTTCAAATCTCAGGAAGATCCTGCCAAATTTGGGATGGGTGATTTGTGTTTGTGCTAGGAGGGGAGGAGGGGGATTTAAGTTGGAGGATTTGTGCTAGAAATGGGGGGATTTTGGGGAAGAAGTTGTGCTGGAGAGGACTGGGGGGAATAGGAGAATTTGTGCCAGGATGGGGTGGCTGTGCTGGGAGGGGGTATCTGGGGGGGGGGGGGTGTAAGAGGATCTGTGCTTTAGAGAATTTGTTTTGGGATTTCGGGGGGGGGGGGGTGTGTGCTGGAAGCGGGATTTGGGGGAGGGAATTCTGCTGGGAGTTCAGATTAGGGGAAGGAGGATTTGTGCTGGTTTTGAAGAGGGAGAAGAAGGGTTTTCCGTGATGGGAAAAAGGAGGTTGGGAGGATTAGTGCTAGAAGTGGGGAGAGAATTTGTGCTAGGAGGGGAGATTTGGGGCAAGGAGGATTGTGCCCTGATGAGAAGTTATGCTGAGGGGGGTGATTTGGAGGGTGGAAGATTTGTGCTGGGGGGGAGGGATTTGTGCCAGAGGATCTGTGCTAGAAAAGGGGCGAAAGGTTGTACACTGAAAGAGGGATGATTTGTGCTAAAAGGGTGACTGGGGGGGGGGGGTTGCTTGAAGGGGTGAAAGAACTTTTGTTGGCAGGTGGAATTTGGGGGGGGGGGGGATTTTTCATGCTGGGAGGGGGAATTGGGGGGAAGGAGGAGTTGTGCTGTGGGGTTTGGAGAGGGGAATTGGGTGGGGGAGGATTTACACTGCAGTGGGGTTGTGCTGGGAGGGAGGATTTGAGGGTGTGAAGGAGGGTGTGGTAATCAAATACTACTAAAAGAAAGTTCTATTTGTGTGAAGAAAATTACATAAATTTTGTTTGGATACAGTGTTGCATGACCACACAATTACCAGTCAAGGTAGCACAGTGCTAAATAACAAAGAATGGCCTGGTCATGAAGGGGGTAAAATCTTCCGTAGCTGAAGTGTTTAAAGGGGTTGTAAAGCCTAAAGATTTTTTACCTTAATGCATTCTTTGCATTAGGCCCCTTTCACACTGGGGCGGGCATGTGCGGTGGCGGTATAGCGGCAATTTTTAGTTCCGCTATACCGTCGCATTTACAGCGATATTCGGCCACTAGCGGTGCGGTTTTAACTCCCGCTTGCGGCCGAAAAAGGGTTAATACCGCGGTGTCCCATCGATTTCAATAGGAAGGAGGGGTAAAGGAGCAGTATACACACCGCTCCTTCACCGCTCCAAAGATGCAGCTTGCAGGAGATTTTTTTGTCTCCTGCCAGCGCATCGCCTCAGTGTGAAAGCCCTCGAGCTTTCACATGGAGAATGCTGGGGCAAGAGTATTTCAGGCGTTATTTATGCACTATTTTTAGCGCTTAAACGCCTGAAATATGCCTCAGTGTGAAAGGGGCCTTAAGGTAAAAAAAAATTCAGTGTCAGCATCCCCCCCCTTTTACTTACCTGAACCCTCATTCAATTCAATGCTGTGCATGTCTGCAGCTTTTTTCTCCCTTCACTTCTGGGTCTCACTGGCTTTGATGGGACACCAGGAGCCATTGGCAATCAATAAATCAAAGCCAGTGACAAGGGAGCGGGGGCGGAGTCCCACTGTCTGTGTCAATTGACACAGCAGCAGGGCTCGGGAGCAAGCATGCACGAGTGCCCCCATGGGAAACGGCTTGCCATGTGGGGAACTGGACAGAGGGGAGGGGCCAGGAGTGCCGACGGGGGACCCGAAAATAGGAGGTTTGCGGCTGAAGGTAGTATAGACATGTTTATTTATTTTTATTTTTTTAAATGTATCTTTATAATCACTTTAAATGACCTTTTTCCTGCAGGAAACACAGGCACAGCAGCCCATTCAAATTATTGTGGCATGCAGAACTGCTCAGATGTAAACTTAACCTTAAGGAGGGGTGCGGGCTGGGTACATTTTATTCAAACAAATACATGTACTTTATGCCTTTTGAAGGTGAAAGGAGGTTTTAGAATACATAACCAGATGAGGTTATCTCAGATGCACTATACGGAATGAGCAGTAGGTGGCGTTGTACGACTTACTTATCACCTATTATCATGTAGTTCCTCTTGTTGCTGCATTGGTTTAATCCTCAAGCTCCTGTTTGATCTCAGAACTGGAATTACAGTAGATGGAAGTTTGTTCTGCATGTTTTAGTTAAACGGTATGTAAAGGTAAACATTTTTTTTTTGTGCAGCTCGTTTTGCACAGAGTGGCCCCGAACCTGGTCTTCTG
Organism: Rana muscosa; assembly: GCA_029206835.1. Lineage (NCBI taxonomy): Eukaryota > Metazoa > Chordata > Amphibia > Anura > Ranidae > Rana > Rana muscosa. The sequence continues at coordinate 671,005,256 of CM055118.1, forward strand.
GGGTCACTCGGTGGCTGTCTCAGGTCCCCCCCGCAAGAACTCATGCGCTCCCGTGATACAGCCGGCGGCCATAGCCACTCACTGTATCACTCGCCCCCAGCGCGCCACGTCATTCGATGTGATTGACAGCAGCGCGAGTCAATGGCTGCGCTGCTTTCAATCAACCAATGAATGAGCCGAGAAGCCTGGCCGAGAAGCAAGCGCGTTCACGGTGCGGGACTTTCGAGGGGTCAGGTAAGTAAACAGGGGGGCTGGGGGGCTGCTAATCCACACATGTTTTTTCACCTTAATGCATAGAATGCATTAAGGTGAAAAAGCTTTTACCTTTACAACCCCTTTAAGTTTATCCTATGACAGCTCATTGAATGACAGCACATAAATGCCTGCCTAATTCTGGAATAACAAAAAGTTACATATGGCAGACCTCAGTGAATATGTAAAATACTTTCTGGGTTATGACTGCAATGGTTTACAAATGATTTGTATTAAAAAGTGTCTATGGTCAAAATATATAATTCTGTATTCAGCTACACATTGTATTTCAATTATTTCTAGCCTACTTCTATTAATCTGAACAATCTTGAACTTTGTATACTTACCTTTCATATTTTCCTTAAATTCTGTGAGTAGGCACTGCTGTGTCACACATTTCCCAGATCCTGCCTTCTGAACTACAGAGGTGCTGAGAGAAGAAGTTTCAGGAGGCGGGGTCAGTGCAGGCAGCATGATACCATGGGATATATAGTCCTTGGAAATTGAAGGGGAGACGCTGCAAAGCATTCAGGGAGTTCTAGAGGTTATGGAAAGAGATGACCAGCAGAACTCACAACATGAAAGGAGATTTTTTTTAGGTAAGCTTATGTTTGATTGTCAAAAAAAACTATTGTTTGTATTTCTATTACAATGCTGATGTTATAAAATGAAACTGTATGCTGTAGCCATTGATCCCCTTTAAGGTGAATGGAGAAAATGTTTGGATTTAGCACAGTTGCTGTGTTTCCTGTGTAGTATTATTGCCTCACTAATTGGCTTCTCAAGTTGCCTGGAATTGCTCTTGAATAATTTAGTGATTTGTTTTCTTATTGATCACTGCATGTGTGCACTCTTTGTAGCTTGGATTTCTTGTAAAGCATAGCTAAACCCCAAAACAAAAATGTAATATATTGCAGCCTACCAGTCCTTAGATGTGTTGGCTCCATTCGTTTTCTTTTTTAAGTGTTTAATTTTAACCCGTGATCCTGCCAATAAGTATGTTATTTGTCCTTTATCAGACCAGGCTGTACAAGCAAAAGAGTCAATTAGAAGGTTGAGACAAACTATTAATTTAATTAGGACATTATTCCCAAAAGAACTGTTTGTGTAACTGTCTAAAACGTGTTAGCGGAAGATAGGCTTTATTGTTAGTCACTTTTGTAGTCCATCTACAAGTCTAATAGTCCACAGGGTGACAATGCTGCTGTCCAAGGGCATTGGTCCTCCATAGATTCAGTAGAGAAGTGGGCATAGGGAACTTAGGGCAGGGAGTCTGTTACTGTCTGGATCACCAGGTGAAATAATGAGGGAAACAAAAAGCTACATCAACTATGCTCATTCTGAGTAATACTGCTATTTCCTATTCAATTGCAAGCGTTAATATTATTTTGCGCCCTTCTTACCTACTTATAATTCACGCACAGGTGCACCTAAAAGTTACCCGGCCAGCTATACAAGTTCTACAACATTTTATTTTTTTGTGTAAATGTTCTTTGACGATCTATGCCCTTTCACACTCATTGTAATTGCATGGCTATATCTATGATTTCATGTGCTACACAACTGTATGTGCACCCCTCACCACAAAATGATGGGGTGAGTTTAAAGGTGGGTTATCTAAGAATACATTTCTACAAACCAAGAATTTGTATTTAAAAAGCTTTAGAAAATAATGGGCTTAGTTTATGAATGAGGTTGGTTTACTAAAAGAGTAAAGCATGTTCAGTTTGCAAAGGGAATTTTCACTTAGTTAAGGGAATAAGGTGAAGTGAAAATTAATTTTGCAAAGAGAACACCATATCCTTTGGTGAAAAAGGAAAATTAAGAAAACAGAATTTTTTTGCTCACACATGACTGGATAATGGAAGTCAGCATAACTCGGTTCACTAAGCTAAGAGAAAATTCACTTTGCAAAGTGAACTGCCTATACTCTTTTAGTACATCAACCCTACAGAGTATGCACTACAATTAGTTGCACTTTACTGCAAAAATGAAAGTGATTGTAATATCTTGTTTTTTTTTTGTTTTTTTTAAATAACAAACATGTCATACTTACCTACACTGTGCAGCTTGTTTTGTGGCCCCGAACCTCGACTTCTGGGGTCCCTCGGCTCCTCCCCGCATCAGATAGCCCCCCTAGAAGAAGCGCTCTCCTGGGGGGTTACCTTGCGGGTGCGCTCCTGAGTCCAGCATTTGTGTCCATAGACACAAATGCTGGACTCGGCCCCGCCCCCCGGCACCCGCATCATTGGATTTGATTGACAGCAGCGGGAGCCAATGGCTCAATGGCTGCACTGCTATTAATCTATCCAATCAACAGCCGGGACCCCATGGAGAGAGGGACAGAGCGTCTCTGCCGAAGGAAATTTGGGGCTCAGGTAAGTAAAACGGGGGGGCTGGGGGGTCGTTCACTGCCAAAAGTTTTTTCCCCTTAATGCATCCTATGAGGGTTTACAACCCCTTTAAATTTAGACTTAGTTTCAGCAGTCTCTGAGACTCACCATATTGGCATTTTTTCATAGGCTGCAGGAGCAAGTATATTTTGTTAACTGAAAATACAGTTATGGCTTAAAGTGATTGTAAACCCTTACCTTGTAAATCAACCCATTCAGTTTATGATAGAAATAAAAGGCAAAACATATAGCTATCTATCTATCTATCAACATTATTAATACCTACTTTTTTTTATAACACGTATTTCAAAGCTCCCCCAGCATTGACAGATTTGACAAAGAAGCCGGAAGCTTTGAATCGCGTTATCTGATTGGAGAAAGAGCCCTCCCGGTCCATCTCCTTCCTCTGACACGGGCTGCTGGAAAGGCCACATCATCTCGTTTGGCCTGCCGCATTATTGTCTCCATCCTGCGAGCAGCCATCTTCCTGGTGGGCTCCACGAGCCTTCATGTTCTTTCCGGGGCGGTATGTGAATCTTGAGCCTGCTTCCATCAAAAGTGCTGGGCCGTCCATTTAGTGTTTGAGGCTGGAGGAGACTTGGGCTTTTATCTGTTAAATTAGACTGTGTCATTCACACATGACCATGTTTTTATCAAGACTGTGTGCTTTATCTATGGTCAGATAATAAATGTATGAAGCAAGCTTTATTCATTTATTCATCATCCTCCAATTTATCTACTTGTTTCTCACGGATACCATGACTTTACCAGTGTACAGCTTATAACCTTTGTGAATATGCTAGAGGAGGATGGGCACTGGATAGCAGAAGTTGGGTCTGCAGTGGATAGCACTGGAGAGGAGATGAGTTTTGCAGCAGGATCTGCTCTTTATATTTTTATACTTGCTGGTTAATGTGTTTTTCTTTTTCTGTAATTTTTTATTGATTTAAAGATATTGTACAGGTAAGTACAGTTGTACAGAAAAGTGCATATATTAGTAGAAAGCATCTTGTATATTACAATTGGTTATATTTGGTAAATGCGAGTATACTAACATAAAGCAAACACTTAAACAAGGAAATAAGAATTGTAGGTGAAAGAATACCAGTCAATATTGAGATGGGGGGATGAATAGGGTGAGATAAAGGGGATAGCAAGGATGTGGTACTGGGGGGTAGGGATACTGTAGGTAACCCCTAGTTCACAGGTTGAAAGTTTGTAAGCCAAGGTTGCCATGTCGCCAGGTATTTTTGCATACTGGTGACATGGCAACTAGAGCACAACCTAGGTTATTCTGAATCTGGTTTCCCCATGCTTTTCTTTCTCCACCATAAAGACATTAACATTCATTAGATTTGTGATCTACTGAATGTAGGAATTTTAAGTTAAGCAAGGCATATTTTGCTTGTGGGGTCGGTGTGAGCCCCAACACTTTTGCCAGCATTTGAAAAACCTCAAATCAGAACTTTTTGGCTATCTGACATATCCACCAGAGGTGGAAAAATGTACCTGTTTCTTTCCAGCCTCAACGGCACATACAGTCATGGCCGAAATTGTTGGCACACCAGAAATTTTTCCAGAAAATCAAGTATTTCTCACAGAAAAGTATTGCTGTAACATGTTTTGCTATACACATGTTTATTCCCTTTGTGTGTATTGGAACAAAACAAAAAAAGGGAGGAAAAAAAGCAAATTGCACATAATGTCACACAAAACTCCAAAAATGGGCTGGTCAAAATTCTTGGCACCCTTAACTTAATATTTGGTTGCACACCCTTTGGAAAAAATAGCTAAAATCAGTCCCTTCCTATAATCATCAATAAGCTTCTTGCACCTCTCACCCAGAATTTTGGACCACTCTTCCTTTGCAAACTGCTCCAGGTCTCTCTTATTGGACGGGCGCTTTTTCCTAACAGCAATTTTAAGATCTCTCCACAGGTGTTCAATGGGATTTAGATCTGGACTCATTGCAGCCCAATTTAGACCTCTCCAGCGCTTTGTTGCCATCCATTTCTGGGTGCTTTTTGACGTATGTTTGGGGTCATTGTCCTGCTGGAAGACCCAAGATCTCGGACGCAAACCCAGCTTTCTGACACTGGGCTGTACAGTGCGACCCAAAATCCTTTGGTAATCCTCTGATTTCATGATGCCTGGCACACATTCAAGGCACTCAGTGCCAGAGGCAGCAAAACAATCCCAAAACATCATTGAACCTCCACCATATTTCAGTGTAGGTACTGTGTTCTTTTCTTTGTAGGCCTCATTCCATTTTCGGTAAACAGTAGAATGATGTGCTTTACCAAAAAGCTCTATCTTGGTCTTATCTGTCCACAAGACATTTTCCCAGAAGGATTTTGGCTTACTCAAGTACATTTTGGCAAACTGTAGTCTTGCTTTTTTATGTCTGTGTCAGCAGTGGGGTCCTCCTGGGTCTCCTGCCATAGCGTTTCATTTAATTTAAATGTCGACGGATAGTTTGCGCTGACACTGATGCTCCCTGAGCCTGCAGGACAGCTTGAATTTCTTTGGAACTTGTTTGAGGCTGCTTATCCACCATCTGGACTATCCTGCGTTGCAACCTTTCATCAATTTTTCTCTTCTGTCCACACCAAGAGAGATTAGCTACAGTGCCATGGGTTGCAAACTTCTTGATAATGTTGCGCACTGTGGACAAAGGCAAATCTAGATCTCTGGAGATGGACTTGTAACCTTGAGATTGTTGATATTTTTCCACAATTTTGGTTCTCAAGTCCTCGGACAGTTCTCTTCTACTCTTTCTATTGTCCATGCTTAGTGTGGCACACACAGACACACACACAATGCAAAGACTAAGTGAACTTCTCTCCTTTTTATCTACTTTCAGGTGTTATTTTTATATTGCCCACACCTGTTTCTTGCCCCGGGTGAGTTTAAAGGAGCATCACATGCTTGAAACAATCTTATTTATCCACAATTTTGAAAGGGTGCCAAGAATTTTGACCAGACCATTTTTGGAGTTTTGTGTGACATTATGTCCAATTTGCTTTTTTTCCTCCCTTTATTTTTTTTGTTCCAATACACACAAAGGGAATAAACATGTGTATAGCAAAACATGTGTTACTGCAATACTTTTCTGTGAGAAATACCTGATTTTCTGGAAAAGTTTCTGGGGTGCCAACAATTTAGGCTATGACTGTAGAATAGCCAGATACATAATAGGTGATTCCAGTGGACACAAAATACTATTGCATAAGAAGTTCGTAATTGGTCTCTACTACCAGAACATTATGTGACAGGACTTTGTTATTTCTCATATCTGGGTCGACACCTATATCTGATACTCATTTCTGGCTTTAAGTGAGATTGTTGTGTAGCTTGGGTGGAGAGCATTATTGTAGGCATCTTTGTTTAGATGGGGACAGGGTGGGTGATCTCCAATGAAAAAAAGGGCATCCAAGAGGCGCTGGGATTTTGATATGAGTTTATACAAGGTAGTGAGAGGGCAAAAAACATTTGAAGAGCCCACTGACTCAGGTCAGGCTGCTCACAACAGACAAGGCTACTCCACAGCAGGTTACCAGGAAAAGACGTGCATATATGAAAGGAGCACCAGACCAAAAGATAAGCGTCCAAATGAATTTATTGATGCTGTGTTAAAAGACAGCCAAAATGTTTCAGAGTTCAAAGGAACTCCCCCTTCATCAGGGCTTCAGTTAAAAATTAGAACCCTGAGTGGACTCAAAGTAGGGCTTTCCTGTTTGAATCTGTGCAGGGAAGCCGATTGCTGGATTAGGATTCCATGCCAGCAGTATCTTCATCAGCAAAGGGTCGGTGATCTGTCTGAGAGTTTGATATTGTGTGTGGGAAAGAGTTTGGAGGTGCTGAAAGATTTCAGTGCTGGGGAAGTACTTAAAGGTTTCACCTAGTCTTTTTTAATCAGTTTGTATACTCATGTGTCATCATGCACGAGCCATTCTCAAAAGGTTATAGGGAATTGAAGCCTGATGGGAAGGCCAGGTTGTCTGTAAATATCATAAGCAGCTTGTAGGGCATTAATAAGCCTCCTGAGTATTTGAAATTACCCCAGACGTGCATTGTACATTTTCAGCATTGGGTTATTAAAATTCTGTCTGTTCTGTTTCAAGCACCATCTTATACATTGACACACCTCGCATAGATCTTGGTATGTGTGGCTAGTAGGGTCATCTGTTGAATCAAAGCTTCTCCACAGACAGCTAAACTCTCCAATAAGTCAACAGAAGTTTAATCCAACGTAGTTTTACTTGTAAAAGGCAATACATGGATGTTCATTGGTCATATCTACAGTATGTGTAAATGGACAATGATTTTCTACACCCTGTCCACTATGAAGTCTGGAGAATAACTAAGGAACAGAAGGAAGAACTGAGGAATAAACTGATTTAGATACACAGGTAGATTGAATTATAACATTTTACAAGCATTATATTGCAAGTTGTAGTTATACTGGATTACTACTAGGTGTCAGTACAAAGATATCATACAGTACATGACCAAGTCCAATGCAAGGTGATGGATGCACGATAAGGCCCTTTTCACAAGGGTTGGATTCTGTTCTAATTAGCAGAGGATCAGCTCACAGATCCCATGCTGATCGGAGCAGATTGGGTGAATGACACATTCGTATCTGCTCAGTGTTTGCAGAGTGGATACAGACAGAGCCCGCTCTGCTGTATAGGTGGCCAGGAGTAAACAGACTCTGTTGTCTGTTTACACCTGACAACCTCTGAGCTGCTCCACCTAAATGAAAGGTGGTAGGTGGGTGTAAATGGACAAGTCCATTTACACATGCCTGTCCATAGGGATGAATGGTCAACTTTTCAGGTACACCTAAAAAATTGACAGGTGGACCAGATGGGACCACCTGTGTGAAAGGGGCCTAAGTGTTCCAGAAGGCAGTCTTCAATATCAGTTTCCCTCTCCTGCAGAGCTTTACCTTGCAGAGCATGAATTTCAGTAAAGTCAGACTAGACCACATCCTCCACCTAAGAGATTTGATCCTCAGCTTCTGACAGGCATGAACAGAACTTATCTAAGACATTCCAGATAAGACTGATGTCATTAGTCAGGGAGTTGATTTTTGTGGTGTCTCCTTACAGGTGGTAATAGCAGCTAGAATGTCCGCTCCTGAGGTTCCATTGTCTTGTGGGATTGGACTTTAAAATGTTACTAAACCCACAACAGTAAAATTAGTCTGTATATGCAGTAAAGCATGCTTGTTATACTCACTGTGGAACCTAAGGGGTTAATCCTCAGCATTGTGTAAAAATCCTGTCTTCTCTGATACTCCCCTCCTTCCACTGTGCCCTAATAAATTCCAGATAACGCAGAGTCTATGGAGTCAGGCTGCACATGCTCAGTTTGGTGTGTATTACTAGAGAGGTTTTTTTTTCCTTGGGAGGGTGCATGTGATTAGCACAGGGCCAAACAGCACTGTACAGACAGAGGGTCAGGGGTCTTTCAGTCTCATAGGATATTCAGAAAACTCCTTCTACAAGCTTTAACCAGTGCTTGGCTGGAAACTGATAGAAGTCACAAGACTGCTCTAACTGCTGATGAGAAAAGGTATTTAGCAGTTTATATTTACTAAAATAATTGCATTTCCATGTTCTGTGTACTGTGGGATACCAGCAGGGCCGGCCCTACCATGGGACCCGATGGGACCATTGTCCCAGGCGGCAGGTTCTGAGAGGCGGCACATTGACGCCCATAAATACAGTAATCCCGCCCAATCGGGCTCCGCTACGCCCACCCGCTCCGCTCTTCATCCCACTATGTGGATGGCCCAGCGCCGCTGCTATTAGAAGTATTGGCAGACCATTTGCTGCCATAACCGCACAGCTGGCCGCCCGCCCATCCTCTCCACGGCTCCCCCCCCATCCTCTCCACGGCTCCCCCTCCATGCTGCTGATGAGAAAGTCAGCTGACGAACAACAACGTAAAGGGGGAGGAGCTTTCGGCTGAGCAGAGACCCCATGATGGAAGAGGGATTGCTATAGGCGCGGCTGACACTGAGAGAAAGTAAGTGTCACTAATCCCATCTCCACCACCCCTGCCTGTGTCTAACCCCCCTACCACCCCTGCCTGTGTCTAACCCCCCCTACCACCCCTGCCTGTGTCTAACCCCCCTACCACCCCTGCCTGTGTCTAATCCCCCCTACCACCCCTGCCTGTGTCTAATCCCCCTACCACCCCTGCCTGTGTCTAACCCCCCTACCACCCCTGCCTGTGTCTAATCCCCCTACCACCCCTGCCTGTGTCTAACCCCCCTACCACCCCTGCCTGTGTCTAACCCCCCTACCACCCCTGCTTGTGTCTAACCTCCCCTACCACCCCTGCCTGTGTCTAACCTCCCTACCACCCCTGCCTGTGTCTAATCCCCCTACCACCCCTGCCTGTGTCTAACCCCCCTACCACCCCTGCTTGTGTCTAACCTCCCCTACCACCCCTGCTTGTGTCTAACCTCCCCTACCACCCCTGCTTGTGTCTAACCATCCCTACCACCCCTGCCTGTGTCTAATCCCCCTACCACCCCTGCCTGTGTCTAACCCCCCTACCACCCCTGCTTGTGTCTAACCTCCCCTACCACCCCTGCTTGTGTCTAACCTCCCTACCACCCCTACCTGTGCCTAACCCCCCCTACCACCCCTGCCTGTGTCTAATCCCCCTACCACCCCTGCCTGTGTCTAACCCCCCTACCACCCCTGCTTGTGTCTAACCTCCCCTACCACCCCTGCTTGTGTCTAACCTCCCTACCACCCCTACCTGTGCCTAACCTCCCTACCACCTCTGCCTGTGTCTAATCTCCTCTACCACCCCTGCCTGTGTCTAACCTCCCCTCCCCCCTCACCACAACCGCCGCTGCCTCTGTCTGAACCCCACCACCACTATTACGTGGAAATCTGACTTCCTAATAAATGTAATTTTGTTTTTTATTGTCATAATATAAAATAATAAATGTGGGGGCCTTTTGGTGGGCGTGATTATTATTATTATTATTTTTTTGGGGGGGGGGCGGTAGGGAGGAGGGGGGCAGCATTTTGATCCTGGGCCCAGGCAGCACAATGTCTTGGGCTGGCCCTGGATACCAGATATAGTGAATGCAGGGTCCTGGGTTTAGTAACACTTTAACCTCACCGTGTATTCAGAAGACAATTGTTGTATAGTACAGTTAAGCTGGCCATACATGGATCGAAATTTGTTTGGTTCAGCAGGGATCAAATGAATTTTGATCCATGTATGGGCACCCAGGTTGTACACAAGTCAATCCATCAATCGACTTGTGTACAACCAGCCTTTAGGGATTTTTCCAAACGATTAGTGCCACAAGCTACAGTATAAGCTGGCAACACTAATCATTGGGTTCTGCCAGCAGGCAAGCCTTCCAATGCTCCCTGACAGCAGAATGCAATAGGGCTGTGGAAGGGATTCCCCCCATCAACACTTAATGTGTTGATTGGGAATCAATCAATTTCCTTTCCTTCCAACCATGGGGGATTTGAACTAAAAGCAAGGTTTCATGCCACAAAAACCCATTAAATAAGTAAAGATGACAAGGAATACATGGCCATACCTCCCAACTTTCTGAGATGAGAAAGCGGGACACCAATTAGCAAAAAGTATGTAGGAAAAGGATACACCCCTTGCCACGCCCCTGTCCCATGCAGAAATAATGAACAAAAATGATTGGTTAACCACCTGAGACCTGGGCCATGTTCAAATGACGGCCTCAAGGTGGCTCTATAAATCCGGGAGGCCGTCAATAGACGGCCTCGGCTATTCCGGCCACTGGGGGGTGCGCGCCCGGCGCATCACTGAGATGCCGATGCGCGTGCCTGGCGTCCGCGATGTCCCCCAGGTACCCGCGATCGGCGTGTACACAGACAAGGATGTGGATCTCTGTGTGTAAACACAGAGATCCACATCCTGTCAGGGAGAGGGGACCGATGCTGTGTCCCTTGTACATAGGGACACAAATCGGTCACCTCCCCCAGTCAGTCCCCTCCCCCACACAGTAGTAATCACTCCCAGGTTACACATTTAACCCCTTCCTTGCCCCCTAGTGTTAACCCCTTCCCTGCCAGTGTCATTTTTACAGTAACCAGTGCATTTTTATAGCACTGGTCGCTGTAAAAATGACAATGGTCCCAAAATGGTGTCAAAAGTGTCCGATGTGTCCGCCATAATGTCGCAGTCACAATAAAAATCGCTGATCGCCGCCATTACTAGTAAAAAAAAAAAAAAATTATTACCGTATTTATCGGCGTATAACACGCACTTTTTTCCCCTTAAATTCAGGGGAAAATCGTGGGTGCGTGTTATACGCCGATACTCCGTCGAATTCCCCTGCTGAAAACGAGCGAGAGGAGCGAGCGGAGCCGAAGCCGAAGTACAATCGGCTTTACTCGGCTCCTCTCGCAGTCCCGCCCATCTCTGACTGCGCCGCTGACATAGAGAAAGCCGAGTGTACTTCGGCTAGTCTCGGCTCCTCTCGCAGTCCTGCCTGTGACTGTGAGCAGAGCCGAGTCTAGCCGAAGTACACTCGGCTTTCTCCGTCAGCGGCGCAGTCAGTGGAGATGGGCGGAATTGCGAGAGGAGCCGAGTCTAGCCGAAGTACACTCGGCCCCGCTCGCTCCTCTCCACAGAAATCGGCGCCAAATTTTAAAAACCGCCGGGACTGACACGATCGCAAAGGCACTGGGCAAGGCTGCAGATGGACAGATGGACACTGGGCACGGCTGCAGATGGACAGATGGACACTGGGCACGGCTGCAGATGGACAGATGGACACTGGGCAAGGCTGCAGATGGACAGATGGACACTGGGCACGGCTGCAGATGGACAGATGGACACTGGGCAAGGCTGCAGATGGACAGATGGACACTGGGCACGGCTGCAGATGGACAGATGGACACTGGGCAAGGCTGCAGATGGACACTGGGCAAGGCTGCATGCTGCATTTAAATGTAAGTTTTTTTTTCCTTGAATTTCCCTCCTAAAAGTTTTTTTCCTTAAAGTTCCCTCCTAAACTTGGGGTGCGTGTTATACGCCGGTGCGTGTTATACGCCGATAAATACGGTAATAAAAATGCTATAAAACTATGCCCTATTTTGTAAATGCTATAACTTTTGCGCAACCCAATCAATAAACGCTTATTGCGATTTTTTTTTTTTTATACCAAAAATATGTAGAAGAATACGTAACGAACTAAACTGAGGAAAAAAAATAATATATTTTTTTTTAAATTGGGATATTTATTATAGCAAATAGTAAAAAATATTGTGTTTTTTTTTCAAAATCGTCGCTCTATTTTTATTTATAGCGCAAAAAATAAAAACCGCAGAGATGATCAAATACAACCAATAGAGAGCTCTATTTGTGGGAAAAAAAGGACGTCAATTTTGTTTGGGAGCCACGTCACACGACCGCGCAATTGTCATTCCAAGCGTGACAGCGCTGAAAGCTGAAAATTGGCCTGGGCAGGAAGGGGGTTTAAGTGCCCAGTAAGCAAGTGGTTAAACCCACAAATGCTTTTTTTACCCCTACCATTCCTTTTATTTAGGCTTTGAAATTTACAAACTTAACAATTTAGAAATTGGATTAAAGGTTCAGCACTGTAAAAAAAAAAAAAAGATAAATAGTGCATTCTTTATTATACATCAGACCAAAATGAGGGACAAATGAGAGGGAAAAAAGGACAGAGGGACTTTGTTCCAAAAGGACAGTCCTTCCAAATCAGGGACAGTTGGGAGCTATGATTGGAATACACAAAGCTACAACAAAAGCAACTGGTCCTTCATATTCTTTTCTACTACTAATAATGTGTGGAAAGAACATCTCTCGTTTAATGCCATGGAAAATGTATTAGCCCTTTTTTTTAGCAGCAGGTCTCGTTAATTGTAGGTCCTGAGTATGAAGACATAATGGGTTCCAAATCAGGCTTGACAAAAAGGTATACCAATGCCCAGAATAAGGTAATGGTATGATTAGAAAATGAAACTGTACTGTATATTAATAAATATGTGCTCATGTTCCCATTAAGATAGAAATAAGCTTGGCCCACAATTTAATGTTATGGCTTTTTTTTAGTAGGCAACCTCATTTGACATATAAAAACATTTTGAAACAGCAACTCTGCATTTTCAGGGCATGTTTATAGCTGCAGTTATTATTCTTTGTAATGTTTCTTATAAATGTTTGGAACTGGATGGAGTCCTATAATTAGATGCCCTTGCTAGCTACACAAGTATGCTGACCTTTTCTATTACTGGAAAGGAAGCTCTCCAGAATCTGACTTGGGATACATATCCTAAACCTTTAGGGCCATAGCCTTTAGAAGTCAAAAACATAAAATGTGGATCCTATAGAGTTACAGCACTGGAAAGTGTATCTACAAAAGCACTAAACAAATTTTTATATGTTCTGTTTTTGCAAGAGTGGCATCAGAAATCATTGAAAACCAAAGGTCAATGACCATCTTTTCCAGAAAAAATATTGACCTTCCTATTTTGTGAACAGAATACCTGACATAAGGTAAATATATAGCTGACCCACCTCATACTACTCTCCTCTGGTTTTAGTAGATTCTGAGTCCGTGAACCAGAAACAGTAACAAGTGAAGTGAGCGCTCCTAATCTGCATAATTGTTCCAGTATATTCATTTCAAATCAGAAAGTCAGCATATTAATAGAGTAATTTGTATTTTTCAAAAGGGGAACTACTTTTATCATTGGCTTTTTCTTTTGACAGACCTGTAAGCGGGTAGTGTGAAAGAGGTTGGCTGACTAGTCTGAGGGTGTGGAACTCCAGCACTTGAATGCTGAATGCAGACCAGGATATTCCCAAGGAGATCTGCATTCCGCATATACTTGAGTATAAGCCGAGTTTTTCAGCACATTTTTATACTTGAGTCACCTTTTTGCTCCTGATCTCCCGGATTTTTGCGGACCCGGTACCGGCCCCACTCCTCCTCTACAAGTGTGCAAAGTTTGTTGTCCGGGAGACCTACGGCCCGGGAGCACCGATTTTTCAAAGCCTGGCACCCCTTCCATAGCCTCTCATGTTAAACGGTCATTTCTCTGGTGACTTTGGGGACCCGGTACCGGCCGGTCGTAGGTTCCCTGGACCGTAAATTAAGCACACATATAGCCCCATTTATCCTCTATAAGTGTGTCTGGGGGACCTACGGCCAGGGAGCACCGATTTTTCAAACCTGGGCACCCCTTTCATAGACTGCCATGTTAAACGTCAGTCTAGTCATGGGCACAGTGAGGCATGGGCACAGTGAGGCATGGGCACAGTGAGGCATGGGCACAGTGAGGCATGGACAAAGTGAGGCATGCACATGGACACAGTGAGTCACAGTGAGGCATGCACATGGACACCCTAGGCTTATACTCGAGTCAATACGTTTTCCCATTTTTTTTGTGGTAAAATTAGGTGCCTCGGCTTATATTCGGGTCGGCTTATACTCGAGTATATACGGTAAATTTAAATAGATTCTAATCTGCCAATCACAGAAATATTTAAATGCTGGTCATATACCAGGCAATTTTGTGACTCTGAAAAAAAAAAAAAAAAAGGTCCCCTGCAGGACAATGGCATAATGTGCTAGTATGCATCGCACAGGTCATCCATCTTCACCTGGTCTCCCTTCCAGGTTCGCAGGCTCCGGGTGTTTGAATGGCGGAGCCACAATGACGTCACTCCTGCGCATACACGCCCATGGCACGGCTCTCTCAATGGACGGCCTGCCGCATTGTATTGATGGGTTGTTGACAATAGTTCAGTTATTCGAAAAAGATTGATTATTTATTGAAAAGTGCATGGCCTCTATGATAAAGTATTCTTTTATGGACTGGAAACAAAGGTGCTCATCATCTTGTTATGCCGATAACATCATGTTGTCCAGAACATCGATCACACTCTTTCAATGATGGCATTTTCTTTCTAAAGACCATGAAAACGTACACTATATTACCAAAAGTATTGGGACGCGTGCCTACACGCACACGAACTTTAATGGCATCCCAGTCTTAGTCCATAGGGTTCAATATTTAGTTGGCCCACCCTTTGAAGCTATAACAGCTTCAACTCTTCTGGGAAGGCTGTCCACGAGGTTTAGGAGAGTGTCCATGGAAATGATTGACAATTCTTCCAGAAGCGAATTTGGGAGGTCAGACATTGATGTGGACAAGAAGGCCTGGCTTGCAGTCTCTGCTCCAATTCATCCCAAAGGTGTTCTATTGGATTGAGGTTAGGACTGTTCAGCCAGTCAAGTTCCTCCACCCCCAAAACACTCATCCATGTCTTTATGGACCTTGCTTTTTGCACTGGTCCAAATCATTTGGTGGGGGGGGAATTCTGGTGTGGGGTTGTTTTTCAGGGGTTGGGCTTGGCCCCTTAGTTCCAGTGAAGGGAACTCTTAAAAGGCATCAGCATTCCAAGACATTTTGGACAATTTCATGCTCCCAACTTTGTGGGAACAGTTTGGGGTTGGCCCTTCCTGTGCCAACATGACTACAAGGAACTTGACTGGCCTGCACAGAATCCTGACCTCAACCCGATAGAACACCTTTGGGATAAATTAGAGCGTAGACTGCCAGCCAGACCTTCTCTCCAGCATCAGTGCCTGATCTCACAAATGCACTTCTGGAAGAATGGTCCAACATTCCCATGGACACACTCCTAAACTTGTGGACAGCCTTCCCAGAAGAGTTAAAGCTGTTATAGCTGCAAAGGGTGGGCCAACTCAATATTGAACCCGACAGACTAAGACTGGGATGGCATTAAAGTTCATGTGCGTGTAAAGGCAAGCGCCCCAATACTTTTGGCTATACAGTATACTGTACATTCAGGCAATTTACCCTTTCCGAAGGGAAGCTGTGGCAACCTCCATGTTTCTTCTACTATGTGTTCTTTAACTTTAGGCTAGGTTAACAACTAAGTGGCTCTGCAAGCTGCGCTTTCACGGACATGGCAGCCCGTTCATTTGCATGGGCTGCTGTGCCTGCGTCTCATGCAGGAAAATGATTCCTGCACCTTTTATAAAATGGAGCTGGAGGTGGTTATGGGTGCGGGAACAGGTGCAATTTACATGCTGTCCCACACCCGCACAAGTGTGAACCTAGCCTAAAGTAATAAAAGAGTATGGGAGTGGAGGATAATTAAGTCATAGTTGCTGGATCCCTTCCTGTCATTTATTTATGTTGGCTTTGGATTTCATGTTTAGGTTGCGTAAATTATCGATTAGAAACCTGAATATTTCAACTACTGACAATTATACCTTGTAAATGGCTTGTAATACAAGAAACAGGGGCAATTAAGATTTGTCTACAATTAAAGATGCTAAAGCTTATATAGAATATACTTAGTATAACATTAGTCTACATAAACAGGTCCTGTCATAGTTATGTGGGACTGCTTTTTTGTCTTCTAGGTGTGCTGGAAAAAAAAAATCATTAGTATATAACCAGTTCATGATCCTATGGATTTGTAAAAAAAAAAAAAAGGAATTTATAACAGATGTATGATTGAATAATATGAGGAAAATTCAGTTTTTTTACTGAATTCTACAATATTTAAACTGAAAAAAAATAAGTGCCATTTAAGAAAAAAATAAAGGTAATTTTGAAATTGATGGCAGCAACACATCTCCAAAAAGTTGGGCAGGGCCTTGTTTACAACGGTGTAGCATTCCCTCTTCTTTTAAAACTATGCAAGTCTGGGACTTGAGGAGACCAATTGCTAGAGTTTTAGGAGAGAAATGTCCTATTCTTTTTTTGTTGTTGTTGAAATTTTACTGTAGAGGTACAAAACAGGGCCGTTAGGTCATACCCCAGGCAACTGGTGCATATAGCCATGTGCCTAACAACGTACAACTCACAGGTTGCCTTAAAACTATACATACATAACTAAAAACACAGCCAGTGCTCAGGTTATACAAGGTAGGATAATGATAGGAAATATTGTTTCTTGTAAGACCTCTGCTCACTCTTATCTATCATAACCGGACGTTATAGGAACAGAATTAAGTGTGATCACCTATCCTCTGGACTTGCACATCCACTCTTCCGTCTGGGGGCATGGACCGCAGCCCTCAACAGGGCCAGGGAACTATAGAGGATATCTAACCAGGGCAATCCCCTAATGCCGTGTACACACGGTCAGAATTTGTCGGAATTTTCGACGGACTTAGATAGAGAGCAGATTCTCTATTTTTCCGTTCGTCTGTATGCAATTCCGACGCACTAAAAACCACGCATGCTCAGAATCAAGTCGACGCATGCTCAGAAGCATTGAACTTAATTAATCTCAGCTCGTCATAGTGTTATACGTCACCGCGTTCTTGACGGTCGGAATTTGGTGTGACCGTGTGTATGCAAGCCAAGCTTGAGCGGATACCGTTCATGTGTACGCGGCATAAGGGTTGATCATCTGTCCGAGTCTGTCCACAGGTGCCAGACTTTTTCATATTTTTTGGGGCACCCTCGGGACAAATACGTTGCCATATAGAGGGGTATCATTGTATTGACTAATTGCTTCCATGAGGACAGGGTAGGGGGATTGGCTGACTTCCATTTTAGTACTATGGTTTTCCTCGCATAAAATAAAAGGATGCAAAGTAGAGTGCGTGTTGCTTTAGCCAATGCCAGTTGTTCCACAAGGCCATGGAGACAGACACTGAATGTCAGAGGGATAGGTATGGTAGTTAACCCATAAATAAATCGAGTTACCTCCCACCAATACTCTTGAATCTGTGGGCAATCCCAGAATAAATGAAGAAAGCCTGCAGGAGCACCAGAGCATCTCCAGCAAGCAGATGATGATGATGCTGCTGCGTATATGCGATGGAGGCGTTGGGGCGTATAATAAATTCTGTGCAGGATTTTGAATTGGAAATAACTTGTCCCTAGTTGCAACCAGTGGCTGAAATGGGTAATCCCACATGTCTTCCAAGTCTTCGCTGTCCAGTTCCTGCACCTCCGCCTGCCATGACCCACGCAACCCATCCAATCCAACCTGCATGGATGGCAGCAGCGCTCGGTATATTTGGGATAATGGCTTTGAGAGATCAGCATTGTCTAGCAGAGTTTCAAGATGATCATGCTCCAGCCCAAGCTGAACTGATTTAAATTGTGAGTCAAAGGCGTGACGGAGCTGCAGGAACCTGAAAAATAAAGAATTTGGGAGTTGAACATTGTTTTTCAGCCTGTCAAAGGTGAACAAGCCAGAACTACCGGATATCCTTCAAATATTTAACCACTTCCCGCCTGCAGTAAGTCATATAACATCCTTGACTTTCAGGGGGGATATCTGAATGATGCCTGCAGCTACAGGCATCATTCAGATATCATTATTTTCTGCCGGCGATTCTGTGCATGATAAGAATGATCATAGCGGCAGTTCCCCTGCTTGATCGTTCTTACAGGCGACGGGAGGGGACGTCCCCCCCTCCCGCCGCCATCCGGTGCTTCTCCGGGCTCTCCCGTGCCATCGGGGACCCGGAGAAAGAATCGGCCACCGCCGGATGATGACCATAGAGATTTCCGGTGACGGGATGGTTATCAGTCATCTCTATGACCGTCGGAGGCCCGGGCGCGATGTTATGATGTCACGTCCGGGCCGCAGATGTAAACAAAGCTGTCAGCATGAGATCGGTGAATTTTGTTTTTCGATCTCATGCTTTCCAGCCTGAAGGAGAGATGTGGGGTCTTATTGACCCCGCATCTCCCCATAAAGAGGACCTGTCATGATAGGTTCCTATTACAAGGGATGTTTACATTTCTTGTAATAGGAATAAAAGTGATAAAAAAAAAATGTAAAAGAAAGTGTTAAAAAAATAAAAATAAAAGTAAAATAATAAAAATTTTAAAAATTTAAAACGCCCCTGCCTCCGGTAGCTCGCACTCAGAAGCGAACACACACGCAAGTCCGCCCACATATGTAAACGCTGTTCAAACTACACATGTGCGGTATCGCCGCGTGCGTTAGAGCGTGAGCAACAATTCTAGCACTAAACCTCCTCTGTAACTCTAAACTGGTAACCTGTAAAGAAAATTAAACAGTCGCCTATGGAGATTTTTTAAGTACCGAAGTTTGGCGCCATTCCATGAGTGTGCACAATTTTAAAGCGTGACATGTTGGCTATCTATTTACTCGGCGTAACATCATCTTTCACATTCTACAAAACAATTGGGCTAACTTTACTGTTTTGTTATTTTTTAATTAATGAAACAGTTTTTTTTCCCCCAAAAAGTTGTTTGAAACATTATTGCGCAAATACCGTGCGAGATAAAAAGTTGCAATGACCGGCATTTTATTCCCTAGGGTGTCTGCTAAAAAAAAAAACATATATGTTTGGGGGTTCTGAGTAATTTTCTAGCAAAACAATGATGATTTTTACATGTAGGAGAGGAGTGCCAGAATTGTCCCGGTATGGAAGTGGTTAATGCCTCTGCTGGCCCATAGTCCCGGGTCTTGCAAGGAATGGAATTCCCATAGCCTAGGATTGAACCAGAGCCGTGTACTAGGGGACCATATGACTTTTGCCAAATTAGATTTAAATTACCACCATGTGCCATGCCTTAATAACCGCTTTCATAGCCAGTGTTAAAAGTACCAGGGAACCCCCAAATCCCCTATACAGGGCATTGCGAAGGGCCTCAAAAGATCCCACATGCGCTGCCTGTAGGACCACTGACACACTGGTGTCATCTGAGATCAGCCACCTGTGAGCATTGCCACGAAATAGTACGTGTGGAAATCTGGACAAACAAGTCCCCGTGTCCAGGGCCTACGTAAAAATGTTCTGCTAAATCTGACCGGGTGTGATTGTCACAAGAAGGAGGCCACTATTGAATCTAATTGTTAAAATTAGTTTTAGGTACCCAGACTGGGGAATGCCATAGAATATACAGCAGAACTGGGGGTAGTTTCATTTTTATAAGTTAATTTTCCCTATGAGAGTTAACGGGAGATTTAACCAGGCTTTCAACATTGATATAGAGTCAAACGGAGGAGGGATATACACATTAACCATCGCCCAGCGTTGGGCATACATTTCAAGAATTAAAACAATGTATCGTCTCCCAGGATCAAGGAAAACCTGTTCCACAGATCAGGGAAGTGACTTGCTCAGCAGAATGGTCACTCCCCTTGCATAGGAAGAATATGTGGCATCAAACCTCTGTCTAACCCAGTGCTAGGATTTTGCTGCCCATGAGGAGAGTTTCTTGCAGAAAAAGAATGTGAGGTTTATGAGATTGCAGAAACTTAAACAACAGAGATCTTTTCACCTTGTTGTTCAAACCTCTAATATTCCAGGATATCAACTTCAGATCTGTACCCATTCAAAATAGAAAGCTTTAGTAACATTACGCCCATATTCAGTAGTGTCCTGCCTGTAGGCCTGCTGCAGAGGTAGTCCAGATGATGATGTAGCCGTCCGAGTATTCTGAGGGGAAGGAAAGATAAAAAGAAAAAAAAAAATAGTCCAGCAGGAGAAACGGTGTAAAACCTGAGCAAGCTTGATAACCAACTAAAAGTATATGCAACTCCCTACTGCCTGGCATAACCCCAACTGTCGCCAAGGCAGTTTCAATCCCAAAACTTAATAGTAGAGAATGCCTACGTGAGGCTCAAAGTTCCATGGAACCCCAGCTCGTGTTCAACCTGTAACAGTAGGCGGGGATGAGGGGCACTGCAAGGGGGACCAGGCAATCCAAAAATGCCCGGTGCAGTTTTAGCTCATTGAAAAGTTGTGGTGTTTTGCCCAACTGTAGTTCTGAAGAGACTGGGGATCAATAAAAAGGTAAAGATGACTAATGCCAGGAGTAAGGAAAAGGGGCCAGCCTTGGGTCATATAGCAGATGACGATAAAGTAACTAGAGGAGCAACAAAGCGGGAATAGGCAACCACTGCCCGCATATGACAAGGGTGACAGGGGTACAGTGCAGCCCTCTGTTCGAACAGAATAACCAAAATCAACTGCATTGTTTTGCAAACAAAACAACTGAATAAAGATATGCTGAGCCATAAAAGGGACAGGTTAGTCATCGCAGGGTAAGCAGCCAGGCATCTGCATTCTCCGGACTGTCAAAGAAGCGTACAGTGCCGCCATGAGGGACCCGCAGGCGGCTCAGGTATAGCATGGAGTATTTGATGTCACATTCTCAAAGCCTCCTGCGAATATCATTAAAGGTCTTGCGCATTTTTTGCAGCGCTGCAGAAAAATCTAGGTAAAAGTGCACCATGGTGTGCTCATAGGGGAGGTTGGGGCATTTACAGGCCTCACTAAGGATGCGGTCACGATCCCTGTAGTTGAGGAATCTTACCAGGAAAGGCCTCAACAGTCCTGGGCCCCTGCCGTGTAGTGGCCTGTGGGTCCTTTCCACCACATATGTTGGAGAGATCTCCGTCAGATTCAGCAGGGTCTTGAAGGTCTCCGCAAACTCAGCCGGATGGTCACCTTCTAACCCTTCCAACCAAACATTATTCCTTCTCATGCGGTTTTCTGCATCATCAGACTTTGCCACTAGCATCCGCACTGTATTTTGGAGAGAGGATACTGAGTCTGCAGGCTGCGCAGTGATGTCTTCATTTGCAGATATTCTGTGCTCGGTTTCAGACAGCCTGTCCCTGAATTTATCAAGATGAGCTCTAAATGAGGTTACATTTCGGCAGTCGATGCGGACCATAAGGGAGGATTTGCTTTGTTCTATGGCCGACAGAATAGCAGCAGTATCACTTGCCTGTCCAGGAGTAGTCTGGGACTGTGGTTGTGGAGCAGCAGGCTCCGTCGACATCTCCATGTCTGATAGAAGGCAGCAGAGTTTGTCCAAGATGGTGTTGGAGCACAAGGCAGGCTGAGGAGACGACCTCTTCCCCGCTGACACCACTGCATTACAGCGCCTGGATGGCATACCGGGATGTGCCCAGACAGCTGTCGATGACACCCGGCAGGACAGGGCACAAATCAGCCCGCAGGAGATAGGATTATATGCAAGGAGATTGCCGAGACCCGGGAGCTTTTCAGGCACACATCCGACCATCTCTACATCCGGCCAAGCCCCCAATGTTGTCCTATTCTTGCCTAATATAGGATTCCGACTGCTCAACAGTCCTGGGTCTTTGTTGTATTTTTCGTTTCAAGATGAGACAAAATTTTCTATTGGTGAAAGGCCTGGACTGCAGGCAGGGCAGTTGACCCCTTCCCGCCACCGGTCCACAATAAAAAATATAACACTATATGCAGACAGAAATAATGCCCTCCACAAAGGAACCATTATTGGCACAACAGACAATATGAACTCCAAGGTATAATTACGGTATATAAAAAAATATATCTTTACTACAAAGCACAAGTAGACATACATATAAAATTAATGCGGCTGATAGAGTTGTAAGTGAACAACACAGTAATGATGGTGGAGAAAAACCTTGACCAGAACAAGAACGCTGCAGAGTCATACAACGCATTTTCAAAAGTAGGGATTTTTGTTCTTCACCATCTTTTTCCAGGGCAGCCTATATTTCTCCTGGTTACCTGTAGGTGTTTCTTTGTATCCCAAACAATTCCTCTGGCAGTTGTGACTGCAATCTTTCTTGGTCTACCTGACCTTGGTTTGGTATCAAGAGACCCCCCAAATTTCCACTTCTTGATAAGTGATTGAACAGTACTTACTTGCAAATTTAAAGCATTGATGTCTTTTTATATCCTTTTCCGTGTTTATAAAGTTCCATTACCTTGTTAACCACTTCAGCCCGGACCATTTGGCTGGCCAAAGATCAGAGCACTTTTTGTGATTCGGCACTGTGTCAATTTAACTGACAATTGTGCGGGCGTGCAACGTGGCTCCCAAACAAAATTGACATCCTTTTTCCCCACAAATAGTTTTCTTTTGGTCGCATTTGATCACCTCTGCGGTTTTTATTTTTTGCCTTATAAACAAAAATAGAGCGACAATTTTGAAAAAAAAAAGCAATATTTTTAACTTTTTGTTATAATAAATACCCCCAAAAAATATATTAAAAAAACAAATTTTTCCCTCAGTTTAGGCCGATACGTATTCTAAATATTTTTGGTAAAAAAAAAAAAAAAAAAATCGCAATAAGCGTTTATTGATTGGTTTGCGCAAAAGTTATAGCGTCTACAAAATAGGGGATAGTTTTATGGCATTTTTATTAATATTTTTTACTAGTAATGGCGGCGATCAGCGACTTTTATCGTGACTGCGACATTATGGTGGACACATCGGACACTTTTGGCGCCATTTTGGGACCATTCACATTTAAATTTATACAGCGATCGGTGCTATAAAAATGCACTGATTACTGTGTAAATGTGACTGGCAGTGAAGGGGTTAACCACTAGGGGCTAGAAAGGGGTTAAGAGTGTCCTAGGGATGTGCTCTAACTGTTAGGAGGCGTGGCTACGAGTGACACATCACTGATCGCTGCTGCCAATGAGAGGGAGCAGACGATCAGTGACCTGTCACTAGTAAGAACAGGGAGATGTTGTTTTTATATGGACATTTCCCCGGTCTTTAGTTCCGTGACACGATCGCGGGACACCGGTGGACATCGAGTCCGCAGGTCCCGTGTGGGCACGATCACAGAGCTCGCGGCAGGGGTGACCACACAGCGGAAAATTTAACGTACGTCCATTTGCCTGTCCTTGCCATTCTGTGGACGCATATGTTCGTGCGGCGGTCAGCAAGTTGTTAAGCAGGTCTCTTGACAGTTCTTTTCTACTCTCCATGGCTCAGTATGGAGCCTGCTCAGTGCATTTGACATGAGAAGTAACAAACTCATTGACAATTTATACACAGGACACCAATTGCAAATTAAAACCCATAGATGTAGGAAATTACCTTTTAATTGCCATTTTAACCTGCGTGTCACCTTATAAGTCTGTACCAAGGCCAAATATTCCACGGTACATCAACCTTTGATCAGGACCATTTGGGTGATTTTTTTTTGATTTTTTTTTTAAGTTTTATTTATTGCTTTTGACACAACAAACAGACCCAGCGGGCCATACACAAAAATAAACTATTTACATTTCTTCAGCATTGGCTCTCTCGCCCTCTTTCCAGACCCCCACACAGTAATAGGAATAATACAGTTATAAGGCCACCTTGTCTTAGTAACAGTCAATATTTTGTTTAGATATGCCAAATAGTTACATACATATTAACTCCTACTGCAGGTGCATTCTATTAGGTGCCATTCAATCCGCCACCGTAACTTCACTATTCATCCAACTGCCCCACACTTTATCAAATTTCTGTGGTATGCCCCTGCTAGCGTAAGTAGCCTTGTATAAAAAGGTGCAGCCCTATTAACCACACCCTTCCACGCTGATACAGATGGAGGATTGGGCTTTTTCCATAACACTCATTTTCCTGGCGTAATATATTAGAATCGTCAACAGAGTACGAGTCACTCTCTTTGGGGCTAGATTGTCTACCAGTCCCAAAAGGCATACCTCTATCGTGGGCTGTAAATGAATGGCGGTTACTTCAGCTATGCATTCTGTAACCCCCTTCCAGAATACTTGGATGGACGAGCAATTCCCAAAAATATGCATGAAATCGTCAGTGAGGGAACTGCACCACCAGCAACCAGGTGACTGCGTAGGGAATATCTTGGCCAGTCTAGCTGGAGTAAGATATATGCGATGCAGGAATTTAATTTTACTAGATTGGTCTCTGCCAGGGACCATCTCATTAAATTTAATGTCCCAGTCATCCCTGTCCATCTGGGAGAACACCTCACCCCATGCCGCCCTACACTTTGCGAGGAGATCTCTTCCCTCACCAAACAACTGTTTATATATTGTAGACAAGGCCTTGTCCAAAGTGTCCTCTCTCAGTAAAGACTCCAAATCGCTAGTTTTCAGGGTAATACCAATATCTCCAAATTGGGCATTGTATGCATGTCTGAGCTGAAGATAGTGAAACAAGTGTGTTGGGCAGAGTAAACTTGGTTTTCAGGGAGTCAAACTGTAGGAGTTTCCCATCACCCACTATGTCTTTCAGAGTCTTAATACAGAGAAAATTAAGTACTGTCCGTGATACTTTTTTTATTTGCACTAACATAGAATTTTTCAGGACAAGCTTTCGGGGTATGTCCCCTTCTTCAAGGTCCAAGCAGTACTGATTCACAATTTTTTTAGCAGAATGTTGAAACAAAACAAGAAAAAAATCTCAGAGGGAAAGGAAAAAAAACACATACAAATCAATGGTAATAAAGATAGCAGCAGAGTTAGTGAGATAAGACAGAGTTAGTGAGATAAGACAGAGTTAGTGAGATAAGACAGAGGGAGAGCTATAGACTTGAGGGGGGAGATGCTAGTCACAGAGGGGGTCATAAAACCTTAGTATAATGGGTAAAGAAACCAATATCTAAATTTAGGCCATTCGTTTTTGTGTTAAAAAGAATTATCATTCTTAGTTCAAATGTTTTCCTTTCCTGGATAGTTCTGAAATTCCCTTTAAGAACTAAAACATTGAGGTCTTCTATAGTGTGGTCTGGTTGTGAGAAGTGATGTCCCACAGGTGTGCAGAAACTCTCTTCTTTATGTTCCTTGATGGTATGTCTGTGAAAATTCATCCTCGCTTGCAACTTCTGTCCTGTTTCACCAACATAAGATCCTTTGCCACACCTGTTGCATTGGATGAGGTACACAACATTACTGGAGGTACAGTTGTAAGATCCCATGATGGTGAAGGTCCCATTTGTGTGTGTGACACTTTTGGATGGATTGATCTGGTTGCACAGTTTGCAGCGTTTTTTATTGCAGGGTTTGCTTCCATTATTTGTGACTTCATAATCAGAGTGAAGTTTCCTGCTGATTAGTTTGTGTCTGAGGTTGGGTGGTTGTCTGAAAGCCAATAATGGGGGTTGTTGGAATATTTCTTTCAGAGTTTCATCCTCTGTTATAATGGGCTGTAAATCTTTGATTATCTTTTTGATCCCTTCTAGTGTTGGGTTGTATGTGGTGACTAGAGGTACTCGGTTATTTGTTTTTTTCTCTTTGTATTGGAGGAGATTTTCTCTTCGGGTTTTCAAGGCTGTGTTTATGCTGTTGTTGATGGTTTTGTCTTTATATCCTTTCTTCTGGAAAGAGCCTGCCAGTGTTCTGAGATGTTTATCTCTGACTTCTGGGTCTGAACAAATTCGGTGGTATCTGATGGCCTGGCTGTGTATGATGGCTCGTTTAGTGTGTTGGGGATGAAAACTGGAACTATGAAGATAGCTGCATCGGTCAGTCGGTTTTCTGTATATGGAAGTGTGAAGCTTGTCATCCCTGATGTATACTGTAGTGTCTAGGAAGTTGACATGTGTGTTCGAATAGTCCATTTTTAGTTTGATAGATGGGTGAAAAGTGTTGATCAATGAGAAGAATTGGTTTAGATTTTCTTCACCTTCAGTCCATATCATGAAGATATCATCAATATAGCGATAATATCTGTATGGCTTTTGTTGTATGCTGTTCAGGAATTTGTCCTCCAGGTCAGCCATAAATAAGTTTGCATATGGGGGTGCCATTTTGCTTCCCATAGCAGTACCCATACATTGGAGATAGATGTCATTGTTGAAAGTGAAGTAGTTGTGTGTAAGAATAAATTCGATGAGCTGTGTAACATCCTCAGCCGTGTATTAAGACACGGCTATTTAGTATTAAGTCAGAGTCTTAATACTAAATTTAGTCCAGGTGATTGGATCAGGGTACTCACTAAAGTGAGCTAACTTGGGATTCTTCCAAAGTGGTGTGTAAGGAGAAATCTCAGAAGCGCTGCCCACCCTGTTCACTGCTACCCATGCCCTACAGGCTGCACGCATGGATATTGTGAGCCTATACGGAGCCCTGATTCCCAGATGCAGAAGATGCGTCAGCGCCTCATAAGAACCAACAATAGCCGCCTCTAGTTTAGTGGCAGTGTCATCCTCAGGTAGAGTGGACGAATACTAGCTGACCAGCTAAGAAATACCGGTGGAAGTCTGGGACCGCCAGTCCCCCTTGTTTCCACGGCAGTTGTAATACCCGGAGTTTAATTCGGGGGTGTCACCCCTGCCACAGGAAAGTTGTTATGAGTTGATCTATTTTTTTTAAATACGTATCTCGGTATCCAGACAGGGGAATTCCGAAATATATATAAAAACAGAGGCAATAATTAAATTTTCACTAAATTCACCAAACCTATGAGCGTCAAAGGTAGGTTTTGCCATGCCTGTAGCCTAGATTTCAGTTTAATCAAAAGTGGATCGACATTCAAGGCAATAAAATCAGACACAGATTTGGAAATGCGTAACCCCAGATATTTGAGCACCTCCACCCGCTGCAAAGGACAATCTCGGGAATCTCGCAACTGGGGGACGGCGTCCTGAGTGAGAGAATCTGGGATTTTCTCCAGTTGACTTTCAGACCTGAAAAACGTGCAAAGGAATTTAGGCTATCTAGAGCTGCCGACAGGGAATTATCGGAGTCTCGCAAAAACAGAACCATATCGTCCGCATACAGTGCCGTTTTTTCGGTCAAGCCACCCACCGTAATCCCCCACACCTCCTCGGAGGCTCGCAAGGCCGCAGCCAATGGTTCAATCATGATGGAGAAAAGACCCGGAGACAAAGGGCAACCTTGGCGAGTGCCCCTATGTATTGGAAACAATTCTGATAACATATTGTTTAACTTAATGGCCGCTGTGGGGGAATAATATAGAATGTCGATCCACTTCCGGAAATGAGGACCGAAACTGAATACCTCCAGTACCACACTCATGTAATTCCAGTCCACGGAATCAAAGGCCTTCCCCAGATCCAAAAAGACCAGTATCCCATCACTGGAACTGTCCGGGCCTAACTGTGTGTGGGTGAAAACCCTATGCAGATTGATATCCGTGGCCTTCTTGGGCATAAAACCTGTCTGGTCAGGGGAAATAACATGGTGTAGAACCGACATAAGCCTAGTAGCTAACAGTTTGGTTAGTATTTTGAAGTCCATATTCAATAAAGAAATAGGCCTATACGAAGAACACTGCATTGGGTCCTTATCCGACTTGGCCAATAATACAATATGAGCCTCATAAAAGGAGAGGGGGAGGCCTCCCTTCTGAAAACAGTCTGCGTATAATTGCAGTAGTCTAGGTACCAGGATCTCTGAGTAATGATGGTACCAGTCAATTGGCAGGCCATCAGGACTAGGAGCCTTGCCACTAGAAAACGACCCTATTGCGGAACCCACCTCCTCCTCCCTGAACGTGGCATCAAGAAAATTGCTAGAGTCCTCTGGCAGCTTGGGCAACTGTAGGGTCTCCAATGTGTCCCTAAGGTCACAGGGATCTATAGGGGAGTACAGAGACCTATAGAAGGATACAAACTCGTCGCAGGCTCCCTGGACAGGTAAGTGTCCTTATTAAAAGTCAGCAGCTACAGTGTTTGTAGCTGCTGACTTAAAAAAAAAAAAAATTGTGGCTGGAACACCGCTTTAAGACAGTGGCTCTCAACATTTCTAGTCCTGTGACCCCTTGATAAAATTTCCCATGTTGTGGGGACTCCTAACAGTAAAATAATTTTCAGTGTGGGTTGTCAGCACCTAAGGCAAGACAAGTAATTTGTACCCCTAACCCATGGACATTTAGTGCTCCCTGGGTCCCTTACACTCGTACAGTATTAAAACCCCTTATGGTACATTTTAGGATGTATCACTCTTTTTCTTTGTTCTCCTTTCTTTCCCTTTTATCTCTCTTTATCCTAATTTCTTGTTTTTCTCCCCCTTCCCTCTCTAGCCATGTTTCTTGTTCTTTATCTCCCTTTTTCTTTGTTCCTCCCCCTTCCATAATGGTATTAGTGGCAGTGCTGTCGGGGAGTTGGGATGAGTGGCAAGGCTGGCAGGAGTCCTGATCAGCCAACTTAGGTGCTTCTTGATCAAGGTCATCTAGTGATCTGAGAACTGTAGTGGGGACTTTTAAAAGCAACTCTAATCACAGGTAGCGTTACTCACTGTGTCTCGCTGCAGTGACACTTATAGTGAAATCAGAAGATAGGGTCCTCACCAGCCCTTCCCACTTCACATTCCTCACCAGTCAGCTGCCCTCTAGTCTCTGCCCCCCCACAGATGCCAGGAACAGAATGCGAAGAGGCCGCAGGCTCCAGGAACAGCCCAGCTGGGCTTCCACAAGCTCCAGGGAGACAGCCCTGCTAGATGGACGCGAAAAGGCTGGGAGAGCGGTGCAGGCTTCAGGAACAGCCCAGGATTCGGTGACCCCTGGCAAAATTGTCATTCGACCCCCAGGTTGAGAACCACTGCTTTAAGAGCTATGGGCGGAAGTGACGTTTTCCGCCCTGCAATGATATGGAGATGGACGGGGGCCAGCTTCCCCTCACTTGTCTCCATACCACAGACCAAGAAGGTTCCGAATGCCTCCACCGCTACGACAGCTCCGGTAAGCGGCAGAGGGCACAAGAGAGCTGCAGAGACCACTTTCTTTTCAATGGTTTTTATACAATACATAGTATGGACTATGGCATTGATTATGACACTGTATACTATTTTGTTTATGAAAACTATGCACTACCATCCCGAATAACCCACCTCTCCCTCAAAAGAGGGGGGTGATACTTTTGTTTTAATCATTTTGTATTGAAGTTTCATATAGAAAATATAACAAAAAATATCTCATCTGTTCATCGTACAATCTACAGCCATTGCACAATAGTCTGTGATGAATAAACCAGTGGGTAAACCTAAAACGTAAAATCTCGATCCATACCCCAGAGTATAGAGGTGTTTAGAATTAGAGGTAAAGGAGAAAGGGGGGAGAGAGATCAAAGAAAGTAATGTAGGGGGGAGGGTAAGAGCCACGGTCCCATGCCCTGTGAGCCCACTCAAGAAAAGCGACCTAGAGAGCCAGGGTCCGGGGGTCATGTGTTAGATATCTAATCCACGGGTCCCACACTTTGTGGAACTCCTTCATCTTGTCCTGCACCAATGCCATCAACCTCTCATTTAACATAAGCTACGATAATTTGCCCTTGAGCTGATCAAAGGGTAGGGCAGCGGATCTCCAACTTCTGGCTTTAGTAATTTTTGCGGATATAAATATGAAGGTCAAAAGCCTCCGTTGGAATTTGGAGGCCTCCACCACCCCATCCCCCAGAAGAGCCTGCCTTGCAGATTTTGATAGATTGAGTTGGGTGAGGGAATATATGAAGTTATAGACCCTGATCCAAAACCTCCTGACCTTAGGGCATGACCACCAGATATGATATATAGTTCCAGTTTGACCGCAACCACAGAAACAATTGGAGGTAGCTCCCAGTACAAAGGCGGCCACCCTGGCCGATACCATGTACCATCTTAATAAAACCCAATAGTTTGCTTCTATAATCGATGTATTGATGAGTGAGCGAGATGCAGTCTCTGAAATCTTGTGCCATTCTCCCAAATCAATGGATTCCTCCAAATCCTTTTCCCATTGAACCATATAGTTTAATTTTGTCGATACACTCATCAATATCAGGTATATGGCTGTTATGTGGCCTACAATTTTATCATAGGAACTACATAAATATTCCATAGGGGTCAAACCCGCTAGGTCGCTCTTACGGGCCAAATTTTGCACAAAATGGTGTATCTGGACATATCTATAGTATTCTGTAGGGGGTATTTATCAATCATGGACCGTTGGAATAGTATTCCCTTACTGTCGTAAGTCCACCAAGCAAACGCGCGGTGAGGCCCGGGGGTGAACGCTCTGTTGTTCAATAGTGGTGCCAATGGAGTATGGGGTGATTTCAAATGATGCGTTCGAGAGCCTATCCCATATCTCTAGCGAGAAAGACAGTGCAGGGCAGAGTATCGTCAGTCTCTTTAAGAGAGACACATTATGTGGGAAATTGAGTGTGGACGACATGAGTAGGATTCCATATCTATCCATCCATCCATCCATATAGCCGGTGGTAGCTGGGAATGAAACCTGGAGAGTTGGGCCACCGCAGAGACCACTTTCATCTTGAAGCGGGCCACCCGCTCTTGAAGAGGATACCGGGGTTATGATAGCTAGCTGCTACCATAACAATGGCATTCCTCTTCACGGTATCGACGTAAAACTACGGCGGACGGTCCGGAAGTGGTTATAACAAACCCACACACATGTGTGGCCTCATATGATCACTAGACTAAAAGTTTTTTTGGCATGATCAGTCATATTTTCAGTATTAAAAAGAGAAGTATGGGTTGTTTTTTTAAAATTCATACTTACCTAGGTGGATGCAGCATTGAACCAATGCTGCATCTGTCCCCCAGCACCTCAACACTAAGAACTGAGCAATCAAACACCACCAATTGCTTGGTTCTCACAGCTCCCCAAGCAGAGAGCTGGTGATTGTCAGTCAGCAGCTCTCTGTCCCTTCCTCGCTCACTGGAGTGCTAGGCTGTGGAGAGGGCAGGAGCGGCTAGCTCTCAGTGGCTCACTGAGAGTGAGCCGGGTGCCGGTCCAGGGATCTGGGCAGATGCTGACTCCATGGTCATATATCAGTGCCAGTGAGTTTTAGGTAAAATGAAAAAAGCAACCATACATCTTTGCGATAGAGAGGAGCAGAAGAAATTTATTTTGGGTTATTTTTTGGTGGTAAATTATGGTAACAAGAAATATACGGCTAATTTTTTAGTTTTTTTGTTTACCCCTTCCTTTGATATTAAAAAAAACCCACCAGGAAATATCCATTACCATTTACCATCAAAAGAAAGCGCAACTTGTCATGAAAAAACAAGGTATAATTCATCTGGATACACAAAGTAGTTGTGATATGTACAGATTTACCAACATGTCAAAAGTTGCAAAATTGTACTCAGGCATAAACATGTGTTTTAAGCCCCGTACACAGGGTGGGACTTTGTCAACAAACTTCATTTTGAGCAAGTTGGACCAACAATCCGACCGTGTGTACGCTCCATCGGACAAACTTTTTTTGCTTCTTTCTTGTTTTCATCGGACAAAAGTTGGGTCTGCACACGGACAAACTTTTGCCCAACAAAAGTCAGATGGAGCAAAGTCCAACCGTGTGTACAGAGAACCATAGGACTTTTGTCCGATGGACGAAACAACTAATGTTAAAATCAACCAACAATAGCAGAAGTTGACCAAAGGGTGGCGGTAAAGAGCAGAAAAACCATGTGATGTTGCAAAAAGTTTTGGGAAAGTTTGCAGAAAAGTCAGAGCGTGTGTATGCTATGGGTGTTCCCGACCAACTCCATTCGGACAAAAAACCACGGAAAAGTCCGATGGAAGTCTGACCGTGTGTACGAGGCTTTACACTCAGTCACCAAGGAGTTAAGCACCCAGACTTTTCTGCTAGGAAACCATGCTGTTGTCAGATTCCTTTTCAGAAGTGCAAGCTGCTCATTCCAGACATATCAAGGCACCCCATACCATTAGAGACGCAGGCCTTTGAACTAAGCACTGATAAGCCAAAAGGTCTCTCTCCTCTGGAGGACACAGAGCCTGTGGCTGCCAAAAAGAATGTCAAATTTTGATTATTCTGACTACATAACAGAATTCCACTTTGCAACAGACCATTTTAAATGAACTTTGGCCCAGAGACGACAGTGTCATGTCTAGATAATGTTCACATATGGCTTCTTTGCATGATAAAGCTTTACCTTGCATATTTTAGACAGCACAAACTGTTCAGACAGGGATTTTTGGAAGTATTCCTGAGCCCATGCTGTGATAGCCATCACAGAATCATACCTGGTTTTAACCACTTCCATACTGGGTCATTGTAAAATGACGCCGGCAGGAACCCTCTCTCCCTCCAGGTGGACGTCATATGACGTCCTGGGTTTGTGTGGGGGGGGGGGGGATATCTGAATGATGCCTGCAGCTAGAGGCATCACTCGGATATCCTTCTCTTCAGCTGGCGATTCTGCGCACCATAAGAATGATCATAGGGGCAATTCCGCCACTTAATCGTTCTTATAGGCGTGCTGTGCTCTATGCCTCCCCTACAGTGCAGTACCCGGTAGGAGGACGTACAGTACTGCCTTTTTTTTTTTAAAAGCCATCTATATATGTATGCGATATACAAATACACACACGTAAATATATATATATTTACATACATGTATGCCCTTTTAATTTTGACCTCCTATTTGCACAATCAGAACAGATTTTTTTTATCGCATTGTTCATAGTGCAAGCAAAAAAAATGCTGTGCCTCTGAAAAGTGATCCATGTTAAGGTTGCTTTTCAGAGGCAATATGTTGCCTCCTGACCGCCTGTTTTAACCCCCTAAATGCATCATCACTATGCTGCAACTTCATGCAATGCACACAGTTGCAGGGTGGTTGCAGTGCAGCCCCATTAAGCTAGGGGTATGCTTCAAGGCTGCCCTGACTGGAACAAGATTGGGAAACACTGGTAGAGGAACCAATCTCTCCATTTTCCTCCTGCAGCTGCTGAATGCCTGAGAGATCACTTCCTTTATATGCAGCCACCCCCACAGCTCTTTCTGCTGCCCTGTGTGCTCTCCAGCTCCCCTGTGCTTTTTCTTGTGCTGAGGCTGCAGAGAAGGAGATGAGGGCTGTGTCCTCCATCTCCTTACTCGGTTTTAAAAGTGAAGCATCAGAGGTCTGTTTACACCCCCTGATATCTCAACGGGGAGCCCAAAAAAAAAAAAAAAAAAGAAGAAAGCTAGACACCAGTGGCAGAA
Organism: Rana muscosa; assembly: GCA_029206835.1. NCBI lineage: Eukaryota > Metazoa > Chordata > Amphibia > Anura > Ranidae > Rana > Rana muscosa. The sequence goes on from CM055118.1 coordinate 671,038,639, forward strand.
CTACCATACAAACTTCGCACTTGTGACCGGGACCTGCCGTTCCACCACCAGGCTCAGAGGGAAGGGTCCATCCGGGGGGGGCCCTTCATGGTTTCTTGCATCAGGGCCCTGAAGGTTCTTGTTAAGCCACTGGTACAACTGCCAGCTTTGTTGCCCTGTCCCAACTTTGACATGTTGCGGCCATTAATTTCAAAATTACCTTATTTTCTTAAAACTGAACATTTGTTTTTTGTGAATACATAATCTCAAGTGTTCTGTTTTCATGTACGCTTATGATTTTAAACAGCGTTAATACTTTTTAGTGAATTAGGGAAGGTTGGAACTTCTGTGAGATTTGTATTTCCACTTCCAATGGAGATGGGTGGAAACATCCAGAGTTGCAGCATCACTCATCACCACTGCTCCCAGTGTAACAATTGGAACTTCTTGCTGGGTTCGGAATTGCTTATGTATGAATGAATGAATGAATGAACGACTAACTTGTACAACGCTACAAATGCAAACTGAATCGCCTCAAGACGCTTTTTGCAGCCAGTGTCTGCCTGGCTGGTGCGGTCATTTACCCCCCGTAGGATCTCAACGCGCTTGGGACACACATTTGTACATATACTGGGCCAATTTGGACAAGATCCAATTAACCTACCAGCATGTCTTTTGAGGATGGGAGGAAACCAGAGTACCCGGAGGAAACCCACACAGGGAGAACATGCAAACTCCAGGCAGATGGTGTCATGGTCGGGATATGAACCAGCGACCCTTTTAGCTGCTAGGTGAAAGTGCTAACCACTACACCACTGTGCTGCCCACATGTAGCATAGTTAGCTATAATTAAACATGCACAAACAGAAATGTACAATTGGAAGGTACAGTTTTTATTACCCTTCATATTTAATACAGGAGCTCTGTATAGCCTTATTACATTAAAAGGTAAAACCAACTAAAGGATAAAAGTGTTGAAACCTCACATTCCACATACAGCTTTTTAGGAATGTAAAACCTGGAAGTTTATCCTCTTGAATAGAAATAACAGGGCACATAGCGTTCAATTTCCTCCGAGACATGCAAATACTTTTTTTGTATCAAATGTCCTAACAGTGCAGATCAGGAAAAATATATATAAAATGCATTTCAAACACTACATAGATTACAAATAAATTATTGGAAATCTCAACACACATACACGTCTTGCAGTCCAATCTATTTTATTTAGTAGAAATATATTGATATAAATTATGAAAAGTATAGGTAATCAAAAAGAGAAAAACCAACGATGTCTGCATATGAAGGCCCTCTTCTATTATGAAGAGATTTAAACATTGCAAACATCTTTCAGTGTGCAAATCATACACATCAGAGGCAGAAAGGCAGAACAGTCTGGTAACCTGCAAGTCTCTGGCTGCCCAGCTCTGATATATACGACTTGAAATATTGATTTATTTTGTAAACGTTTACAAAGTAAATGACACTTTATGGACATGGCAAAAATGAACAGATAAAACACTACCCCCTAGATGCACCAAAAAACAAATGCCATGAACATGAAAAGGAAACAAGATTTCAAATACATAAAATACATTATGTACACAACCTTCAGTACGTGCCCGTATCTAGACAAGTGAATCATTTAAATTATGATACATAAAAGGAGAAGCAGTGCACTTCTACTACAATTTATATGGTTTTACATATAAAAATATCAGAAAGGGAATTTATATTTTTTTTACAACTTGGCAGTATACAAGCTCTACAAGGAACCCATGACTAAAATTCACCAATGCAGGGGATATTCCAAAAAAAAGTCTGTCAATGTGCAGTAAAATAGGTATATTAGATGTTTATCAGATAGGAAACAGACTGGTTAAAAAACAAATATGTCCCCACTAAATATTCTCATGTGTACATGGCAGGCACACATCCACAACTCCACTCATATCTTATTTTATAATAAGAGAATAAAGGCCTGTGTCAAGGACCTTTGGGTTTGTGTTGATGACAGAACCGATTGACTGGTGGCTTTTGACCTGCTTCAAGCAGGTTTTGCATTCCCATTAAAAAAACTTGAATGTGAATGCAAGACCCATCTGACACAAACAAAAGCCTGTTGACAAAGGCCCAAAAACAAATTGGCTGAAAATGTCCCATAGTTACCCAAAAAGGTGTCTTCTGCCCCAGAAGATGTGGCTGTCCTGTTGAAAAAGCTTACAGTCAACATACTTTTCATTTCCACAACCACATTAAAATGCAGTCCCAGCAATTTAAACATAACAGACATTGGTTTACCCATGTAAGCTGCAAATGAAAGCCAACCTTTGCATTCCAAAACACTTTGGAGAACACAAAAGGTTAGACTTGCAAATAATGCTGCCACTACACCACCTCTAAGACCTGGTTCACACAGGGACGACCTGTCAGGTGACTTAGCCGCCCTCCATTCTGTACAATGGAACCGTTCTAATAGGACCGACTCAAGTTGCTCAGACTTAGAAAAAGGTTCCTGTACTATTTTGGGGCAATTTCAGAACGTCTTGCATAGACTTCTATACAGAAGTTGTTTTGCAAGCCATGCTGAAGTCATGCTGTACGGGGCAGCTTCAGAGTCGGGTGACTTTGATTCCGACCCTGTGTGAACCGGCTCCAATAGGTCATAAAAGGAGATTGCTACTTGTGTTATATTGCAAGGATTTGATCAAACCTCACTGCAGACTCACACTTCCCACTTAGTAGGAAGTCACATTACATTGTATTTAAATTCCCTGGGTCATAATGGGGGGGGGGGGGGGTATGCCTGTTATAGTCACATGGTCAGTTCCCAGTGTTGAACTGGTTTCCCCAGTATTTTTCCTTATTACAATTAGATGATCAAGACATTGTATACAAAATGTGACATCTGAATTGTTTAGCAATTCTAGGAAATGATATCTAGCTGCAGACTGAAATGGTAAAATGTTGTTAAGTTGACAGACTGTTGGTGCACCAACTGTTTAGAGAACGCCTCTATACAAGAAAGTCACTTTAATATTTCTTGTCGGTTTTAAAACAGGAACAGATGGTGGCAGAGCCAGGACGGGAGACTAACACTAAAATTACAAAATGATTTGTGCATTAACAAATCATCATACCAAATTTTACAGAAGTCGAGTTGCCCTTTTAAATGTCTACCCTCATATGATTGAAATTCATAAGAAAACGGCATTGGTTTGAAGAAAGCTATAGTGAAATAACAGTATGTGCAGTCATAATCTAAAGTGGTATTTTGTCCCATTATGCCATTGCCTACTGTGCCTTTCCCCATTTCCTTGCAAATACCAGCAGATCTAAAAAAATATTACTTTTACATTTTTCTCAACGTCATTATTTTAATTCGACTTCATATCAGTCTTTTGCAATCCTCTCTACAGCAGAGCTCAGATGCTGAAATGGAGGAGCTATGAGCCTGTCAGGTGCGCACATTAGTCTGTTGCTGCCATTTCACTGTCCCAGTCAGTAGGCTGAGAGCAGATCACTCCATTTTAAAGCAGAGTTCCACCCAAAAATGGAACTTCCGCTTTAAGCACTCCTCGCCCCCTTACATGGGGGAGGGGGCTTCAGTAGGAGTGGGACTTCCTGTCCCACTTCCTCCTTCCGCCCAGGGACCGCTTAGGCGACTCGTCATATTGCCTAAGGCGGCCCCTCCCTGTAGACGATCACCTGGGACACGTGACAGGCCTGTCCACTTAGATTGCGCAGCGCCGCGAGTGCCCGGCTGTGAAGCCGAAAGCTGTCACGGCCAGGTGCCCAGTTAGAATGGAGGCGCTGGCGGAGAGAGGGGGGAGAGGAGCGAAGCTCCGTTCGGCCGCGTCGCTGGACAGTGGAACAGGTAAGTGTCTGTTTATTAAAAGCCAGCAGCTACACTTTGTAGCGGCTGACTTTTAAGAAACATAAAAAAAAAGTCTGGAACTCCCCTTTAAGTGTGTCATCCACCTGGGGGTGTAAAGCAGCTGTGCAACTATTGGGCTCTGGACAGAACTAAATATCCATTGAAAGGTAAAACCACTTCCATCTATGTAGTTAAGCTGTGCCTTTACCTGCTTGCAGTCACATAACCAGATGCTTAAGCCTGGTTGCCATTTTTTCCAGTCAACCCAGTAGTTTGAACAAAAACACAAAAACTGACAGCTCAAGTCAGAGCCTCTGTACTAACAATCCAATGTTAGTACATTGCTCTCTTGCTGTGCTATTGTGTTCTGACAGCGGGAGCCCCCCCAGCAGAACACTCTGGTCAGCAGACCTTTTTTGTTTTCCGTATTCTGACGGATCGGCGGCAGTACACATGGGCTGAATTTTGTTCAGTTTCTAGTGAACCGATCGATGTCGACCAACAATAGGCCCGTGTGTACTAGACTTTAGACAGGTCATGGCTATTCTTACCCAATACTACATTTTACAGTGGAAGCGCTGGTATTAAAGTTAGGAACCTAGGTTACTGCATCCCTAGGTGGCAGCACCAAAAAAATAGATCTCGCCCTACTTCACAAGAAAACAAGATCTTTACTGACAATTTAGTGGACCATCCAAAAAAAAAAAAAAAAAAAAAAAAAAAAAAAAACCAACACTTACCAAACCACACACTACTTAGTGCAGTTAGTAGGTTATATGGTTGTACACCTTGAGAGAGCTGTGTTTCTGTCAATCACCCAATTTCATAAAATCTTTTTACCCCTTCCAAAATGATTGCTATAGATGCTACAGCAAGCATCTAAAAGACATTGAAGAAGCTCGCTTCCGCTCACACTTAGAAGAAAAATACAAGAAGTCCATTAAATTAAACAAAGAAAATAGAATCTATTTTAATAGAAAAAAAAATGTATATCAAATTGCCAAAAACATAGAATAAAAGCACACAAAAACACTCTCCATTATTTAGGACTGAAGTCCAAAGTCTATATTCTCAAGCTGAATGAAAACAAATTATTCAGAGAAGAGATCAATTTTTTTTTTTTTTGAGGCAACATTGCTTATTTCAAAGGAAGAAAAGTATACTGTTTAATACAGATCTATATCTCAAATCTGTTTGAGAATATGGACCCATGACTAGAACTAGATTTTTAAGGTGACTTGCATTTGCACACAACATACACATTATACTAGATGCAGATTCAAAGGTTAGAGTTGCAATTCGGTACAAATTCCAGAAGATTCCTGTGGCATTTGTGAGCCAAAGAACTAATTTTTCAACGTCATTATTTTGTCTGGTGAAATTTCTGGCTTCAACTCGTTAAAATGCATGTTTTAGGCCCAAAAATTTGTTACAACTCCCCAAACATGAAGTACTTCCTGAAAGCAGGTAAAATATTTGTGGCAGTTGCAATTTTTATGTTGCGTTATATTAGCACAAAAAATAAAAAAAAATAAAAAAAAGAGGAGAAAGAAGGAAGGAAAAAGAAGTTGCTTTGTGTAAATAGATAACAAAAAACATCAACCCCTAAAATATATATATATTTTTGCACTTTTATAACCTTGCACTTTATATATACAGTATGTTACACTTCTGCATTGATAAGTTATTGATTGTTTTGTTTTTTATGGTACATTTTAATACAGAGCGCTATTTTTTGGTTAGATCTAAAATTGCGTGGCCATGTGAAACAGTGACCAACTTTGGTACATAAATTTGTCCACAGGCGACACTTGAAGCCTTAAAAAAAAAAAAAAAAAAAAGGTCCTCCTGTGTAGCGTTAACCATGTATGGTGGCCATAGAAATGTTGCGCTCGCTCCAGGATGCACGATAATGCCTCATGTGTAGCACAATCATTGTTTTTGTACATGGGTACACCTGAAGAGTTTTCTTATGTACATATGTGCATGTACATGGGGGCTTTACATTTTTTTTCCTTTGGCTCATGTTACTTTACGTTAATCTCCCCCCCCCCCCCCTTAACTTTATTGCCATCACTTAGAGGGCTAAAAGTCTGTGCTGCTCCCAATATAAGCCTTACATCAATGGCAGCAAGAGGGTTAGCCTAGGTTCACACTGACTGCCGGTTAGAAATCGTGCAAGTTCAGCTGAACTCGCAAGATTTCAAACCGGCAATGCAGTCAATTACTTTTGGGAATCGGTGTGGCGCCGCACCGATTCGGACAATGCCATTGCCGGCAATAGGCGCCGATTTGGCATGGCAAAATCGGCCCTATGTGAACGTGGGTTTAAAGGAGTCCTTTTTGTTCCCCTTAAAACATTTAATATGTGTGACTTTATTTTATGAATGTGGGTGCATTTATTAGTTTCCATTGAATCCTGCAGAGCATTGTAACTGCATAGTCCACCACAGGTGCAATGCACAGGCTCCTTTGTGGTTTACATCCCAGTCTCGGATCCATACAGGAGGTGCAGACCTCCTGTTATGGGTATTCAACGGGAACAAGTGCACCGACATCATGGCAATTGTGGCGGTAACATCTGAATTGAGCCGTACTAAATTCAAAAACAGAATACTGCAGGAAGACTCACCCTACAATTCAGATAAGGGTGGTTATTGGGGCATGTGCCCATGTTCCACTTTTCATCCTAAATATAGGTTGTAACATGAAATGTAGTCACAACGGTGGACTTTGCCTTTCAAGTGTTCAAATGAATGAATGAGAAGATCTCCATACTTCTCATTGATTTTTTTTTTCCTGTGGGCCTACGCTTTTTCCACCTCTCGATCATTACCCCCACCAGTCATATGGGAGAGTGGAGGCAGAAAGAAGCAAAGCCCTGCCTCTACCAAGATCACCATCTCTACAAAAAGTGCAGAAAGGTGCAAACATCAGAACGGTCATCTTTATGCTTACTTTGCTATCTAGACTCCCAACCCGAATACTTGTTCTGCAACAGTGATTTTCCAATAAGCAAAGCAGACAAAGAATAAAGCAAAAAATTAAATAAAAATGAGGGCCTCAGAACTTGCAAACAAAAAATGGCAACAACCATATTTCAAATTCTGACATATTCACTTTAAACGCAAATCGTTTAGCAGAATTCTTTAACATTTCACTTGACAATTGTATTGAAAATTAGTCTTTGGCTTTTGCAGTAAAACAACTCACTATGACAAATGGTACAGTATAATAATGCTTTACACTGCCAATGAGTAGCAGGTACACTGCCAATGAGTAGCAGGTAGCTGAATGCCCAATCCATGAAGCCTAAACTACACTGAACAGAAGTAACTTGGTTATCCAATATCCTCTGCCAATACATTGTTCTTTTGGTGATGTGTACTTGACGCAGAGACCGTTGTACTATACACCGAGTATACAGTAATAGAATGTTTAATATTTGCCACACAAAGGCCAAAATTTGCTTTCATAAGAAACACTTGGAAATTAGTGCTAGCGAAATAAGGCAAATGATAAAACCATCTTGCAGCTGGATACAGTTAGAATAGTTTATAAAATATATTTAAATGAGATGATAGAAATATATAAAACAATTTCCATTCTCACTCTGACTTGGATCCATCTGATTGAAATGAAAACACAATAAAACCAGTTTTCCAAGCAGCATTTTCTAAATCTGTGCTTGCACAGGCAAGCACAGACCTGTAACCATCAAGATTAAATATAGCTTAGTTTTCCATTGTATAAAAAGTATGTATTAGTATATATGGAGAATGTGAAGCCCATCTGAAAACTTCATTTGGTGCATGTCCCCAAAATGCTCTAATATTGGCATCCAGAACAAAATGATTTCAGTTAAAAGCGTTGATTAAATCGGTATTAAAAATGGCAACACAAAAATAAACACACAGCTTTGTACAGTGAAACAGGTTTACAATTTACATACAAATGATAGACATGATAATTCTCTAGTGAATCTCTTCATCCAGCTCTCGGTTCTTCAGCCCTGCGTTGCTTCTTACATCATCAAACGAGTAACATGTAATTACTTTCCCGTTTTTGAACACAGTGTGGAGAAGATCCTGTTTAAAAACCATTAGTGTTAATAGGACATCTTTCATACAGCAAAAACTTGGCGGTTAACAATTTGAACTACAGAGATTTTATGAACAAAGGGCCAGACTACACACATTGGTTGTAGTCTTCGTATACAAAAAAAATATGCAAGACACATACTCGTTCAGGGTTTATTAGTATCTGTTAATTCAATAAATCATAGTATGTGGAATGCTGCAGCCACAGATGGTTAAAGCCTAAAGCTGAATCAAAAAAAGTAAAAAAAAAAAAAAAATGGGAGGTCTTATATCTGGTAACTACCCCAGACAGCCAGCTCAGGTAGCTAAATATATGTCAAGCTCTAAGTTGATTACGTTAGAATGTCTCTTCTTACAGGATTCCGATAATCCGATTCAGTTACGTCTGTCTTTTAGCTCCATTTAATGCACTTCTCTCTCATTCAAGGTCTTTACTCTGTAACTCACATCTTCAATCGCTCCCTCTCTACTGGCATCTTACCCAACCCTCTAAAACATGTACTAGTCACTCCCATACTTAGAAAGCCCTCATTGGACCCCACCAATCTACACCCCATCTCTTGGCTCCCTTTTTTTTATTCAAATGCCTTAAACGTCTAGTCTGACTGAGCGACCACCTCAGAGAATAATTTTTAATCCCTTTCAGTCTGGATTTTGCCCTCAACACTCCACAGAAACTGCAACTAAAACCCAAACCATCTACTAACTGCTAAAACCAATGGACACCATTTTGTACTCTACTCTTGGGCCTCTCTGCAGAGTGACACAGTGGACCCACCCCAAAAAAAAAAACGCCACACTTTGTCTCTGTGACTGTACTCCTCTCTGGTTCTCATCCTACTTATCTAACTGCACCTTTAGCATTACTTAGATTTCCACCTCTTCCTTTCTATGTTGGGTCCCCCAAGGTTCTGTTCTTGGAACTTTCCGGTTCTCAATCTACACCTCTTCTCTGGGTCAGCTGGCAGCCTTCCATGGCTTCCAATACCAATTTTGGATTGATGACACCAAAATCTCTCTACCCCTCAGCTCACAACAGTCTTCTCAAGCATCGCTAATTTACTAAAGACATATAAGCCTGGATGTCACACCACTTCCTCAAACGACAAAAATAAAAAATAATAATAATAATAATAAATAATAATAATGTTCCTGCCGCCCTTTTTCTAGCGTGGTGAAAGAGCGCCAATAGAGACGCTGATCTTTTGCACACTGCTGGATCGAGACTGGGCTCAGATAAGCATTTAGGGAGACTGCATTAGAATGCATGAAGCTTAACCCCCCCCCCCCCCCCCCCAAAAAAAAAAACAGCTTTTAGAACCACCTTAAAAACTGTATATAAACCCAGGGCTGTTTTTGCCAGCAACACTGAATGTGCTAGTGTTTACAAGGCTCTAGGGAGCTGTCACCCCAACAATTCAACCCAGTGGGCTGAACGAGAAAAAAAAAACAAAAAACAAAAAAAACACTGAAGAGCTCCGGAGGAGATCCTGTACCAACAATCCAATGTTAGTAGTCAGTCAGTAGAGAGCATGCATAAGCAGAGTAATAGAAGACCCTCCCAAAGATCTTTCCTTGGGGATGCTAAAGAACAGGGAAAGATCATGACACCACAGCACTACTGGAATAAGGTACTTGGTGGAAAAAAAAAAAAAAAAAAATTAAAATACAGTACCATGATAAACATGATTTATGTGAATCAAAACAAATTACCACTTCTGGTCTTAGACATAGTGAACATAAATGCAAGGTACATCAGTGTTCTTACTGAATGAAACATACCACACCGAGGATGAAAATCTTATAGGTTCAAAAATTTGTATTGCATCTACTTACTGGGCCATATTCCTCTAGATCCCCCTTCCCTTCTTCAAGGGTCACAAATGAATTTGCAGTTTTATGAATAGATAATCGCCCTTTCTTTGATCTTTTGTTTGGGTCTGCCACAGGATCTTTAAATACATTTACCTGAAAGAAATTGCACCAAATTTTTGTTAAACACATTCAGTCATAAGAAAGGCAGCAAAAACTACACACAATACAGGTTATGCGTTAAAAGTGCCATAATCATATACACATACCCCAAGGCCATTCGTCACCACATAACTACATTTAAATGAGCAGTTTAACAAGTCTCTTGTCAGTTTCTGCAGCAGGGCCCCTCCAGATCCAAATGCAATATTCTCAATGCTCCACTTATGTTGTTTCATGCCTTCTACAATCTAAAAAGAAAAAAAAAAGGAAGCCTTTATTACAGAACCAAATCTTCAGACATACCTTGACTTAAGGCGACGTGGTCTTTTAGGACAACAGGGATACAGCTCTTCTGTGTCTTGCACTTACAGAAAGTTGTTCAACACATGTAAATAACTATATTCCTGCTGCCATCCTAAATTATTTTTTGAAGCCTGGAATAAAGTAATACATTTTCTACATTGATATGCTGGAGTTGCAGTAGAGCAAGCAGCTAAATGCTCATCTGGAGTGGTGTATGGATCTTTGCTTGAATTGAGAAATTAAGCAGTGTTGCTGCATTGAATAATGGGGATGGTTCAGAAATGTTCATCAATTGAACAGACTACTGTGAAAATTATGCTATTACTGAGAAACAGTCAGATCTGACTGGCCAGACTTATCCAGAATGAAAACTGAATGGGCAAAAACTCCACTTCTATTTAATGCAGATAAGGTTATTTATTAATCAAGTAACTTGCTAATTAAAAAAAGCTTTATCTGATAAAACAAAAAAAAGACGATGTGTGGTCAAGAAACACAACTGACAAATTAAATTTCATAATTGTAGGTTATTAAACAAAATGCTTTCAGCCTCAGTCTACAAGCGCTATATTTTTCTACTATGGTCTGCATTCATGTGTGGCAATAGAGCAACCCTGGGGGCCATTTACACTGTATGTGTATAAATCTCCACTATAAATCGAAATGCCTGCTGGTAAAATTTGCTCATAATGCAGATGCCTGGGAAAAATGAAGACCGAAATCAAATCACATCCATCCACTCAAACAGGTGAAGATTTTAGCATTTAAGGTTCTTTGCCAGTGACACCTAAAGGGATGACCTTTGCCTTTTACTACACCTGTCTATTGAAAAAGGCAAACCCCTCCAATGTAGCAAACAAGGACATAAGGCAAGCGTCAATTTCTTCAGATCTTAAAAGATGCACCTTCCACACTAATCAAAAAGACTTGTAGGAAATCTTGGTCATTAGTACAGATGGCCATTTGAATTCCCAATTAAATACAATGTATTTTTTTTATTCTTTACATGGCTGAAACAATAAGGGCCGGTTCCCACTGGTGCGATGTCGGTCATCGGATGTGATTCACATCGCACTGCAGTGTAAATCACATGCGATCTCAATGCGATGTGATTTCAGACTGAATTTGCATTGCCTGCAGACCAACATCGCACAGGACCCTTTTTTTGGTCCGCAGCAGAATCGGATTGCACGGGTGTTCACACCTATCTGATCCGATACCTGTCCGAAGTTGCAGTTTGCACTTGCGAACAGATTTGGGGGTGTCATTAAAACTTTTAATTGACACTCCCAGCAGTTCGCACAGGGCAGTGTGAACTGCCGCCGGGAGACATGCGATGCGGGAACCCGCAGTGGATTCGCAGGGTTCCTGCATCGCTGCAGTGTGAACTGAGCCTAAACCTCACATGGAAAATAGGGCCTAATATTTAACATTTAGAATGACATAACACCAACAAAGAAGAATATTGTATAGCCCTATATAAAACGTCCCCCCCCCTTTCAAAAACAGACCACAAATAATCTTTTGTCATAAAAATTTCTGCCTAAATATATTCTGCTACATTTCTTTGGTAGCACTAACCCAAATCAATGTAGATTTAGCCTGTATGAAAGGATTAGATATATAAAATATAGTACAAATACCGCCCAAAGGGTCGCTTGTTGGTGACAATCACTATCAGCAATCCCTTTAATGGTCTTGAATGGCTTTCATTCAAGACAGCTTGCCTACCATTTTGATTTGCAGTGATTGGCTACAGCCATCACATGGTACAGGGCTACTGTGAATGGCCCTGTACTATGTAAGTACTGGGATCGATCACAGTAGTAGGAAAGCGGTCATGCATTAAAGCACCTGTGCAGTCGGATTACAATACAGTAGGTGGTTACAGCAAATATGCAGCATAAAAAAAAAAAAACAACAAAAAAAAAAAAAAAAAACACACACAACACTTGCCTCTTGCAGAGTATTTATATCCACACCATCTCCCTGTATTACACGAAGATAAGGAGGCAAGACCTTGTAACCTCTTGAGTTTTCTTGCACAGGGAATTTCCTTCCTAAAATCTCCAGAACCTGCAATCACAAAATATTATAAAGCAACATACAGCATATTATATGGCTTCCAGGAAATATACAGTACAAAAGGTACCTTTTTTACCTTTAAAACGGTGTCCAGAGGATCTCCAGAATCTGGCCGAACTATTAAAGGGGCATCTGCACTTCTTGATTCAATCAAACTTCTTAAATCTTCCCCCCAGATTTTCTCACATGCATTGTAAATGTCGTAACTGTCACTAACCACTGAAACAGGTACTGAAGAAAATTGTGTCACAATATGCCTAAATGCATCCGTCTCATGGTCTTTACCCCAGGCTGTGATTGTACTGAACAGAAGACCAAAAAAGGTAAGTCAGGATTATTGTATTTACAGAAGATACGTTTTAAATAGAAAAAATAAAATGGAAATGTTCCCACTACAAGGAGGATTATTCATAAAACAGAGCAGAGCCAGCCATTGACGAGAAGAAAACCAAAAAGAAAATATTGTCGATCGTTCGTTTTTTGTGCGAGCTGTGACATGTTACTTTTGTGTAGAACCTGACGCAACATTTGTTATTTTAGAAAAACAAAACTACAAAATGATGGCAGTCATTTGCGCCATTTTTGGTTTTCATCTAGTCTATGGACGGCTTTTAAGCCTGGAAGGAAATCTGTGCAAAGACAAAATATGTAGCCGGTCATGGCTGACCACCATTTCTGAAAATGCTAGGCCCCTGGCTCTCATTCTGAAGAGTCACTGACAAGGAGCAAACATGCTTACAGAGTTCTGCTTTTATTTGGTATATGCTTGCTCTGGCTCAGGTATTGAAGTCAGACAGCAAGGCAACTAACATTTTCAAAAGAGATCAGAGCTGGCAGCCTCCCTTTTCCCCAGTAACCTTATCCTGCAATCCTCAACTGTGAGGAGAACTGCATCATTCAAATGGCACTGGAACATTGCTCATATGAGCAACAGCAAAAAGGTACAAATACTATTCATAGTAAAGTTTGTAAACTAGTTGCTGGTAACAGACTTCACACAAAACCTATACATTTCTGTACAAAGAAAAAACACTGACAGCCCCTTATATATTTGTGTCTGTTAAGGACGTTGTTCTGCACACCATCTTTTTTGATGAGCTCATTACAAGCTGAATATTGCAGGCAACTGAAACAGGAACAAAGCAACTGATGTCTACACATTTCCTTCTCTATTCAATTGTCCAGGAAATCATTTCTGTCTTGAAAGCTTTTCTACAGCTTATTCATCTTGGAAATCTATAGGACACACCTAAGAATTATACTTATCCAGGAGAGCCATAGAACATTTTAGAACTCAAAATCAAATTGCACTTTAAAGCAGTATTAAACCCAAAAGCAAACATATTGCAGCTTACCAGTTCTTAGATGTGATGGCTGCATTAGTTTTCTTTTAGGCTTTTATCAGGTCTTCATCTGGTGACCCAGCAAGTCTGCGTTTCAACAGAAAAGCTCTTGTAGATGTAGCAGTTGGGCTTTGTTCACAACGCTGCGATGCGAGAACCCTGTGAATCCAGTGCGGATCACATACAACTTACAGGCAGTTCACACTACCCTATGTGAACCGCTGGGAGAGTCAGTACAAAGTTAATGACAACCCCAGATTGCTTTGCATATCGCAGTGCGAGCTTTAAATGCGGACAGAAAATCGGATCACATGGGTGTGAACACCCATGTGATCCGATTCTGGTGCGGACCAAAAAAAAAAAAAAGAAGGTCCTGTGCGAGTTTGGTCTGGATGCGATTTGCACAGCAGTGCGAATCACATGCAATGTCTGAAATCGCAGCAGTAAGAAGAACTGGCCCTTACAGAGATGAGACAAACCATTTAACACTGACAGGGGTGCTTAAAAGATTTAGCTTTTATGTAAAATCTTTATCCCAAAAAGGAAAGAAAGTTTTCTGTAACTAATTCTAAAGTATTAGGCTTGGTTTGCACTGCAGCGACTTGGGATCTGACTTGCGAGACCCCATGTTAGTCAATGAGAGCTGTGTTAATTCGTACTGAAGTCGCTCCGACTTTAGAAAAAGGTTCCTGTACTACTTGGCAATTTCTATCCGACTTGTGCCCATAGACTTTAATGGAAGTCGCCTCCAAGTCAGATCCTTATCTATATTGATGTGATTTGGAGCCGACATTCCAGGAAGATTACCCAGGCATTCCCAAAAGTTGCAGAAAAGTAGTAGGTGCGACTTTCAGGTCGCAGTAGTGTGAACCAAACCTCAGTGACAGATAAGTGTCCATATATTAAAAGTCAGCAGCTGCTGTATTTGTAGCTGCTGGCTTTTAATATTTTTTTTTTTTAGTGGGACCTCCGCTTTAATGTCATCTGCACAGAATTCTTTTTTGGACACACCAGATGTCCAATGATTAAACACCAGATGTCCAACAATTGTCTGATGGACGTGTCGTGTTGGATAATCCGACCGTGTGTATGCTCCATCAGACAATTGTTGGCGGAATTAACGACAACAAATGTTGGCTGTTCATGCTCGTCAACTGTCCGACAATAAATCTGTTACGTCGGATTATCCAATCGTGTGTACACAAATCCGTCCAACTAAAATCCAAAGTACAAAAACACACATGCTCGGAACCAATGCTACACATCAGACAACAATAGCAGAAGTTGCCCAAAGGGTGGCGGTAAAGAGCTGAAAAACCACGTGGTTTGGTGAATGTTGGCTAAAAATATTCTGCCGTGTGTATGTAGAACAAGTTCACGGAAAAACACCCTTCGAACAAAAAGCGACGGAAAAGTCTGATGGAAGTCCTATTGTGTGTACGAGGCTTAAGTTTGTCCTCCATGCCCCCATCTTGTGTATGTGAACATAGCCACCCTTTACTACTTGCACCCAAGATTAACTACACATCTATGTGCAGGAGGCATTTAGCAGAGGTGCATAATATCTTAAAAAAAAAAAAAAAAAAAAGTTCCTCCCTTTTCTCACCACCATTCATAGGTTTCTGCTCCCAGGCTCTTAAATAATCTGGCCTATATGATAGCCAATTGCTATTTGGGGGGGCAAATTTGTCATTTTTATTTTGATACATGCACAGCGGCTTGATATAGCCTAGAAAGCCATGGGAATTATAGTACGCAGAGCATGTAATCTGAAACAATAAGCACTACTTGTTCTACACTAGTAACATGGAGGGTCATTAGGTGGAGGATCGGGAATGCTCACAGGACAAATTGAAACATGAAAATGGTAAGAGACTTAAAAATAAGGGGGGGGGGGGGGGGACAAACACAGCCGTAGTATACTGTAAAAAAACATTTAAAGCATCCATGTAAAAAAAATTATCGTGAAGTGTGACAGAAAACATATCCAATGGTTTACTTACCTGTGTTCAGCAGCTGGAACAGAAAAGCCTGGAACTGGGTCTTTTGTTCCATAGTATCGCTTTATTAAACAAATACCAGCTACAGTATCTGTTCCTTTAAAGTTTACCAAATGAGCTGATGCTCCAATCCCAGCAGTCTGAAAGAGAAAACGAAAAAAAATTATTGCACCATAACCCCACTATTCATTTAAGACTTTGAATACACAGTTTTAATGCAATCAAAATGGAGTTGAGCCTTAGGTTCAAAAGAGATTGGTGGATTGATGGACCCTACAAATATCCACCTCTTCACTGATTTGCAGCGATTATACAGTATAACACTCCATGGAAATTGATTACATGTAAAACAAAGGCTGCAAGTCTCTATCCTCATGAGTCGTTTTTATACCTGGTGGGCAGCCATATTGCAAACAAACAGAAATCAAAACATTTCCTTCATAAAAAATAGTCCGATTCTATTTGTTAAATGTGCAATGACGTGATGATGAGAGTATTGAGGATGGCATTAATCTGCAGAGAGGCTGCCGTTATCAAATAGAACCCAGGGGAATCTGGTTTGGTCTACTGCTATGAAAACGATAAAAAAATTTCTAGTTTAGCAGATAAATCATTTTAAAAAAAAATGTACAAGTACCATTTTTACATGCTACTATGTTAAAAAGGTTATGAGACAATGGGAACTGCCATCCAGGATCTCTTCTGCTTCTAAAATATCAAATTTATGTTTTTTTTTATGCCAACTCTGAAATACAATGAGTTGGAGGTGATGTGCTCCACTTACTGTGCAATTCACCCACTTGGACCTAAAATATAACTTATTTAAAAAAAATTAACGAAAATACATTTTTTTAAATGAAATAAAAACACACACACACACACACACACCTCAATACCAACGGGGAGCAAAGAGTCCTAAAAAGAGGCTCTCTTCTGTCTGGCTGTAAAAAGGAAAGGTATTCTAATCTGGAGCCTACTCAAACAATGTGTCCTTAAGCACTATTTAAACAAATTCAAAATAGCTTGCTTTAAAGTGGATGTAAACCCGATTCATGAAATTTGAGCTGGGCACATATACCTGTAGTGTCTTCTTAGCCATCTTCAAAGCACTATGTCCAGTGGCTTTCTCCTGCCCAATTCTTCTGTTATCAGCATGATAACTTCTGACAAAATCTGACACTTGATAAAACCAGCCTGAAGATTTGTGTCAGGTAGGGTGCTATAAATAGATTAGCAGACAGCTGCTTTACTCACAGGACAGCTCTGAAAGTCTGCCTATCTGGAGGGGTGTGTGCCTTACCTCCAATCAGCTGTCTCCCAGTGTAATCCAAGACTTCTCTCACAGTGCAGAATAAGGAAGTGAAAAAATTCTAACAAGATCTGCACTTTTTAAACAGTATATAAAGCTGAAGACAGCAGACAAAACGTAAAACTTACGTAGGGAGATTTGTTTCATCTCTATGTATCATCTGAGGCTGTTCACGTCACTGGGTGTATGTGAGGGTTTACATCCACTTTAAATACATAGTTTTGTCAGGGGTGAAAAAAAGTGAACAAAAAATACAAGAGCAATAAAACGTCAGAAATCCCACAAGGCTTCCGGCACCAACACACGTTGGGTTCACGTATAGGCCGCTTTCACACCGATGCGTCGGCAGTAAAGCGCTGCTATTTTTAGCATTGCTTTACCGTTGTTTTTGCAGAGGTATTTGGCCGATAGTGGGGCACTTCTAACCCCCGCTAGCGGCTGAAAAAGCGTTAAAACCACCTGCAAAGCACAGCTGCAGCTTTTAGCACAAAAGTGTCTGAAAAAACGCCTTGTGTGAATGGGGTCTTAAAGATTTGGAGAATGTTTTAAACATAACTCAAAAAACATTGTGTCCTTAAAATTATACTAAACGAAAAAATAAAAACAAAAAATAATGTCCTGCTCCATTGTGGCTTACCTTGTTTTTCTGTCCCCCACTGACAAGCTCTGTACTGTGGGGGAACGCTCCCCATTCTCTCCTCAAGATTTGACAGACAGAAGTAGGACCCAATGGCTCCCACAGCTATCAGTGTAGTTTGTGAGCAGAGGAAGAGAGCAGAGCTGCTGCCCGAGGGCACAGTGCTGGATTGAGAGTACTCGGGTAAGCGTTTGTGGGGTGTGTGAGGAACAGATAGCGGAATGTTTTTTTACCTTAAAGCGGAGCTCCACCCAAAAGGGGAATTTCTGCTTTGAGGCCCCCTCCCCCTGCCAGTTTGTGAAAATACACTTGGGCACACAATGCGCAGCTCATGCATCAAGCCGGAAGTTGTCACAGTTGGGTGCCCATAGTTAAGATGATAGCGCCAGACAGGAGGGGACAACAGATGAGGTGAACCCAATCGCTGGATTGTGGGAAAGGCGAGTGGGCTTTATTAAAATTTAAATTTCAAAGTCAGCAGCTACAAAAAAAATAAAATAAAAATAAAAGTAGCTGCCGACTTAAATTTTTACACAGCAGACTGGAGCTCCTCTTCAATGCAGGAAATGCATTAAGGTAAACATTTTACCCTTTAGAACCACCTTAGTCACTATTTAAATGAAGGCAAGTACTCTGTTCTGAGCCATCTCTACTCTCCAAAAATGCCACATTTCCAAATATGAGACCACTTAACTGTCCACTACCAATAACTCTAAAATGGTTTCAATGCTTCCCCCCCCCCCCCAAAGAAAAATAAGGCCCCTTTCACACGGGCGGAAAGAATTCAGCTTTTAGCTGCGGATAGATCAAAGTTATCTACCATAGCTCAACTCACACAATGCTTTCCTATGTCCCCATTCACACACTGCATTTAGCAATGTTTTTGTTACATGGGGTTTGGTGCGGTTAGAAAATGTTGACTGCGTCCAGGACCGATTTATTGCAGCTATCTGCAGGTTATCGCAGTGTACCATTTCTCCTGCAGATAGCAGCGGCAATGAGGAAAGAAAAACAGGAAGCACATCCGAAATGACAAGAACGTTCCAACGCAGCCGCACGTAAAGGCAGCTAATTGCAATGTATAACTGCAAGTGAGCGCTGTGCCAGGATTCTCTGGATTTCAAAAAAACAAAACATGCTTTAACAGCAGCAGAACAGCCGCCTGTATGAAAAAGGGCCTAAATGAGTGGTGCTCAAAACATTCTCCAAATCCTCAAAAAAATGAACCCAACATGTTTTGCCGCCATTCATTGCCATCATAGTGTTCTGTTCACTGCTGATATTAATTTGTTATCAAGGATACAAATTGAGTGAGCTCAGATTAGAATAGCTACCTTTTACAGCCAGCCACAGGCAAACAAGGAGAGATCCAAAAAATATATATTTTTTCAATAAAAGTTATATTTTAGGCCCAAGTGGGTGAGCTGGGCAGCGAGTAGAGCGTATCCCCTCCACTTCATTATTAATCTACATTGGGGCTGTTTGAATATGGATACATGATTATCAAGCTTTGCGAACATTTTATGCCAACTCTGACTTAAAATTCCTTAAGTTATTGATCTGGAAAACAACGATACAGACGTCTCGCTTTGACTTTCATCTGCATTGTACCAGGTCAGTAACGACACCAGTGGATCAGAATAACTGGAAAGACAATAAAGCAGTAGAAAAGTGCGCTTGTGATTTTTACCCACAGGTAAGCCAGTAATAAGGCTTACCTGTAGATAAAATGAAAATCTCCTAAACATGCATCATTTAGGAGATATTCACACTGGATGCAGCCAGTGATGTCACCGGCATATGCGTTTTGAAGGTCTGAAATACCATGCCAAACCTTCAGAGCTTCTTGTCGGAGCCGACGTCATCATGGCTTCGGCCACTCATACAGCCGGAGCCCACGAACCCAGAAGGAAGACTGGGGGAAGATGGAAGCCCTGTCAGGGGTGGCAGCGTGCCGCTGGAGGGCTTCGTTCTAAAGTAAACATTTCATAATGTGCTAGTATGCAATGCGATTTTTTTTCTTTACTGCTGTAAACATTTTAAGAAGCAGGTTAAAAAAAAAAAAAAAAAAAAATAGCAACCCCACCTTAATGTCGCCTGTGACACAATGTCAGTGAGGACAATACATAAGCTCTCAATGTTAACACTAGGAAACTCATATCAGAAACAGATTAAATTGTAAAAATCAGTGAATAACGTTTTACCTCTTGTGAGGAAACTCCTCTGTAGCCAAAGTCATGTAATTTATACTCGAGTCCTGTCAGGCTACCAGAAGTTTCCAGCAAATACTTCGCAAGAATTTTCTTCTGCTCTCTTGAGTTTGTTGCTACAGTGATGGGATACCATGTTTGAACAAGGATTGTCTAAAAGAGCAAAATAACTTGATTCAATTAACTGCTGGCATACAAGCATCTAGCGCACGAGACAGAAGATAGACAGATGTTAAACACAAGGCCCGAGTGCCGAACCTGGCCCAACAGGCCCTCCCACCCACCAGTTTTGCAGCCAGATCGCCATTCTGCCACCTGCGGCTCTCACCCTCCAACTCCTGCTCCCCACTGTCACTTGTAAACACAAAAGCCTTCTGTTTTTACATGGGACAGTTTTGCTTTCAGCGGTGGGGATAGGATAGAGTAGAGATGCAAGGAAGCTTTGGAGGAGGAGGGGGGGGGGGGGGACGACGACATTGAAGTTGCACACTGCGTAGCGCACCCCTAAAAAAAAAAACCTGTACACAGTTCACCCCTGAACTCTGTACCCTGTACATAACTTACCTCTCTGTACATAACACGCCTGAATAATAAAAGGATACAGTCTTACAGATACAACTGGCCCTTTGAGGGCAACCATACTGCCGATGCAGCCCCCAATGAAATGGAGTTTGACACCCCTGGTCTATGGGTCTCCTTAATTTTTCCTCCAGCACTGTTTAACCGATTGGCCACCAATTGACAGCGGCACAATGGCAGTCCTGCGTGAATCGCCGTAGCTGTACGGCGGGCGCTTTGAGTATAGGGGGTGCACGATTGCTGTGTGACATAGGAGCCAATGCGTGTGATTGCTCCGGAGAAGTAGAGAACAGAGATCTGTCAATGTAAACAGACAGATCTCCGTTCTGTCAGGGGTGAGGAGAGCGATCTGTTGTTCCTAATGCTTAGGAACAGCAATCGTCCCCCAGGCAGTCCCATCCCCCCAGTTAGAATCACTCCCTAGGACACACTTAACCCCTTGATCGTCCCTAGCGTTAACCCCTTCCCTGCCAATGACATTTTATTAATGGCCATTTATAGCACTGATCGCTGTATAAATGTCAATGCTCCCAAAATAGTGTCAAACGTGTTCGGTCTGCCGCAATGTTGCAGTCCCCATAAAAAAATAATAAAAATCTATTCCCTATATTGTAAACGCTATAACTTTTGCGCAAACCAATCAATATACGCTTATTGTGACTTTTTCTTACAAAAATTATGTAGAAGAAATGTGTTTTTTTTATTTATTTTTTTTATATATTTTTGGGGGATTATTATAGCAAAAAGTAAATATTGTTTTTCCCCCCAAATAGTTGCTCTTTTTTGTTTATAGTGCAAAAAATAAAAACCGCAGAGGTGATCAAATACCACCAAAAGAAAGCCATTTGTGGGGGGGGGAAATGTAAATTTTGTTTGGGTACAGCGTTGCATAACCGCCCAATTGTCAGAGCGACGCAGTGCCGTATCGCAAAAAATTTCAGTGTCAGAAGAGGGGTAAATTCTTCCGGGGCTGAAGTGGTTAAGGAGTGTGTTCAATAAAGACAAGAAGTTAAATGGTTTGTGTTTTATCAGCTTAAGCACATTGGGGTTGATTTACTAAAGGCAAATCCACTCTGCACTACAAGTGCCCTTGGAAGTGCAGTCGATGTAAATCTGAGGGGAAGCTCTGCTGATTTTATCATCCAATCAAAAAAGTTTTCCTTGCATGTCCCCCTCAGATCTACAGCGACTGCACTTCCAAGTGCACTTGTAGTGAAAAGTGGATTTTCCTTTCGTAAATAAACCCCAAAGTGTTTGCCTATTGTTGTGACTTGAGGATCAAATCACATTTTATGGCCAATTACTGCTAAAAACCTTGCGGTGTGGCATGGGTCAGTACAACTGAGGGGCTGTCACAGGCTCTGATCAAGAGAGCCTGACTTTGCCCCCACTACCCCCATTGGCCACAATCCATGTTCTCCCCCCCCCCCCCTAAAAGTCTGAAGGACAGTGAACTGGCCCTTTATTTGAAAAGTTTCAATACCCCGGTTCTAGGACAAGAATGAAGCAAATGGTGTCTCTGATGTAGCACCATCCATCTTCTTGCCACCTCTGCTCCAGAGGAGGACTCTAAAATGTGGATCAACTGTAAGCATACACAGCAGGTACGTTGTCAACATACCATGGAGAAACAAACCAACAGATGAGAGGCAAAACGAATAAAGCAAAAAAATAAAGAAACAAACAATGAATGTCACAAACCTCTATCCAGTTTGTAAGCCAGTAGCATTCAGGATCTGTATTTTCTACTGTGAACAGGACATTTCCCCTGGGGATAACACTACCTTCAGCCACAGCCTTCACTTCAATAGGCAGATGTCCATCATATTTCTAAAAAAACATAACAATGTTTTCATAGGGGAAATAGACATTTTTGTTACAAACATGGCAGTTTAATACAATGAGGTGGCATCACTAAATTAGGACTGTTTACAGTACTTGTCCTTCACATAGTGTTCTCATGCTAGAGCACAGAAAGCTGAAAAATTCCAGTCCCACAGACAGCACTACGTGCCAAAGTTCAAGTGACATTTTCACGAAAAAGGGTACGAATGTGACAGCATGTAAACTTTACAATCGTATGCAGTCCTTTAATGTTATCACATATACAGTTACATGAATCCGTGGTGTATACATTTATACTGCCCTTAGGCCTCATTCATACTATGCTTTTCTGAATGTTTTTGTCTTGACAGAAAAGCAGCAGCATTAAAAAAACAGACCTAAAGTCAAATTTTTCAAATGCATTTCGTTGCGTCAAGAGTTTGCGTCATTTAATATCAATAGTAATTCTGGCCAATGGAAAAAAAAAAAAACCTGACATTTACAAGTAGGCAGCATATTTCCATACTTTGTTTATATCGTCAGCGACACATGAAAGTATTAGATCCATTACAGAAACATAACAGCCAAGCAACTAGCATTTGTCGATGAGGTCAGCAGTGGCAGTCATATTTCTTTGTAAGGGCTCACTTACACCACAATCTGTTTTCCTGTGCGTTTCTGCTTGCACATTTGCAGTGCATTATTTCTTTCAGTACAATTTATTGTCTTTACAAGTGCTTGTGCATGGTCAAGTGAAGGAAAATGCTGCAGCATTCTGTACCCCCCCCCCCCCCCCAGGGTGCATGTTAAAGATTATATACAAAATTGTTGGGTGGGGAGAACTTTGTCCTGGCTTATAAAAAGGTATACACAGGCACCTTGCTTGTTACAGGGCAGCTATGGCGATTTTGTATTTACATCAAAAGGCTATTAAAAAAGTTCACATAATATAGAAATGTACTGTAAAGTATAAATTATTAAAAGAGAAAATCCATTTGTGTTAAGTTGGTCACATTCAACAGGACCTGTTCTGTAAAGTTGAAGATGCTTCATAGTTTCTCCAAGCCAGCTATAGCTGATAGCAGCGATCATTGGATTTGGAGGGCGAAAAAAACCTCCCACTGTCAGAATACAATATCGCAGTGGTTGAAAGTTGAAGAAAGAAAAAATTTCATAATGTATGGCTTACCAAAGTCAATCACCATGCAATGTGTAGATGTGGATTGACCCAAGAACAGGGTGGGAGGTGTGAATCCTATTCTAGTTACACAATCTCATCCTTCACGTGAGCAATTCTTTGATTTACATGGCTAAAGGCGCAAATTGCTGTCAAACTACCAGGGTAGAGATTTGATGGTGTTGAAGGGCCTGACCCTTGTTCCAGTCTGCTATAGATGGCCTCTTTCCTGCTTCTTGTACACCAGTCATCTCTTTTCAAAATGTGCATCTCATGGTCCTTGAAAGAATGTCCTTCCTTAAAGTGGACCTTACTGAACTTGCCCCTACCTTTTCTCCACCCTATCCTCGGATAGATAGATAGGATAGATCTAGCTATCAAACACACATCCTGTAGTGATCCACTGTTCAGCTGAGCATACCCATGTCCAAAGCCACCATCTTGGTCCTGTTCTCTTCAGCCAGCTGCCTCTTCCATGTTCTGGCCCCAAATGATGCAGCAGCTCTGCCCCTTGGCCATTCTGTGACTGGACTCCTGCAGCCCCCTGGGACATGTGACAAGGGTGTCCCAGAGGGCTGTGGGAGCAGGACAGGTAATTTTGGCTTTGCCAAGAATGGCACTGGGGGCAACAGAAAAGCAAAAACCATTTCCAAGTACTATTTATTGAGAGATTGTTTTGTCTCTCAAAATGTACAGGTTATATCATTCTTGTTTGGGTGTTGTGGTTTCTTATGGATGTACCAGCTTTGGTCTTCATGTACATCTGGTCTGCCATTTCTACCCCAGTAAATTTGGCAACAATTCACATCTTTAGCCATGTTAATTGAGGGATTAACATGCTTGCAGACTTCCTGACACCAAGGAAGAGATTATATAACTAGATCAGGGAGGTTCCACAACTTCACACCTTCCAACCTACTCTGACAATCAAGGGCTACATATTCCATGGCAATTGTGTCATCTGTGTGTACAAATGTTGAGGGATCTTTCTGACAATTTATTTAGATCTCTGAAGCTGTACACCAAAATTACTCTCACCTCAAGGATGTAATTCCACCCTTTCTCGTTAAAAACATCATCTTGGAAGTGCTCTCTATAAACCTCTTTGGCTTCTTTAATTTTTTCTTTGGTCACAACCTTTCCTGTTGAAGAAAAAAAACGGTAGTAAAATAATGCAAAATGGAGGAGATATCAGTTTTCATAAAGGTGAGCTCCAGTTCCATACGGATATCAACAATTAGGAGGTTTGTGTAGAACAGATCTGTTGTGATCTAGCCAAAATCCCTAACTAGATTGTATAGGAGAGTTTCCCCTCAAGGGCAGGACTTTTTAGGCATAGATTTTGGCATAGGCATAGATATTATATCTTTCTAAATCTCTTCTATTTTCATTCAGCAATTCTGTTTAGTTATTTGATTTTTCACACTTCATCTCTTTCTTACCAACACTGACCAGGTAATGAAGAAAAGCCTTTTTTGCTATCCTCACTTTGAGACATGTTTACTTCTCTAGTCTTAAGGTGGGGTGCTTTGTATACCCTACCAGGGCCTACCTTGATGCTATATGTATATATTTCTTGCACACAGATTTCTGAGGCGATTCTCTATTTTCACTGTTGGACTTATGATGTTATCCTGGGATCTCTTTCCATTTGGATCCTGATTTCTCAGTCCACTCTCTGATACGGCTGGACTGTTCTAACCCGACCATATTTAAAAACTTATGCTGTGTGTGAATTTATTGCACATGTAACATTCCACTCTCTGCTCAATCCTCTCTTCCCCCCCAAAGATACACAGCACCTTTTGTGAGGTAAGAAATACATATAGAACTAAGATGTTTTCCTCGAAATATATATATATATATATATATATATATATATATATATATATATATATATATATATATATATATATATATATATATATATATATATATATATATATATATATATATAAAAATCTCCTCACATGTTTCCTACTACCTTTTGACCTCATACACAAAAGAGGTTTAAATTTAGGTTTGATGACATTTAGATTATGATGTTATCTTGTTGAAACATATAAACTTAGCCTTTCTTATCCTATTTTATTGGTACATATTTTTCCATGTTCCCCTTTTCTAGACGCACGCGGTCCTGGACTGTCCCCCGGATGCCTTTGTGCGTTGGAGTCTTCAACCGTCCATCAATGGGTTTTGTTTTTATTGCTTTTTTCTTTACGGCTTTCATACACCAATTCCTTATCCATGTGACCTGTTGGGTTCAATATACCCAAGCCTGATATATGCATGGCCATGTAAGTACACTGCCACCCAACTCTCTATTTATATTACTGGACCTATCATTAATCTGTCTGATGGGTCACCTGTTCTGTCTCCTATAATGAATGCTGTTGTGTAAAGATCTGCTTTTCTGTTTTAGATTACAATCGTAATCATATATTGGAACTTCCCTGAAGAAGGAGTTTTCTCCGTAACGCGTAGGATCTAAAATAAATATTATAAATATATTATATACACACACACACACACACACACACACACACACACACACACGTTCATATTGTCAACATACTTGTATGGTTATTTTGTCCCTACATGTCATGTACCTTGTATGATCCAGTGACAATTTCATTTTAGGAAATTCTGTCCAAGCGTGTATTGTCAAGCTCCATCATATTATGTGTTATTTTATTTTTTGTAATAAAACGATTTTATCAGACTATACCCCTAAGTGGTTGTCAAAATCTATGCCTAAAAAGTCCCACCCTTGAGGGGAAACTCTCCTATACAGTTCCATACGGATAACCAATTATAAAATATTAGAAAAGAGGTAATAGTTTGGAGTTTGCTTCAATTTTAGCCAGGTGTAAGGAAGAAATGTGTAACTCAAAAGACAGATGGATTGTTTGAGAAGAGGGAGGTGGTCAGGTTTACCTTTCAAATACTTCTTTAGAATATACTGCAATCCATAAAAGACAGTTTCATCATATTTCACCTTACAAAATTTTGATTCTTCGGTTTTCTTTTCCCGACACTCAAAGTAGGAATATACTTTGGTCGTGTTTGGTGGATACTGTTTATAGTGAGTAACCTGAAAAGGAGGAATAAAAAAAAAAAAAAAAAAAAGAGAATGTAAAATACAAAATCACCCACCACACAGCCATTTATAGAAATCTTTCAGATCAAAAGAAACACAAGTTGAAATTTCCTACAGTGGACAAAAAATACCCTATGTGATGATTCTTTTGGTGACAGCTTCTCTTTAATGAGATATGCATATCTCCCCTGTGCTCCACTGATGGTAATGTAATGCACTGCATTACATTCTTTCCCACCCTTGATGGCCGGATAAACTGTCAGAGACCCAGATGTGACGTCATACACATCACTTCCAGGTCAGCAACAAGAAGGGGGAGAGCAGACATGTCTCCTCCCTCAACTCCACACGCCATACTAGTCCTGGGCCCACAGATAGGCAAGCAGAGCCCAGGATACATTTAGTGGGGGGGGGGGGGGGCAGTCCCAGGGTGTGTGTAAGCATTCAGGCGGCAGTGGAACCACTCAAATGCTTCCATCTGACAAGTAAACCCTGCTCTTCGCCCACGGCAGGGCTAAATGTTAAAAAAAAAAAAAATACTACATGTCCCGGGCATCGGGTGATGGGAATTGTGCAATCCTGCGCCTGGTGCAAACAATGGGCTGACAGGGCAGGACACAATTACTAGTGCGCCTGGGATTTGTCAAGCCCTGTTTTACTATATATAAATAAAATTAAAAAAAATTTAGAATTTCTATAAAATGTTTTGCTTAAAATTTCTTTGGTAAAGACTAAAGCCTCGTCCACACAATCGGATTATCCGCGGACAAAGCGTAGGACTACGTGGTTTTTCAGCTCTTTAGCGCCACCCTTTGGGCAACTTCTGCTAATGTTGTGTTATGGTGAGCATTGCTTCTGAGCATGTGCGTTTGTACTTTGGAGTTTTGTCCGACAACACAATTGTTGTTGGAAAATTTGAAAGCATGCTATTCAACATTTTTCCGTGGAAGGCATGCTCCCGAGTCCAGCATTTGTGTCCATAGACACGAATGCCGGCGCGTCCCCGGCGTGGGACATTCCAGGGCTCAGGTAAGTAAAACAGGGGGGCTGGTCACTGGCAGGTGTTTTTTCACCTTAAAAGCATAGGATGCATTAAGGTGAAAAAATAACACACAAGCCTTTACAACCCCTTTAAACCGTAAAGCCACACACACACCAAATGCCGGGCAACATCGGCCGGTTCAATAAAAACCATCCGACATTTGACCAGTCTGTATGGCACAACCGGTCCGACAGGAGCCGGCCATTTTGCCGGCTTCTGTCGGACAAGCATGCTGGAAAACCAGCAGCCGACCGGCTCCCAATCAGCGCTCTCAGGCAATGATGGAAAGCGCTGACCAGAGTGTTCTGTCAGAATACAACAGCTTAGTAGTGGTGGAGATCGCTGTACTAACGTCGGATCACTGGGTTGAACACCCTCCACAAAACTCCAGGCCAACACACATACCCCCTCTACCATTCTCTTAATTACATCTACACCATTGACCATGCAGATGTCTTTTATGTCTTAGCTAATGTTAGAAAGCATAACAACAATGCATACAGATGAACATGGCAAAAAAATTGGACATTTTTAAATTAAAATCCTAAAAGATAAAAAAAAAAAAAAAAAAAAAAAAAAAAAAACACAGCCATGCATGACTGGCTAGCAAAAATGCAGCAAATACCACCCGCCATTGTGGTTTTGGCATTATGTAAACATTTAATTCATAACAAATACATCATCATTCATGTCCAATATTCACAAAGCTGGAAGGAACATACATGTTCAGACACTATAATTGATGAAACAATATAAGTTTCATTCATCCAAAACATATGGTGGTTAGGAGTCAGCAAGTTTAGCTGAACTGTTATTTTAAAAGCTTAAAACTGTCAGAACATCTCGACTCCTCTACTCCTGTCTATTATGGTGTGAGGGCAAAACATCCACAAGGACAAAGCCCTGGTGTGATACTGGAACGCGCTGGTCTGCGGGTACTGGACTCTGAGAATTTTAACAGCAGAAGATGGTCAAAAAGATGCTGCAAGTGTCATGTATTTTTTTTTTCTTTTTACTATTGACTTGTGTAGTCCATATAAAAGTACATATTATATTACATATGAATTACAGCAACTGTTTACTATCAGCTTGCAGTCTATGTAGTAGTAGTAGTAGTAAAGTGCTTACCACAGCATGCAACCTAGCCTTGTCCTTTGTTTTGTAAACAAACCTACAGATTGCTATATCATACACTTGTAGTCAGAGTCTTCACTTAGGAATGTGATAGGAATGTGATACCCTAACTACCAAGGCCTGAGGTGTGCCTTAGCCTGCTGGTCAGTATGCCTAAAAGTGGGCATACCCTGAATATGACTGAAGAAATGAAATAAGTAAATGGTTGTATGAAAAAGGGGGAACGGGTGGGTGGGGACCCAGAAACACAGCCGACGCAGGAGAGGAGAGAGGAGGAGGGATAAATAGCCCTCAGACTCCTCCTACAAATTCAGGCTAGCCTGCGGCCAGCCTTCCACTTGTAGTCAGAGTCTTCACTTAGGAATGTGATAGGAATGTGATACCCTAACTACCAAGGCCTGAGGTGTGCCTTAGCCTGCTGGTCAGTATGCCTAAAAGTGGGCAAAAAGACCCGGACTAGGTATGTTAAGAGAAAGAAGGGCAGGTAACAAACCGCCTGGTAGATCAATGCACGCCCGGGTGGCGTCAATGAATGGAACCGGAACGTACCCGTTGCGACAGCAGAAACCAGTGACCTAAGAATTGATGACTAGAAGGGCCCCAACAGTTGGACCTAGCAAACCTGCCCAGAAACCAACCGACTGTTCCATAAATGACTGGATAAGCCTACAACCAGAAAACACAGACATGGGAATGAACCGCTTGTGACGAGAGGACACGTGGGAGGAACGGAACAAGGGCTGACCCAAGGAGCCCTGGGGAATAATGCAAACGGTTGTACCCAGCCAACAGGACGCAAGACAAGTAGCTCCGTGAACACCTACAACCCCTGGCCTAACTGTGCATACCTGGTAAGGGGACGAGAGAGGGAGAGGTGCCAAAAATAAACGAACTGATAGGAGGGAAGGGGGGTCTACGAGCCGGATACCTGAAAGATGCGTTTGCAGGAGTAGACGGATAAGGCCAACATGCTGTAGTGACATGCAACGATAAACGCACAGAACCAGACCTGGCATGACCCAACCTACCCGAGTGACAGTGAGCCCCCTAGGAACAGGCTGGGAATCGGAAAAAAGATGAAAGGTCTGACGTACCTGCCCAGAAGATCCGGCAACCTACAAACAAGAGAATAGCACCAAAAGATGAAAATGACCCAGACCTATCGTGGGCCGACACAGGGACGTTGGTATCAAGTAAGGACTGCATGGCCCCAAGGTTAAGCCAGCAGTGAAACCAACACAACCGCTGCTAACCTGCCCTGGCAACGGGCAGGCCTGAAGCTTCAAGCCTTGGGGAAATCAGCTGGATGTCCAGTAAACATGAGAGGCCGTGGAGAGCCTGTTTGGCCCGCATCCAACTGCGCTTAAGAATACAGCCCAGAACATGCTCCATGCTGGTACGTGGGAGTAGCTAGGACAGAACAGGAAGCAAACTGAAGCGAACCGCCTACCTTGTAGTGGCTGGAAAAGGAAACCCCTGAGTTGACTCACAGAAATGCAGAGCCAAGTATGATCAACTCCTGATCGGCGGAGTACTATAAATGGTCAGAAACCCCCACGTGGAGTAGAAGGGATAAACTGCATATGTTGCTGCCGAAACGTGCAGCCTGCCCAACCCTAAACACAAAAGGAAAACACAACAGACAACCAGATATGAGACACCACCCCTCTGTACCTGCCTGGGCCAAAGACGTGAGCAGAAATGACCAGACCTCAGCGCGTGCATGAACCTGACGAGAACCCACCCTGGTGTATGTAGTAAGTGTATGTAGCAAATGAGCCCGAGTATCCTGCCGCGCAGAGACAGGTAATTAAAATAAAACACTCAGGGCCGGTGTACCCACGGACCGTGGTGGGTAGTAGTTATAGGCGTAAGCATGAACGTGCACGTATGACGTATGGTATACAGGCGAGAAGATTGTGGTCAACAATCAATTAAAAACGAAACCTCAGCCCGTATGGATCTGTAGACGTGACAGATCCTGAGATGTGCACCCTGGCTAACTACACCCGGTATGCAAGAACCTGAAAGAAAGGTGTGACGAGACAAAGAAACAAACAACGCTGCAATGGCTGTGCATGTGTGCGGCGATTGCACGGCACCGACAAGCTATGACAGAACATGCTACGACTGGCTGAGACCTGCTGTACTGAAACACGCAGGGGTAAAACATGCTAAGACAGAAAACAACCCCCTCTGTACCAACCCCCGTGCGAAGACATGAGCAGTGAAGGTGGGACCACAGCATGTAATGAACCTGATAACGACCCCCCCCCCCCCCCGTGTGACGTAAGAGAGCGCAAGGAACCTGTTGCGCAATAACAGATCGTAGAAACTGAATACTCAGGACTTGAGTACCCACAGACCGTGGTGGGTAGTCCTGCAGGTGTAATGAAACAACTGCAATCGTATGACGTGACGTAACAGGCAAGAAGATTGTGGTCAATGATCATAACCAACGAAACTTGAGCCCGTATGGATCTGTAGACGTGACAGAACCCGAGATGTGAACCTAGCCAACTGCACCAGAAATGCAAGAACCTACGAAAAGTAAGATGATATGGAAATGAACGAAGAAGAAAACAGCTACCGGTGTAAGCTGAACCTGCATGGCACCGACGTGCTGACAGAACCACAGAGACAGAAAATCGCTAAGACAGAAAATCGCTAAGACTGGACCCCACTGAGACTGGACCACCACCCCTCAGTGCCTACCCAGGTGTGAGGACATGAGCGGTGATGCTGGGACCGTGGTGTAAAAAAGAACCAGATGATGACCCACACCCATGTGCAGAAGTGAACGAGCCCAAGTAACCTGCAGCGCAAAGACAGGTGGTAGAAACTGAAACTCAGGGCTGACGTACCCACGGACCGTGGTGGGTAGTACAAATGTAATGAAACGAACGTGCATCGTATGATGTAAGGTATACGGGCGAGAAGCTTGTGGTTGACAACCATCAAACGAAACCTTAGCCCGTATGGATCTGCAGATGTGACAGATCCTAAGATGTGCGCCCTAGCCAAATGAAACCAGGTAAGCAAAGAAGCTGAGCGAAAGGAACAATGAGACAGGAAAAAAAACAAACTAAAGTAAACGGCTACCGGTGTATACGTACCTGCATGGCACCGACACACTGTGACGGAAAACACGTTGTGACAGAAACACGCTAACAACTGAAATGACAGAGCTGTTGTGACGGAAGTATGCCATAACCAAAGCACGCCATGACAAAACACGTGACCTGAACACACTAAGGATATGGACTGTACCTGCAGCCTGCATCCCCCCCGTGACCTGAGAAACCCAGATCTGGACTGCAAAGATAAAAGCAAGGATTCATCCACAACAGGGCCAGACCCATGCATGCAAACTCCCCTGACAGCTCCGACACCCCCTACCCCCACACACATACACACATCCGGCGTAGAAAAGCAGGGAAATGGCATGCGCATACTGCCATGACCTTATAAGCCAACCAGCAGCAGCAAGTGCTGTGTGTGGACCTGGGATCCACAGTAGAACTTCCACCTGGTGCCTAAGGTAAACCCATGCAAGTCAGATCAACCAGAAAAATACTGACAACTAACCATGGGTGCCCCCCTCCCCTTACTCCGATGCCCCAGGAAGGATAACCTGCTGTGCACGGGCAGACCCCCCCCTGCCTGACAGAAAATCGCTACGATCGAAAATCAAAAAACGCTAAGACAGAACATGCTATGACAGACAAAAACGCTATACAGGAAAACTGCTGCGACAAATCGCATGAAAGCAAGAAAAGACTGACAGTGGATCCCAGACCACGTGACTAGAAGAGATGACAGGGGACAAATGAGAAAAGCGCCCACAGTACCGAGCAGCCCATGCAATAAGCAGCACAGTAAAACTGATAAGACCACCTGAGACATCTTTACAAGACATACTGAGCTACAGCGGGTAAACCCCAGACGCCTGCACTGGGCCTCATCCTCATGCCACACACCACTGGTGTGAAAAGGCCTCCTATCCTGGACCCGAATAAAAATGAAAAAGGGGGCTATATCCATGATAAGTTCCTTACAGATGCCGTGCGTGGCCCCGGGAGGAGTAGCGGGGCAACTGAATGCAGGTGAATGCCCCCCCCCCACGCTGCCTGTCTACCCGATGACCACCATGACATCATGAGCCCGGAGGAGTGGGTGGATGCCCTCCTCAAGAAGCCAGTGTGCGCCCGGAAGAGTCGGAGGGGAACGGATGGCCCCCCTCCCTCAGAGCGTGGGAGCCCGGAGGAGTTGGAGGGTGGACGGACGGCCCCCCTCCTCCCAGACCCGGAGGAGTGGGAGAGTGAAACGGACGGGGCCCCCCCTCCCACGTGAGACCGGGCGGAGGAGCGGGCGGCCCTACAGATGATGCCGGCGTTAGTCCGGAAGTAGAGGTGAGTGAAGGGGCAGGCATGCACACCGGGAAGCGCGCTCCCCCCCACCCCCCGCTACCCGTCGAGCGGGACATGACAGAGACCAGCGTGAGTATGGGGAGAAGAGAAACCCCCGGCGTGTGCCCTGTGTGTGGAGGGACGGCCCCCGACGGTGTCAGATGGAGCACACTGAAGGGAGGGTGGAGGCGGATGGATGGATGAAATGTCCGTCCCCCCCACCCTAACACAAGAGAAACGGGCGGCCCCCATGACGCCGGATTGAGCCCTGGAACGAATGGAGGATGGGCGGGTCACCAAATGGTGAGCCCGGGAGAGGAACCTTCACAACTGCCATCGCTGACCGACGCTCTGCAGGGACACCGGAAGTGACGTTGACGGCAACCCAGAAACACAGCCGACGCAGGAGAGGAGAGAGGAGGAGGGATAAATAGCCCTCAGACTCCTCCTACAAATTCAGGCTAGCCTGCGGCCAGCCTTCCACTTAAGACCCCTTTCACACGGGCGGACCGTATGTCCGTTTTTCATCCATCCGTTTTCGGATGAAAAAAAATGACACCCGTATCCCTATGGGATAGCGGATGAACATCCGCTGACATCCGATCTTATCCGTGCCCGCAATGCTCAGTTTTTCTGGATAGAAAAATTCCTATTTTTCTATCTGTCTGCGGATCGGATGAACACGGACAGAAGGTCCGTGTTCACCCGATCCCCCATAGGGGAGAGCGGAGATCTGACAGGGCGGTCCCTGCACAGTGTGCGGGGACCGCCCAGTCATCCGCCGGCTCAGCGGGGATCAACAGAGCGATCCCCGCTGAGCAAGCGGAGGTTCACAGGGCAGATCATTACTGATCCGTCCCGTGTAAAAGGGGCCTAAAGCGGAGCTCCGCCGGATTTTTTTTTTTTAACAAATACTGCAGCTGCTGACTTTCAAAATAAGGACACTTATCTGTCCAGGGCGCCCGTGATGTCCTCACCCGAAGCTGACCCGTCCCTCAGCTCCGAGTGCAGGCGCCCACATCTTCAGTAAGGGAATCAGGAAGTGCCTGGTTCAGAACTGCACATGTGCAAGTTGTGCTACACGTTCTGAATGGTCCCTGCCGTATTTTTGGGACCTGTGTGTCTCCCCGAAGACAGCGGGGGTGGAGGAGGTGCCGACATGGCTTTCACAGCAGAGTCTGCAGAGCTCTTTCACCAGAAGTGGTAGCAAATACCTGTATTAGACAGGTATCCACTCCCCCCTGAAAGTTGTTGCCAAATGTGACACGGGGCTGCCAAATCAGCCGTGGTACAGCAAGTATGTTGCCAAAAACTGCCCAGGAGTCATGTGTGTGAAGACAGCCATAGCCAGGAAGCCTGTACAAAGCAATGACGGGCTCAGAAGCAACCGCACAGAAAAAAGGTTACCTGCAGTTAGGGACAGATGATTTCCCCTAGACGCAGGGACAATCTGTCCCTAAGTGCAGATACATTTCTGGCTGTGTGATTATATCCAAACACCAATAGGCAGGAACAACTGCTGTCAGCCTGTTATTGCTTTGTACAGGCTGCCCACACACTGGGGCTCCTGGGTTCAGTTTTAGGCATGTAAATGGAGACTGTACACCTTTCATTTTTATATGGAAACCGTTTACTAGAACTTTTGTAAAACTTCTCAGATGAGCAGCTCCCTAAAGCAAACAAATTCTCTCTTGCGTCTATGGCAAGGAGCGTAGAACACAGTAGATTGATCCCCAACGAGGGAAGAGGAGGACAGCTGTATATAGAATAACTTCAGAAAAAGTAACATTTAGGTTAACAGAATATGGTTTGGGCTGTTCTAGGCAGCCTTGACCACTTCAGTACCAACTAACAGATAAGGCAATTTATCTAGGAGGAGTTCTATGGCGTTCAGTCCACATCACTGAAAAAAGTAGGATTGTACACTACTTCTATTCATCACAGCATGTACACACACACACACACACACACACACACAATGAAAAGGTTATGGACATTTAAAAAAAAAAAAACAAGAAGTGTAAATCAAGAGTTGCATGTTTAGGGTAACATTTCCTTCACAGTGCACACCAACAGCTGAAGAACCCATTCCTCATCAGATAAGTACAAGAAGTCAGTGCATAGACTTCTGACACATCTACAGGGCTTTTGGGGGAATTTCATTTGACTTTGGCAATCAGAGTGGTTTAATCACTTTCACTTCTCACTCATGCAAAGCAACAAGATTTCTTCACACATGGCCAGCTTTAGAGAACATACAAGAGAAAAGCAAGGAGCGCCAGACTAAGTGCAGTATTAAAGTATAATTTATTATAACACGAACAGCCAAATGGCTACTCACAGGGCGAAGGCATGAATAGGCATATAGGTGTACAAGGGTCCTGAGTGACTCCTGGGTCCGTGGGATGGATGGTTGGTCCCAAAGGGTCTGGCAGCAATGGAGTGTCTGCGGGGAGATACCAAGGCTGGCAGACAAGCTCGCCATGTAGTAGCAGCGACTTTTGGATAGCTGGGACCGGAACCGGAAGTGCACCTCAGTGTGGAGTGCAGCGTGAACCGGAAGTGAGGTAAGGAGTAATTTGGGCCAAGGAGATGACGCGTTTCACAGCATGCGCTGCCTGACCCTTTGGGACCAAGCCATCCATCCCACGGACCGAGGAGTCACTCCGGACCCCAATACATCTATATGCCTATTCATGCCTTCGCCCTGTGAGTAGCCATTTGGCCGTTTGTGTTATAATAAATTATACTTTAATACTGCACTTAGTCTGGCGCTCCTTGCTTTTCTCTATTGTATCTTCCAGAGCTCTGCTTCTGCTTTCATGGTAGCTGCCGCTAATGCAAACCCTTACAGACCGCCACCTGCCCTGCATATAGTATTGGACTTTTTTTACATAGAGACTATGCCCGAATGATCTTTGCGCAATCTTACCTGTTCCCCCAGCTTTAGAGAACATAGCCTAAGTAACCAAGCGCTTGCTGCAAATCACCTCTTCAGTGATGTCCCCCAAAAGACTCACTGCTCTAGACATTTAAAGAGGTTTCAAAAGTTTTTTTTGCATGGTCTGCAGGTAAAAAGACCTCCATAAAATCGGCACCCCATAGCGCCCCCCCCCCCAAATGCTTGCCTGAGCTGGATCTCGATCCACCACTGTGCCCGAGAGCAGCAGCCCTGCTCTCTCCCGTTCTTCACAGGGCATGGAGGCAATAGCAGTAACCATTGGCTCTTGCTGCTGTCAATTATATCTTGTGAGGAGGGAGCGGGTCCGTGTTGTGTGCGTCAATAGATGCACACAGCCTGGCTTGGGATTGAGCTCACACAAGTGCCCCCCATAGCAATTGGCTTGCTATGGTGGCACTCGGAAGGGAGGAGGAGCCCAGAAGAGGTTCAGGGCTGCTCTGTGCAAAACCATTGCACAGAACAGGCAAGTAGAATATCCAAAAAAATTCAACCCTTACAAAATCACTTTAAAGTGGTTCTAAAGCCTTAAAGGGTTTTCACCTCAATGCATGCTATGCATTACAGCGAAAAACCTTCTGTGCTGCAGCTCCCCCCCAGCCCCTCCTTTTTCTTACCAGAGCCTGATCCGATCCAGCGACGTGCACGAGAGCAGCAGCTCTCATGGCTGTCTCCCTCCTCATTGGGCAGTATGATAGCAGCGAAAACCATTGGCTGTCAAATGCTGTGACACGGAGAGCGGGCCGAGCCACCCACCCTGTCAATAGACAGATAGGGCGGCACGGGAGTGAGCGCACATGGGTGCCCCCATGGAAAGTGGCTTGCCATGGCAGCACCCAGAGCACTGGCAGGGGACCCCAGAAGAAGTGCATCAGGGCTGCTCTGTGCAAAAAAAAATTGCACAGAGCAGGCAAGTATAGACATGTTTGTTATTTTAATAAAACAAAAGTTTAACAACACTTTAATAACTTCTCTTTTCAGACCGGTATAATGATAGGAAAGAATGGAAGCTATTCCAAGTTAGATGTTAGAAGAAAAGAACATTTATAGCCGACCTGGAAAGAACAAAGGATTAGCGGAATATTTCATCTCTCCTTTTTGGTCTAAAAAGACAGCAAGCCTCCAAAAGCATCATGACCAGGAGGATCAAATCAGCAATAGTCTACACCTACTAAATGCAAAACCAGACACCACCTAAGGCCCCTTTCACACTTATACGACTTGTCCCACGATTTGTGATGGCAAAGTAGCACGACAAGTCGTTTCCCACGATTTCCAATGACAACCATTCATATTAGTACGACTTCAAGTCGTTTCGACTTCAAAGTAGTCCCTGCACTACTTTAGTCTGATTTTGATGCCACCTACACCGGCATCCCCTAAAATCGCAGGCCGCAAATCGCGGCAAAGTCGCAGTAGTGTGAAAGGGGCCTTAAAGGAGTAATCTTGATGACCTGAGAATAGTTAGGAACCTGGTAACTCTTTTCTAGGAAGTCTTTTGGGGCTGCACTTGTACCCGTCTTTGTCTTTCAGGAGAAGTTTGTATGGAAGATGTTGTTAGGTTACAGCCTTATTCCAAAATTGATTAAATTAATTATTTCCCTCAAAATTCGACAAACTATACCGCATAATGACAACGCAAAAAGTTTGTTTCTCTTATCGTCCATGGACCGACGCAGCTCTCATACTGATTACATGTGGGTATATGTCCCTGCTCGCAGGAGAAGACCTAGGCAGAATGTTAGAGGTTAAAACATTCTAGAACAAGCCAGAGCTGAACAGCCCCGCCCAGGGGGGCGGTCCCTCCGGACATTACCCTTCCACCTGCAGCTAATCAGCCTCAGTTTTTTTCTGCCTAGCAGAAGAAGACGTGGCTCTCAGGAGCCAGTCTCCTGGAAGATTTTACTTTTGATTTTTATTCCTTTGGGAATTTTATTATTTTATTTTTGAGACCTTCAATCAACTGTCGGCTGGGCAACAGGTTGGGTACACTAGTATCCTCGTAGTCTTCCCTGTCCGACCATCGAGCGTGCTGATCCTCGCCTTGCGTGCGTGAGACTCAGTTCACGACATACCCCATGGCTCCAGGGGTGGCCGGGTTGCTTCATTGCTCCCGCGGTCCTCTCAAGATAGTTAGTCAAGTACTGTTCTATCTCTCGCGGTGGACCGGGCCGACAGCTACGCAGTACGACTCTGTGATAGGTCTGTCTGAAACAAGCCAGTGGGTCCCAGAAAGGGACGGGTAAGTAGTCTCTCCTACTGCAGGTGAGTACATGCTGGCTGTGTTTCTGTGTGTGGGGGTTTCTCCCTGTCCCCCCCCCCTGTTATGCTGCTCTCTGCACCCTGTACTGGTGCTGTGCTGTGGGGTGCTTGGGGGTCACTCTGGCCTGGTTGGGCGCTCATGTCTGCAGTTTTTTCTGGTGTGTGAGGTGGTTATTGCGTGTGCCATTGGCGCGCATTAGAGCTTTGAATTTTGCGTTCGGCGGCCATCTTGGCGTTTAGTGGCGCGGTTATAGCTGCGGACGGCGGCCATTTTCTTCTGGCCGCCGCGCATTTCTGGCGGCGGCGCGAATCCCCTCACAATCTCCTCACAGACTGAGCTGTCCTTAAGAGTTGGTGGGTCCTCCCGGGTCCTCCTCAGTGTAGCCAGTGGGTGGACTGTATATTCACTGTATAGTGTATAAGGTCTCAGAGGGTGGCGTTTATG
Organism: Rana muscosa; assembly: GCA_029206835.1. NCBI lineage: Eukaryota > Metazoa > Chordata > Amphibia > Anura > Ranidae > Rana > Rana muscosa. The sequence goes on from CM055118.1 coordinate 671,077,387, forward strand.
GAGTCTGATACACCTGCTCTCCACATTGCCTGGGGCAACTGGCAGTGCTGCACAGTTAAACATGTTCATAGGTTTCCTGCACCTGCGGTCCTTATGGACCAGTTGTCAGCAGTCCTGGAATCATTCCTGTCAGAATGGAAGCGGTGTGCGAGCAAAAGGAGCTATAAGCCCCCTCCCCCCACAAAAATCTTTAGTGAAGGAGTGCTCCGAGTCAGATGTGGGCCTAGCTATTGGGCTCAGGACCCTACCTCTGAATATTTAATGTTTATGAACAGGACATTCCCTTGTGAGGAAGACTCCAGTTCTGTGTCACTGAATGACAGGGCGCTTGTAAGTGATCTCATTGATGATGTGAGAAACACACTCAGGCTGAAATTGCTGTGGCAAGCTTTTCTTTTACACAGTTTCCTCACACGCTGCCTCAAGAGCAGCATGGATGAGGGAGGACTTTATTAATTTATGTCTCTAATCCCTGTGAGCCTTCTGTGTGATACCTGAGGTAACATTTCCCACCATTTCCTGGGGAATGATTTGAGCTCTGACAGACACACGGTCTGAGGATCAGAGGTTACCTGTTACCTGCATGCTGCTTCAGCAGCACTGTCAAGCAGGTTGGAATGATACAGAGAAGATTATGCGCCTCTGCGCCATAATTTAAACTCATCCTATACCTCTACACTGCATACATTCACAGTGTATGTATGTGTTATTGGTCTCTGTGTCTGCGTGGCTGTCCCCACGTTCCAATGCTGTGTTTCAGTGCCATACATGATATAAAACGTACAAAATATGTTTATGCACGACTCCAGATACATTCACAGTATATGTATGTATCATACTCTCTGGGCTGGCGGGGGCTCCGGTGTCCTCCCGCACTCTCATGGTATGTGCGCTTCGGCTCTCTGCACAGTATAGACATGTTCAATGTGTTTATTGCACATATTATACATGTTTACAGCATGGGTATACTGTTTGCGTGGGGTTCCTCCGGGTATTCCGGTTTCCCCCCACGCTCCAATGGAAATGCACAGCATAAACATGTGCAATATTATGTTGATTCACATGCTATCATTCCTACACGGTATTTGTGTGCTGTCTGCGTGGAGTTCTTCCGAGTGGGCGCTTCGGCGCTATGCACAGTCTAAATTTGTGCGATTGGACCTACCCGGTATGTCTTTGCAGTCTGCGTGGGTTTCCGCCCACGCTACATGACATGCATGCCTTTGGTGCAATACACGATGTAAACATACACATTATGTTTATACACTACACTAAATGCATTCACAGTAGTTGTAGGTATTGCATTCTCTGAGTATGCGTGGGGTACTTCGGTTCCTCCCACGCGCCAACTGTGTGCGCGCCTTCGGTGCTATGCACACATGAGCTTGTGCAAAAGGTTTAGCACACACACTATAATACCTATACGGTATGCGTATGCAGTCTGTGTGGGTTTCTGCCCATGCTACATGACATGCATGCCTTTGGTGCAATACACGGTGTAAACATACACATTATGTCTATACACTACACTAAATACATTTACAGTAGTTGTAGGTATTGCATTCTCTGAGTATGCGTGGGGTACTTCGGTTCCTCCCACGCGCCAACAGTGTGTGCGCCTTCGGTGCTATGCACACATGGGCTTGTGCAAAATGTTTAGCACACATACTATAATACCATACACGGTATGCGTATGCAGTCTGCATGGGTTTCATCCGGGTGCTCAGGTTTCTCCCCTGCGTTCCAATGGTGTGCGCATTCTCAGCGCTACGCACAGTATAAACATGTGCAATTTGTTTATTCGCAGGCTAACATATCTACACGGTTGTGTACGCAATCTGTGTGGCTGGTTTACGTCCAGGCCCCGATGATGTGCACGCCTTCGTCGCTGGCACAGTATATACGCGTTTAATAGGTTTATCCACAAATACTAAACTACATACGCCGTATGTGGTGGTATTATGCTCTTTGTGGCTTGGTGGGTTTCCTCCCACACTCTCCATTTGTGCGTTTGTGCAAACACATAGTTTATACTATGTATTGCGTCAATCAGCACCTATCAATGGGTAGCTGCTGGATGGAGCATTGTCACAAGGATCCCTGGTTTCAGGGGTATCACTTTCCACCTGCTTTCAGTGGTGATCAGAAGCGCTGGCTTGGACTGTGTTCGCCAGGCTGGGGTTGGCGTTGTGCCCGTTAGTGGCTGCGTCTCTGGCATTTTTTGTAGCTCAATGACTGGGCAAAAGCCTCTGCTTCATTCATCAGTCGTCTAGCAGGTGCACTACAACTGCTTTAGCCTTTAGGGTCTCTGTGCCCGGGGTGGGTTTGCGCCACCTGTGGAGGCTGAGGTACTAGTCCTCTGACCGAGTTTCTAGGGAAGTTCCGTCAAGTTGCCTTTATTGGCCAACATTTGAGGCACCCTGTACACTGGGGCCTCCCTTCTCCGATACATTGCGGAGTCTCTTTGGGATTTTCATACGTCTCGCTGCAAGACGGTCCTGGCGGCCGTGTGCATTGCAGGCGAAGGGTCCTTGCATCCGGAGGTGTTTCCACCTTCTTTACCAGAGGTGGGGCACCGGAAGTGGACCTTGTGGCCTCTCGACTCACTCGCAAGGTGGCAAGATCGTGGTCAGGTCCAGGGACCCCTGGGCGGATGCGTTAGACGCGTTGGAAGCCCGTGGGGGCAGTATCGCCTGATATATGCTTATCCTCTGCTACTTTTGTTGCCTCGCCGGCTTCACAGAGCATACTTCATCCTGCTTTACAGTCCTTGGCTTTAATGGCATGGCTGTTTAAAGCCAGGTGCTAAAGGACCGAGTTCTCTCGTATTCGGTCAACTCTTCTATGTTGTTGACACAGGAATCTTACTCCAGAAAGATATCTCACCGTACCTGGAAGGCTTACATCGCTATGTGCGAGGAACTTGAGTGGCATCCTCGGATGTTTTCCGTTCCCAGGATTTTGCCGTTCTTACAGCGTGGTGTGACCCAAAAGCTGGCCTTGCATACCTTTTTTTGAGGGTCAGATTTCGGCCCGGACTGTCTTTTTCAACGACCGCTGCCGGGCCATTCCTTGATTAGCACCTTTTGGGCAGGGGGTTCGCCATGTGGTCCCCCCTGTCAAGCCTCCTCTCCCTACTTGGGATCTGATTTTGATGCATCTCGGTTCTCCAAGAACATCCCTTTGAGAATATCAGAGAGATTCCTCTCTTGACCTTGTCCCAGAAGTTGGCCTTATTGGCCATTGCTTCGGTTAGACGGGTGTCTGAGTTGGCAGCCTTGTCTGGCAAGTCGCCTTACTTGGTCCTCCATAAGGATATGTTGGTGTTGCGCCCACGACCATCCTTCTTTTCTAAGGATGGTCTTGGCCTTTCACCTTAAGAAGGACATTGTTCTTCCGTCCTTGTGTCCTCACCCATCGCTTCCCTGAGAGTTTGCGCTTCCTGCATTAAGATGGGTACAAGCCTTACGAGTGTACCTGTCTGCTACCGTTTCCATTCGGAAATCTGTGTCCGGTCCAAAACAGGGCCGAGCGGTGTCGTCTGCCACCGTCTTTAGGTGGATCAGGCAGACCGTCATACAGGCCTATGCCCTTAAGGGGCGGGCGCCTCCCTTTCCGGTTGCGGCGCATTCCACCAAGGCAATTGGTGCTTCCCAGGCCTTCCGACATCAAGCGTCAGTTGCACAAGTGTGCAAGGCGACGACCTGGTCGTCCGTTCATACCTTTTCAAAGTTCTACAAGGTTGATGTGGCTGCATCTTCGGATGCTTCCTTCGGCCGCAAAGTGTTGCAGGCCGCTGTCTAATGTTGCAACTCCTCCGTTGAGGGGCTCTGCTGGTTTGGAGTGAAGTTTTGGTTGTTCCTTACTTTTTTTGCTCCCACCCTTTTCTTATACTGCTTTGGGACGTCCCACATGTAATCAGTATGAGAGCTGCGTCGGTCCATGGACGATAAGAGAAAATAGGATTTTTGTACTCACCGTAAAATCCGTTTCTCTGACGTCCATGGACCGACGCAGCACCCACCCTTCCTTTTAAGTTTGTACTGCTTTGTTACGAACTGAGGCTGATTAGCTGCAGGTGGAAGGGTAATGTCCGGAGGGACCGCCCCCCTGGGCGGGGCTGTTCAGCTCTGGCTTGTTCTAGAATGTTTTAACCTCCAACATTCTGCCTAGGTCTTCTCCTGTGAGCAGGGACATATACCCATATGTAATCAGTATGAGAGCTGCGTCGGTCCATGGACGTCAGAGAAACGGATTTTACGGTGAGTACAAAAATCCTATTTTTTGGTAAAAAATTTGCAAAGATTTCAAACAAACACCACACACGTATTTAAAACATGGACATGCAACTCAAAAAACGCAGCTGCAATGCACTTTTGAAGTGTTCCCAATCGACTTAAATAGAAGGTGCATTTTTTGGTGTGCTTTTGAAAAGCACATCAAAAGATGGAGCGTGCAGGACTTTTCAAAATGCAGCAATGTGAATGGTTGCATAGGATTTAAAGGGGAATAATAATTTATGTTTTGGTTTTGTTTTTTGCGCTGGAAAGGTGTGTTTTAGCACTGCAAAAGTGCACCAGCGTTAAAGGGGTGGGGCCTAATAGTTAATCTGCAATATTGCAAAAAATTGTATATAAACACACACACACACACACACACACACGTTTGATGAAGCAAAATACAAAACTGAAATATAAGTATTGAGTTTAATGTGCCTTTAAAGCGGTTCTAGAGGCGGACGGTTTACCGTCATGCATTGTATGCACAACGGTAAGAAAACCTTGCGTGTGCATCAGTCCAGCACCCCCAATCCTTACCTGAGCTCCCTCTGATCCAGCAATGTTCACAATAGTGTCAGCTGTCCTGGGACTCTCCCTACTCATTGGCTGAGACCGCAGCGGGAGCCCAATGGCTCCCACTGCTGTTTGGTTCACTGGCTCTATGAGGGGCTTGGGAGCAAGCATGCAGTGATTCCCCCAGGGCAAGATGCTTTCCCTGGGGGGACAAGCCAGGAGCACCCAAAAAGAGGAACAGAGCTGCTCTATGCAAAAACCACTGAACAGAGCAGGCAACTTTTTTTTTTTTTTTTTTTCTTAAACAAGGGACGGAAGTTTTAATACCACTTTAAGGTTTTTGGTCTTTGAAATAGCTCAGCAATCTGACTTGAAGATAAAGTGAGCCATTTCTACTGCAGTGACACTTTAATTGTATGTGTATTTTGAATTAAACATTTATAACTCCACCACTTTACACAGAGTCCATCTGAAAAAGGTAGATGTTGGACTGTTTCCTCGAAAATCACATCTGACAGACATACAGCACTACATTGCAACTAGGGTTGTCCCGATACCGATACTAGTATCGGTACCGAGCATTTGCCCGAGTACTTGTACTCGGGGCAAATGCTCCAATGCGTCAACCGATACCTGGGCAGTCAGGGTGATCAGTGCGGTGGGGGAGTTACAAGCACTGATCACCCTGTATAGATTTAAAAGTCTGACAGCCGGTCCCCTCTCAAACGCTGGTGCCCCCACCACCGCGGCTTTCAGCGGTGATCGGTGCTTCTCTCCCACACACGATCACTGCTGACTGTCCCCTATCCTCCTCCAGTCCCCATCCGTCCTCCATGCCGCTGTCCCCCTCTCTCCTCCGTGTCCCCCTCCGTGCATCTGTCCCTCTCCTTCCCCCTCCGTGCTGCCGTCCCCCTCGGTATCTCAGGATGGAGAGCGGAGGTAGGAGCCGGTAAACCCGGCTCCTTCGTTTTCTGAATGGACAGAGTCAGTGATCACTGGCTCTGTCCATTCACAGAACTGAAACATCGTAACCTCCTGTGATTACGATGTCTTAGTTAAATGAAGAGAAGCCGCAGTCTTCTCTCCATTCATTATCAGTGCAGCGGAGGCTGCTGAGAAAGGGACTGGGGAATCTGTGTCCTTAGTCCCTTTCCCTGTCTCAAATGGGAGATGTCAGAGGTCTGTTAAGACCCCCGATATCTCACCATAGCCCCCCAACAGGGCTGATTAAAAAAAAAAAAAAAAAAAAACACACACAGACACACACACACACCGACACACAGTCTACACACACCGACACACAGTCTACACACATCCTAATGTGCAATTTCCACTGTGGGGATTCTGCACTGACACACCCTGTCCTGCTGCTTCACAAACTTTCAGTTTCTTTTCTGTATAATAGCATTTCCCAGAATTGTATCTTATTGACAAGAACTGGGTAAGCCATGATATGTACTACTGACAAACCTACATTTGTGCCAAGTCCTATTAAAATGGCACAGGGTTTACTGGATTCACAAGTTGTTATGTGCCAAGAGAAATAACATGAAAGGCAATTGAATTCAAACGGAACTGTGGGATGATCCTTGAGTGAGACTCTGCACTGTAAAGCCAGGTATACACTACTTTTTTTTTGTGCAACCCTGCAGGTTCTATCAGCTCCTATCGGAGCCGCTGTACCAATCATGCGAGGTTAGTCCAGCAATCTTCCCCAATGAGCTGTTGTGTTCTAACAGGTCGATCGCCTGCTGTTTTTCCAGTATGCACATCTGACAGAAGCCGCCTGAACAGCTCACTTCTGTTGGACACACACAGACAGTTTTTTTTTTTTTTTTGAACCGGCAAATGTACAGGGCTTAAAGTGCAAGTCCATGTAAAATCTAAAATCCCTGCAGCTAGAGACACCATGGATCAAACACTAACCATTTATCCTTGTGTAGCGCTACCCCCAGTTAAGAGAGCCGCTGGATTTGTTTTTCGGGCCCTGTGTACAGTACCGCCAACCCCCGGCAATCTGCTCGACCCACCCTGGCACAGCTAGTCTAGGGGTTATATTTTTATCATAATCAATGGGTATGGTAAAGGCACCTTCGTTACAGTAAGACAACACACCAATGTTAAAGATTAAGTATAACAGTTTACTTTGGTTGTAAAAGAAAAGGTTTAAAACAGGATATAATACACACAACTGACTTGCAGAGCCCTGCAGCAATCAATATAGCGCACAATAATGGTGCTGCGCGTTAATCCACCATGCGTAGCTATTATGGTATACACGCCCTGTGGTGCACTAAACAATATCCTATATCCCCACCCTGGCCAGGCCTGACCCAGAATAAGTCTCAATCCTTTCTATAGGGATTTCTTTGCATGCAAACTTTCGGTGGTGCACTTGATGAATGGTATTTGTAATCCACAACTGGCAATCACTAAGAACACTATGATGGGGGGGGGGGGGGGGGACACACACACACTTCAACTCTGTCCTGCTACCGGTCCCCCAGTGGAACAACAAGCAAACAATCAGTGAGCCACGGCAGTCTATAGGCCTAGAATCAGTAAAGTCTATTGGATTGAGCAAGTGCTCGCTCACCACTCTGGGCACGATCCCAGCCCGGGACTTCCACCGGCTGTGTCTCCGCACACAGCATCTGCAAACGATCGGGTCCCCGATCCAACTGATGTCCTTACGCGACAAGTCAGATGCCACCCAGGCTCCGCAATGGGGTGGAAGGCTCTTTGGAAGTTGTGCAAGGCCCAGGCTTCAGGCCTTGCACTGCAGCAGATCCGCACAGGAAGAAACTCTTGCTTGCAGCGCGGTGTCCAAAGAGGCCGAGCTCCGCCTCGCTTCCTCCTTAAAATAACCCCTCCCATGAGTCTCTGTGGTGGCTAACTGCACTCTGGGTGCCGAACGGGGTTCTGGGTGCCGTAGTCCCGGGGCCTTAAAAAGAGACCCCGCTACACACTCCCCCCACAAACTCTTTGGTCCCCAAAGATAACAAACTTAAATCACAGAACGTACAACATCAAAGTTTCGTATGATGTTGGCAGGGGAAATTCCCACCAAAACCGAGGCAGTGAACTCCCCTGCCCACAGAGCACACCATCACTAGTGTCCTGCCTTACTGTGCCAGAGAGTGAGCTGGGGTTGCCCCCCACTAAATGAACAGTGGGAGGGTCAGGGTCTTCCGTACTCCTGGCAGTAACCACAGTGTCTTCTGCACTTCTCCCCATCTGTGGGCAAGTTCTTCTGGGAGGCTTTATGGCTCTTCGCTTCCTCTGTCCTCTCGGGCTCTCTGTTAGAACAGGCCCCTCCTCTGGAACCAACTCAGGAATTACTTCTGGTTCGGGAGCACTGGCCTCCGGGGCAGGGACTCCCTTGGATCTTCTTCTGGGAGTAAGTCACAGGCACTCTCCCAAGTATCTGACCAAGGACTGGACAGAATGAACTCGGTAGCTTCTGCATTCAGCGTCTGATCTATGGTGTCCTCTTCAGGTGGAAGATCAATAGCAGAGGTCCCTGGGGCCTGTGAAGGCCAAAGCCAGTCAAGTTCTTCTCCCTCATCTTCACTCATCTCCGGGGTCTCTGTATCCCCAATCTGAGGGGTCTGGGACCGAGTGTTCGGTCTGGGAGTATCCAGGATGGAAGTTGGCTCAGGGGAATCTGTCACAGGGGGGTATCCGAACTGCCTCCGCTAATGAGAGTAGGTGTTCCGATGCCAGGTCTTCAAAGGTCCCACCTTCCCTTCTGGTTTAAGTCTGTAAACGGGCAGACCCGGTAGCCTTTTGCAAACAAGGTTCAGGTCTCCATCTGTCTGCAAGCTTGTGTTTTCCAGGGACCCCCAAGTTCCGTAACAGCACTCTGTCTCCTGGTTGCAAATTCTGAATCCTAACTTTCAGGTCAAAATTTTTCTTGTTGCGGGCCCCCCTTTGCTCCGAGGCCGCCTGGGCCTGTTCATAGGCTCAGACGCAATTTGAAATTGGCCTATCGACATATCCCTTGTGGGAAGCATCAGAACAATGGTCTATGGAAGTGCCAAAGGCCAGATCTAGGGGTAGTCTTGCTTCTCTCCCGAACATAAGTCGATAGGGTGAGTACCCTGTAGCGTCACTGGTAGTGCTGTTGTATGCATGCACAACTGCCGCTATGTGGTTGCTCCAATGCTGCTTCTTTTCACTGCTTAGGGTCCCCAGCATGTTAAGCAGGGTTCGGTTGAACCTCTCCAGCTGAGCATCACCTTGTGGATGACAGGGGGTAGTTCTTTTCTTGATCCCCAAAGAATCCAGGAGCTTCCGGATCAATCGACTTTCAAAATCCCTTCCCTGGTCTGAATGGAGCCGTTGTGGTAGCCCATAATGTACGAAGTATTTCTCCATCAGCACTTTGGCCACGGTGGAAGCCTTCTGGTCCTTGGTTGGAAAGGCCTGGGCATACTGGGTGAAATGGTCGGTTACTACCAGAACATTTCCTAGTCCACTCAGGTCGGGCTCGAGGCAGAGAAAATCAATGCATACCAGATCAAGTGGGCTTTGACTTTGCAGATGACCCATTGGGGCAGCTTGATGAGGTAAAGTCTCTCTGGATGCATCGTGCACATGAGTGTCAGTATTCTGCAACTTCAGCCCTCATGCAGGGCCAACAGAAATGGTCCCTAACGAGTTGGAAGGTCCTTTCCGCCCCTAGGTGGCCATGGTTGTCATGCAGAGCAACCAGGACTGTCTCTCGGTGCTTCTCAGGCAAGAACAATTGCCATTTGTCTTCTAGGTCATCAGAGGGGCCCCCTTCGGTAGACCACTCCCTGATGCACCTGCAACCTGTCCCACTCCTTCAATAGGCGAGCCTCCTTTGAAGGGTGGCGTAAGAATCTGTTCGGATCCCGATTCTCTAGGGCCTCCAAGACCAATCTCCCCATGGGGTCTTCCAATTGGTCAGATCTCAACTCTTTTTTTGACAATTTTGGCAAGTTATCTTCCCCCAGTTGGGTTACTCCACAGTATTGTTTGGGGACTACTACTAGGGTAACCCATCTCTTCTGCTCTTGAGCCGCCACTGGCTTGGAGTTCAGCCCCTTGACAGAGGGCCCGCACCCCGTCGGGTGCCACTTGGGTCCAGTCTCCTGTACTGCAAGTGGGGACGCGAGATCTCCTAGATAAAAGGCGTCTGCATCTCGGTTTCCAGCCCCAGGTCTGTACTTCAGGCTGAAATTGAAGGCAGACAGCGCCGCCAGCCATCTATGTCCTGTGGCATCCAACTTTGCTGTGGTGAAAAGATAGGTGAGGGGGTTGTTGTCGGTTTTCACTGTGAATTCCGCCCCATACAAATAGTCTGAGTTTGTCAACTACCGCCCACTTGAGGGCCAGGAACTCCAACTTATGGGTGGGGTAGTTCTTCTCGGAGGGAGTCAGACTCCTGCTCACATACGCAACAGGCCTCAGTTGCTCTTCATGCTCCTGGTACAGCAGTCCTCCCAAACCATCATGAATGGCATCTACATGAAGTTCATAAGGCTTCTTAGTGTCTGCGTAGGCCAGGACAGGGGCAGTGGTTAATGTCTTCAACACCTGGATGGGTAGGTGACTTAAATGCTTGTCATAAAAGTCCTGGTACAACAGGGTCACTTGCGCCCCAGTATCCAATATGGCTCTTGTGTAGACTCCCTCCACTTGAACAGGTACTATCGGGGAGGGACCACCCAGCTTTTCTGGATATCGCTTCAAGGGGGTCTCTTTCTTTTGATCTTTGCATTTTCCCTTTTTAACTTTCTTCCATTTCTCTTTGGACTTCAGTCTCTCTTGGGCCTGGTATGCATTGATCTCCCTCCTTTTGATGGGTGTAACTACCCGCTGAGGGACACTACTCTTTCTTTGGGGTGTGTTTCTTCTGAGGGGTCTTCTCCACTCTTTTCATGTGCTTCTCATTCAGTTTGGAGCTCACTGGAGATGATGGGCACCTGGTTGACTCCTTCACCAGGGCCCGCTGAAGTTTTCCGGCGGCTTGCGGTTATTCATCTTTTTTTCCCCTTTGGGCTGGCACACATAGCTTCTTCCTCTCTGACCACTCGAATCAAGTCAGGGTACTCCAGGCTCTTCCGGTCGTGTCTTGTGCGTAGCGCCAATGCGATGGGGTCCAGGGGCTGAGATCCTCTCATCACCTGTTGAACACGGGCTATCCCCTTCTTTAGAATCATCTTATGCAGGATCTTATCCAGGTGCCTCATGAACTCTGACAGCTTCTCTCCTGTCTTCTGGTAGCAGTGCTCCAGCTGATTGGAACAGAGAAAATCACTGAGCTCACCTAACACATTCTGCAGAATGTCCAGATAGTCCTGTGCATTACAGTCTATCATTACAGTAAGACATTACTCATCTTGAGGTTGCGTATGGCCTCTAGAGCAGGCCCCTTCAAGCTCTCAGCAATTATCTGCTTCTTTCTGTGGTCTGGGACTTCCCATTCTTCTAGGGCCTGAGTGGCACCGTCTAACCACTCCTCAAACCCCTCTTCATCCGAAGGTACAGGTTTCCTTCCTGAGAATATTCTAAGTTTTCTGTATCCTGACATCTGGTAATCTGTAGGATCTCTTACACTGGGCCACAAGTTCCCCCAGGACTGCGCACAACTCTGCGCCGAGGGTGGCAGATGGCGACCCAGGACTTTCCATTTTCACCTGTTTTTCTGCTTTTGGGGTGGATGATGGAGATAGTTTCGGTGTCTGAAACCGTCCTCCTGGCTTGAGCGGCAGCGCGTGTATTAGGCTACAAGTCTGATCATCTATAGCTTCTACACTTGGATTCTTGAAATGTTCTGGGACTCCGTCCTTCCACTCTATTAATGCGTGGGTCATTGAGGAATTCGTCCTGACATCCACCACCCATGCTTTCTGATACGGTGACAGTGACATCACTATCTGCTTCACCGCTTCTTCTTGCCAGATCCCTGGGAGTTCTATGACTACTACCCTGGCTGGATCTGTGCCGACCGTTTTACACCACTGTCCTACTTCTAGTGGGTCCATGCTGGTACTTTTGGCGCGTTACTTGCTGCAACAGGATCCCGGACTCGAGAGCCCCCACGTGTAGCGCTACCCCCAGTTAAGAGAGCAGCTGGATTTGTTTTTCGGGCCCTGTGTACAGCACCGCCAACCCCCGGCAATCTGCGTGACCCGCCCTGGCACAGCTAGTCTAGGGGTTATATTTTTATCATAATCAATGGGTATGGTAAAGGCACCTTCGTTACAGTAAGACAACACACCAATGTTAAAGATTAAGTATAACAGTTTACTTTGGTTGTAAAAGAAAAGGTTTAAACAGGATATAATACACACAACTGACTTGCAGAGCCCTGCAGCAATCAATATAGCACACAATAATGGCGCTGCACGGTAATCCACCACGCGTAGCTATTATGGTATACACGCCCTGTGGCACACTAAACAATATCCTATATCCCCACCCTGGCCAGGCCTGACCCAGAATAAGTCTGTCCTTTCTATAGGGATTTCTTTGCATGCAAACTTTCGGTGGTGCACTTGATGAATGGTATTTGTAATCCACAACTGGCAATCACTAAGAACACTATGATTGGGGGGGGGGGGGACACTTCAACTCTGTCCTGCTACCGGTCCCCCAGTGGAACAACAAGCAAACAATCGGTGAGCCACGGCAGTCTATAGGCCTTGGATCAGTAAAGTCTATTGGATTGAGCAAGTGCTCGCTCACCACTCAGTGCGCAATCCCAGCCCAGGACTTCCACCGGCTGTGTCTCTGCACACAGCGTCTGCAACGATCGGGTCCCCGATCCAACTGATGTCCTTACTCGACAAGTCAGATGCCACCAAGGCTCCGCAATGGGGTGGAAGGTTCTTTGGAAGTTGCGCAAGGCCCAGGCTTCAGGCCTTGCACTGCAGCAGATCCGCACAGGAAGAAACTCTTGCTTGCAGCGCGGTATCCAAAGAGGCCGAGCTCCGCCTCGCCTCCTCCTTAAATAACCCCTCCCATGAGTCTCTGCGGTGGCTAACTGCACTCTGGGTGCCGAACGGGGTTCTGGGTAACGTAGTCCCGGGGCCTTAAGAGAGACCCCGCTACACTTGTAAAAAAGTATACATACTTTTTTGGAAGCAGATCTGACCCACACCGACCGGCTCCCACTCTGAGCTGTCAGCCGCAGCTTCTGTGTAGGCAGGAGCCTGTGTTATAGGAGGAGTCCTTTTAATTCTCCCATATAGAGAAAAGTGTATTTCTCCTATGGTTTAGAGAAGCAGGATCTTCCATTCTATGGATAGCATAGCATAGGACCCACCGATAATGGAGGTACGACGCAGTATGTGGGAAGAAAGAAGAAAGAAGAGGGCCTGGACGTCCCCCTGTTTACAAGTTCCCTGCGCGCATCGGGGAAAAGCTGTGCCCACCGTGTCATGCGGGTGCCAATGCGTGTACCTAGCGGCCGCGATGTCCGCCAGGTACCCGCAATCGGCCGTTACAGAGCCAGGAACTTGGATCTCTGTGTGTAAACACAGAGATCCACGTCCTGTCAGGGAGAGGAGACCGATGGTGTCCCTTGTACATAGGGACACAGATCGGTCTCCTCCCCTTGACAGTCCCCTCCCCCACATTAAGAATCACTCCCAGGGAACACATTTAACCCCTTGATCGCCCCCCTAGTGTTAACCCCTTCCCTGGCAGTGACATATATACAGTAATCAGTGCATATTTATAGCGTGTGTCCGATCTGTCCGCCGCAATATCGCAGTCCTGACAAAAATCGCAGATAACTGCCATTACTATTTAAAAAAAAAAAAAAAAAAGTCATAAGTCTATTCCCTATTTTGTAGGCGGAATAACTTTTGCGCAAACCAATCACTATACGCTATTGCAATTTTTTTACCAAAAATATGTAGAATACATATTGGCCTAAACCGAGAAAAAAAAATAGTTGTTTTTTTAAACTGGGATATTATAGCAAAACGTAATTTTTTTTTCAAAAAACTGACAATTTTTTTTGTTTATAGCGCAAAAAATAAAAACCGCAGATGTGATCAAATACCACCAAAAGAAAGCTCGATTTGTGGGGAAAAAAAAAGGACGTAAATTTTGTTTGGGAACCACGTCGCACAACCGCGCAATTGTCATTCAAAGCGTGACAGTGCTGAAAGCTGAAAATTGGCCTGGGCAGGAAAAAAATGGCAGTATTGAAGTAGTTAAGAAACTGTTGAAGATTCCTACCTTTGGTTATTCTGATGAAATCACCGTTTGTGTCCATGTGGAATGTGAATCCAATGGTAGTGGTTTCATACAAGGGGGTATAAAAAGGGATGCTTGCGTGAAGGTACTACATGCAGTAGCAAGCTTGTCCTTTTACTGATAGGCGGGCCAGTCCAGAGATCGTTAATCAAGATGGCAGACAGTGTTAGTGCATGCATGGAACAGCGTGTGGTGAGGTTTCTTGTGAACAAAGGCGTAAAACCCACGGATATCTACAGAAGACTTCAAGCACAGTACGGTGAGGATACGCTCAGCTGCAGGACTGCACTGTGTTAAAAGGAGCATTTTATAAAAGGGAAGGCCAGGATTTTCTGTATTACATTACATTACATGTGACAAAACCTGGGCACAATGTTTCACTCTGCAATGAAAAGCAGTGGAAGCATGCAAACTCACTACCACCCAGAAAATTTAGAGCAATTGCATCATGGCAAGTGTTTTCTGGGGCAAATGTGGTGTTATTCATGTGGATTTTCTACCTTGTGGTGCCACCATCAATAGTAAATATTACTGTCGTGTTCTGAGTGATGTGCATACAAGTCTGCGGAAAAACCGGCCTGGTTTGATCACCAAGGGCCTCCTGTTTCTCCAGGACAACGCACAAGCTTATACGGATTACTGACCACCGCACACATTACAGCAACCCGGCTGGGAAGTATTGGCACATCGCCCCCCCTCCCTCTACAGCCAAGGCCTCACCCCGTGTGATTTCCACCTGTTTGGACCCCTAAAAGTTCCTCAGAGGTCAGCATTTCAGCACTGATGACAAAGTAAAGCAGACTGCACTTGGACGGTTCAGGCGTACAGAAAAATCTTTCTATGCTGAAGCTTTCCAGGCATTAAATGCTGGGATAAGTGTAAACATGTAGCAGGGGAGTATGTCAAAAAATTAATTCAGTTTCCACTCCTTGAAATTTGTTCTTATAATAAAGCTTACCTGTAGGTAAAATGTATATCTCCCAAGTGCAGTGACGCCACCGGCACATGCATTCTGAAGGAACCCGTTGCCCTTCCCTCAGAGCTCTGTGCCATGCCTGGGGCTCCCATGCGCATGGCCAGAGCCCGTGAACCCAGAAAACAACCAGGTGAAGATGGAATCCCTGTCAGCGGTGACATGGTGCTGCTGGAGGGATCCATTCTAAAAGTTCAGTCTGACATAATGTGCATACTAGCACATTATGGCTTAAAGTGATAAAGTCTGTTATTTTTTTTCTTTAAAAACTGACTGACAGCAGTGGGAGCCAATGGCGCCACACTGACATCTCAGCCAATGAGGGAGAGTCCTGGGCAGCCAAGACACTCCTGCAACAATCGCTGGATCGAGATGGACTCAGGCAATTACTAATGGGGGGCTGCACTGACTTTACAACCACTTTAAACCTGCAAGGGGACCCCCCCCCCCTTTTCAATGTAATTATTTTTGTTCTAATGCTCTGATGGAGGTATTCTACCTTACACTCAAACGAGACAAGGCTGGATGCAGGAGGGGGGGGGGGGGGGTTGGGTTATCACAAATTTTGCTTGTGTTTTCCATGAAAGAGTATGTATCCAAATAAATGATAGACTCGATTGACCACTTGATCTTTTTTCTGCTCTCATTATCGCTGTTTCTATGTTGAGGAGCCAATAATCTTGCATGTTGTGATCCTTAAAGATTCTACAGTTACAGGAAGACTAACTGGGGGATTTTTAGTAAATGGTTTTGTTATGCTTTCGAGTGACAATATCAGCACAGGGGCACTTGTATGAAGTACATACCTGCTAAAGAATCCTTTATAAACTCTTTTTAGCAACACATTCCTTGAAAGGCTGCCACTCCACTGCCTTCCAGGCTTGCTGCAAGTATTCACATAACCAGGTGAGTGGAATATTTGTTTCCTTGCTTCTCCCTTTGTTTCTCCTGCTGGTCTCCGTCACTACAGGCTGTCCAAAAGGACAGAAGGAATTACAATGTGGGGTGGGGGAAACAAGTAAAGAACCCATCCAACAGGGTAAATACTGTAACTGGTGAGAAGTCAAATTGCGGCTTTTCAAGAAATGGGCCACTGGAACACAAAGTATACACCAGCCATAACTTTATGACCACTAACAAGTGACCAACACAGATTATCTTGTTGCAATGGCATCTGAAAGTCACTGGGATATAAAATTGTACAGCAAGCAAACATGTTGCTCCTGAAGTTGATGTTTCGAAAGCAGGAAAAATGGAAACGTCCTCTATCAGCAGGAAATTGCTCCATGCCACACTAATAATGGTTCAAGAATTGTTTCAAAAACATGAGTTTGAGGTGTTGACTAGTCCTTCAGATCTCAATCCAAAAATGTGGGATGTGCTGAAAGAAAAGTCTGATCTATGGAACCCCCACCTCGCAACTTACAGGACTTAAAGCAGGGGTGCCCAACCTTTTGAAGGCCGAGGGCCACTTAAGCGACTTGGTAATCAGTCGCGGGCCACAATGATTGGAGTGGGCAGATGACAGGTCTGTGTCCAGTCTGCATATGCAAAGCAGACACAGCCCAATCTACTCTATGGGCCCTCTGATCCAATCATATGGAAGGGGACGGATCCACTTCTGTTTTTTTTAGCAGATCGGATTGGAGGTAGGCAGGTGTAAACAGACAAAAGCTCCATAGGGAGGTGAATGGAGGGTCCGATTGGGTAGGACCGATGATAAGGGGCCTAAGGCTGCTTTTACACTGATGGTCTATCCACACCGTGGGTGCGGCGCAATGTACCTGTGGTTTTCCCGCCGGTTAGCTGCACTTTGCCACTGACATCCATTATATCCTGCAGGTGTGGTGCACTTTCGGAAAAGCCGCTTGCTTCTTCTACCACCGGCTTCATTCACAACACTGAAGCTCTGGGATGGCAGGTTGGCAACCTGCAATCTGGGCTTGCCAACCAGCCATCCCAGAACAGAAGGTTGCGGGCCACATCAGAGGGCTCCGCGGGCCACACCCCTGACTTAAAGGATCTGCTACCGACAGCTCGGTGCCATATACCAAAGCATAGGTTCAGAGGTCTACTGGCATGATTGGTTGGCCAGGTTGAGATGATGCAACTCTTATGCACAGAATTTAATTGACCCCTTTGCTCGGCAGATGCTGGAACTGTACACTGAGCTGTGCATGTGAAGCGCTAATTTATTGCCAAAAGGGAAAGCATGTTCCTGCTCACAAAATGTTAAATTAAAAAGTTACCCTTTAAGCCAGGGTTGGACAAATCCGGGCGCCAGGTTGCAACTGCGACTAGAATTAGCGACCTGGCACCTGGGGAAGGAAGCATAGGCTTGCAGAAGGCCACGGCCTCAATTGCCGGTGTGGCCCAATGTGATCGCATGGTGAAGGAGCACGAAGACACAGGATACCCCATCCTGTGTCTCCGTGCACCCCACCTACCCGGCCAGTAATTGAGGCCGCGGCTTTGCGGCCTTCTGCAGGCCTATGCTTCCTTCTGTGATCTGTCCCCATCTTGTGGTGGCCGTTGGTATGACATACAACCAGCAATGCTAATGGAGCTTCCTGTGTTTTCACTGCCATCTCCTTACCTCTAATTAGAACCCCCAAACATTATTATTTTTATTCTAACACCCTAGAACAGGGATGTGCAATTAGCGGACCTCCAGATGTTGCAAAACTACAAGTCCCATCATGCCTCTGGGAGTCATGCTTGTGGCTGTCAGAGTCTTGCTATGCCTCATGGGACTTGTAGTTCTGCAACAGCTGGAGGTCCGCTAATTGCATATCCCTGCCATAGAGAATAAAATGGCGGTCGTTGCAATACTTTGTCACACTGTATTTGCGCAGCGGTCTTACAAGCGCACTTTTTTTGGGAAAAAAACACTTTTAATTAAAAAAATAAGACAACAGTTAGCCCAATTTTTTTTTTAGATTGTGAAAGATAATGTTACGCTGAGTAAAATTGATATCCAACATGTCATGCTTCAAAATTGCATCCGCTCGTGGAATGGCGACAAACTTTTACCCTTTAAAATCTCCATAGGCGACGTTTAAAAAATGCTACAGGTTGCATGTTTTGCGTTAGAGGAGGTCCAGGGCTAGAATTATTTCTCTCGCTCTACCAACCGCGGCGATCCCTCACATGTGTGGTTTGACCACCACTTTCATATACACGCGCTACTCACGTATGCGCTCGCTTCTGCGCACGAGCTCAGCGGGACGGGGCGCGTTTCTGGCTCTTAACTTTAGCTGGCTCCTAGATACCAAGCAAATTTGTCAAACCCTGCTTTAAGCCATGCATGATTCAGGCTGGGTTCACACCACAGCGGCTCACAGCAGGGGTCCGGTGCGTCCATATTCAGTTTCAGGTCCGATTTCAGCCTGAATTTGAACCTGAAACGAACCAGAAGACGCACAGGACTCCTGTGCAATTCACGCCGATGCCGCTCCATAGAGAGCCGGTCACAATCTCCTGACGTGCTAAAAGTTGAATTTCAGTGATTTTGTGCTAGTAAAGTCTCATCAGCGACAGCTGTTCTTTTAACATGGCCATAGGGTAACTCTGTCCGCTGCACGTAGTGTGATTCAGCATTCTGGTCACAGGATACATTTTTGGGAAACTCAGTTATAGAAAAAGGAAACTGAAAGTAGAGTAGCAGGGAAGGGAGTGCCAGTAGAAGTGGTTTCAAATAGTTGTGGAAACCGGTAAAATACACATACTCCTACTTGTTCTCCATTGCACAATCCAGTGCTGCCTGCAGAACATGATTTCCAGAACACGTCAACATTAACTCTTTTAGATAGAAGACTCCGCTAAGCATTATAAATAATGCCTTTGAACTCCAGAAGAAAAACTGAAGTGGTGTCCGTATACAGCAGGAATGGGCCACTTTGTCAGACTGCTAAGTCTTAATATAGGTGGAAAAAAAGGGGAGAACACACGTAAAAGCCTTGGCCCTGATCACACTGGGAAGTATAAATAACTTTTATGCTTTACAGATGACTTTTTTCCTGGGTTTTAGATGTTCCCCACTATAAAACAAGTTTAGTTTATATGTTTAGGCTGCTTTCACACTGATCCGCAGTAAAAAAATGCATAAGTGCTTTTGTTGCGAGTTTTTCACGGGACACGAAACTCAGAAACTGCATCAAAAACACCTGCATTACGGCTGAGTTTTTTTACTGCACTAAAAATGCATCACGCAGGATTTTTTACACTGCAAAGCTCCATTGCGAAGGCATACAAGTAATTTAAAGTTGAAGGTGGTTCAACAAAATACTGACAAGGGTGTGAGCCTTTTCCCAACTATGTAGATACACCTGGATAAAAAAAAAACAAAAAAAACAAAACTGTCCTCATTTCAGGCCGCAAAGCAACAAAATGTATATATTGTATATATGTAAATATACCCACTGTACACACATACTAGGGTCAATTTAGACTGGAGCCAATCAACCTACCAGCATGTCCTTTGGAGTGTGGAAGGAAACCAGAGTAACCCATTTCTTTGAAGCACTATGGTGCTCCTCAGCTGCTGCAAGTTTTAGTCTAGGTTCACAACTATGCAGCTGCGCTTGATGCGTTTTCAGGCACGTTGTGTAGTGCATTTTTACCGGGCTAAGGAGGTTGCCAAGGAGGGGCCCGGTAAGCCAGCCGCCGCGTCCTTAACAACTGATGAGTCCGATATCATTGAATGGCCACACCCCGTGACTATATAAGGTGCGCCGGACAGCGGGGTCCTCACAATGGAGGAAAGCAGCTTCAGGATAAGAGCGGCTTTTTGTTTAGCAGGTAACCGGCGGCGAAGAAGAAGACAGCTCCGTGGAAGGACAGCTCCGGGCTTCTTATTTAATAAAGGACTTAACAAAATACGAGAGCCGGTTTTTGACAACATTTCAGTTTTTGTTTTTTGTGAATGGGTAGGGGTACGATGTGCCCGATACCCATTCGCATAGGAGGGGGGGGGGGGACTGGGGGCCCCCCCTTGTTAATGGGGGCTTTCAGACCCCGACAACCACCCACCTGCCACAAAGCACCCCCCACGTTGAGGGCATGCGGCCTGGTATGGTTCAGGAGGTGGGCACACGCTCGTCCCCCTCCCTTTCCTGAACTACTGGGCAGCATGCTCAAATAAGGGTCTGGTATGGACCTGGTGGGCAGGGAAGACCACTGACAGCTGATGACTTTGGTTGTTGAGAATGCAGCGGCCAGCTTCCCGGCCCCTTCCTTAGCAACCAGCTATATACATTTTTATTTTTATTTATTTTTTACGGAAAAATAAAAAATGCAAAACACATCAACAATCGCACCACAAACACTTTCGTTTTTGGTGCGATTCTATTGAAGTCTATTACCCGCAAATCGCAGGGAAAAAGTCCAACCCTTTCCAAATACGCAACTAAAAAACGCATAGGTGCAAGGAGCAAAATGCTGCCAACATTGCCAAACGCTGTGGCTCTTCCTCCTGGCACAAATACGTCCTGTAGTCCAGTACGGGCCAGGGAGGGGAACTACATCAAGTGGTGAAAGAAGTGATTATTCACTTTGAATACTTACAGCGGCTGAGTAGCAGCAAAACTGTGGAGTTCAAAGACATGGGCCACCATAAAAGGTTGTACTTAGGAGGTACACTTTGCAAGGGACCCTGTGGTAATAGGGTCAATTAAAACAAACCTGTTGCTTTGCTCTGAACAGAAGCACAGAACCTGGGGCCCTCCAGCGGTTGTGGAACTACATTTCCGATGAGGCATTGCAAGGCTGGAAGTTACAATTACTCCCAGAGGCATGATGAGACTTGTAGTTCTGCAACAGCAGGAGGGCCCCAGGTTCCCTACCCCTGCTTTAAAGGGTAAGGCCATTAAAAACAAGTGTTTCTGGTTCAAATAGATTCCTGCAAGTTGTATCACATGCAGCCTTCCTGTATCGCTTGAAAAAATGAGGGGTTAGGCTCCATTCACACTTGTAAAACTCCAAAGTCATGCAACCAGGACGCAACTTTGACCACTAATAATGGACAACTGTTACACATTCAGGTGACACTTTCATGTGACTTTTGAGAGTTAAAGTGTTGCTAAACCCACAACAGTAAAATCAGTCTGTATATGCTGTAAAGCATGCTGGTTATACTCGCTGTGGAAACTAAGGGGTTAATCCTCCACATTGTGTGAAAAGGCCGTTTGATCCGGTGTTCTGCCGAGAAACGTCCCCCCGGCGGATTCTGCCCCCACCTGTACTGTGCAGGCGCGGTACTTGCACAGTACGAACGTGAATGAGATTCCGAAAATAGCCGAACGTGTATAGCCGAGAGTCAGCTCTTGACGGGGCCTGCGTGGACCTAGCTGTCTCTCAGCTCTACATGTTTGGCTATTTTCGGAGGCAAGCGCCGCGCCTGCGCAGTACAGAGCAGGCAGAATCCGCTGGGGGGCAATTCCCGGCAGGACACCGGTCTTCTGATCCTCAAGCCATCTCCTGATGGAACAGAGCCATGGGACATGCTCAGTTTGGTGTGTATTGCTAGAGAGATTTTTCTTCTTTCCTTGGGGAGAGTGCATGTGATGGGCACAGGGCCAATCCGCACTGTCCAGAGGGTCAGGGATCCTTCAGCCTCATAGGACAATTCGGGGAGAAAGAAAACTCCAAGCTTTAACCAGCACTCGGCCGGACACTGATAGAAGTCACAAGACTGCTATATACTGCTGATGAGTAAGAGGTATTTAGCAGTTTATATGAACCAACATAATTGCATTTCTATGTTGTGTACTGTGGGAGACCAGATATAGTGAATGCAAGGTCCTGGGTTTAGTAACACTTTAACATTGAAGTCTATGGCTCTCAAGTCACATGAAAGTCGTACCAAAAGGAGTGCATGAACGACATTTAAGATACTCATTGGAAAACATGGGGTACAACTGATGTCCAAAGTCGCACAAGTGTGAATGGAGCTTTAGGATGGCTTCACATTGCCCTGGTGTGGTCCTGAAGCTTTGGGCCAAGCCCAACTAACTCACTGGTTTCATCAGTGTTAGCTCTGCTTTCCCATAGACTTCTATAATGTCCTGCGGTTTAAGTGCAGTTTCAGAAAGCACACAAATGATGCAGCATGCAGGAGTTTTGATGTGCTTTCTGAAACGACACCAAAACCACAGGACCTCATAGAAGGATATGGGAAAGTGCAGCTAATCCACATGAAAAGCATGGGTTAGCTGTGCTTTAGCAAAAGTGACGTGTGAAGCCACCCTTAGGCTCCATTCACACCTGGGCGATTTGAATGGCCGCAATTTAGGATCGCAGCAAAACGTGGGACACGTTTGCCATGCCATTATTTCTTAATAGCACCCAAAAACGCAATGCGATTTTGCTACATGACAAATCACTGCAAAATCTCGGGACGCATGTTGCTCAAAAGAAGATCCGAAACTTTTTCTGGGCAACACACATCCTGCGATTTAGTTTGCGCGATATGGCATGCAGCAAAGATCGCACTGTGTCCAGGGTGCCGTTGAGAAATGGCATCGCACACGCGTCCCGTGTTTTGTCGTGAATCAAATCGCCGAGATGTGAATGGAGCCTTAAAGTGTTACTAAACGCACAACAGTAAAATCTGTCTGTATATGCAGCATAGCATGCTTGCTCTACTCACTGTGGAACCTAAGGGGTTAATCCTCTGCATTGTGTAAAAATACTGTTTTATCCTGTATGCACTGTCTATCTGGGGAAGGCCAGCTAACACAGGCAGAGCAGCCGACCTGCACATGCTCAGTTGTGTCTTATGCTGGACAGACCAGTATCTTGTTCTCAGAGCTAGCCAGGTCATATGATATTGACATCACACATGTGGGCGTGTATACAGGATGCAGTGAAAGTCTCCTCCTTCCTGAACCCTCAGCACTAAAGAAACTGTGCAGTTTATCATGTAACCAAGGTATACAGATCATCCAAAAAGGTATATAGTGGCAGTATTTTAATGTAAAAAGAAGATTTATAAGCTGTGGGCACTGTGGGGGGGGGGGGGGGAAATCAGATGAACTATTTTCATATTACTGGGTTTAGCAACACGAATGTCTACATCTGGTTAGCCAGGTCCACACACCAGCCATGGCTATTATAAAAAAAAAAGGACATTTACATTTTATTTAGCAATTATAAATGTTGGAAATATTTCCCATCATTTCCCATCTAGAAGAGAAATATCCCAAATAGGGACAGACACACAGACAGACACACACATTCCAATAGAGGTTTTAACCCTTCCCGGCAACATAAAAGCCTAAATTTCTGGTTGGAACAATGTTTTGTGTACGTTTCATGGGGTATCAAACCTAAAATGTCGATATTTTCAGCTTTAATGCAGACCTGTTCAAGGAACACACAGGCTGCCAATGCTGACCAGCTGCCTACTTGTCATTTTGACCCAGTGTCTATGTTTTAAAGAACTGCCCTAGAATAAGTTTGCCATTTTGACTTTACTTGGACATTCTAAATGACATGAGATCGTATTCTTAGAAAAATGTCAGCAATAGCAGCCCCTAAATTTATCTGTGCGGGATTCCTTTGAAAAACACCACAAAATCAAGATTGACCTGGGATGAAATAATGTACATTACATTCAAAGTTCAAGTGCTGCAATGCTTTTGCCATTTTTGTCATCACCTGACACAGAATTGGGAGTTTTCCTGACCATCATCACGCCAAGGGTGGAAATTTAGCAGCACAAGATCTCTCAGACAAGGGATAAAAAGGGCACAGGTAAATACACATACCTCCACTTACCTCACTCTCACTGAAAGATCTTTGATTGCTGGTGTATTGAAATATATGTTTTGCCACCCCATTAGTCCAATAAAGAAGGCATAACAATGATGGTCAATTAGTTTATTCTACAACATAGCTGTCTAGGGCCTATCACATGCAGCTTGATTTTCAGGCAATTCAGCAGAAAATTCAAGGCACGGGTGGCCAGCATTTTTAAGACGACTTGTCAAAAGAGTGGGGTGGAAGTAGTCAGCCGAACAGTAAATATCCAATCAGATGGAGTCACTGTTGAAGTATTCTGTGGCTGTCAGAATGCAATAGCCAGTGGGGAAAATTCCTTCATTCACATGGGAGTACTATAGCGCATGCCCATGCAAGAGCAGTGTTTGCTGCAAGGGGATGCACAGGTGTTCGTGTAAATCTGTGCAGGGAGCCCCATTACTGTCACTTGGGATGCAGTGGCTGCACAGACACAGCTTCTGCAGCCCAATTTCAGCTGTGTGGGTGAAGGGCCCCAAATGCAGACAGTATGCATTTAGGGCCATGCACAAAATCCAAGCATGGATAGATAATCTATACATGAATGGTTAGCCTTACTGGCAGCCTGTAGAGTGGCAACAGAGAACTGCAAGACAGCAGCAATATGGGGCTTACTCTTGCTGACAGTGACAACAGGACTTATTTTTCTAGCACAGACAATAGGGAATGAGGGGGATAAAGCAGCACAGTATGCAGGCAAGTAGAGGGGTCCGCGAGGATGGAGCTTCCTGGAAGGGGTTATGTTATCCCTTTTATATACATGGCCTTTCTAAGTTTTATTATGAAATGTATGACTGTCCTCATCTTACACCCTTGCTTTTCCAGCCCTGCATAAGACTTGGATGCTTCATACAGGCTGAACAAGTCAGAAGAGTTTTAGATGCAGCCCTCCACCTACCCTACTACAAAATGGTTTGCCTTGGGCCCTTTTAATAAAGAATTCACTAGTTCCCCGCCATCATTTAGCTTTGTCCATTTGCGATTGGCGGCTTGACAGAACTTGAAATTCTGGAAAAACCCATCACATTTTTGGAGTGCAGAGAAATTAATGAATGTTCACAGTGGTAGAAAACTTCACTTTAAAACGTACCTTTAGGTAAGCCTATAATAAAGCTTACCTGTAGGTACAGTGAATGTCTCAAACTTGCAGTGTTTAGGAAATATTTACACTTAAAGCAGCCAGTGACGTGACCAGCACATGCATACTGTGGTTTAAATTGACAGCATTCAATTCAGGAGCGCTGTACCACGGCACTCACTCATGCAACAGCCAAACGGCCGGAGAGTGCAAACCCGGAAAGGAAGACCAAGGGAAGATGAAACCACTGACAGCGCGCTGCTATAGGGCTTTGTTTTAGGGAAAGTCTGTCACAATGTGCTAGTATGTGGTGCATACTAGCACATTATGGCTTAATGGATACGTTAACCTAAAAAAAAAAAAAAAAAAAAAAAAAAAAAAAAAAAAACACACTTACACACTTAGCAGGGAAAGAAAAAAAGTGCTTTTTGTTTTGTTTTTTTACCAAGAGCCTGAAAAGCATTGCCTATCAGTGTAAGCTGTTGGCTTGTACCTCGTATGAGCAGGCAGTAACACAATGACAGGAAGAAGCAATGAACTACCCAGAGCATTCAACAGCGCCATGGGAGTTCATTGAGAACTACAAAAGCAAACAGCCGCAAAAGGTACTTTTAGTTCTCCCCTCTGAATAAATGGCGTGGCCGGGTGGGCCAAACCCAGCACTGTTCCATTAAAAATAAAAATTGTGACAGTGAGTTCAGGGAGAAGATCCCTGGCTCGCTGTCACTAGAGGGGGCAGGCCGCAGCAGTGGGAACATGTTCCACCTTAAAAATGGGTAAAACATGTTTTTCCCCCCCAAAGATGACTTTATCCTTAATACCAGTGGTTCTCAGTCCTCAAGTACCCCCAACGGGCCATGTTTTCAGGTTTTTCCCCTTTACTTTGCACAGCTGCTTTAAAATCGTTATTAATGACATGGTATTGATAAGAGCCATTTTATCTAAGGGAAGTTCCCAAAACATGGCCTGTTGGGGGTACTTGAGGACTGGAGGTGGAGAACCACTGCTTTAAGCCTCATGCCCACTGACGTTTTTACAGCTGCGTTTTTTAGAGCTTAAAAACGCCTGTCCATGTTATTGTAAATAAATATATATATATATATATATATTTTTTTTTTAAAAAAACAAAAACGTCGGAGCTAAAAACGCAACCGCGCGTTAGTGCGCGTTTTTTGACGCTCGCGTTTTTTTCCTGCCTAATTCTGACGCTGAGGAACGCACTGGTCCTGGCTTTTTTTACAGCTTAAAAACGTCTATGCTATTTGCAGCTCAAAAATGTCTAGGTGGGCATGAAGCTATAGACTAACATGGACAGGCGTTTTTAAGCTGTAAAAAACGCTCAAAAACGCGGCTGTAAAAACGTCCGTGGGCATGAGGCCTTAAACCACCACGCTCTTTTTATTTATTTTTTTATTCCATAACAAGTGAAGGTGACCTTTTAAATTGTAAATATAATCTTCAGGCAAGTAGAAAAGGTATTAAAGAAAAATTACTTTCTTTTTTAGGCATCAAGAAAAACTGCTTTAGCAAATAGTGATGCATGTGAGTCACAAACAAGAGTAAACAGGTTAACATAATCTAATCTAGGTGTATAAAAACAAGAAACTACACCAACAATCTACAAAGTCAGCCTATTCAAGAATCAAATTGCTGAGCAACTCCTTGCCAACAACTTGTCCTTAAAAGCCACCAGCTAATATGTTCATATGACACAGTGTATTATGATCATCTTTTATAGGTGTGCATGTAATTATATATATATATATTCACCATTCAGTACTTTTGAAGTAATTATTTCACCAACAGAAGGCTCTTATTTCCTATCTTTAACTGGGCCGATTAGGCACGATACAGGCATAGAATTCTAACAAAAGAGACTTCTATTAATATACCGGTACATGGAAGTGATCAATAAAAGGGCCTCATATTTTTTAGGCCATGTCAACAGTATAAAAAAGTGCACATCAAAAAAAAAAAAAAAAAGTGAAAACCTCAAATTGTCGGGCTTCATGCCAATACGCAGACATCTCTACATCATTAGCGAGTAGTAAACGCTGGGTAAAGAAATTTCGGGAAATGTAGTGAACCTTCTACATGAAAACTAGTAGAGGTAATGACTAAGCGCTGATCTTTGCGTGAAACGCGTCTACCTTTTTGTCCCCTGCTCCATCTGTCAACCACCGGTCATATGCAATAAAAGGATTTTTGGAAGTGCAGCCGTCCGGAATTATTTCTTCACTACATGAAACTAGTATTCCAGACTGTGTAGTAACAAGCCCTGGGTGGCATAATGTAAATGTATTGCACACATTAGTATATTCTCTCATGTGTACTGAAGAGCCAACACAAAAACTGCAATGTCATAGTTAAACAACATTTCTATTACCAGAGGCAAATAGCAACAGATCTCAGAATGTAGGATGATTTACAGCATGCCAGGAAATCTACACATTTGTAGAATGCACGTCTCCTGTTCCACCACACAGCATGCAAATTTATGCTGGAGTTAGACATGAAAAACTTTACACCATTCAGCTACAGCTCCCTGTCTAAGCACCGACAGTGAAAATCACCGTACTGTACGCATAAAAACGGCAGAAGCACTGAATATTTTTTTTAAAGAGAAAAATACAAGTATTGTTCAACAAATACCCCAAAATTGTAACCCATAAGAGATGGATGGCCCCCCCGGTGACATAGGAGAGGAAGATGTCGGTGCAGGACATGGAATGCAGCGCAGTAAAGCCCTACAGAGCCCGGAGTCGCTGGGCAGATGAGTACTTCTTGAGCATAACCCCCACATAAAAACTAAGACGGGATGGAGAAAAAACGATTTGAACGGAGGGGTGGAGTGAAATTCCTCCCTTGCAGAGGGACTGCACCTGCACAGCAGTGGTAATTTAGTCGACTAAAATGACTAAAACAATTGAGACTAAAATACGACAAACTAAAATGGCATTTTAGTCAAAAGACTAAAATGGGACTAAAATGTAATTTGACTTGAAAATTAACACTGGTCTGTAGTGCATGTTCATACCTCAATGCCATAATTAATAACATATTCGATTCTTCACTCCAGCAGTTTATAATGAGTTTGGAAATTGGAGAAATGTTAACTAATGCATTACAATTTAATTACACCCATTAGATTTTAGTAGACTAAAATGAGTTTTAGTCGACTAAAATCTACTGGAGATTTAGTCGACTAAATATGACTAAAACAATTGCAGAAGACTAAAATGGGACTAAAACTAAAATGCCATTTTAGTCCCAAGACTACAGCCTCGTACACACGGCCGAGATTCTCGTCGAAAAAAACATGTCGTTTTTTTCGACGAGATTCTTGGACAAGAAACTTGTCCCGGCCGAGTGTACACACGCTCGATTCAAAGAACCCGCAGTTCTTTGAATGGAGCGTACGCGGTGACGTCATCGACTACGACGAGCATGCGCTTGTCACATTCGATGCCGTCGCCGCCATCTTGGTATACCCTACGTATGCCTAGGAAGCTACCGCGCATGCGTCGAATTCATTTCGAACATGCGCGGGCTTCCAGGAGGACAGGTAAGTGTACACACACTCACTTTTCTCGTCGAGAAACATGCCGACGAGAAAATAGAGAGCAGGTTCTCTATTTTCTCGTCGAGATTACTTGTCGGTTTTCTTGACGAGAAACCATACACACGAACGAGTTTCTCGGCAAGACATCTCTGCCAGCAAGTTTCTTGCTGGTTCTTGCCGAGAAACTCGGTCGTGTGTACGAGGCCTAAGACTAAAAACTAAATCGAAATTTGCTGCCAAAATTAAACACTGCTGCACAGCAAGGGTTCACTACTCGTTTATGTCTAATGCTGGCCATACACTATACGAGAAAAATCGGACAAACCCATTTTCGAAAAAAAAATGAACATTCAGCCGTGAGCGCAAACGATAGTGCCATCATGTAATGACCGATAAATTGTTCAGTGGACATATATGAATCATTTTTTTGTTCGTTTTTTCTTTACATATACCTAGTGCAGACAGTTCAGACAGGAAACACATTAACCTTTCAATTTATCGTTCATGCGGCAGAAAATTTCCAAACTTCTTCGTTTTTTCGGCTCAAAAACGTCCCAACGATTATCGATTATGTGCCCATTAACTGGCCGAAAAAACGAACAAACTGTCTAAATGACTGGATTTCAGATGACTTTTCGTATAGTGTATGGTCAGCATAAGGCTGGATACACGTTATACAATTGTTGTTCAATTTCCTTTAGATTTACCTTCAACTATAGCGTGCATGGGGTTGTCCAATTGGATACAAAGTGAAAGTGTTTAGGTTTGACCTCATTATATGGTTTTGGTAAATCTAAAGATTTTATAGTGTGTAGCTAGCCTTAGGAATGGAAAAGCACTTACTTGATCCTCCACTTAACACAAAAAAAAAAAAGTTTAGAAAATAGGTTTATGAAGATGAAATCATTGACAAACAGCTTCAGTGGGAAGAGTAACTGAAGAGACTTATAAATGCTTCTCCAACATTGACCTTGGTGGAGCATTCTGCCCCAGACTTCATTCTACAGATCAGATGACACTGCTGTGGTGTTCTCTGCTTGTTTAGAAGTGAAACTGCAAGAGTAAGCCCTGTACAAGCAGAACAAGGATCTGCTATCCATGAACTGCCAGTGCTGGACAGATCATAAAACGTCAATAATTCTGAGATTCCAAGCTTATCATGGCTTACTACTATACATAGGTCAGGTGTGAGATTTGGTAAAGAATTGTCCTATCTTACCCAAGATCTCAAGGATCATATTACTGTGGTCCTGTACATACCACAAGGCAATTCAAAGCAACGCAATTCCTCCGATGAGTTCATAGTGCAGCCAGCATTCAGGACCAAATGAATGACCACACATCAAAAAAACTCAAATCAAAATTTGATAGGAGGATGCCCCTTTCTTAGGGGTGTACCACAATCCCTGGATGGGTACCATGCTTCATAACTTTCAAGTTTCCAACAAAACACTATTACAACCTGCTTTAAAAGAACTGTAAAAATCAGCAAGGCGACTGACACCACTCCTAGCCCTACACCACTCCTAGCCTGAAGATTTCAACCAAGGTGGAAAATCCCCTTAACCACTTCAATACCATGCACTTATACAGCTTCCTGCCCAAGGCAATTTTGAGCTTTCAGCGCTGTCGCAATTTGAATGACAATTGCGCGGTCATGCTACACTGTACCCAAACAAATTTTTTATCATTTTGTTCCCACAAATAGAGCTCTCTTTCGGTGGTATTTGATCACCTCTGCGATTTTTATTTTTTGCGCAACAAATAAAAGAGCGAAAATTTTTAAAAAAACGATGTTTTTCTTTGTTTCTGTTAATTTTTTTGGTAAATAAGTACCTTTTCTACTTCAATGACGGGCACTGATAAGGCGGCACTGAAGGGCACCAATGAGGTGGCACTGATATGCGGCACTGATAGGTGGCACAGTTGGGCACTAGTAGGTGGCACTGATGGACACTAGTAGGTGGCACTGCTGCCTAGCAATGCCAGCCACCACACATTTGTTTCTTGACATGATCGTGCCAGTCAGTGCCCATGTGTGGTCACTGATTGGCATTATATATATATATATATATATATATATATATATATATATATATATATTTTACTACATGTGGATGGCCATGGGGGCCATCCAGATGCTTAGGGCTTCCCTGGTGGTCCTTGGGGGCTTCCCTGGTGGTCCAGTGTGGGTATCCGAGGGGGGGCTGCGCTGATAAACAATCAGCGCGAACCCCCCTGTCAGGAGAGCCGCCGATCGGCTCTCCTCTACTCGCGTCTGTCAGACGCGAGTGAGGAAGAGCCGATCAACGGCTCTTCCCGTTTACTTCCTGATCAGCCGTGATTCGACACGGCTGATCACATGGTAAAAAGCCTCCGACGGAGGCTTTTTACCGAGATCAGTGTAGCGGTGGGTCAGACTGACCCACCGCTCCACCGATCGCCGCGATGCGCGCCCCCGGCGGCTGTTATCCCGCAGGACGTCATATGACGTCCAGTGTGGATAACAGAACCACTTCCCGGACGTCAATTTGCTATTGACTGGGCGGGAAGTGGTTAAGGAGGAAGTAATACTTTTTTTTTTTTTATATTGTTTAGGTTCTGATGGGAGACTGTGCAAAGTTTGTCAGGTATGCAAGGACTGATGTGCATGGCCCCAAACACAAAGTGCATGGCCCTGCACGCCAGTCAAACTCAGGTGAGTTGGCATCACCGTAGCATCGCTTTTGACCAACATTGGCTGCTCTGCAAACATTAAGACTACGTTTAGACATAGGTCTAAACTGCCACGCCTCTGAAAAATGACCTGCGTTCAGATCGCTCAAGTTCGACAGTTGGGGGGGGGGCGCTACGACTCCTCACCAAATGTTTTAACCCCTCAAATGTTGCACCAAAGCACCGCAACTATGTGTATCGCACGCAGTTGTGGGCATTTGCAGCCCATTCCTATTCACTTGAATAGATCACATTCAAGCGGCACATCTTGTTATGTGATCACCTCTGTCCACTGCCTTTGCAGCTTAAGGGGGATGGTTGGGGGGGGGCATTAAATAAAATAAACCTACCTTCCTGTTTGCAATCCACTGAAATGTACACGGAGGTGCGCAGCTGTTTACATTTCAGATGCAGTGCAATTTGCCAGGATGAAAGGTCATCCATAACCTAGAAGAAGCTGGGGAGAAGGTGCTGGTGTGGGGCCTTGTGGGTGTCACACATGTGAGCATTCTTTATTCTCATACTATACAATTATATATTTATTCTTATAGTAGAAGAATTCATGCCTTTAACCACTCAACAACCACCTGCCGACAAATAACGTCGACAAGGTGGTTGCTTAACTCTGGGAGGACGTTATACAACGTCCTCCCAGAATCGCGCTCCCGCGCGCCCCCTGGGGCACGCACACAGGAATCTCCGTGACCGCCGGGTCCAGAGGACCCGGCGCATCACGAATCGCGGTAAATCGCTGCTGATAGCGGCCGTTTACCACGTGATCGCTCCGTCAAATGACGGAGCAATCACTTGTAAACAGACCGGCGTCATGTGATGACGCCGGTTCCTCCCTCCCCTCTCTGTACCGATCGGTACAGTGTGAGAGGAGAGGGGAGGGAGCGGATCATGTCAGCTCCCTCCCCCATGTCAGAACATGTCAGCTGTGGGCTGGATCTGTAACAATTGCAGTCACAGATCCAGCCATCCATCCATCTCTGCAAATTACCCTGCGCAATACCCCCTGCGCAATACCCCGCAATAACCACTTCCCGCCCGCCGGCCATCATATGACGTCCTTGACTTTGTGCGGGGATATCTGAATGATGCTTGCAGCTACAGGCATCATTCAGATATTAGCTTTTTCAGCCGGCGATTCCCTACACCATAACAATCATAGCAGCTGTTCCGCCGCTTAATCATTCTTACGGGAGGCGAGAGGGGATGTTCCCCCCCCCTCCGGTGCTTCTACCGACTCACCGCTATGATCAAAGCCAGGATTTTTTTTTTTTAGGCTTCCCAGCCTAGGAGGTGAGATGTGGGGTCTTATTGACACCATATCTCACTGTAAAGAGGACCTGTCATGCCATATTCCTATTACAAGGGATGTTTACGTTCCTTGTAATAGGTATAAAAGTGATCAAAAAAATTTGGGGGCGGAAAAACATGTCAAACTAAAATAAAGTAAAATGAACAATAAAAAAAAATTATATATATATATATTTTTTAAGCGCCCCTGTCCCCGTGAGCTCGCATACAGAAGCGAACGCATACGTAAGTCCCGCCCACATATGAAAACGGTGTTCAAACCACACGTGAGGTATCGCCACGAACGTTAGAGCGAGAGCAATAATTCTGGCCCTAGACCTCTTCTGTAACTCAAAACATGTAACCAGTAAAAATATTTAAAACGTCGCCTATGGGGATTTTTAAGTAGCGAAGTTTGGCGCCATTCCACGAGCGTGTGCAATTTTGAAGGGTGACATGTTAGGTATCTATTTACTCGGCGTAACTTCATCTTTCACATTATGCAAAAACATTGGGCTAACTTTACTGTTTTTTTTTTTGTTTTTGTTTTTTTTTTAAGCACAAAACATTTATTTTCCGTAAAAAACACGTTAAAAAAATTGCTGCGCAAATATCGTGCGAGATAAAAAGTTGCAACGGCCACCATTATATTCTCTAAGGTCTTTGCTAAAAAAAACATATATAATGTTTTGGGGTTCCATGTAATTTTCTAGCAAACAAATGATGATTTTTACATGTAGGAGAGAAATGTCAGAATTGGCCTGGGTGCTCCAGAACGCCTGAAGGTGCTCCCTGCATGTTGGGCCTCTGTATGTGGCCACGCTGTGT
Source organism: Rana muscosa (assembly GCA_029206835.1). NCBI lineage: Eukaryota > Metazoa > Chordata > Amphibia > Anura > Ranidae > Rana > Rana muscosa. Next base: position 671,110,677 of record CM055118.1, read on the forward strand.
AAAAGTCTCACACATGTGGTATCGCCATACTCGTGAGGAATAGCAGAATGTGTTTTGGGGTGTAATTTGTGGTATACATATGCTGTGTGTGAGAAATAACCTGCTAATATGACAATTTTGTAAAAAATAAAAAAATCTTGATATTGCAAAGAATTGTGGGAAAAAATGAGAACTTCAAAAAACTCACAATGCCTCTTTCTAAATACCTTGGAATGTCTTCTTTCCAAAAAGGGGTCATTTGGGGGGTATTTGTACTTTTCTGGCATGTTAGGGTCTCAAGAAATGAGATAGGCCGTCAGTACTTCAGGTGTGATCAATTTTCAGATATTGGCACCATAGCTTGTGGACTCTATAACTTTCACAAAGACCAAATAATATCCACCAATTTGTACTTATTTTTACCAAAGATATGTAAAAGTATAAATTTGGGCCAAAATTTATGAAGAAAAATACTAATTTGCTAAATTTTATAACAAACGAAAAAAAAATCATTTTTTTTACAGAATTTTCAGTCTTTTTTCTCTTATAGCGCAAAAAATAAAAAAAACCCAACAGTGATTAAATACCACCAAAAGAAAGCTCTATTTGTGTGAAAAAAAGGACAAAAAATTCATATGGGTACAGTGTTGTATGACTGAGTAATTGTCATTCAAAATGTGAGAGCACCGAAAGCTGAAAATTGGTCTGGTTATTAAGGGGGTTTAAGTGCCCAGTGGTGAAGTGGTTAATTCCACTTTAAGGTTTAAAACAGGTGCCGAGAAGGCAAGATATTACCTCCCAGTCAACCTCTGAAAAGCAATTCACAACATCTCTTTACGAAGGGGTTAGGGGATGCAGCAATTAAGCCCTTAAAATAGAATTCCAGGAAATAACTAATCTTAAAAAATCTCCTACCCCCCCCCCCCCCATGTCAACCTGTGTAAGGCCGGCGATACACAGTTCGAATCACGGCTGTTGAACCGCCCGAGATGCGAGACATTAATGGGCAGGTTGAAAGTTCCAAGTTGATTGATCGATCAACTTGGGTACAACCAGCCTGACAGGATTCTCTTATAATTATCGCTAGCGGTTGCTATAGCCACTAGCGATAATCACTGTCTTCTCCTGGCGGGGAGAGAAGACAATTGCCCGGCAGGAGGGATTCCTCTGTCAGCACTGAGTGTTGATGGAGGAATCGTGCAAAATTCTTTCCGGCAATCTGTGGCTTCAGGAAAGAAATTCACAGCTTGTATGGCCTGCCTAAGGCTAGAGTCACACCTCTGTCTTGTGCAGGTGCATTTGGGAAAGCACAGCAGTCCATTCAATTGAATGGGCTGCTGTATGTGCAGAAAAATAAAGGATCTGATCCTTTTTAAAAACACACCCGCAGGGCATCCGCATGGTGCTGCGGCACTATTAAGAATGGCATCTTTGCACGTCTGCTAAAGAGCAGTGCGTTCTCTCTAAGGGTTGGAAACCAGTGCAATTATGAATCAGTTCCTGGCCAGCAAAATGTGTGAGCCTTGGCTAAGACAGATCTGCATGCTTGCCTATTTTCAGCTCGCTCCAGTCACAAGACCTCCTACGTCAGCCAGCACCGGCTGCAGGAGAGGAGAGAGCCCTTGACAGCGGCTGGTAATGCCTGGGAGCTGTGACATCACCCATGGTGCAGTCGTTGCTGGTGCTCCATCCTCTCCCCTGCAGCTGGCACTGGCTGGGGAGATCATGTGAGCAGAATGGCCTGAAAAAAGGGAAGTACACAGATGCTTCTTACACAGGATGGTCAGTATAGGCATTTGGAAGTGGTGCATTTTCAGGATTAGTTATATCCTGGAGTTGTACAATGTATGGGGCCCCTGTACTCCAGGTGCAGAGGTCACCCCACGTGTATGGAGATCCAACACAGAGAAACCCTGGAAAGCACTTCCTGGTGTCAGGGAAGCCCTACTAATAAGGACTCTATATACAATGCCTGCTACATGAGTGTGATGGTCAGTCATCAGTGACACCAGTGAGGCAGAAATTTCTCAATGAGCCCTGAGCACCCCCCTGGGGGGCACCCCACAGTGACACCAGCGCCCCCCTGCAGTGACACCAGCACCCTTCCTGGAGTGACACCAGCACCCCCTGGGGGGCACCCTGCAGCAACACCAGCACCCCCCTGCAGTGACACCAGCGGCCCTGCAGTGACAGCAGCCCTCCCCTGGGGGGCACCCTGCATTGACACAAGCGCCCTTCCTGGAGTGACAGCAGCACCCCAATTGGAGGCACCCTGCAGCGACAGCAGCGCCCCCTGGAGGCACCCCTGCAGTGACAGCAGCGCCTCCGCAGTGACAACAGCGCCCCCTAGAGGCACCCCCGCAGTGACAGCAGCGCCCCCTAGAGGCACCCCCACAGTGCCCCCTAGAGGCACAGCGCCCCCCGCAGTGACATCGGCGCCCCCCTGGAGGCACCCCTGCAGTGCCCCCTAGAGGCACAGTGCCCCCTGGAGGCAGCGCCCCCTGCTGTGACAGCAGCACCCCCTGGAGGCAGCGCCCCCCTGGAGGCACCCCGCATTGACACCAGCGCCCTTCCTGGAATGACAGCAGCACCAGCACCCCAATTGGAGGCACCCCGCAGTGCCCCCTAGAGGCACAGTGCCCCCTGAAGTGACAGCAGCACCCCCCTGCAGTGACAGCAGCACCCCCCTGGAGGCACCCCGCATTGACACCAGTGCCATTCCTGGAGTGAAAGCAGCACCAGCACCCCAATTGGAGGCACCCCGCAGTGACAGCAGCACCCCCCCTGGAGGCACCCTGCAGCGACAGCAGCACCCCCCGCAACAACACCAGCACCCCCTGGAGGCACCCCTGCAGTGACAGCAGCGCCCCCACAGTGACAGCAGCGCCCCCTGGAGGCACCCCGCAGTGACAACAGCACCCCCTGGAGGCAGCGGCGCCCCCTAGAGGCACCCCGCAGTGCCCCCTGGAGGCGCAGCACCCCCCGCAGTGACAGCGGCACCCCCTGGAGGCACCCCCGCAGTGACCCCTAGAGGTGCAGCACCCCCTGCAGTGACAGCGGCGCCCCCTGCAGTGACAGCGGCGCCCCCCTGGAGGCACCACCCCGCAGTGACAGCAGCGCCCCCTGCAGGCACCCCGCAGTAATATCAGTAGAAGAGGAACTCCTCACATCCTGTGTATGAGGGGAACCCTTCCTCTGGATGTCCACTCTCTCCCCCCCCCATACCTGTACGGGGGAGGCCTCCTATGACCGGACACCTTCAAATACACAGCTCAGCTCCGGCCGCCTGACCTTCACATCGCCCCCCCCCCCCCGTGCCCGGGTCACCTCGGCGGAGGAGCGCCCTCCTCACACAGGCCGTACCCCCGGCGGGTTGGCTGAGGTGAAGGCAGGCAATGGTCACCTTCCCGTGTCCTCTCACCTTGTACGAGTCGGTGGCCAGCAGAATATTGAACTGCGGTTCCCCGACCTCCATGTCTACTCCGGGTACTGTCACCATGCTTCGCGGGCACTCTGCTCCGAACAATACTGAGCCGCGCGGCGTTCCGTTCTTCTATACCTTCTCCAGTGCCAGGCCGGGGGCGGGGAGGCTGCCGTGACGTTAGAGGGGAGGGGCCGCCATCCCGAACCTATTCAACAGTAGCGATGCTCGGAAAGAGAACGGCTTCTTTTTTTGTAGGGGGCGGAGGCTTACAATAAGGTGACGTCAAATCGGCAGCCGGACTGATCGCTGATTGGCTGTCCTCGGCACACCGGGGTTCGCCTAGCAGCACGTGTGTAGGCCACGCCCACTCCAGGTCTGCCTGCTGTCAGTTTCGGTTTTAGAGAACGGGCGGAGGAGAATAAGAAATGAAAGTGGTGTGATCCTTTAATAACGCTTACTCCTTATTTCTCCCTCCATGTACAGGAGACGTGATAAACCACATCCCATGACAGGAAACCAAGCAATTCTATCAAGTATCACTTTCCTATAGATCAGGGGAGGCAGCCTGTGACAGGTGGAGATCTACCTGGGCCAAAGATCACCTGGGTGCAGCATGTGGCCGCCTCATGGATTAGAAACAGAAAGTTACAAAGAAAACGTAGAAATCTAATATAAAGCAATGGCACTGAAACTATTATTATACAAGATTTATATGGCACCAACAGTTTGTGCAGCACTTTACAATACAAGAGGGAGGATGAGGAGGGTCCTGCTCTTGGGAGCTTACAATCTAATAGGGAGGGGATGGTGGAATAAGGCCTCATGCCCACGGACGTTTTTACAGCCGCGTTTTTGAGCGTTTTTTACAGCTTAAAAACGCCTGTCCACGATAGTCTATAGCTTCATGCCCACCTAGACGTTTTTGAGCTGCAAATAGCATAGACGTTTTTAAGCTGTAAAAAAAACCCAGGACCAGTGCATTCCTCAGCGTCGGAGTTAGGCAGAAAAAAACACGAGCGTCAAAAACGCGCAAAAACGTGCACTAACGCGCGGTCGCGTTTTTTAGCTCCGACGTTTTTTTTGGGTTTTTTTTCTCCAAAAAAATAAATAAAATTTACAATAACAAGGACAGGCGTTTTTAAGCTGTAAAAAACGCAGCTGTTAAAAACGTCTGTGGGCATGAAGCCTAAGGCCTCATGCCCACGGGCGTTTTTTCAGCCGCGTTTTTGAGCGTTTTTTACAGCTTAAAAACGCCTGTCCATGTTAGTCTATAGCTTCATGTCCACCTAGGCGTTTTTGAGCTGTAAAGAGCATAGGCGTTTGTAAGCTGTAAAAAAAACCCAGGGCCAGTGCGTTCCTCAGCGTCAGAATTAGGCAGGAAAAAACGCGAGCGTCAAAAAACGCGCAAAAACGCGCATTAACGCGCAAAAAATGCGCACTAACGCGCGGTCGCGTTTTTAGCTCCAACGTTTTTTTTTTGTTTTTTTGTTTTTTTTTTTCAAAAAAAAAAAATATTTACAATAACATGGACAGGCGTTTTTAAGCTGCAAAAAACGCAGCTGTAAAAACGCCAGTGGGCATGAGGCCTAAAAGTTAAGAACTGTGATGCCTCGTACACACAACCGTTTTTCCCGGCAGGAAAACTGCCATGACAGTGAAAAACGGCCGTGTGTATGCTCCATGGCAGTTTTCCCGACGAGAAAACTGCGGGGAAACCGTCGTGTGTATGCTTTCCTGAGGGGAAAAAAACGCACATGCTCGTAAATAATTCAACGCATGCGCGGAAGCATAGAACGTCAGTTTCTCGGCTCGTCATAGTCTTTTACGTCACTGCGTTCTTGGCAATCAAAAGTTTACCGGACTTTTTTGTGACTGTGTGTATGCAAGGCAGGCTTGACAGGAATCCCGTCGGGAAAACCATCAGTTTTTTTCCTGATGGGAAAACTGGTCGTGTGTACGAGGCATGAGGGATGAACTGATGGGAGAAATAGAAGATTCGGTTATTAGCTGAAGGCAGGATAGGCATGAGTTTTCAGGGATTGCTTAAAAGTGGACAGAGTAGGAGATAGCCGGACAGATTGGGGTAGTGAGTTCCAGAGGATGGGAGAGCCTCTGGAGACAAGCATGGGAGGAGGAGACAAGAATGAAGGAAGAAATTGGCTGCACACCGACGTGATTGAAGTCCATTTATTGAATATTCCATGCAAACAATGACACACACCACGTGTTACTCATCACTTTGAGGTGTGCTACTGACATTCCTTAAATAGGCCCACACACCCATGTCCACAGGTGTGGGTGGGTATCAGTAGACACACACCAGTGTTGCCAACCGCCCTTAATTTATGGGCAGCTCATAAACTTAAGCCCATTTTCGAGCTGCCCGTAAATGTCTGTTACGGGCACCGCTGCCTATGCAACTGCGCATGGAAGCCGGCTGGGCTCGGGAAAGCTCGTACACATCCGGCCGGGCGGCCCATGCACAGTAATATAATTGCCCCGCCTGGCGCCATTTTTGAATAGAAGCCAGTCCTCTTGGCTGTGCCGCGGCATCACCGGCCTAGTGCACTCGCCACAGCACAGCAGTCAGCAGAGGAGGACTGGAGCCGAGGAGGGGTGAGGAGACAGGAGCGTGAGACACTGACTGTGTGTAGGGGATAGCAAACAGGGGGCAGAGGAGGATGATATTACTGGGGGGGGGGGTGCAGGGTACAGAGGAGGACACTGATGTGAAGAGGTAAATGTGGACAGAGGAGAAAGCTACTGTGAGGACCATGTCCGCAGTCTCTATTCTCTTCCTGTATCATGTCTGCAGCCTCTGTCCACCTCCTGTATCGCATCCGCAGCCTTTGTCCACCTCCTGTACCATGTCTGCAGCCTCTGTTCACCTCCTGTATCATGTCCGCAGCTTCTGTTCACCTTCTGTATCATGTCCGCAGCTTCTGTTCACCTTTTGTATCATGTCCGCAGCCTCTGTTCACCTCCTGAATCAAAACCGCAGCCTCTGTCCACCTCCTGTATCAAAACCGCAGCCTCTGTCCACCTCCTGTATTGTGTCTGCAGCCTCTGTCCACCTCCTGTATCGTGTCCGCAGCCTCTGTCCACCTCCTGTATCGTGTCCGCAGCCTCTGTCCACCTGTATCATGTCCGCAGCCTCTGTCCACCTCCTGTATCATGTCCGCAGCCTCTGTCCACCTCCTGTATCATGTCCGCACTCTCTGTCCACCTCCTGTGGAGAGGTAAATGTGGACAGAGGAGAAAGCTACTGTGAGGGGGATGAGAACCATGTCCGCAGCCTCTGTCCACCACCTCCCATATCATGTCCGCAGCCTCTGTCCACCCCCTGTATCATGTCCGCAGTCTCTGTCCACCTCCTGTATCATGTCCGCAGCCTCTGTCCACCTCCTGTATCATGTCCGCAGCCTCTGTCCACCCCCTGTATCATGTCCGCAGCCTCTGTGCACCTGTATCATGTCCGCAACCTCTGTTCACCTCCTGTATCATGTCCGCAGCTTCTGTTCACCTTTTGTATCATGTCCGCAGCCTCTGTTCACCTCCTGAATCAAAACCGCAGCCTCTGTCCACCTCCTGTATCAAAACCGCAGCCTCTGTCCACCTCCTGTATTGTGTCTGCAGCCTCTGTCCACCTCCTGTATCGTGTCCGCAGCCTCTGTCCACCTCCTGTATCGTGTCCGCAGCCTCTGTCCACCTGTATCATGTCCGCAGCCTCTGTCCACCTCCTGTATCATGTCCGCAGCCTCTGTCCACCTCCTGTATCATGTCCGCACTCTCTGTCCACCTCCTGTGGAGAGGTAAATGTGGACAGAGGAGAAAGCTACTGTGAGGGGGATGAGAACCATGTCCGCAGCCTCTGTCCACCACCTCCCATATCATGTCCGCAGCCTCTGTCCACCCCCTGTATCATGTCCGCAGTCTCTGTCCACCTCCTGTATCATGTCCGCAGCCTCTGTCCACCTCCTGTATCATGTCCGCAGCCTCTGTCCACCCCCTGTATCATGTCCGCAGCCTCTGTGCACCTGTATCATGTCCGCAACCTCTGTTCACCTCCTGTATTATGTCCGCAGCCTCTGACCATCTCTTGTCTTTTATCATATCTTCAGTCTCTGAGGGGGGGTCTGAAGAGGAGAGCGCCGCAGGGATGGGGGTCTTCGGAGGCGTCAGACATGTGTGGACTGTGGAGAGGACACTATAGGATAAAACCAGAGCCGCCAAGCTGGAGCCGTCTGACTGAGCCCTACACAGTGCACCTGAGAGGAGGTCAGTGACAGCGCCACCAGGCCAGTCTGGGGGGGGGGGGGGGGTTGCTGATGTAAGGAGGGAGTGAATACAATAATGTAAGGGGGCACTGATATAAAGGTTCCCCCCTATATTAGTAACCCCCCCTTACCTTAGTGTATTCACTCTGTGGAAGGTAAGGTGGTCTCTAGTCACCAGAGTCCCCCCTTACATCAGAGTTCCCCCTTAGATCATGATCTGCAGCGTTCCCCTTTACATAAGAGTTCCCTTTCACTGTAAAGGGGAATCCTGCAGACTCTGATGTAAGGGGGAACTCTGTGCTGGCTGGGTTATAGTAAGCTGACCTTCATGTCAATGGAGAAATATGTTTTTTGACTTTTGTTTAACTTAAACACATTGCTAATAACACTGGCTATGTGTTTATAGTTTAAATATTGATATTTGCACTGTTTAGCACTGAAAACTGTAATTTTAGATACTTTTTTGCAATGTCAATAAAAAGTGTGTCTCCGTCAGTAAATTTCATGTTTTTTGCCATAAAAAAATTGGTGCCATTTGTAAATTTTGCCGTCCTGCCAGTAAACTTCACTTCGGGGGGGTGGGGGGGGGGGGGTGGTTACACTGAGACACACAACCTGTCCCAATTACATATAGAGCTGCATATTCAGAAGCAGATGGGGGAGGGGGAAGGAAAATTACACACATTATCTCATTTTGTTTAACAATAAGAAAAGACAAAGATTTAACTTGATGTACCAAATGCACATCATTAAAAGCTGATCACCCCCTGCCAATCTGAAAATGCCCATATGCAAATAAATACCAACAGACAATTGACTATGACAGTACATGTAAAACCATCAAACATATATAAATATAACCATGTAAAGAAATGTAAACCAAAAATGTTAACAAAAAAGAAGAAAAAGTATTATGTATATACAGTATATATAATAAGAGGACAAACTTCAAATGACACACAAAAAGGAAAAGAAATTAAGACCAAAAAAATTCATATAAAAATCATAAATAATCTTCTGTATATAGAGAAAAAATCATGAGTGCACATATCATATCACTAAATGAACCTACATTTCTTTTAATGCATATGTCTTAAGGTTATAAAATAATCAATGTAAATAACAAATTGTAAATATGACTATCTCACACTGACCCCGACATGGCGGCAAAGCCATGCCATGTATGGGACTGTGTGTTCCATACATGCAAATTCCCACCCTGCAGATCATTACACCAAAATAGTATATGGATGTATAAATGATCACCATCAAACAAAGTACAAACACAGATACTAGAAGGGATGGAAGAATGAACTAGTAAACAAACATGGAGCAAAAGGAAAAAACGAAGTAAAATAGAGTGTATTATAAGCTACCTGCATAACCTGCATAACCTGCATAACAGATGTATGCTGCTTGGCCGCAGGGAGGCCCCGGGACTTATTCATAAAAATGACTCACATCCAATTCAAAGTTCAAACCCAAGGGGATGCGAGTCTAAAGATTGAATATCCAAAAACCTCTTTGCATCAAAGCAGGCGAAAGACTTGAACTTGCATGGTGGATATATTACCTCCATTCACAAATAAAATGTTTAGCTATATTTGTAGATTTATTTTTGTCAATACTATAGACATGTTCATAGAAACCTGTCGCATAGACGTCTAGTTATCCTCCCCACATATTGGACTCAACAGACGCTACATAAAATTAGGTAGATCACAAAGCTTGTACTACAATTATAAAAGGAGTCAATATTAAATTCTCCCTTATTGAACTTATTTCCCCCCAAAATATACCTACAGCAGGGATATTCAACGGCCTTACATTTGTAATTCCCCTTGCAGTGCAGCCATGTTAAAGATTTAATTCGTTTCCTATTAAAGAAACTGGGGGACAGGGTGCGTCCCACCGTAGGTGCCTGACGGGATACCACATTTACGCCCTCCTTAAAAATCTCTGTACAAATCTCCTAGTACATAAAATCGGTAGTCGTTTAAGAATGATACTCCTTATGGAGTTGAATTGTGCACTAAAGGGGGTGGAAATAGTGGGTCTGCGATCTTGCTCCCTACTTTTGTTTAAATTGCTGACCCTGCTGGGATTCTTTTTAGATAATAAATCTACTCTCCTCTTCCGCCTTGCAATAGACAGCACTTTGTCGAGCATCCATCTCGGGTAGCCTCTGTCTAGAAAACGTCTATATAAAGCAAAACTTCATATTCAAAAGTAATATCATTGCTACAGATAGGTCTGACTCTCAAAAATTGGCCAACAGGTATCCCTTTAATCGTATGTTTTGGATAGACTGATTGGGCAAGAAGGAGGGTATTGCCCGATAAAGGCTTTCTGTAGAGGGAGGGTTTGAAACCCGATTCCTTTCCAATCAATGTCACATCTAAATAACCGATGCTTGTGTTATCCCCCTGTCCCGTGAATGACAGATTTTTATTGTTAGAATTTAGGAAGACGAGGAAGGAATCTAGGTGTACAACCCCATCCTCCATAACTATCATTAGATCGTATATGTACCTGAGATATGGTTTAATGAGTGGTCTAAAGGGGTTCTCTGATCCAAAGATGCAGGACCGCTCTCACCAAACTATGTAAAGGTTGGCAAGGGAGGGGGAAAACTTTGCCCCCATCGCGGCCCTGCATCTTTGGAGATAGAACCCCACATTGAATGTAAAATAGTTATGAGAGAGAAGAGACTCCAAAATATCCAATATAAACGAGCAATGCTCCACAGATAGTTCAGTCAAAAGTTCTAGATAGTATGAGACTGCCTCAATAGCTAGATGATGAGGTATTAAAGAATACAAGCTGCATACATCACAGGTCAGCCAGGAAAAATTGTCTTCCCATTTCAAATTATTTACTACGTGCAGCAAATGATTGGTATCTTTTAAATAACCCGGCAGTTTAACAACTAAAGGTTGTAATTGTTTATCCAACCACTGTCCAAGCCTCTTATTAAGGGACCCGATCCCCAATATAATTGGTCTCCCATGAAAGGGATCGAGCCCCTTATGAGTCTTGGGCAAATAGTAGAATGTGGGGAGGACAGGGTATTCCGGTACCAGTATCTCTGTTTCTTTAAGGGTAAATAACCCTAACCTAGCCCCCCTGTCCATCAGACCAGAAAGTAAAGCCTTGTATTTCTGTGTGGGGTCGCCTTTAAGTGTGGTGTATGTATTGGAATCCGATAACTGACGGATAGCTTCATCCTTATATTGTTCTACATTCATCACCACAATAAGATCCTTTTGTCTGAATTCCGGATTACAATAGATTCATCCTCTTCTAGGGTTTTTAAAGACAAACGTTTACCCTGAGTGAGGTTGTCTTGCCAGACATGTTGTCCCTCAAGGGTGCTGGCTGTCCTGACTAGGGATGAGCTTCGTGTTCGAGTCGAACATACGTTCGACTCGAACATCGGCTGTTCGATCGTTCGACGAAGATCGAATGATTTGGGCCGTTCGCGCCAAATTCGAGTGACGCGAACGGCCCACAATGCACTACGCCATCGCAGTGTCATCCAGGCGCTGTGATTGGCCAAGCATGCACTGTGACCCCGCATGCTTGGCCAATCACAGCGCCGGCAGCGAGGAGAGCAATGATTGGCCACAGGCAGGATGCCTGTGGCCAATTATTGCTGAGGGGGTTTAGTACACGCCCCACACTATAAAAGGCCGCCAGCACGGCGGCCTAGTGTAGTGTGTTCCGGAGCAGGGATAGAGCAGCATAGGCAGGGACAGTGACTTTTACTTCTTTCTTGCTTAACCTGGATTCCTTTAGTTTAGGGAAAGAGAAGGATAGGTAGGGAGAGTGTCAGTGTGTTTTGTGCTTGTGCTATATTGTGCTTAAAAAAAACATTTTTTCTAGGGACAGAAAACTGTAGGTAGGGAGAGTGTGTCAGTTTCTTTCACTGTCAAAGTCCTTGTTTCCAGGGACCTGGAAGGACAGTGAGTGAATTCTCCTTGTGCTATATTGTGCTTAAAAAAAACATTTTTTCTAGGGACAGAAAACTGTAGGTAGGGAGAGTGTGTCAGTTTCTTTCACTGTCAAAGTCCTTGTTTCCAGGGACCTGGAAGGACAGTGAGGTAATTCTCCTTGTGCTAAATTGTGCTTAAAAAAAACATTTTTTCTAGGGACAGAAAACTGTAGGTAGGGAGAGTGTGTCAGTTTCTTTCACTGTCAAAGTCCTTGTTTCCAGGGACCTGGAAGGACAGTGAGGTAATTCTCCTTGTGCTAAATTGTGCTTAAAAAAAAACATTTTTTCTAGGGACAGAAAACTGTAGGTAGGGAGAGTGTGTCAGTTTCTTTCACTGTCAAAGTCCTTGTTTCCAGGGACCTGGAAGGACAGTGAGGTAATTCTCCTTGTGCTAAATTGTGCTTAAAAAAAACATTTTTTCTAGGGACAGAAAACTGTAGGTAGGGAGAGTGTGTCAGTTTCTTTCACTGTCAAAGTCCTTGTTTCCAGGGACCTGGAAGGACAGTGAGGTAATTCTCCTTGTGCTAAATTGTGCTTAAAAAAAAACATTTTTTCTAGGGACAGAAAACTGTAGGTAGGGAGAGTGTGTCAGTTTCTTTCACTGTCAAAGTCCTTGTTTCCAGGGACCTGGAAGGACAGTGAGGTAATTCTCCTTGTGCTAAATTGTGCTTAAAAAAAACATTTTTTCTAGGGACAGAAAACTGTAGGTAGGGAGAGTGTGTCAGTTTCTTTCACTGTCAAAGTCCTTGTTTCCAGGGACCTGGAAGGACAGTGAGGTAATTCTCCTTGTGCTAAATTGTGCTTAAAAAAAACATTTTTTCTAGGGACAGAAAACTGTAGGTAGGGAGAGTGTGTCAGTTTCTTTCACTGTCAAAGTCCTTGTTTCCAGGGACCTGGAAGGACAGTGAGGTAATTCTCCTTGTGCTAAATTGTGCTTAAAAAAAACATTTTTTCTAGGGACAGAAAACTGTAGGTAGGGAGAGTGTGTCAGTTTCTTTCACTGCCAAAGTCCTTGTTTCCAGGGACCTGGAAGGACAGTGAGGTAATTCTCCTTGTGCTAAATTGTGCTTAAAAAAAACATTTTTTCTAGGGACAGAAAACTGTAGGTAGGGAGAGTGTGTCAGTTTCTTTCACTGTCAAAGTCCTTGTTTCCAGGGACCTGGAAGGACAGTGAGTGAATTCTCCTTGTGCTATATTGTGCTTAAAAAAAACATTTTTTCTAGGGACAGAAAACTGTAGGTAGGGAGAGTGTGTCAGTTTCTTTCACTGTCAAAGTCCTTGTTTCCAGGGACCTGGAAGGACAGTGAGGTAATTCTCCTTGTGCTAAATTGTGCTTAAAAAAAACATTTTTTCTAGGGACAGAAAACTGTAGGTAGGGAGAGTGTGTCAGTTTCTTTCACTGTCAAAGTCCTTGTTTCCAGGGACCTGGAAGGACAGTGAGGTAATTCTCCTTGTGCTAAATTGTGCTTAAAAAAAACATTTTTTCTAGGGACAGAAAACTGTAGGTAGGGAGAGTGTGTCAGTTTCTTTCACTGTCAAAGTCCTTGTTTCCAGGGACCTGGAAGGACAGTGAGGTAATTCTCCTTGTGCTAAATTGTGCTTAAAAAAAACATTTTTTCTAGGGACAGAAAACTGTAGGTAGGGAGAGTGTGTCAGTTTCTTTCACTGTCAAAGTCCTTGTTTCCAGGGACCTGGAAGGACAGTGAGGTAATTCTCCTTGTGCTAAATTGTGCTTAAAAAAACATTTTTTCTAGGGACAGAAAACTGTAGGTAGGGAGAGTGTGTCAGTTTCTTTCACTGTCAAAGTCCTTGTTTCCAGGGACCTGGAAGGACAGTGAGGTAATTCTCCTTGTGCTAAATTGTGCTTAAAAAAAACATTTTTTTCTAGGGACAGAAAACTGTAGGTAGGGAGAGTGTGTCAGTTTCTTTCACTGTCAAAGTCCTTGTTTCCAGGGACCTGGAAGGACAGTGAGGTAATTCTCCTTGTGCTAAATTGTGCTTAAAAAAAACATTTTTTCTAGGGACAGAAAACTGTAGGTAGGGAGAGTGTGTCAGTTTCTTTCACTGTCAAAGTCCTTGTTTCCAGGGACCTGGAAGGACAGTGAGGTAATTCTCCTTGTGCTAAATTGTGCTTAAAAAAAACATTTTTTCTAGGGACAGAAAACTGTAGGTAGGGAGAGTGTGTCAGTTTCTTTCACTGTCAAAGTCCTTGTTTCCAGGGACCTGGAAGGACAGTGAGGTAATTCTCCTTGTGCTAAATTGTGCTTAAAAAAACGTTTTTTCTAGGGACAGAAAACTGTAGGTAGGGAGAGTGTGTCAGTTTCTTTCACTGTCAAAGTCCTTGTTTCCAGGGACCTGGAAGGACAGTGAGGTAATTCTCCTTGTGCTAAATTGTGCTTAAAAAAAACATTTTTTCTAGGGACAGAAAACTGTAGGTAGGGAGAGTGTGTCAGTTTCTTTCACTGTCAAAGTCCTTGTTTCCAGGGACCTGGAAGGACAGTGAGGTAATTCTCCTTGTGCTAAATTGTGCTTAAAAAAAACATTTTTTATAGGGACAGAAAACTGTAGGTAGGGAGAGTGTGTCAGTTTCTTTCACTGTCAAAGTCCTTGTTTCCAGGGACCTGGAAGGACAGTGAGGTAATTCTCCTTGTGCTAAATTGTGCTTAAAAAAAACATTTTTTCTAGGGTCAGAAAACTGTAGGTAGGGAGAGTGTGTCAGTTTCTTTCACTGTCAAAGTCCTTGTTTCCAGGGACCTGGAAGGACAGTGAGGTAATTCTCCTTGTGCTAAATTGTGCTTAAAAAAAACATTTTTTCTAGGGACAGAAAACTGTAGGTAGGGAGAGTGTGTCAGTTTCTTTCACTGTCAAAGTCCTTGTTTCCAGGGACCTGGAAGGACAGTGAGGTAATTCTCCTTGTGCTAAATTGTGCTTAAAAAAAACATTTTTTCTAGGGACAGAAAACTGTAGGTAGGGAGAGTGTGTCAGTTTCTTTCACTGTCAAAGTCCTTGTTTCAAGGGACAGAGAAGGACACCTGAAGGTAGCCCTTATTGCTTTTTTCCCATCTCCCTGCAGGCCATCTATTAGAATGTCTGGAAGGCAAACAAGGAGAGGCAGACAGTCAGGAGCCAATAAAAGAGGGCAAGCAGGCTCTGTGTCTGGGGGCAACAGTGCTGGTCGTGGACGCGGTGCATTGTCATCAGCACATGGCCATGGGACACGCTTGTCCTTCTTTTCGGCAGCTGGACATGTTGAGCCACATCATGCCGAAGACTTGGTAGAGTGGATGACCAAGCCCTCCTCCTCCTCCTCATCCTCTCTCACCCAGGCTCAGGGTACTGGAAAAGCAGCTGCCAAAGCGTCCTCTTCCCTGGTATCAATGTCAGACTCATCATCAGTCACTCCTTCCCTAGACCCACCATGTCCTCCTCCTGAGGAGTCCCCCGAACTGTTTCAGCACAGTGTTGGGTACATGCTCCAGGAGGATGCCCAGCGTTTCGAAGGGTCTGATGATGAAACCCAGCTAGAGGAAGGCAGTAGCGTGAGAGCAGACAGAGGGGATGCTCAAGAAGGACACCAATCTGGCAGTCATGTTCCAGCAGCTGCAGCATACTGCCAGATTGCCTCCAGTGATGAGGATGGAGGTGATGATGAGGTCACTGACTCCACGTGGGTGCCTAATAGGAGAGAGGAGGAGGAGGAGGATGAGGAGGAGGCACATCTCCAACGAGGCAGGATGCCCTTTGGTGGCCAGCGTAAGGGCAGTACACCGACGGAATCACACCGCAGAGCTCCGCCTGTGCAGGGCGCTGCCTCTGCCCGTCATTCAAAAAGTTCTTTGGTGTGGGCCTTTTTTGAGGCTAGTGCATCAGATCGCACAGCTGCTGTTTGCAACATATGTCTCAAGCGTATATCGCGTGGCCAAAACATCAGCCGCTTGGGTACCACATGCCTGACCAGACATATGTTGACCTGCCATGCAGCTCGTTGGCAAGCCTACCTCAAAGACCCACACCAAAGAACAAAGCGGACCTCTCCTTGCACCGCATCAGCTGGGATCTCCAACCCCACTATAACTTCAGTCCTCTCTGAAACATGCACTGAGAGGAATGAAGGTGTAGAATTAGGTGTGTCACAGCCAAGTACTTGCGGCCACTCTGCTAGCAGTACACCAACGTCCGATTCTAGCAGGCAAATTTCCCTGCCCCAGCTGCTGGACCGTCGAAAGAAGTTCACTCCCAGCCATCCACATGCCCAGCGGTTGAATGCTAGCTTGGCTAAATTGCTAGCGCTTCAACTGCTGCCTTTTCAGTTGGTAGACTCGGCCCCCTTCCGTGAGTTTGTGCAATGTGCGGTTCCTCAGTGGCAGGTTCCCAAACGCCACTTTTTCTCACGGAAGGCTATTCCGGCTCTCTACCGGCATGTGGAAGGCAATGTCTTGGCCTCGCTGGACAGGGCGGTCAGCGGTAAGGTGCATATTACCGCTGACTCATGGTCCAGCAGGCATGGACAGGGACGTTACCTTTCTTTCACGGCCCATTGGGTCACTCTTTTGGCAGCTGGGAAGGATGCAGGACAAGGTGCAGTAGTGTTGGAGGTTGTTCCACCGCCACGCCTCCAAAATGCTACTACTGGTTGTGACACACCTCTCTCCTCCACCCCCTCCTCTTCTTCTTCCTCCATGGCCTCTTCCTGTGGTTTGTCCTATGAACCAGCGGTGCTCCGTAGCCGTTCACGGGGCTACGCAAGTACGCAGGCAAAAAGATGCCATGCCGTGCTTGCGCTGGTGTGTTTGGGGGACAGAAGCCACACTGGGGCAGAGGTCCTGTCTGCTCTGCAGGGCCAGGCCGAGAGGTGGTTGACGCCACGCCAGCTTAAGCCAGGAATGGTGGTTTGCGACAATGGCACCAACCTCCTCTCCGCCCTCCGACAGGGACAACTGACCCATGTGCCCTGTGTGGCTCACGTCCTTAACCTGGTGGTGCAGCGGTTCTTGGGCAGGTACCCGGGCTTACAGGATGTCCTGAGGCAGGCCAGGAAAGTCTGTGTGCATTTCCGCAGATCTTATAATGCCAGTGCTCGCCTGGCTGAGCTGCAAAAGGAGTTGAACCTGCCCAAGAACCGCCTTATATGTGACATGCCCACCAGGTGGAACTCAACGTTGGCCATGCTGCAGCGGCTGCACACGCAGCAGAGGGCCATCAATGAGTACCTGTGCGACTACGGCACCAGGACAGGGTCAGGGGAGCTTGGTTTTTTTTCTCCACGCCAGTGGGGCATGATCAGGGATGCATGCACTGTCCTGGCACCATTTGAGGAGGCCACGAGGATGGTGAGCAGTGACAGTGCATGCATCAGTGACACTGTACCTCTTGTCCACCTGTTGGAGCACACGCTGCGTGGAATAATGGACAGGGCACTTGAGGCAGAACAGAGGCAGGAAGAGGAGGACTTCCTTGCCTCTCAAGGCCCCCTTTACCCAGACAGTGTTCCTTCTGTCCCACCCATCGCACAGGAAGAGGAGGAGGAGGAGGAGGAGGAGGAGGATTGTGTCAGCATGGAGGTGGAGGCTGGCACTCAGCATCATCAGCAGCAGTCTTTTAGGGATGATTTACAGTCCCAAGAAACCAGTGGACTTGTACGTGGCTGGGAGGAGGTGGCTGCGGATCATGTCGTCCTTAGTGACCCAGAGGACTCCGGAGCGAATGCCTCAGCAAACCTACGCTGCATGGCCTCCCTGATCCTGCAAAGTCTGCGGAAGGATCCTCGTATTCTTCGGATCAAGGAGAGGGACCATTACTGGCTGGCCACTCTCCTTGATCCACGGTACAAGGGTAAGGTTGCGGACCTTATGTTACCGTCGCAGAGGGAGCAGAGGATGAGACAACTCCGGGAGGCCTTGCAGAAAGGTCTGTGCAACGCGTTCCCAGAGACTGGGAGGTTACAAACTCCTGGTCCTGGACAACGAGTTGCTGAGGCTTCGGCCAGTCAAAGAAGGAGCGGTGGGGAAGGTGGCCGTCTGACCGATGCGTTCAGACAATTCTTTAGTCCGCAGCCCCAAAGTATGATCGGTTCCAGCAACCATCGCCAGCGTCTGATAAACATGGTGCAGGAATATCTAGGGGCAAGGTCAGACTTGGACACCTTCCCCACCGAAAATCCTCTGGCTTACTGGGTCTTGAGGATGGATCACTGGCCAGAGCTTGCACAGTATGCAATTGAGCTACTGGCCTGTCCTGCATCCAGCGTTCTTTCGGAACGCACATTCAGTGCTGCTGGAGGATTTGTCACGGATCACAGGGTGCGCCTGTCCACCGACTCGATTGATCGACTGACTTTCATCAAGATGAACCAGTCTTGGATCACCACCAGCTACCACACACCTGATGCTGATATAACAGACTAATTGATTTTAACATGTCACATCCCTTCAAGACTGATGCTGATGCTGAGTGCCTGTGCTGTTATGTTGACTGGCTATCCTCCTCCTCCGAGTCCTCAATGATACGATTGATGATGATAGCTTGGAAGATCATTTTTGTTTATGGGTGCCGCCACCAGTGGCTAAGGCCCAATTTTTCAGCCCCTGTTTTACAGGGGCGTGTAATTACAATTTTTTTAGCAATAATTTGCCATAGGGCTCATTGCTGTGCTCCAAGTACAGTATCTGTGAGGGGTTGGAGTGTTGTGGCACCAGTGCCTAAGGCCCAATTTTTCAGCCCCTGTTTAACAGGGGCGTGTCATTACAATTTTTGAAGCAATACTTTGCAACAGGGCTCATTGCTGTGCTCCAAGTACAGTATCTGTGAGAGGGTTGTAGTGTTGTGCCACCAGTGCCTAAGGCCCAATTTTTCAGCCCCTGTTCAACAGGGGCATGCAATTACAATTCTTGATCTAATAATTCACAGCAGGGTCCATTGCTGCACCCACCAAGAGTAACTCTGAGGGCTTACAGTCTTGTGGCAACGCCACCACCACGAAAGGCCCAATTTTTCAGCCCCTGTTCAAAAGGGGCATGTAATTACAATTCTTGATCTAATAATTCACAGCAGGGCCCATTGCTGCACCCACCAAGAGTAACTGTGAGGGCTTACAGTGTTGTGGCACCAGCACCACCATCAAAGCCCCAATTTTTACTACCACTGTTCAACAATTATATGTAATTAAAATTCCTGATATAATAGTTGACAGCAGGGCGTTCCAGCACCAACCAAGAGTAACTGAGTGCTTACAGTGTTGTGCCAACACCAACAACTAAGGGGCCTATTTCTGCAGAGTATATACGGCAGGTCCCTACTTTCAAACATCCAACTTACAAACGACTCCTACTTGCAAACGAAAGAAGACAACAGGAAGTGAGAGGAAATCTACCCCTAGAAAGGAAAATTCTCTCCTGTAAGAATAAATATGGGAGAAAGGGGTCTCATCTGTACTGATGCTTTATCAGCAATCCTTGTTTCAAGAAAAACACCACATTTCAAAAACAGTTGTCATTGGGACGGAAAGTGAGGTGAAATGTTCGGAACAGGGGCACAGACAGCAAAACAAATGTTACAGGGGTGATAACCCTTACCTATGTTTCCCAAAAAGTTTAAAAATAGATTTTTGGGCTGGAGCTACACTTCAACAATGTACCTGTTCAAAATTACAAACAGATTCTACATAAGAACAAACCTACAGTCCCTGTCTTGTATGCACCGCCTGTATACGGCTGTTCAGAGTATATAGGGCCTTTTTTATTTTATGTGCGGGGTTCCCCTTAATATCCATACAAGACCCAAAGGGGCTGGTAATGGGCTGGGGTAGGGGGGGGGTCATGGGGTAGCTATTCCATTTTTCTTAAAGAATTTCATCCATATTACCGGGACCAGACATTACATTAAAGCCGCAAGCAGTTTTAAATGGCTTTTTTTTCCTTTAGAAGTGTCATTTTGTGCAGGGACAGTTCTAAACACGGGAAACACGTGGCACTTCACAGGCATACTTTAGACACCCCCCAGGTACGATATTTAAAGGAATATTTGACTTTTTTTTTTTCACTTTATGCATCATTAAAATGACTGCTCCCGAAAAACGACCGTTTTTAAAACTTCTTTTTGCATTGATACATGTCCCCTGGTGCACAACCCGGGTTCCCAAACCCTATTTATGACAATAACATGCATAATAGTTGTTATAATTAGCACTTTAGAATTCGAACGTTCGCATCCATTGTATTTAATAGGGTTCTAATGTTCGTTCGAACTTTCGGTCCGTTCGCGGGTTCTGGTGCGAACCGAACCCGGGGGTGTTCGGCTCATCACTAGTCCTGACCCAGATCCTCTAGATCCCTGAATTCACAATGCTCTCTAAAGGTGAACTCAGGGGAGCCAGATATGTCAACAGGTAACTGGATGGAATCAAATTGCTCTCTGTTTTCTGCTGCAAAGTAAACATTTTTAATCGTTAAATTATGAATGAACTCATTGATGTCCAGAATGGTATCAAACAGATTAAAATGTCTTTGAGGACAAAAATTTAAACCCTTTGACAACAGACATATTTAATCTTCAGAGAGTGGTCTGTCAGACAAATTCAGGACATTCAATGTCACAGAGTGTTCCTCTAGACTTTGTGTGGTGGATGTTGGGATGGATACCGCCTCTGGTCTCCTGTGTCTCCGCTAGGGATGAGCTTCGTGTTCGAGTCGAACATACGTTCGACTCGAACATCGGCTGTTCGATCGTTCGACGAAGATCGAACTATTTGGGCCGTTTGCGCCAAATTCGAGTGACACGAACGGCCCACAATGCACTACGCCATCGCAGTGTCATCCAGGCGCTGTGATTGGCCAAGCATGCACTGTGACCCCGCATGCTTGGTCAATCACAGCGCCGGCAGCGAGGAGAGCAATGATTGGCCACAGGCAGGATGCCTGTGGCCAATTATTGCTGAGGGGGTTTAGTACACGCCCCACACTATAAAAGGCCGCCAGCGCGGCGGCCTTGTGTAGTATGTTCCGGACCGGAGTAGGGAAAGAGAAGCATAGGCAGGGACAGTGTCATTATTTTTCCTTTACATAATCCTGGATTTCTTGTGTTTAGGGACAGATAAGGATAGGTAGGGAGAGTGTCAGTGACAGTGTGCTATTCTGTGCTAATCCTTGTTTGTAGGGACAGAGAGGTACAGTGAGGGAAAGTGTCAGTGTGCTATTCTGTTCTAAACCAATCTTGCTGAACCATACTTTCAATCCTTGAGTTTAGGGACAGAGAGGTACAGTGGGGGAAAGTGTCAGTGTGCTATTTTGTGCTAAATCTTGTTTGTAGGGACAGAGAGGTACAGTGAGGGAAAGTGTCAGTGTGCTATTTTGTGCTAAATCTTGTTTGTAGGGACAGAGAGGTACAGTGAGGGAAAGTGTCAGTGTGCTATTCTGTTCGAAACCAATTTTGCTGTTCCATATTTTCAATCCTTGAGTTTAGGGACAGGGAAGGACACTCGTAGGAATTATCAGTGTGCTATTCTGTGCTAAATCTTGTTTGTAGGGAGGGACAGAGTAGGACAGTGAGGGAAAGTGTCAGTGTGCTATTCTGTTCTAAAACTATTTTGCTGAACCATATTTTCAATCCTTGAGTTGAGGGACAGAGAGGTACAGTGAGTGAAACTGACAGTGTGCTGTTCTGTTCTAAACCAAATTTGCTGTTCCATATTTTCAATCCTTGAGTTGAGGGACAGAGAGGTACAGTGAGGGAAAGTGTCAGTGTGCTATTCTGTTCTAAAACTATTTTGCTGAACCATATTTTCAATCCTTGAGTTGAGGGACAGAGAGGTACAGTGAGTGAAACTGACAGTGTGCTGTTCTGTTCTAAACCAAATTTGCTGTTCCATATTTTCAATCCTTGAGTTGAGGGACAGAGAGGTACAGTGAGTGAAACTGACAGTGTGCTGTTCTGTTCTAAACCAAATTTGCTGTTCCATATTTTCAATCCTTGAGTTGTGGGACAGAGAGGTACAGTGAGGGAAAGTGTCAGTGTGCTATTCTGTTCTAAAATTATTTTGCTGAACCATATTTTCAATCCTTGAGTTGAGGGACAGAGAGGTACAGTGAGTGAAACTGACAGTGTGCTGTTCTGTTCTAAACCAAATTTGCTGTTCCATATTTTCAATCCTTGAGTTGAGGGACAGAGAGGTACAGTGAGTGAAACTGACAGTGTGCTGTTCTGTTCTAAACCAAATTTGCTGTTCCATATTTTCAATCCTTGAGTTGAGGGACAGAGAGGTACAGTGAGGGAAAGTGTCAGTGTGCTATTCTGTTCTAAAACTATTTTGCTGAACCATATTTTCAATCCTTGAGTTGAGGGACAGAGAGGTACAGTAAGTGAAACTGACAGTGTGCTGTTCTGTTCTAAACCAAATTTGCTGTTCCATATTTTCAATCCTTGAGTTGAGGGACAGAGAGGTACAGTGAGGGAAAGTGTCAGTGTGCTATTCTGTTCTAAAACTATTTTGCTGAACCATATTTTCAATCCTTGAGTTGAGGGACAGAGAGGTACAGTGAGTGAAACTGACAGTGTGCTGTTCTGTTCTAAACCAAATTTGCTGTTCCATATTTTCAATCCTTGAGTTGAGGGACAGAGAGGTACATTGAGTGAAACTGACAGTGTGCTGTTCTGTTCTAAACCAAATTTGCTGTTCCATATTTTCAATCCTTGAGTTGAGGGACAGAGAGGTACAGTGAGGGAAAGTGTCAGTGTGCTATTCTGTTCGAAACCAATTTTGCTGTTCCATATTTTCAATCCTTGAGTTTAGGGACAGGGAAGGACACTCGTAGGAATTATCAGTGTGCTATTCTGTGCTAAATCTTGTTTGTAGGGAGGGACAGAGTAGGACAGTGAGGGAAAGTGTCAGTGTGCTATTCTGTTCTAAAACTATTTTGCTGAACCATATTTTCAATCCTTGAGTTGAGGGACAGAGAGGTACAGTGAGTGAAACTGACAGTGTGCTGTTCTGTTCTAAACCAAATTTGCTGTTCCATATTTTCAATCCTTGAGTTGAGGGACAGAGAGGTACAGTGAGGGAAAGTGTCAGTGTGCTATTCTGTTCTAAAACTATTTTGCTGAACCATATTTTCAATCCTTGAGTTGAGGGACAGAGAGGTACAGTGAGTGAAACTGACAGTGTGCTATTCTGTTCTAAACCAAATTTGCTGTTCCATATTTTCAATCCTTGAGTTGAGGGACAGAGAGGTACAGTGAGTGAAACTGACAGTGTGCTGTTCTGTTCTAAACCAAATTTGCTGTTCCATATTTTCAATCCTTGAGTTGAGGGACAGAGAGGTACAGTGAGTGAAACTGACAGTGTGCTGTTCTGTTCTAAACCAAATTTGCTGTTCCATATTTTCAATCCTTGAGTTGAGGGACAGAGAGGTACAGTGAGGGAAAGTGTCAGTGTGCTATTCTGTTCTAAAACTATTTTGCTGAACCATATTTTCAATCCTTGAGTTGAGGGACAGAGAGGTACAGTGAGTGAAACTGACAGTGTGCTGTTCTGTTCTAAACCAAATTTGCTGTTCCATATTTTCAATCCTTGAGTTGAGGGACAGAGAGGTACAGTGAGGGAAAGTGTCAGTGTGCTGTTCTGTTCTAAAATTATTTTGCTGTTCCATATTTTCAATCCTTGAGTTGAGGGACAGAGAGGTACAGTGAGTGAAACTGACAGTGTGCTGTTCTGTTCTAAACCAAATTTGCTGTTCCATATTTTCAATCCTTGAGTTGAGGGACAGAGAGGTACAGTGAGTGAAACTGACAGTGTGCTGTTCTGTTCTAAACCAAATTTGCTGTTCCATATTTTCAATCCTTGAGTTGAGGGACAGAGAGGTACAGTGAGGGAAAGTGTCAGTGTGCTATTCTGTTCTAAAACTATTTTGCTGAACCATATTTTCAATCCTTGAGTTGAGGGACAGAGAGGTACAGTGAGTGAAACTGACAGTGTGCTGTTCTGTTCTAAACCAAATTTGCTGTTCCATATTTTCAATCCTTGAGTTGAGGGACAGAGAGGTACAGTGAGTGAAACTGACAGTGTGCTGTTCTGTTCTAAACCAAATTTGCTGTTCCATATTTTCAATCCTTGAGTTGAGGGACAGAGAGGTACAGTGAGGGAAAGTGTCAGTGTGCTATTCTGTTCTAAAACTATTTTGCTGAACCATATTTTCAATCCTTGAGTTGAGGGACAGAGAGGTACAGTGAGTGAAACTGACAGTGTGCTGTTCTGTTCTAAACCAAATTTGCTGTTCCATATTTTCAATCCTTGAGTTGAGGGACAGAGTAGGACAGTGAGGGAAAGTGTCAGTGTGCTATTCTGTTCTAAAACTATTTTGCTGAACCATATTTTCAATCCTTGAGTTGAGGGACAGAGAGGTACAGTGAGTGAAACTGACAGTGTGCTGTTCTGTTCTAAACCAAATTTGCTGTTCCATATTTTCAATCCTTGAGTTTAGGGACAGAGAAGGACACTCATAGAAATTATCAGTGTGCTATTCTGTGCTAAATCTTGTTTGTAGGGAGGGACAGAGTAGGACAGTGAGGGAAAGTGTCAGTGTGCTATTCTGTTCTAAAACTATTTTGCTGAACCATATTTTCAATCCTTGTGTTTAGGGACAGAGAAGGATAGGCAGGGGACAGTGTCAGTGTCATTGTTGCTAAGCCTCCTGCACAGTATACACCTGAAGGTAGCCCTTATTGCTGTTTTTCCCATCTCCCTGCAGGCCATCCATTAAAATGTCTGGAAGGCAACCAAGGAGAGGCAGACAGTCAGGAGGCAAAACAAGAGGGCAAGCAGGCTCTGTGTCTGGGGGCAACAGTGCTGGTCGTGTACGCGGTGCATTGTCATCAGCACATGGCCATGGGACACGCTTGTCCTTGTTTTCGGCAGCTGGACATGTTGAGCCACATCATGCCGAAGACTTGGTAGAGTGGATGACCAAACCCACCTCATCCTCCTCATCCTCTCTCACCCAGGCTCAGGGTACTGGCAAAGCAGCTGCCAAAGCGTCCTCTTCTCTGGTATCATTATCTTCATTAGTCAATCCTTCCCTAGACCCACCATGCCCTCCTCCTGAGGAGTCCCCCGAACTGTTTGAGCACAGTGTTGGGTACATGCTCCAGGAGGATGCCCAGCGTTTGGAAGGATCTGATGATGATACCCAGCTAGAGGAAGGCAGCAGCGTGAGAGCAGAGAGAGGGGATGCTCAAGAAGGACACCAATCTGGCAGTCATGCTCCAGCAGCTGCAGCATATTGCCAGATTGGCTCCAGTGATGAGGAGGGAGGGGATGATGAGGTCACTGACTCCACGTGGGTGCCTAATAGGAGAGAGGAGGAGGAGGAGGATGAGGAGGAGGCACATCTCCAACGAGGCAGGATGCCCTTGAGTGGCCAGCGTATGGGCAGCACACCGACGGAATCACACCGCAGAGCTCCGCCTGTGCAGGGCGCTGCCTCTGCCCGTCATGCAAAAAGTTCTTTGGTGTGGGCCTTTTTTGAGGCGAGTGCATCAGATCGCACAGCTGCTGTTTGCAACATATGTCTCAAGCGTATATCGTGTGGCCAAAACATCAGCCGCTTGGGCACCACATGCTTGATCAGACATATGTTGACCTGCCATGCAGCTCGTTGGCAAGCCTACCTTAAAGACCCACACCAAAGAACAAAGCTGACCTCTTCTTGCACCGCATCAGCTGGGATCTCCAACCCCACTATACCTTCACTCCTCTCTGAAACCTGCTCTGAAAGGAATGAAGGTGTAGAATTAGGTGTGTCACAGGCAAGTACTTGCGGGCACTCTGCTAGCAGTACACCAACGTCCGATTCTAGCAGGCAAATTTCCCTGCCCCAGCTGCTGGACCGTCGAAAGAAGTTCACTCCCAGCCATCCACATGCCCAGCTGTTGGCTAGCTTGGCTAAATTGCTAGCGCTTCAACTGCTGCCTTTTCATTTGGTAGACTCGGCCCCCTTCCGTGAGTTTGTGCAATGTGCGGTTCCTCAGTGGCAGGTTCCCAAACGACACTTTTTCGCACGGAAGGCTATTCCGGCTCTCTACAGGCATGTGGAAGGCAATGTCTTGGCCTCGCTGGACAGGGCGGTCAGCGGTAAGGTGCATATTACCGCTGACTCATGGTCCAGCAGGCATGGACAGGGACGTTACCTTTCTTTCACGGCCCATTGGGTCACTCTTTTGGCAGCTGGGAAGGATGCAGGACAAGGTGCAGTAGTGTTGGAGGTTGTTCCACCGCCACGCCTCCAAAATGCTACTACTGGTTGTGACACACCTCTCTCCTCCACCCCCTCCTCTTCTTCTTCCTCCATGGCCTCTTCCTGTGGTTTGTCCTTGGAACCAGCGGTGCTCCGTAGGCGTTCAAGAGGCTACGCAAGTACGCAGGCAAAAAGATGCCATGCCGTGCTTGCGCTGGTGTGTTTGGGGGACAGGAGCCACACTGGGGCAGAGGTCCTGTCTGCTCTGCAGGGGCGCAGGCCGAGAGGTGGTTGACGCCACGCCAGCTTAAGCCAGGAATGGTGGTTTGCGACAATGGCACCAACCTCCTCTCCGCCCTCCGACAGGGACAACTGACCCATGTGCCCTGTATGGCTCACGTCCTTAACCTGGTGGTGCAGCGGTTCTTGGGCAGGTACCCGGGCTTACAGGATGTCCTGAGGCAGGCCAGGAAAGTCTGTGTGCATTTCCGCAGATCTTATAATGCCAGTGCTCGCCTGGCTGAGCTTCAAAAGGAGTTGAACCTGCCCAAGAACCGCCTTATATGTGACATGCCCACCAGGTGGAACTCAACGTTGGCCATGCTGCAGCGGCTGCACACGCAGCAGAGGGCCATCAATGAGTACCTGTGCGACTACGGCACCAGGACAGGGTCAGGGGAGCTCGGGTTTTTTTCACCACGCCAGTGGGGCATGATCAGGGATGCATGCACTGTCCTGGCACCATTTGAGGAAGCCACGAGGATGGTGAGCAGTGACAGTGCATGCATCAGTGACACTGTACCTCTTGTCCACCTGTTGGAGCACACGCTGCGTGGAATAATGGACAGGGCACTTGAGGCAGAACAGAGGCAGGAAGAGGAGGACTTCCTTGCCTCTCAAGGCCCCCTTTACCAAGACAGTGTTCCTTCTGTCCCACCCATCACACAGGAAGAAGAGGAGGAGGAGGAGGAGGAGGAGGAGGAGGAGGAGGAGGATTGTGTCAGCATGGAGGTGGAGGCTGGCACTCAGCATCATCAGCAGCAGTCTTTTAGGGATGATTTACAGTCCCAAGAAACCAGTGGACTTGTACGTGGCTGGGAGGAGGTGGCTGCGGATCATGTCGTCCTTAGTGACCCAGAGGACTCCGGACTGAATGCCTCAGCTAACCTACGCTGCATGGCCTCCCTGATCCTGCAAAGTCTGCGGAAGGATCCTCGTATTCTTTGGATCAAGGAGAGGGACCATTACTGGCTGGCCACTCTCCTTGATCCACGGTACAAGGGTAAGGTTGCGGACCTTATCGTACCGTCGCAGAGGGAGCAGAGGATGAGACAACTCCGGGAGGCCTTGCAGAAAGGTCTGTGCAACGCGTTCCCAGAGACTGGGAGGTTACAAACTCCTGGTCCTGGACAACGAGTTGCTGAGGCTTTGGGCAGTCAAAGAAGGAGCGGTGGGGAAGATGGCCATCTGACCGATGCGTTCAGACAATTCTTTAGTCCGCAGCCCCAAAGTATGATCGGTTCCAGCAACCATCGCCAGCGTCTGATATACATGGTGCAGGAATACCTAGGGGCAAGGTCAGACTTGGACACCTTCCCCACCGAAAATCCTCTGGCTTACTGGGTCTTGAGGATGGATCACTGGCCAGAGCTTGCACAGTATGCAATTGAGCTACTGGCCTGTCCTGCATCCAGCGTTCTTTCAGAACGCACATTCAGTGCTGCTGGAGGATTTGTCACGGATCACAGGGTGCGCCTGTCCACCGACTCGGTTGATCGACTGACTTTCATCAAGATGAACCAGTCTTGGATCACCACCAGCTACCACACACCAGATGCTGATATAACAGACTAATTGATTTTAAAATGTCACATCCCTTCAAGACTGATGGTGATGCTGAGTGCCTGTGCTGTTATGTTGACTGGCTATCCTCCTCCTCCTCCTCCTCCTCCTCAATGATACGATTAACGATGATAGCTTGGAAGATCATTTTGGTTTATGGGTGACGGCACCAGTGGCTAAGGCCCAATTTTTCAGCCCCTGTTTAACAGGGGCGTGTAATTAAAATTTTTGATACAATACTTTGCAACAGGCCTCATTGCTGTGCTCCAAGTACAGTATCTGTGAGGGGTTGCAGTGTTGTGCCACCAGTGCCTAAGGCCCAATTTTTCAGCCCCTGTTCAACAGGGGCATGCAATTATAATTATTGATCTAATAATTCACAGCAGGGCCCATTGCTGCGCCCACCAAGAGTAACTGTCAGGCCTTACAGTGTTGTGGCACCAGCACCACCACCACCACCACCACCAAAGGCCCAATTTTTAAGCCCCTGTTCAACAGGGGCATGCAATTATAATTATTGATCTAACAATTCACAGCAGGGACCATTGCTGCGCCCACCAAGAGTAACTGTCAGGCCTTACAGTGTTGTGGCACCAGCACCACCATCACCACCACCACCACCACCACCAAAGGCCTAATTTTTCAGCCCCTGTTCAACAGGGGCATGCAATTACAATTCTTGATCTAATAATTCACAGCAGGGCCCATTGCTGCGCCCACCAAGAGTAACTGTCAGGCCTTACAGTGTTGGGGCACCAGCACCACCATCAAAGGCCCAATTTTTACTACCACTGATCAACAATTATATGTTATTACAATTCCTGATATAATAGTTGACAGCAGGGCGTTCCAGCACCCACCAAGAGTAACTGTGAGTGCTTACAGTGTTGTGCCAACACCTAAGGGGCCAATTTCTGCAGAGTATATACGGCAGGTCCCTACTTTCAAACATCCAACTTACAAACGACTACTACTTGCAAACGGAAGAAGACAACAGGAAGTGAGAGGAAATCTACCCCTTGGAAGGAAAATTCTCTCCTGTAAGAATTAATATGGGAGAAAGGTGTCTCCTCTCTACTGATGCTTTATCACCAATCCTTGTTTCAATAAAAACACCACATTTCAAAAACAGTTGTCATTGGGACGCAAAGTGAGGTGAAATGTTCTGAACAGGGGCACAGACAGCAAAAAAAATGTGACAGGGGTGATAACCGTTCCCTATGTTTTACAAAAAACAAAAAAAAAGGAATTTGCCATGGAGCTCCACTTAAACAATGCAGCTGTTCAAAATTATAAACAGATTCTACATAAGAACAAACCTACAGTCCCTGTCTTGTATGCACCGCCTGTATACGGCTGTTCAGAGTATATTGGTCCTTTTTTATTTTGTGTGCGGGGTTCCCCTTAATATCCATACAAGACCCAAAGGGGCTGGTAATGGGCTGGGGTAGGGGTTGATGGGGTAGCTATGCCATTTTTCCTAAAGATTTTCATCCATATTACCGGGACCACACATTGCATTAAAGCCGCAAGCAGTTTTAAATGACTTTTTTCCCTTTATAAATGTTATTTTGTGCAGGGACAGTTCTAAACACGGGAAACACGTGGCACTTCACAGGCATACTTTAGACACCCTCCAGGTACAATATTTAAAGGAATATTTGACTTTTTTTTTTTCACTTTATGCATCATTAAAATGATTGCTCCCGGAAAACGTCCGTTTTTAAAACTTCTTTTTGCATTGATACATGTCCCCTGGTGCAGAAGCCGGGTTCCCAAACTCTGTTTCGGACAATGACATGGATAATAGTCATTATAATTAGCACTTTAGAATCCGAACGTTCGCATCCATTGTATTTAATAGGGTTCTAATGTTCGTGCGAACTTTCGGTCCGTTCGCGGGTTCTGGTGCGAACCGAACCCGGGGGTGTTCGGCTCATCACTAGTCTCCGCTTCTTGCCTCCTCTCCGGGTCCCCTTGCATCTCTTTTCCGGTCCTTCTTGTGCTGTTTCTGTCTCCACTGGCAGTTTTTTGATGAACCTGGGGTATGTGTACCCTCCTGTGGTTTTGAAGTAGTCGGTTGCCTCGGAGACCCCTTCGAATTGGAGGCTGCAAAAGTATCCTCCAATGCATCTAGCTCCATGTCAGAGAAGCTCACATGTTTTTTGAAGCCACCTGGGATGAACTGCTCCAAAATCACACCACTCTTCTAAATGTAGATGTTGTTGGTTTCATAGTCAATTTTGTCCCTCAACATTTTTTTCTTTTTGCCTGTGAATATTTTTTGTTCGTGGTGATTTAACTTATCGTTAAGACGCTTGTCGAGGTCTAGGAAATCTGTTGCACCTTGTAATGGTTTAATGGTTTGTTGCAGATCCAATATTTCTTGTTGTAAGTCATCCATCTCTTTTTGTTTAGACAAAATAATAATACTCATCAAGCGTTCATCTGTTTCCTAAGAGCTTCATCCTGTAGTTCCAAAGATGGAAATTTCTTGATCCTTAGACCTCTGGGAATCAGTTCTATAGACAGATATTCTGATAGTGAACTGATATCACAGTAAGCCCAGATCTCTTTGATCATACTGCGTTCAAGACGACGAAAAAGCAGTTTAATGGAGCCTACCCCATTGTCCGGATTGCTATTCAATATATCATGGGCATTGGCTCTCAAGGGATTATCTCCCAACTGCCTAAAGGTGCAGCTAGCAACTTGTGGTGTGATATCATCAGTCATTTGAAAATAGTAGTACAGTCTATGCAAAGTCAAAGGGGAATGACTCACTGAGCCTGGCGTAACAGCGAGACACGGAAGTGGACAGCAAAGGAAAATCACTGCTCCAGGTGAGAGACTCCAGGCACAATGAATGTAAGACTCCTGACATGGGTGCAAGCCTCGGCTCGCCTGCCTTAGAAGACTGAATTTAGGAAGAAATTGGCTGCACATCGACGTAATAGAAGTCCATTTATTGCATTTTCCATGAACACTGTGCTTACACATCACCTAGAGGTGTGCTACTGACATTCCTTAAATAGCCCCCCTCCACACACACACCCATATCCACAGGTGTGGGTGGGTATCAATAGACACACCACCTGTCCCAATTACATATAGACAAGTATGGAAACTTAGCCCACCTTAAAGGGTTAGTTCACCTGTACCAAAAAACTGCCTATGCAGATAAGGGTTGTCTATTCATTAAAACAAACTGTGCAGGTCTGACTAAAGATGAACAAAGCCCTTGCTATATGCATAGGCCATTTAAGTACCTCCTAAAGCCTGACTGGAAAACACTTAGGGTATTGCTAATACCTAGTACCCCACAATCAGAAAATTGGTCTAAAAATACCACTTTCGAAGCAATGGTCTGATAATCTGATTGTTAGTACACAGCTTTCGAGAGCCCATCACGACAGCTAATGCAAAATTATTCGAAGGAACAAACACTAACATTATTCTTGTACAATACCAGAACAAACCCTTTTCATTTAACAAGCAGGGATGGACTGGCCATCGGGACTACCGGGAGATTCCCGGTGGGCCGTTCCCTCAGTGGACCGATTTTCAGTGACAGCCCAGAGTCTCTGCGCTCCGCTGACCGCTGCTTATGAGAGTAAGAGTACTGTATAAGCGAGGACTTGCTCTGCTCCTCCCACACATTCACAGCCAGTCAGCAGGCAGTGTAACCCTCCCCCTTTCCAGCCTGCCACATTTGACTACACGGGTGCTGGAGCGGGGCTGAAAGGGGGCGTGAAGAAGGAGAAACATAAAGTATCTGAAGCTGATGAGATAAAGGTATGACCACAGCTACAGGATAGCCAGTCCTGCAGCACACAGATCGTCAGGACTTGGGAGAAATGGGATCTCACATGTACACTGGCTGAAGACAGTGTCTTCCAGAAATCTAGGCAGTGTGCAGGTTACCAATCAGTCACCTCTCCCCCTCTCTCTTCCTCCCTCTCATCTCGCTCCTTACTTTTTTTTTATAGCTACTTATCCTGCACACTGATAAGATCTGCTAGGCATTCTGTGTTCAGTGACAGTGTGACACATGGCTGGCTGTTAACCATTTCAGTTATTTAGCCAGAGCTCTGTGTGTGCTGCACGGTTTGTGTGATGTTTTTTGGAAGGATTAACTGCTAGTTCAGGCTAGAAGCTTCATAGACCAATTAACTGTTTACTGCCCTCCACTAATCTTGACCAGATCACTATTTGTAAGACAATTTGTATTTTGGAAATTGGATGTGCTGTTGTCTTCTGTCACATGGATGTACTTTTAAATGAAGATTACCAACTTGATCTTTGCAGAGCTGGTTTAAATGGAGTGGAGCAACCCTGCGATACTATATACTGTTACACTGGGTTCAGCCATAAACGCAGTCTCTGACCATCTCCTGTAGTATGTCTGCAGTCTCTGATCATCTCCTGTACTATGTCTGCAGTCTCTGACCATCTCCTGTAGTATGTCTGCAGTCTCTGATCATCACCTGTAGTATGCCCGCAGTCTCTTACCATCTCCTGTAGTATGTCTGCAGTCTCTGATCATCTCCTGTAGTATATCCGCAGTCTCTGAGCATCTCCTATAATAGGTCTGCAGTCTCAGATCATCTCCTGTAGTAGGTCTGCAGTCTCTGATCATCTCCTGTAGTAGGTCTGCAGTCTCTGATCATCTCCTGTAGTATGTCTGCAGTCTCTGATCATCTCCTGTAGTATTTCTGCAGTCTCTGATCATCTCCTGTAGTATGTCTGCAGTCTCTGATCATCTCCTGTAGTATGTCTGCAGTCTCTGATCATCTCCTGTACTATGTCTGCAGTCTCTGACCATCTCCTGTACTATGTCTGCAGTCTCTGACCATCTCCTGTACTATGTCTGCAGTCTCTGACCATCTCCTGTACTATGTCTGCAGTCTCTGACCATCTCCTGTACTATGTCTGCAGTCTCTGACCATCTCCTGTACTATGTCTGCAGTCTCTGACCATCTCCTGTACTATGTCTGCAGTCTCTGACCATCTCCTGTACTATGTCTGCAGTCTCTGACCATCTCCTGTACTATGTCTGCAGTCTCTGACCATCTCCTGTACTATGTCTGCAGTCTCTGACCATCTCCTATACTATGTCTGCAGTCTCTGACCATCTCCTGTAGTATGTCTGCAGTCTCTGACCATCTCCTGTACCGTGTCTAGTTTATATACTGTTTTTGTGCTTGTTCGCAAAATTAAAGTGGGCCAGTCTGGATGAAGTCCAGGGCCAAATTTTTGTCCCAGTCCAGCCCTGTTAACAAGTACAGTATTCGTCTGAAAAAAAAACAGACCAATACCACGCATGCTTAAAAACGAAAGAAAAGAAACGTGTATCAAACCCAGATAGCAAGTGTAGCGAGTACCCCAAAATTGGGGGTCGCTATGTTCTAAATTTAGGGGTAGTATGAGCCATAGTTGGCTCAGGTTCTCTAATTTGTTAGGTATGGACTCTGCTATGCCATGTTGTTGCCTGGTGTATGGTTCCCCTTGTCCTGTGGTGGCGCTGTTGCCCAGGTCTCGGGTTGAACCGCAGGTGGCATTGTGGTGTGATTGGGTGTCCTCTCTCGGCTACCTTGTGGTGGGCGGGGTTTCGCCTGCTGTGCATGCTGGGAGAGGGTACAAAAAGGGCAGACGCCAGAGGAGGAGAGTGTGCCCCATGGGGGTGGTGTGCCGGGGGATTCCAAGGAGGACCCCTGATGGTGAAGTCGCGCCCTTAGGCCCTGCTGGCTGGGGGGTACGTGAACTGGCCGAGGAGTCTTGGGCACCTTTAGCCCGGGGCTACAACGTTCCAGGTAGGCCCAGTACCTTCAACTGGGTCTACAGCCAACACACTGGAGTCCCAGGGAGCCCGTGTGAGGGTGGCCCGCTCTGAAAGAGAGGAAACCGGGGGAGGACCTGTCCGATGGATCGGTGATGGATTTCACGATGAAGGAGAGGCCTGGTTACCTATCAGAGGAAGGATCCGTGAGTTGGAGTATAGCCCCTGTAGTGTGTCCCACTGACACCTATGTTCTCTACTAATCTACGGGGTTTTGTTCAGAAGTCATAATTCAATCATTAGGGATTCTGTGGCAGAGGATCTCTAGGACTTATCCGTGAAGGGGACTAAATTCAAGTAGCAACTGTTCATGCTTCACTCCGGCTGCTAGAACTATGAGAGGGATCTATCCGGGTGAGCAAATTTCATACTCATGCTTGAGTAAAGAATAGGGTAACTGGGTGCCGCGTGCCTGAACCTATCTCCCTACCTACTTTGTCGCTATCTTCAACCTGTTCCCAAATCTGTTTGAGCAAGATAAAAATAAACTCGGCTGTTTGGAGTTTGAACACAGTTTGGACATTGAGTTTCTTTGGGGAAAGAACACAGACTTTTCCCTACATTCTAGGGACGAGAACCAGTGAGGTAACTCGCTGCAGGACCCAAAAATAAAGAACACCGCTCAACCTTCTAAACCAGGAGGATCCGGGCATGTGGCACGGTGTGCGTTTATCCCTGCAAGGAGAAGGTAGGCAGGAGAAAAGGGTCCGTGTGCTACACAAGGATAACTTGCCACAAATTTGTGGCAGTGTTGATTTGTAGGCCTTGTTAACTTGCTGCACATTTTCACTGGCAAGTTGTACAATTGCAGAGAACTTGAAGCACAAGTTCTAGTTGACATTTTTTTCCAATTTGTAGAAAATATGCTTGACAAGTCTCTAGCAAGAGCAAAGTTGCAGTGGTGAGTCTACAGCAACAGCTCTGAAAGTCACAGTGACCCCTGTGGTGGGATGCAGCAGACTTGCAGAATGTTTACAAAGAAAGTTGATCTGGAGTCATGCAATGCAGACTTGCTGTAATCGTGCAACAAACTTGTGAAGCCTATTTCAAACTCGCAGCTCTATTTGCTTGCTATCTGTCAAATACTTACCATCATTTTCCTTTTCCTGGTGCCAATCCATGGCAGCATATATGCAGGGCCGTCGGAACAGGAGAGGCAAACCAAGCAACTGCTTGGGGCCCCAAGCTGGCCTAGGGCCCCAGCAGAGCTGCCCCCCTCCCGCGATCGGCAGCCCCCCCCCCTCCCATTCAGGCGGGGGGAGACCATCGGCACACCTGTCACTGTGAGACAGCAGCAGCATTGCTTTTAAATAAGTGCACTGTGCAGGCTGCGGTGTGTGCTGGAATCCAAAGCTCCTTTCTGTCTCTCTCCCCCCCTCCTCCAGTGTCCTGCACAGTCTCTAGTATCTCTGACTCAACCTCCCCCCTCCAATCACCAGTGCAGAGTGCTGAGAGAATCGGGAGGCGGAGCTCACTGAAGCTCCTGTCGGGCTGGTCAGAGGAAGGGAGGAGGTGAGCTGAATTATTTTTTTCCTGAGAAAAGTCTCCTAGGAAGCAAAGCTGCAAAGTTTAGGAGTATTTGTATTGCAAGTGATGCAGTAAAGGGTTAAGGTGACAGGAGAATCAGACTAGATAGAGAGTGTATGGGGGGGGGGGGGGGGGGGGAGTGTGCAGCCCGATCACAGCTGACAGATAACTCCTGAGCAGCACCCATGTAATACAAACATCCCCCAATCACTCAGACTAGATAATGTGAGACCATTCATGTAACCTGTATAAATGTGATGAGTCTACACTTCTGATTGTACACTCAGAGCTTGGATAACACAGAGTTATATGAATTGTCATACATTACCTTCACATCATCTGTACATACAGAGTGCTATGGGCTGGATTATATATATACATGTATGTGCTTACGGTTTAGAAGAGCCCTTTCACACTGGAGCACCCATAGCATCGGCGATAATATGCCGCTATTTTTACCGCCAACGCTATGGGTGGATTTACGGCGCATTTCGGCCGAGAAAGTGTTAAAACCGCTCGCAATGTGCTGCTGAAGCAGCGCATTGCGGGCAGTATAGCCGCGCTGTCCCATTAATTTCAATGGGCAGCAGCGGTGGAGGCGCGGTAAACTCACCGCTCCTTCACCGCTGCAAAGATGCGGCTAGCAGGACTTTTTCTAACGTCCTGCTAGCGCAACGCTCCAGTGTGAAAGCCTCTCCCTTCAGGCTTTCACACTGGAATGAATGGGGCAGCAGTTTAGCAGCATTTTGCAGGCGCTATTTTTAACGCTATAGCGCCTGCAAAATGCTACAGTGTGAAAGGGGTGTAACAGATTGTTTTCATTGAATAATACTGCTGTTTGATTTATTGCTGTATATATTAGTAGATGAGCAGAAGAGCTTTTTTTGCATTATAGACCTCACCATCTGAACAATTCTTAGCCCCCAACTCCCCCCAGCTTATATCACCCCCAGACCACTTTATACATCCAGCTGAGGGACATCATTCCATAGTCACTTTCCTTATCTTCCCAAAATCACTCCCTGGTCACCCCACAGACACTGCAGGAAATCCCTAACCCCATCTTACCCACCACAGTCCTCTCCTGTACATACTGCCCCCATCATACCCACCACAGTCCTCTCCTGTACATACTGCCCCCGTTATACCCACCACACTCCACTCCTGTACATACTGCCCCCGTCATACCCTCCACACGCCTCATCTTTACATACCGCCCCCGTCATCCCCTCCACACTCCTCTCCTGTACATACTGCCCCCGTCATACCCTCCACACTCCTCATCTTTACATACTGCCCCCGTCATACCCTCCACACTCCTCTCCTGTACGTACTGCCCCCATCATACCCTCCGCAATCCTCTCATGTACATACTGCCTCCATCTTACCCTCTGCACTCCTCTCCTGCAGAATCAGATGTAAAGGGGAACTCTGTTGACTCTGATGTAAAGGGGAACTCTGTTGACTCTAATGTAAAGGGAGACTCTTGTGATTAATTCCATATGATTAGAAATGTTATTTAATCACAAAAATATATGTATAGTGTATACTACATAACAAAATTGCTGTGCGTTGCTTTGTACAGAGGTAATGAATTTAATGTACTACAAAAAAATAATAATTGGCGTGCGCTGCTTAAGCGTTCGGGTTTGGCTTGACGAAAAGGTGGCAACCCTACCCCCCCCCCGGGGGCCCCAAATTCTCAATCTGCTTGGGGCCCCTAAATTCCTTCAAACGACCCTGCATATATGTGATATAGCTCCGCCCCTATATACAACCACAGGGCCTGTTTAAATCTATAAAAGGAAAGCAAGAGCAACCTCCCACATTTTCTGTAAAATAACAAGATTAAAAAAGGGAGGGTTCGCATGCTACCAAGCATTGGCATCAGGAAAGGAAAATTATGGTAAGTAAGTACAATTTTCCGTTTTCCTGACACCAACATGGCAGCATACATGTGATAAATAACAGGCTAAACAGGAAAGACTAAAATCCCTAAAATCAAACTTTATTACAATGAACATGGAAGCCTGGACTGTCATTCCGTTAATGGCCATTGACATACGAGCCCCTAGATCAGTGATGGCGAACCTTTTTGAGCCTGAGTGCCCAAACTGCAACACAATTATTATTTTTTCCTCAAAGTGCCAACACTGCAATTAAACTTGAATACCGAGGTTTAGGATTAGAAAAAACAACTCGTATAGTTGTCCAAACTAATTAACAGCTATTTTTTGTAAAAGAAACACAATAACAGAGCTTTCTGTTAAACATTTTTTTTTTATTGAAACAAAAAAAACCAACAACTGTACACGTGCATGTATTTTTGCATAAGGATACATTTGCTGAGTGCTGGTAAGGATATATTTGCTGAGTGCTGGTAAGGATACATTTGCTGATCGCTGGCAAGGATGCCTTTGCTGGTCATTTGTAAAGATGGCTTTGCTGGCCATTTTCAAAGATGGCTTTGCTGGCCATTTTCAAAGATGCCTTGGCTGGGCACTGGTAAGGATGCCTTGGCTGGGCACTGGTAAGGATGCCTTGGCTGGGCATTGGTAAGGATGCCTTGGCTGGGCATTATTAAAGATGCCTTTGCTGGGCATTTTTAAAGATGCCTTGGCTGGGCACTGGTAAGGATGCCATGGCTGGGCATTGGTAAGGATGTCTTGGCTGGGCATTATTAAAGATGCCTTTGCTGGGCATTATTAAAGATGCCTTGGCTGGGCATTGGTAAGGATGTCTTGGCTGGGCATTATTAAAGATGCCTTTGCTGGGCATTTGTAAAGATGCCTTTGCTGGGCATTTGTAAAGATGCCTTTGCTCGGCATTTTTAAAGATGCCTTTGCTGGGCATTGGCAAGGATGCCTTGGCTGGGCATTATTAAAGATGCCTTGGCTGGGCATTGGTAAGGATAATGAGACACATGAACACCAATGAGGGGGGTAATATGTTTCCCAATGACACTTATAATTAGGCCAAATAACAGCAATGACACCACCAACATGATTAGGCCAAATAACAGCAATGATGGGGCAGAATTTTTCCAAATAACACAATGACATCAATGAGGGGGGTAATGTTTCCCAATGACACCACCAACATAATTAGGCAAAATAACAGCAATGACACCATCAACATGATTAGGCCGAATAACAGCAATGATGGGGCAGAATTTTTCCAAAAAACACAATGACACCAATGAGGGGGGTAATGTTTCCCAATGACACCACCAACATGATTAGGCCGAATAACAGCAATGATGGGGGGGGGGGGGGAGTAAATGTGCCAATTACACCAATGAGGGGGGGGGGATGTGCCCCAATAATGAGGGCTTTTTTTTGCAGTGCATTTTTTTTTCTCTCACCTCCCGAGTCCTGCAGCTCGTTCCCGCACGTCTTCTCCGCGTGTTCTCCCAGTCAAGCCGAGGACGTCAGCGCTGATTTGTTTCGGCGGTGTGGATGAGACAGCTTCTTTCATTCGACAAGCTGCAAGCACGTCACCTCCGGGCGCTCATTCGATGTCACGCCCACTCGGACACGTCACCGCTAGCCCAGAGAACTGTGGGAAATGTAGTTCCCGGGCGCGGTGTGACGATTTTAATCTTTTAATAAAATTTAATGTGTGCAATTCTTGAGTGTCACGGCGTGCCCTCAGAAACGGCTCGGAATGCCGGGAGCGGCACGCGTGCCACGTGTTCGCCATCACTGCCCTAGATCTTCCCTGTAGCGCCGAAAGCAGGTGCACTGCTACAAGCAGCCTGCTGCTTTGTAGATGTCTCCATAAACATTTTGCATGCGCTGCACTGAACTTAAAGACGTAGAGATGGACCTAGCCCAATGAGCCACTACCACTTCTGCAGGCTCTTGCCTGGCACCACTGTATGTTTCTCGTTGACCTTGACACTCCAAGATGACAATGTTTTGTAGTAGTTTCCTCAAGTGCTGAATCAGCTCAAGTGCTGCCTTATGTGTTGCAAAAATGGAAATTCTTTGGAACGTTCAGAAAATCCAGTGTACTCAGGATAGCATAGGAATGCAAGACACCATTGTTTCCAGGAGACTCCTGCATTGAAAAGCTGACAACTTGGCCCATTCTGAGAAGGAGGAGAAATGTACTCACTTAAACAATGAGCTGGGCCTCCATATTGATAACTATTCAGATCTGCTCCAACTGTCTTGACACCTCCTATTCAGCAAGAACTTCTCAGGCTGGCCAGAAGAATCCCCTTTTGAACTAGTAGATCATCTGGACTCTGAGCCAACAGTAGAATGCCATCCAAGTGTAGCGGAACCTCACTCTCCCTCTTGCCTATTGTGAATGGCTTGTGTCTAGGGGTACCTAGGAGAGGAGAGTGCAGGAACACTACGCCAAGCTCTCCCCTCATGTGTATAAGAGGGTTGAGCAAAGTTAGTTGATTTACCTCCCGGGTCTGTCCACTGCATACGAAGCCTTGTTGTTCCCTGGAAACGTGTCTGCCAATAATAGAGCCCCACACCAGTCGAAAGTCCAACACTCCTTTATTTCTCGTACAATACGGTGAACACAATCAGTTGAACTTCCAATAACAGACGAACATGGGGGTGTGGGAACGAGTAGGCCCAGGCACAACTGTACTCTCCTATTCCTTTTTTAGCGAATAGGCACTGCAGCGATGGTTCAACCCCGGCCCAAAGTGACAGTGCCACCTGCTGGGCCTCAGGGAACTATGCATCACTGGTGTCCTCACCAGTTTAAAAAGTACATACCCGCTACACAAGTAATGATGAATTCAAAGCACCCCCTTTTCCTCAGAGGGGCTATGCAGAGATTAGGACCATCCATAAAGGTCATCTGCGAGGTGGAGAGCCCTGAAAGGAAGGCACACAAATTTCAGATGTCCATCTCTCGCCAAGACTAAATTTCTTTAAATTCTACACCGGACTCCAATCTCCAATCTTCTTTGTGCGAGACACAGGGGAGAATAAAAGCCTGTAAATCTCTCTGAGGGAAGAACTAGAACCATTGCCTTTTTGATTGTAATATCGATGTACACCTCCTGAGTGCAATATGCTATTCTGGTCGAGATGAAAAAATGTTCTAGGGGGAGATGCCTGAACCACCAAAAGCAACCGAGTTTTACTGCAGAAGGCACCCACGGATCCCAAAAATGGGCTTTACCACCTGTGCGCAGAGTCAGCCACCCTGGCACCCACCACATTAGCCTGGGGGGGGTCTCACGTCAACAAAACTTCTGTAGGGGATGAAGGGATTGAAAAGGACCATGACTGTGCATCCTTTAGAAAGGTGCCCTTGCATACCTTTCCATCCGCTCCTGAAGTTTTCCATTCTGAAAAAGGATCTTGAATCCTAGAATGTGGAGTGGGCCAAACTAGCAGAGAGAACTCACCGGAGCCTTGACCTTTTATGAGATGGAAGGCTAGACTAACCACTGATTTCTCTTGGAATAGTGCTTAGCGTTGGGATGTACATGTAACTTTTTATCGTGACCAATAAAGATTGTTCAAACATTATGTGAAGGCAGTGGATAATTCCTGGGATGTCTATGGCTCCAGGTACAGTGCCTTGAAAAAGTATTCATACCCCTTGACATTTTCCACATTTTGCCATGTTACAACCAAAAATGTAAATATATTTTATTGGGATTTTATGTGCTATAGACCAACACAAAGTGGCACATAATTGTGAATTGGAAGGAAAATGATAAATGGTTTCCAATTTTTTTACAAATAAATATGGGAAAAGTGTGCCGTGCATTTGTATTCAGCCCTCCTAAATACTTTGTAGAACCACATTTCACTGCAATTACAACTGCAAGTCTTTTTGGGTATGTCTCTACAAGCTTTGCACATCTAGAGAGTGATATTTGTGCCCATTCTTCATTGCAAAATAGCTCAAGCTCTGTCAGACTGGATGGAGAGCGTCTGTGAACAGCAATTTTCCTGCCACAGATTCTCAGTTGGATTTAGGTCTGGACTTTGACTGGGCCATTCTAAAGCCGTGTACACACGATAGGTTTTACCTGGACTGTTTTCATTGGACAAACCGATCGTGTATGGGCCTCATCGGTCTTTTTTCCATCGGTGTTTAAAAATAGAACATGTTTTAAATTTATCCGATGGTTAAAAAACCGATAGCAAATTACTATCGTCTGTGGGGAACTCCATCGGATAAAAAACCCACGCATGTTTAGAATCAAGTCGACGCATGCTCAGAAGCATTGAACTTAATTTTTCACGGCTCATCGGAGTGTTTTACGTCACAGCGTTTGAAACGGTCGGTTTTTTGACTGATGGTGTGTGGGCAAGACTGATGGAAGACAGTTTCATCGGATTTCCGATGGAAAAAAACATTGGATTAGAATCCATAGGATATCCGATCGTGTGTACAGGGCTTAACACATGAATATGCTTTGATCTAAACCAGGGGTCTCCAAACTTTTTAGCCCGAGGGCCACATTGTAGATTTTATAAATATTCGCGGGCCGAAAAAATGTATTTAGAAATAAATGAATAAAAATGTAAATAATCTTGTTAGAGCCTTTCCACACGTCTGTGTCCCTGTCAGAGCCTTCCCTCACTTCTGTGTCCCCCGTCAGAGCCTTTCCGCACGTCTGTGTCCCCCGTCAGAGCCTTTCCGCACGTCTGTGTCCCCATCAGAGCCTTTTCTCACTTCTGTGTCCCCGTCAGAGCCTTTCCTCACTTCTGTGTCCCTGTCAGAGCCTTTCCGCACGTCTGTGTCCCCCACCCTGATAACACACCCAGATACCCCCCTAATATGATAACACCACTCCTCCCCCCCCAGATACCCCCCCAGCCTGATCACCACCACCCCAGATACTCCCCAGTCTGATCACACACCCCTATATCTCTCCACTCTGATCACACCCCCCTCCTCATACCTCGCCTCTAACACACCCCTCCACCATCACACACACCTTTGGGTTTTGCATTCCTGCAGACAGTTCCTCCCAGTCCTGTGGCTCCTCCTCCAGATGATGTCAGTGGAGGAATCTTCATCACACCAGGGTGGTTTAACTGTCACTGGAACAGGCACAATACCTTCCTAGAAATCTGGCGGTGGCAGCTGCACAGAGCGGGAGCCTCCTCTACTTCAACCTCATCCTCTGCCGCTACTCCCTCAGCCCAACCTCGTCCTCTGCCGCCACTCCCCCAAGGGAGGATCCAGAGTCTAGTCTCGGGAGGGGCACTGCCAGAAAATATGTTTTTTTGCGGGCAATATATCGGGGCAATGGCTGGTGTTGGCGTTTTCATCATCACGGCACCATGGTTGTTATGGTGTCAGGATGATTGAAGCGCATTTTTTCTATTATTACATTGTAATATAAAATGAAATGGTTCAACTCACCATAATGTAGAATCAGTGGGAGCCCTGAGTGTGTCACTTTCCACGTCGACCTGCCTTCAGATGCAGTGTGTCACTTGCCACGTCCCTGCCACAAGCTGCGGATTGTCACTTGCCTGCCACCAGATGCTGATTGTCACTTGCCACCTCACCTGCCACATGTTGCTGATTGTCACTTGCCACATCACCTGCCACACATTGCGGATTACACTTGCCATGTCACCTGCCACACATTGCGGATTACACTTGCCACGTCACCTGCCACACTTTGCGGATTGTCACTTGCCACATCATCTGCCACACATTGCGGATTACACTTGCCACGTCACCTGCCACACATTGCGGTTTACACTTGCCACGTCACCTGCCACACATTGCGGATTACACTTGCCACATCACCTGCCACATGTTGCTGATTGTCACATCACCTGCCACACATTGCGGATTACACTTGCCACGTCACCTGCCACATGTTGCCAATTGTCATCTGCCACACGTTGCGGATTACACTTGCCACACGTTGCTGATTGTCGTTGGCCTGCTAAGGTACAGATTGTCAGAGTGAAGGCAGGCAGCAGGGAGGGGGCTGGCCACTGGATGTAGACTTTAGCTATGTAGTCTGCCCATCGGTTGCTTCATTACGTTTTCAGTCCTGCTTCTGGAACAGTAATCAAGCAGTTGGTCACCACAGCTAAAGTTTGCTTCCAGTGTCAAGCAGGGAGAAATATGCTCATCTAAATGCATACTGTTGGGATGTGTTCTTGCACTCAGACTTATCACTTGTCACCACTTTCTGCTCTCGGTGCATCTGAATAGATGGCTACAAAGGGAGTTTATATAGAGCAGAATGAATTGTACACACAAACTAAATAAATGCAGGTGGGGTCTTTGGAATGTTTCTGTTATTAATGGAGGCTAAGGGTGCACTCACACTGCCCACGGCTGTACAGTGCGGGCGGAACTGCAGTGATGCAGGGCAGGCGGTGAGAGATGATGTCATCTCTCTGCTCCCCGCCTGCTGGCTCACTGACTGGCCAGTCTCTCCGCTCACCTGCGGACCGGCCCGCCCCCTTACTCGATGTTTGCCCTGCACGCCCACACACTCACCTGGCGACCCCCCCTCACTCATTTGCCTACCTGCCCGCTCAGGCTCTCTCTCACCTGCCAGCTGCCGCGCACTCGCACTCCCGCACGCTCACTTATCCTCTCCCCCAGCCTGACTCCAGCACGCACAGCCAGCCCACATCCATGCTGCCCGACAGTGGGGCCCCGCCTCCTCCCTGCGTGCATGGTAATCCACCCACTGCTTCACCTTCCTCTGCTTCATTGGATCTGCTCTGTCAGCGGTACACATACATCGCCCTGCCTGCCTTCTTGCTCTGTCCCACTGCCCGCATAGGGTAATTGAAGCAGGCAGTCTCTGAATGAGCTGCGGGCCGGATAAAACATCCAAGAGGGCCGGATGTGGCCCGCGGGCCGGGGTTTGGAGACCCCTGATCTAAACCATTCCATTGTAGCTCTGGCTGTATGTTTAGGGTTGATGTCTTTCTGGAAGGTGAACCTCCGCCCCAGTCTCAAGTCTTTTGCAGAATCTAACAGGTTTTCTTCTAAGATTGCCCTGTATTTGGCTCCATCCATCTTCCTATTGACTCTGACCAACTTCCTTGTCCCCGCTGAAGAAAAGCATCCCCACAAAGTTAAATTTTGGTCTCATCTGACCAAGCACCACATGTTTGCTGTGTCCCCCACATGGTTTCTCGCAAACTGCAAATAGGACTTCTTATGGCTTTCTTTCAACAATGGCTTTCTTCTTGCCACTCTTCCATAAAGGCCAGATTTGTGGAGTGCACAACTAATAGTTGTCCTGTGGTAGTTAGGGGTATCAGAGTAAAGGGGGCTGAATAAAAATGCATGCCACCCTTTTCACATATTTATTTGTAAAAAATTTTAAAGGCCATTTATCATTTTCCTTCCACTTCACAATTATGTGCCACTTTGTGTTGGTCTTTCACATAACATATCAATAAAATACATTTACGTTTTTGGTGGTAACATGACAAAATGTGGAAAATGTCAAAGGGTATGAATACTTTTTTAAGGCACTGTAAGGACGGATGACTTTCAGATATTGCTGAGGAGCATACTGTAGTGCTACTCTCGTAGGAGCCACTAAGTAGATTGCCCTGATCCTTTTCCCAATATTTTTCTTGCAGTTCAAATCAGGCTCATTAAAGCGGAGTCCCGCCCGCCCCTTTAAAA
Source organism: Rana muscosa (assembly GCA_029206835.1). NCBI lineage: Eukaryota > Metazoa > Chordata > Amphibia > Anura > Ranidae > Rana > Rana muscosa. The sequence goes on from CM055118.1 coordinate 671,155,402, forward strand.
ATTAAAACTACTGTTACTTTTAATATTAGGACACTTACCTGTCCTGGAGTCCAGCGATGTTGGCACCTGGTCAGGTACTGCTACCGGCATTGCGGGTAAGGGAACCCGTCAGTGTAGCCTTTTCGGCTTCACTGTTGGGTTCCTACTGCACATGCGTGATGCACGCTGCGCTCTCTCACTGGCCTGACAGAAGGGGAGGAAGGAGGAGGGGGGCCGAGCTGCTGACGTAATTCACTGTGGCCCTGTCTCCCAGAAGTGGGGACAGGGTACCTGGAAAAAACAGGTACTTGCTCCCCCCAAATGTGACACCAGAGGGGGGGGGATCAGATAAGCCAGGGGTGTCATCAAACTCAATTTCATCGTGGGCCGCATCAGCATTATGATTGCCCTCAATAGGGCCGGTTGTATCTGTAAGATTAGAAGTCCAGAGTGCATCCCCTCCCCTTACATTAGATGTCAAGAGCCACCCCACCATCAGAAGTTGAGTCCCCCACTCTCCCTTACATTACAGTGCACCCCCCTTTCCTTATGCTGCTGCTGGGAAGAACCTGGATGCATTGCTTAAAAGCAGAAAGTAAGGGTCTGGAGGAGGACCAGAGGAGGGCTGGAGCTCTCCTGCAGCTGCAGGAGAGATGCGAGGGCCACATAAAATGGCCCGGAGCGCCGGATTCGGCCCGCGGGCCTTGTGTTTGACACCTATGAGATAAGCGGAAGTTCCACTTTTGGGTGGAACTCCGCTTTAACCAGTATATGGTGTGACAGCAGGAAGGTAAAGTCACCTGGTTGCATCCAGGGGGGTAGATATATTTCGCCCAGATTCAGGCTTTACGCCGACTTATACAACTAGGTGGAGAGTTGTATAAGGCTAGTGGGCTCATGGATGACTCATACCTCTAGGGAGAGGGCTGGGCGTCGTGCAGACAGGGAGTTGATGAGACCAGCTGAAGCTTGTCAGCTCATTTAGGCCTCTATAAGAACTCCCAGCTTCATTAGATGTTAGCTCATGCCTGGAACCAGACCTGTGTGGACTGTCTAGGGAGAGTGAACCCCTGTGCGGTGAGACAAAGCCTGTGTGGCTATTTGCTTGGACATTTAAAACCAGGGACTTAGGGACTAGGACAGCACTAGGCTGATCCCAGTTGTTAGTTAGGAAACCTGTATGTTTAGTCAGAGGTCAACTTGACCAGGATTTATTTTGGTTATGTTTCTTTTGCTTTGCTGTGTTTTGTCACTGTAAATAGAAAATAAACCGCACCTTTTTGATTTTGAAAACCACAACCTCCGTTTGCTGGGCCTGTTTTGTGTGGGGAGCCCATCCCGGGGGTCACACACACCCGCTGCCGAGCTAACCCCCTCACAGTTGGTGGAGAACGCGGGCAGTTTTTTTTTAAGCCAGCATGGAGGAGATACTGAAACAGCTGGCTCTAGCAAATGCCAATCAACAGCAGACAAATGCAGGTTTGCAAAGGAGCCTTGCAGCCCAGCAGCAAGCTCATCAACAGAGCCTTGCAGCCCAGCAGCAAGCTCACCAACAGAGTCTGGAAGCTCAGCAACAAGCCCAGCAGCAATCTGAGGCCCGCTTCATAGACCTGTTACAGAAGCAAGAGCAGAGACTACAACAAATGGAAGCAGTAATGCAGCAACGTCCGCAGACCAGTGAGGAAAGCCGTCCCACTAATACCGTGTCCTTTGGGGTGAGTCGTTTATTGACAAAAATGACTGGAGAGGATGATCCAGAGGTATTTTTGACCACATTTGAAAGGACCGCTGAAAGAGAAAAGTGGCCTGAGGAGCAGTGGGCTGGACTGGTGGCTCCTCTGTTAACTGGTGAATCGCAGAAAGCTTACTATGACCTAGAGCCTAACCAAGCAAAAGACTATGTGATGCTAAAAGCTGAAATTTTGGCAAGGCTGGGTGTCACCCAGGCTGTCCGGGCTCAGCGTGTGCATAACTGGACTTTCCAGCTTGGAAAACCCCCCAGGTCTCAAATGTATGATCTCATTCACCTGAGCAGAATGTGGCTACAGCCAGAGACTTTGTCCGCACCAAAGATTGTGGAACGTGTTGTAATGGATCGGTTTTTGAGAGCTCTTCCTACTGCCATCCAAAAGTGGGTAAGCCATGGAGACCCAGAGACGGCCGATGGTCTTGTGGATCGTGTGGAGAAATACTTGGCTACAGAGAACCTGACGGCCTCTTCCAGAGACACTCGGACTTTCCACCCTAAGACCAGACCATCCCCAGGGGCGGATAAGAGGATTCCAAGGGGTGAGGGTGGAGAGAGTGAGAGGGTGGGAGCTCTACCCCAAGTTTGGCGAGAACAGCCTGGGAAATCAGCGGCTCAAGAGGTGGCAAGAAGGATCGTTTGCTACCGCTGCCGGCAAGCGGGACATATTGCAGCCAATTGCCCGGTTGTGGAGGAACCCATGCAGTGTGACTTTCTGACGGGCAGACGTCAGTCGCTGTGTGCGACAGTCGCATGCACTGCCATTCGAGGAACTGAGAAACATTTATGCAAAATGTGTGTTAATGGTAGAAATGTTGTGGTATTGCTGGATTCAGGTAGCCTTGTGACCCTGATAAAGGCTGAGTTAGTTAAAACAGAGGTCTCTGGGAATAGCAAGGTAGCTGTTATTTGTGTGCATGGGGACACCCGAGAGTATCCAGTGACTACAGTGTGTTTCGAGACCCCCAAAGGTACCCTCTCTCATCCAGTGGGCTTAGTATCTCAGTTACCGCATGACGCCATTGTGGGAAGGGATTTTCCGAAGTTCTGGGAACTGTGGGATGATCCTGAGCCCCTCACTGGTGCCCCTATGTACCAGGAATGTGATAGCCAGAACTCCCCTGAGAGTGGTGAGGACTCTCCGGAATTTCCCTTATCAGTATTGGCAGGGGAGACTCAAGAAACTGGAGAGGAGCCCACCTCCTCAGACGAAAACCTACCGTCTGTGGAGTTTTCTGATCTTGAGGTTCACAGGGAAAACTTTGCCACAGAACAGTTGAAAGACCCCGCCCTAATAAAGGCACGGGAAAACGTAGTGAAAATAGATGGCGAGTTAGTGAACCCAGATAATACCTGCACTTACCCATACTTCAGCGTAGAGAAGGACCTACTGTATCGGGTGGCAAAAAGGGCAGAAGAAACCGTTGAGCAGCTTGTGGTGCCCAAACCTTACAGGAAGTTGGTGTTGGAGTTGGCCCATGGGCACATTCTTGGAGGTCATCTGGGGACAGAGAAAACCCGAGAGAGGGTATTACAGAGATTCTATTGGCCGGGGGTGATGAAGGACGTAGAAAATTATTGTTCCTCCTGCCCTGTGTGTCAGAGGTTGGCCCCGATGCCACATTTCCGTAGCCCGCTGGTCCCTCTACCCATCATTGAGGTCCCGTTTGAGAGGATCGCCATGGATTTGGTAGGTCCTATAATCAAGTCCGCTAGGGGGCACCAGTACATATTAGTTATAATGGACTATGCCACCCGTTATCCAGAAGCGATCCCTCTCCGAAATACCTCGGCCAAAACCATAGCCAAAGAGCTATCTCTTGTTTTTAGCCGGGTGGGTATTTGTAAAGAACTGCTTACGGACCAAGGTACACCCTTTATGTCCCGGGTTATGAAAGAGCTGTGTAAATTGTTCAAAGTGACGCAATTGCGTACGTCTGTGTATCACCCCCAAACCGATGGGCTGGTTGAAAGATTCAACAAAACCCTAAAACAAATGTTGAAGAAAGTGGTGGATAGAGATGGAAAGGATTGGGACTGTTTACTTCCTTATTTGATGTTTGCTATTAGGGAGGTGCCCCAATCCTCTACGGGATTCTCCCCCTTTGAGTTACTGTATGGGAGACACCCAAGAGGGCTGTTGGATATTGCCAAGGAAACTTGGGAAAGTGAGAGTTCTCCCCACAGGAGTGTGATTGAGCATGTCGCCCTGATGCAAGATCGAATTGCACAGGTAATGCCCATCGTGAAGGAACATTTGGCCCAAGCGCAGTTGGCACAGCAGAGAGTGTACAACCGTGGAGCCAAGACCCGTACCTTTTCCCCGGGGGATAGGATATTGGTACTTGTCCCTACGGTTGAAAGTAAATTCCTTGCCAAATGGCAAGGCCCCTACGAGATAATGGAAAAAGTGAGCGAAGTGAATTACAAGGTCAGACAACCAGGAAGGCGAAAGCCCGAACAGATCTATCACGTTAATCTGTTGAAAGCCTGGAGGGATAGAGAGTCCCTAGTCGCAGACACTTGGTCACCAGCTCAAACTGGTTGCGTGATTCCTGAGGTTGGAATAGCAGCCACCTTGTCACAACCCCAACAACAGGAGGTTAAGGAGTTTGTGCTTCGCAACAAGGAGGTATTCTCTGAGCTGCCGGGACAAACATCTGGGGTAGAGCATGACATCATTACCCCGCCCGGTGAAAGGGTGAAGTTAAAACCCTATCGGATCCCAGAGGCTCGACGGGAGGCAATACGGGAGGAAGTACAGAAAATGCTGAACTTAGGGGTGATAGAGGAGTCCCAAAGTGATTGGTCTAGTCCCATCGTGTTGGTGCCTAAACCGGATGGGAGCTGGCGATTTTGTAACGATTTTCGTCAGTTGAACAAAGTTACAAAATTTGACACCTACCCCATGCCACGTATAGATGAGTTGATCGACCGGCTGGGAACAGCCCGATACATGACGACTCTTGACCTCACAAAAGGGTATTGGCAAATCCCCCTGGCCAAGTCGGCCAAAGAGAAAACCGCATTTGTAACCCCAGACGGGGCGTTCCAATATAAAAGAATGCCGTTCGGGTTACAGAATGCGCCGGCCACATTCCAGCGGAAAATGGACCAGATGCTGAGGCCCCATCGGAAGTATGCTGCGGCTTACCTGGATGACGTAATTGTCCATAGCACAGATTGGGCCTCACATCTGCCAAAAGTGCAAGCAGTCCTGGACTCTGTTCGGGAAGCGGGGTTTACGGCTAACCCCAAGAAGTGTACCATTGGGCAGGAGGAGGCCAAATATCTTGGGTACACCATTGGGAGGGGAGTAATAAAACCCCAACTCAACAAAGTCGAGGCCATCCAGAGTTGGCCACGTCCCAACAGCAAGAAGCAGGTACGAGCCTTTCTGGGAATCGCTGGGTATTATCGGCGATTCATTCCCCACTTTGCTTCTAAGGCTGTGCCCCTAACCAACCTGACGAAGGGGAAAGGGTCGGTCATGATTAAATGGACCCCCGAGGCTGAGGCAGCATTCCAATTCTTGAAACAAGCCTTATGTAGCCAGCCAGTGTTGTACTCACCCGACTTCTCTAAAGACTTTGTCGTACAAAGTGATGCGTCAGATGTGGGGTTAGGAGCAGTATTGTCCCAGGTCTGGAACGGGGAAGAGCACCCAGTCATTTACCTCAGCAGGAAGTTGAAGTCCCATGAGGTAAATTACGCCACCGTTGAAAAGGAGTGTTTAGCGGTGAAGTGGGCTCTAGATTCCCTTCGGTACTACCTGCTAGGTAGGCACTTTGACATGGTTACGGATCACGCTCCGTTAAAGTGGATGGCTCAAAACAAGGAAACAAATAGAAGAGTGAATAGGTGGTTCCTGGCCCTCCAGGAATTCAACTTCACAGTAAAGCATCGCCCTGGCGTTCAAATGGGGAATGTGGATGCTTTGTCTCGAGTACATGAATGCCTGATTGCTGGTGTTCCAACCCCGAGGTTAAAACAAGAGGGGGGGTATGTGACAGCAGGAAGGTAAAGTCACCTGGTTGCATCCAGGGGGGTAGATATATTTCGCCCAGATTCAGGCTTTACGCCGACTTATACAACTAGGTGGAGAGTTGTATAAGGCTAGTGGGCTCATGGATGACTCATACCTCTAGGGAGAGTGTGGGGCGTCGTACAGACAGGGAGTTGATGAGGCCAGCTGAAGCTTGTCAGCTCATTTAGGCCTCTATAAGAACTCCCAGCTTCATTAGATGTTAGCTCATGCCTGGAACCAGACCTGTGTGGACTGTCTAGGGAGAGTGAACCCCTGTGCGGTGAGACAAAGCCTGTGTGGCTATTTGCTTGGACATTTAAAACCAGGGACTTAGGGACTAGGACAGCACTAGGCTGATCCCAGTTGTTAGTTAGGAAACCTGTATGTTTAGTCAGAGGTCAACTTGACCAGGATTTATTTTGGTTATGTTTCTTTTGCTTTGCTGTGTTTTGTCACTGTAAATAGAAAATAAACCGCACCTTTTTGATTTTGAAAACCACAACCTCCGTTTGCTGGGCCTGTTTTGTGTGGGGAGCCCATCCCGGGGGTCACACACACCCGCTGCTGAGCTAACCCCCTCACAATGGGTATGCTTCTTCTGATGCTTTATTGTAGAACTTGGATAGGTAGTGGGTAATGGTAGACTACTCCAGTATCCCTTAGCAATGGTTTGAGGACACTGAACTTTCTCTTACAGAACTATGAGCCAGAACAAAGGGCAAATCCCAAGCTGGAAAGGAGCGCTTAACAGGTGGTCGAATCTTTTGGACTGCTCTGAGGAATTTACGATGAGTAAGTCTTCCGCCCATCTCTTTTGGGTAGCTTCTGAAATTGCAGCTACTTGCATTTTCAGAGAACTTGGCCCGAGCCTGAGGTCCAGGCCCGCTTGCAGAAAATCCAAGAGAAGAGCAGTAGAATGAACTATGCACTTGTCAGCCGCAAACAGTTTGAACTTACTCCAGATGTTTGAGTACACATAATTCGTGCAGGGTTTCCTGGCTTTCAAAAGCGTTGAGATCACACTTGAAGAGCAACCTAATGATTGGAACCTTTTCCTTTCAGCATCCAAACATGCAGGTTCAATTTGTGAGGTGTTGGATGCACAAATTTCCCTTGATAAAGGAGCTGGGGTAGAACTGGAATCTTGAGATGGTGACAGGTACTGAGGCTCATCGCCCAGGGGAACCAAGGCCTCCTCGGCCAATAAGGAAGAATTGCCACTACTCTGACTGGCTCCTTCAGCAACCTGAGTAGAAACCTCGAAATTAGAGGTTTGGGGGGGAATGCATAGGCTGTATTGCATCGCCACGGGCTCGAAAGGGCATCCACTGCTTCTGCCCGAGGGTGAGACAGGCGGGAGAGGAATCTTGGTAACTTGGCATTTGCCGCAGAGGCAAACAGGTCGATCTCTGGGGGATCCTGGAGATTCATGATCCAGCTGAATACCGAGGGGTGAAGGGCCAACTCGTTGCTGTCTTGAAAATTCAGAGATAGATGATCTGCCTCCTCGTTCAGGTGACCCGGAAGGTAGACTGCCTTCAAATTCAGCAGGTTCCTTTCTGCCCACATCATGATGGGTTCCACCTCTCTGAGCAAAGGGATGCTGTGGGTTCCCCCTTGTCGCTGGATATACGACACTGCTGCCTTGTTGTCTAAGCGTAACAGGACCGGCTTCTGATGTAAGTGTAGCCACCTCACCTCTCACTCCCTCCTCTGTCAATGTCAATGGCTCTCGTCTAGGGGACCAGGGAGGAGAGTGTGACGCACCACCAGCTCATATCCTCTTGTGTGTAGAGATGTGAGTGTGACAGGGGTCACTTGGGGCACAGGGGGAATGAGAACCCCACCATGATCTGGGATAGTCATATTCAATGCTGTATATACATGGTATATATTGGGTGTATATTGTGTGTGGGCTGTTGTGTAATATTTGCTGTGATGGGGTGTGATTGCATTCTATTGTCTATTGTGGCTTGTGGTAATTAAGTCTGCTACTGTGGTGATGTGGATTGGAGCTTGGTAGACCGTCTGGCTGCCTATTATGGGATGTTTAAGTGTCTTTCTGTGAGCGGGGGGGGAATCACCCCTCCTGCTAAGACTGTTTACTGAAAGAGAAGTTTGAACACACCTGACCTGTATGACCATTGTCATTGGACAGTTTAACCCGCCCTGTTCCCCAAGGATGGGAGGGAAGGGTTTTGAAGAGAAATGTGTTACCATGTGCTTGTAATAAATTCATTCCCTGTTTTGGAAATTCAACACGGAGCGTTGTCTCTTATGTTTGGAAGGATTAATCCTATGGGAAGCGGTCGCCTGACTGTGGAGGATCAGCAGTGGATGTGTGTCCAGAGAGGGAATATCCTAAACGGCGTTAACCCCGTTCATACTTGGGGTGCCGTTACATTGGTTGGCAGCGGTGGGATTTTCCCTCCAGTTACTGGGACACTCCAAACCACCACAGTGAATGACCAGCTATGCAGCCTGCAGGAAAGCCACGCTGAAAGACTTACTTGAGAGCCGTGGAGGGACCGGTGGGACAAAGAACAAGGCCACCTAGATTAGGGAGCTAGCCGAGATGGATCAGAGGGATGGTGATGCAGGACCCCGGTCAGTTGAAGACTTGTTTCAGCAATGAGTTCGAGAGCGGTTGGCATTATATGGGGCTAACCCATCATATAGAAAGCCATTAGAGACATCCAGCTGCAGGGTGAGCGGCAAGATAGAGAACTGGAGCGACAAGAGAGAGAACTAGAGCGGCAACATGAGCGGAGAATGGCGGAAATACGGCAATCGGAGACAACGCCTAAAGAAGCAGCGCCTGTCCGTAAGTTGCCCTTTCGGGCGTTCAAACCATTTAAGGAAGGAGAGGAGGAATCTGAAGCGTTCCTGCAGGACTTTGAGAGACTATGCCAGATACATGAAGTACGGCCCCAAGATCGGGTCGCCTTACTGGCGAGTAATTTAACTGGCAGAGCGGCGGATGCGTATCGGGCCCTGGAGGATGAGGACGCTAAAGACTATGACCGGGTAAAAGAAGCTCTGCTAGCCCGATTTGCCATTACACCCGAAGCCAGCCGGATTAAGTTTCGGGAATCCCGGAAACAAACCCACATAACATACGTGGAGTGGGCACATCGTCTGCAGCGAGACCTTAAGGGCTGGTTTCAGGGAAGCCGCGCTCATACCATAGAGGACATCACCCAGCTAGTACTCTTAGAACAGTTCTTTAACCACACCCCTCCGGTATTATGGGATTGGGTGCGAGATAAGCGACCACGGACTGTACAGCAAGCGGCTACTTTGGCCGATGAATATCTGGACTCTCGAAGGTCAGGCGGAAGCGAGCGCTATCCACTATCTCGGCCCAGTTTATCAGCCTCTAACCCAACTTCAGCACCAACCCCAGCGGCCACTTATCCTCAGCAGCCCAGGTTCAACTCCCAGGACTACTCTCAACCCATCAGGTGTTTCGGATGTAAACAGCTAGGGCACAAAAAGCCAGACTGTCCATTGAATTCAGCCAGGCAGTCCCAGTCGTGGAGAGAGCCAGCAGGGGGGAACCCACGCACATCCATGCCTGCGGCCCACTGCGTTGAGGAGGAAGAACATTGGGGCGTCTTGCACAAGGCTGATCCCATACAAGCAGCTAACCGGGACAACCGGCAACAACACAGGCAGACCGTCTGGGTCAATGGAAAGGTAGCCAATGGCCTACGTGATTCTGGTGCCACCATGACCCTTCTACAGAAGAACCTCATCCCAGAGAGCCAACATACCGGAGGCACTGTAGCCGTAAGAGTAGCGGGAGGTACCATCTTCCGGCTACCCATTGCCCGGGTTCACCTGGATTGGGGGGGGGGTTGGTTCGGGACACGTGAATGTGGGGGTGATGAAGGACTTGCCCACGGATGTACTACTGGGGAATGATTTGGCCCCCTCGTTTCTGCTTACGCCCCGATGGGCCCCGCTGAAGCCAACCCAGTGCTTACCTGTGCCCAGACCCATGCTGCTGGAACCGGCCTGATTGCAGCTGAGAACGGGGTAAGATTACCTTCCCCGACATGTACCTTAGATCAGGCACAATATCACAGTCTAAAATTGGAATGTGACAAGTTGGCCAGTGAGAAATCAGAGATGCAACGACACTACGTCATGTATTATGAGATGTCCCATGGCTTGAACATTGAAATGCACAAACAGGCTGAAATTGTCAAAAGGTTAAATGGGATTTGCGCCCAGGTTTTGCTTTACCTTTCCCAAGAGCACCAGCAACAAGTTTTGGGAGCCATTGAGAGAGCAAAGTAAGTGACTGTTCCAGAACTGAATTCCATTATTCGTCCCGGCCTCCTAGTGCAATGTTGATGGGTTGTCCAGGCATTAGACGAATGGAAATATGGACTAACTTTGGAGTCAACCCGTCTGGGGTCTCCTCCTGTGTTAGTCTCCTGCCGAAAGGGGAGATGTGTGAAAGAGGTCACTTGGGGCACAGGGGGAATGAGAACCCCACCATGATCTGGGATAGTCATATTCAATGCTGTATATACATGGTATATATTGGGTGTATATTGTCTGTGGGCTGTTGTGTAATATTTGCTGTGATGGGGTGTGATTGCATTCTATTGTCTATTGTGGCTTGTGGTAATTAAGTCTGCTACTGTGGTGATGTGGATTGGAGCTTGGTAGACCGTCTGGCTGCCTATTATGGGATGTCTTTCTGTGAGCAAGGGGGGGACTGTTTACTGAAAGAGAAGTCTGAACATACCTGACCTGTATGACCATTGTCATTGGACAGTTTAACCCGCCCTGTTCCCCAAGGATGGGAGGGAAGGGTTTTGAAGAGAAATGTGTTACCATGTGCTTGTAATAAATTCATTCCCTGTTTTGGAACTTCAACACGGAGCGTTGTCTCGTATGTTTGGAAGGATTAATCCTATGGGAAGCGGTCGCCTGACTGTGGAGGATCGGCAGTGGATGTGTGTCCAGAGAGGGAATATCCTAAACGGCGTTAACCCCTTTCATACTTGCGGTGCCGTTACAGTGAGCTATAACCATTTACCTTCGGGCCTGTGCCCTTGTCCAGAGCCAAAAACTTCCCATGAGAATGACCTTTTAACTCCCAGAAAGCCAAGTTCCACACCAACCTCCATCCCATGCGGGACCCAGTTGAAGGTACTGGGCCCCAGGCCTCCGGAGAGCACCTCACCCCAGACCAAAGGTGTCTGGGGTGGAATCGCAGTTCCGTCTCCGGGCCGAGGGCGCCCGGAGACCACCAGCACTCACCCCCAGGCTGAAGGTGCCTGGGCGTGGACCCCGAGCGGAAGATGTCCGCCCCTTTTATCCCCTCTCCCAGCATGCACAGCGGGTTCCCCACCCCGCTGTACCACTGCCGTGAGAGGACAAAAAAGGCACAGACCTCCAATGGTGGTTCAACCCCGGCCTATGGCGACAGCCCCACCTATAGGCCGCAGGGAACTGGACACCACTGATATCCTCCACTGGCATAAATTGGTCCATGAACCCTAACAATTGCTGCATCTGAGCCTGTTACCACTCAGATGCCTCCCCTAAATGTAACCACCCGCTACACATCCCCCCCCCCCCCAGTTATTTGACACTGGGCCCCAGTGTCTGAAACCAATTTATGCCCTCTAAATCAGAGTCTGCATAAATTCGATCCAGAGACAAACCTAACCAAGAAACAAAATAAAAATGACAATTTAAAATTTGTTTCGCTTGTGCCTGAACCAAAAGGGAAAGAGGAGGAGGGAAAGGAAGGAACAACAAATACAACATACACAGGTGTAAATATTCAAAGGCATAACAGCATAATTTTTTTCCAAAAATTATATTTTTTCCCTCCCACATCACTGACTAAGATCTGCCCCATTCTCAGCAGACTTGAATGATGTTCTCCTGCAGAGGGGAAAAAAACACATTATCTGACACAGTATGTGATTTGGAGTGAACAGGCTCCCCCTAGAGGAAACCCCTTCCTTCCAAAAAGTCATGTGTGGTGTGTGTGAAAAACCGTTGCGCAACACTCCACCTAGTGGCCGTGTCGCGATCTGGAACACTTCTCTTGTTCAGCAATCTCTTTATCGGTGTCTTGGCCCTGACTTAACTAAACCCCAAAGTCCTCGTTATCTTTGCGGTGGAGAACAGGGAGAAAAAAAAACAACTGCTCCCAATTCTCCCAAGGAGTATCCACCCCCTGCAAGTTAAAGAGTCCCTGAGTTCCGGCAAAGGCACTCCGGAATGTCCAGCAACAACAAAAAAACACAGGAGTCTATTCTCCTATAAGTAAAATCTTGGGTGCGGCAATATAAGGGGTTTCAAGTATCTGTCAAAAGTCTCCATATGATATTCTACATCATCTCCATCCTTTCGACAAAGAAATCACCCTGTCAGCATGAATGTGCCGACCCAGCATCCACTCAGCCTTGCAGTCTTTAAACCTTTTGGAGGCCACAGGGGAACATGTGGGGCACCTTGAGATGTGTCCAAATGAAATCATCATACCATCGCTGCCTGTGTGCCTCCACTTCATACAACAACTCTCTTGGTAATGCCGGGTACTCCCACCTGTACTCGCTGGCAACCTTCTGGCAAAACAGTCTCTGCAGTCTGGACAAGGGTGGCATTGTGGCACGGTCTCCCTCACCAGGCATGACAATTGACTCAGGGTGTTGAGGTGCCTTGACCACCTCCATACTGGGCATAGGAACCCGCAGCGACACCCGCTTCGCCCTAGCCTCGGGCGCAGGTGACTCCGGGAGCAGAAGGGCAGGCAGGGGACCAGATTCCTCCTCAGGCGCCGGTGCCTCCACCCGGGGTGTGCAACCCCTAGTAGACATTGGTGGGTCCCTTTGCACACGGGACGAGGACAGGGGTATCTTGTCCCAGCCCTTCCGCTCAAAAGTTTGTCTATAATGCCATCATCTCTAGCATCTGAGATCGACTCCAGGTCGGAGGTGTCACACTCCTCCGCGGGCAGGTAATTCCTTGTGGACGTGGAATCATCACCTCCTCGGGCTCCCGTGGCTGTGGATATCCGACACCTCTGACAAAACACCAAGTCCCGTTCCCCGGCTTACCTCGGCCTTTACTTGAGCTGGGATGTGCGGGGCTTTTCCTTCAGGATCCAGTCCGGGCCGGGCAAGCGCAGGGATATGTTCCTCCATCACGGCAGCTGGAAGCTCTAACGAGACCGACCTTCCTCTTTGGCGGTGGGAGTAGGGAAGCTGTGGTGACCGAAGCAGCATCCTCTGATTTTTCATCCTCCAACCTTTTAATCGCGACTTCCCCGGAAGTCTCTACAGTGCGCGTGGGAATGGCTGTCCAAGCTTTGACTTCTCCTTCACGAGTGGTGGCGCCTGTTAGGCAGTTGAGGTGGAAGGCCCGAGGCCTTTCTATGGATTGCTCCACCTCAAAAATGAACTCTCCGCAGGCCTCGCAGCACCCGAACGGCTTTAGCTGAACCACCAGTCCCGAACAGCCGGGACAAATCACACCGAGGGCCTCAACGTCCTTGCATACATACAGGGCGAATCGTCCTCGGGGCTTGAGCCTAATTCCCGTATCTGTAACCGAAGCAGCAATTGGGGACATCCTCGTGGTGGTAGGAACTGGAACCCACGAGGCATTGGTGAACACGCTGACCGCTTGCTGCTCCATCGCGCACTGAATAACTGGCGCCAAGTCCCCACGTGCATCCCCACACATGGCCAGACTCCTCCCCTTTTCCACACCAGTTCCCGGGCTTTCTCCTTGGCACGCCCACGAACTGTGCAGGGAGGGTGTGCCTCGTGGTGCGTTGGCCAAAAATGGCCGACCTCCTCGGAACTCCTCTGGGCAGCAAAGTTCAACACGAACACGAATCCCGGACCCAGAGCCCCCACGTGTAGCGACCTCACCTCTCACTCCCTCCTTCTCTGTCAATGTCAATGGCTCTTGTCTAGGGGACCAGGGAGGAGAGTGTGACACACCACCAGCTCGTATCCTCTTGTGTGTAGAGGTGTGAGCTATAACCATTTACCTTCGGGCCTGTGCCCCTGTCCAGATCCAAAAACTTCACTTGAGAATGACCTTTTAACTCCCAGAAAGCCAAGTTCCACACCATTGAAAGTCCAACACTTATTTATTCTTCAGAGCAATAAATAGTCCTTTTAGAGCAGACTGGTTAGACAACGAACAGACAAGGTGAAGAGAAAGGTCCAGGCACAAACATAAACTTGTTACTCTCCTGTTTCGGTGTGCGCAAACAGGCTTGGCGCACGGTCGCTGCCACCGACCGTGAGGGTAGTCGCTGCCACCGACCGGGTGAATTAGACTTGAGGTCTCTGCCACCGAACTGGGTTTCAGTTGGGTCGCTGCCACCGACCATGAGAACGTGGACTAACTTCTTGATATGCGGCCCCTGTCAGGGAGAGACATCCATCCGGATGGTCACCAGAGGCCTCCACTGTCACCAGCCAATGCTGCGCTGGGTCTTTGGGAAGGTCACCTCTCTGGTCCCCCTCGCCCTGGATTCGGGTCCCCTCACTTGGTGGGCCCCTAGGAATCCTCCATCCCATGCGGGACCCAGTCGAAGGTACTGGGCCCCAGGCCTCCGGAGAGTACCTCACCCCAGACCAAAGGTGTCTGGGGTGGAATCGCAGCTCCGTCTCCGAGCCGAGGGCCCCCGGAGACCACCATCACTCACCCCTAGGCTGAAGGTGCCTGGGCGTGGACCCCGAGCGGAAGATGTCTGCCCCTTTTATCCCCTCTCCCAGCATGCACAGCGGGTTCCCCGCCCCGCTGTACCACTGCCGCGAGAGGACAAAAAAGGCACAGACCTCCAATGGTGGTTCAACTCCGACCTATGGCGACAGCGCCACCTATAGGCCGCAGGAAACTGGACACCACTGATATCCTCCACTGGCATAAATTGGTCCATGAACCCTAACAATTGCTGCATCTGAGCCTGTTACCACTCAGATGCCTCCCCTAAATGTAACCACCCGCTACATAAGTATTCTCCCAAGCTTACTAGGGCTAGATAGGCTGCCCGTATCTCGCGGACATTGGAGACTACTCCGGCCGTGGGGAAGTCCCACTTCCCTTGTACTGCTTCGGTGATAGCAGTGTGCTCTCCAACCTTTTGAGCTTGCATCGGTGGTAAGGACGGTCCAGGCGAGGCACCGAAGGAGACGAGGTCTTGAAATCAGGTCCTTCTTTGACCACCAAAGGAGCCACCTCCTCATGGGGACTGAGATAGCAATCCGTTGATATAGAGATTGTCTCGTCCACTGAGTCAGGAACCCTACTTGAAAAATTCTGAGGTGCCAATGAGCCCAGGGTAGCATCGGGATACAAGATGACATGGTCCCAATAAGATTCAGACAGCTTGAAGCCGAGAGGTGAGAGAGAGTCCTGACGTGACACATCCTCTGGGCAATAGTTGCTACCTTCTGGGGGGGAAGACACATTGTTCTGGCTAAGGTGTTGAAAAGGGCACCGAGGTAGATCTTTGACTAAGTTGGAGTTAGGAGACTCTTCTTCCAATTCACCAGCCACCCAAATTCTGCCAGGGTGGACAGCAGGACTTCTCTGTGACTGAGAAGCTGACCTGGGTTGGGGGCTAGCAGCAGGATGTCGTCCAAATAATGGAAAACTCAAAGACCTTTTTCCCTGAGAGGTGCTAGGACTGCGATCAGAAGCTTCGAGAATGTCCTTGGGGAAGTGCACAGGCCAAAAGGAAGGCACTGGAACTGGAGATGCGTCTGGCCAACCGCCACCCATATACTTCTGGAAGGCGGGGAGGATGGGAATGTGGAAATAGACATCTTGAAGGTCCACCGACAACATCCAGTCTCCCGGCTGGACCATCTGGATGATAGTCTGTAAGGATTCCATCTTGAAGGATTCTAAATAAATGAAAGGATTTACACGTTTTAAATCCACCACTGGGCTCCATTCCCCATTTTTTTGGGGGACAAGAAAAAGGGGAGAATAGAATCCTGTGAACCTTTCGGAGGGAGGGCAGGGACTACTGCTTGTTGAACTTGCAGTAGGTGAAGAAAATTCTGCAGGGCCTCTGCCTTTTGACACGATACTGGCACTCTTGTCAGGGTAAACGAGTCTTGCGGGGGATGATCTAAGAACGTCCAGAAATGTCCAAAACGGGCGGTGGATACCACCCAGGGATCCTTGCACCGGCTGGACCAGACCCCGGAAAACCCTCTCAGCTTGGCCCCGACTGGAGACACTTGGAGAGGCCTGGTGTCAAAACGACTTCGCCCCTTCCTGGGGTTTGGGAAGACTTCTCTGTTTGTTTGACTTTAAGAAGGTAGCCTGAGTACTTCTCCTGTTTTGACGGAACTGTGAGAAGTTCCTGTTCCTAGAGGATTGGAATTTGGAGGAAAACACTCAAGAGCGTCTAACTCTCCTGTTCTGCGGAAGTAATCCTGATTTTCCACCAGTCACTCGAGAGATTGCCTTCTCAAGCCTATCCCCAAATAGAGCCTTCCCGTCAAAAGGGATCTTGCACCAATTCTGCTTAGAGGCTGCATCGGCAGCCCATGGCTTCAACCACAGAGCCCGCTTGGCCATAACTGTATGCAACATAGCTCTAGCAGAGTATTTACCAGAATCAATTGCTGCTTCCCCCACAAAGTCTGCAGACAACTTGAGCTCTTCCAGCGCCTTTATGATGTCATCTTTCGGAACATCTTGCCGAATGACCACCTCAATATTCTCAGTCCAGACCCTGATGGCGTTTGAAACTGATGCTAATGCCATCGCCGGTCTGCAGGCGCCCCCTGTGAATTGGTAGGCCTTTTTCAGGTCCGCGTCGATGCGCCTATCCAAAGGATCTTTAAAGGATGTAGAGTCCTCCATTGGCAGGGTGGTGTTTTTGGCTAGGCGGACTACTGCAGCATCGACAACAGGAGGAGTAGCCAAGAGAGCTGAGTCTGACTCTGCTAAGGGGTACAGTTTATTTAGTCGGTTCAAGGAAAAACGTTTATATTTCTTCCATTCTCCCTCTATCAGATCGGTGGCCTCTAATAGGAATTGGTGGTCGTTACAACAGTTATGTCACACCGTATTTGCGCAGCAGTCTTACAAGCACAATTTTTTGGGGAAAAATACACATTTTTTACTTAAAAAATAAAACAGTAAAGTTAGCCCATTTTTTTTTTTTATATTGTGAAGGATAATGTTACGCCGAGTAAATTCATACCCAACATGTCATGCATCAAAATTGCGCCCGCTCGTGGAATGGCGACAAACGTTGACACTTAAAAATCTGCATAAAAAAATTCTACAGGTTACATGTTTAGAGTTACAGAGGTGGTCTAGTGCTAGAATTATTGCTCTCACTCTAACAATCGTGGCAATACCTCACATGTGTAGTTTGAAAACCGTTTTCATATGCGGGCGCGTGTTACACACGCGCTTGCTTGCTTCTGCGCGCGAGCTCGGCGGGACGGGGAGCTTAAAAAAAAAAAAATGTCTTATTTATTTAACTTTTTTTATTTTTACACTGTCCTTTTAAAAAAAAAATTGTGTCACTTTTATTTCTATTACAAGGAATGTAAACATCCTTGTACTAGAATAAAAGCATGACAGGATCTCTTAAATGTGAGAACTGGGGTCAAAAGACCTCAGATCTAACATTTACACTAAAATGCAATAACAAAAATAAAAAAAAGTTCCCTATTGGGCAGAAGTGACGTTTGACGTCGCTTCCGCCATTCAACGTTATGGAGCCGAGTGGGGGCCATCTTTCCCTCACTTGGCTCCATGCCTGTCAGGAGGAAGGACGTAATAGTTTTCCCTGCTACTGACGGCTCTGGTAAGCGGCGGAGATGACTGCAATGCCGCGGGGGGGGGGGGGGCGGCTTTATCCCGCCTCCGATAAATGTAATTTTGCAGCGAATCCGCCGCAGTGACCACTTTTATCTGAAAGAACGTCGCTATCTGCTGCCATAACAGCGGTATTTAGCGTCAAAGTACCGAGGTACAATGACAGCGTTTTGCGCTAAGCGGTTCATTTCTGTTGCTTTGTTCCTCTGTTATCAGCATGTGTCACTTGTGACAAGTTTTCCTGACAACAAGAGAAAAAAAGCTCCAGTCTCAGCTCTGTTTCTGTGTGCTGTGTAAAGAGGGTGTGTCCCTTCCCTCCAATCAGCTCTCAGAGCTCTCCTCACTGAGCTCTGCAAAGTGTAACTTCAGCACTTTCCCCCCCTTTTTTTCTGAACACTCAGACAAGCTTTATAAATTCTGGACTTTGAATGGAATGTAGAGAAGAGAGGCAGATAAACAGGTACAACTTATGTAGGAGGATTTGTTTCATCTCTGTGTATCATCCAGTCAATTCACTGGGTATATATGAGGGTTTACAACCACTTTCAGTGATATGCAAATAATTAAAGGGCTTGGTGTTTGACACTTATGCCGCGTACACACGATCGGACATTCCGACAACAAAACCGTAGATTTTTTTCCGACAGATGTTCGCTCAAATTTGTCTTGCATACACACACAAATGTTGTCGGAAATTGCGAACGTCAAGAACGCGGTGACGAACAACACGTACGACGAGCCAAGAAAAATTAAGTTCAATAGTGCGGCTCTTCCGCTTGATTCCGAGCATGCGTGGAATTTTGTGCGTCGGAATTGTGTGCACATGCTCGGAATTTCCCACAACAAGTTTTGTTGTCGGAAAATTTGAGAACCAGCTCTCAAATTTTTGTTGTCGTAAATTCCGACAGCAAATGTCCGATAGAGCCTACACACGGTCGGAATTTCCGACAACAAGCTCCCATCGAACATTTGTTGTCGGAAATTCTGAGCGTGTGTACGCGGCATTATGGTTATTTATTAGGTGGAAGACAGCATCAGATATCAGCATGAACAAGCTCAGGAAGTTTACAGGGTCAGATATAAGAACTTTGCCTTGACGTTTCTCTCTAAAGCCCTGTACACACTATAGGAAAATCAGGCAAACATTTTCGTCCGAGGATCGATCGTACGATTTTCTGATAGTGTGTACACAACTTTCAAAAGCCGATTACGACCTTTCCGAACTAAAATGTCCGAAGGGAAATTTTTCTCGTACAGGAACAGAATAAACCAAATTCTTTTAATGTGTACTGTTTTCATATGAGAAATATCAGATATGAACAACTGCGCATTATCAGAAACAACAAGTAACAAAAAAAGCCTTTGTCATACGAGAATTTTTGTACATTATTTCTATCTTTGGTTCCAACTTGCTGTCAAACATCAAAGAAAACCGGCCGATCGTTTGCCCAATTTTTTTAATAGTGTGTACAGGACTTAGGCCTGGTTCACACTGGGGCGACAAACGCTCCGACATTAGGAGCTCATGTCGCATGACGTGTGAAAATCAATGTTTCCCTATGAGAGCCGTCTTAACTGGTCCGACACATGTCGGTCCGACATTAAAAATGCTCCCTGTACTACTTCTGTCCGACTTTGATCCGACTTCAGCCCATTGAATATCATTAATGTCGGATCAAAGTAGGATCCTTGTCCTAACCATCCGACATTTGACATCCGACATGTGATTACGGCTGGGTTCACACTATACGACACGACTTTCATCCTACTTTGCTCTGCGACATCTGTCCGACATTGGTCCGACATTGGTCCGACATTGGTCCGACATCCATCCGACATTCATGAACAGGATACTACTTTGATCCGACATTGTGCTAGTCTGACTTGTCCTTTGACCAATCAAAACAATCCCAGGGTGAGATAAATTCCTTTTACTGCTGCTGTAATCACCATGTCGGATGCCAAAGTCGTATGGTTAGGACAAGGATCCTACTTTGATCCGACATTAATGATATTCAATGGGCTGAAGTCGGATCAAAGTCGGACAGAAGTAGTACAGGGAGCATTTTTAATGTCGGACCGACATGTGTCGGACCAGTTAAGACGGCTCTCATAGGGAAACATTGATTTTCACACGTCATGCGACATGAGCTCCTAATGTCGGAGCGTTTGTCGCCCCAGTGTGAACCAGGCCTACAGCAGCAATAAGGCCTGGTTCACACTGGGGCGACAAACGCTCCGACATTAGGAGCTCATGTCGCATGACGTGTGAAAATCAATGTTTCCCTATGAGAGCCGTCTTAACTGGTCCGACACATGTCGGTCCGACATTAAAAATGCTCCCTGTACTACTTCTGTCCGACTTTGATCCGACTTCAGCCCATTGAATATCATTAATGTCGGATCAAAGTAGGATCCTTGTCCTAACCATCCGACATTTGACATCCGACATTGTGATTACAGCAGCAGTAAAAGGAATTTATCTCACCCTGGGATTGTTTTGATTGGTCAAAGGACAAGTCAGGCTAGCACAATGTCGGATCAAAGTAGTATCCTGTTCATGAATGTCGGATGGATGTCGGACCAATGTCGGACCAATGTCGGACCAATGTAGGACAGATGTCGCAGAGCAAAGTAGGATGAAAGTCGTGTCGTATAGTGTGAACCCAGCCTAAAAGGAATTTATCTCACCCTGGGATTGTTTTGATTGGTCAAAGGACAAGTCAGACTAGCACAATGTCGGATCAAAGTAGTATCCTGTTCATGAATGTCGGACGGATGTCGGACGGATGTCGGACCAATGTCGGACAGATGTCGCAGAGCAAAGTAGGATGAAAGTCGTGTCGTATAGTGTGAACCCAGCCGTGAACATTACGCTGACCAGTAATCTGAACGGGGGACAGGTGATTCGATGTCACTGCAAGAATAGGTCCGGGCTGCTGATTGCACTGATAATGAGACCTGCTCATTTACCTAGTGAATAAAATCAATATTAATTATGTGAACCAGCCGTAGGAGTGATTTTGCTGG
This sequence comes from Rana muscosa, assembly GCA_029206835.1. Lineage (NCBI taxonomy): Eukaryota > Metazoa > Chordata > Amphibia > Anura > Ranidae > Rana > Rana muscosa. The sequence goes on from CM055118.1 coordinate 671,176,032, forward strand.
CGTGCAACTTTATATCTGGAACTGGGGCCCAGGATGGGTTACACCACATCAAGTTTATTAAGCTCATTATTTAGTTATATATGAACTAATTTAATAGTATAGATCTCATTTAATATTTGTATGTAAATAAGTGAAAAAGTTAATATTTAAAAGCTTAAATTAATAATATTAAATCACGTAGAAAGTAAAATCTATTGTGCCCAAAGTCTTGGTTGCCAGTTCATTCGATTGCAGAATTCTTCATCTGTTTTTCCTACATATTTTGGTGAACCTGAAAAAAAAAAGTTATTTGTCTTCAGATTTCATGCTTATTACTTTCTTTTTTCTTGTTTACAAACTGTTTTTTTGGAAAAGATAAATCCAATAAGGAAAACTTTAACGAGACTGCAAAATTACAGAGGCACGATATATAAAAGAAAAAGAAAAAAGACACCTTCAGAATAACATAGAAACACATTGAGAAACCACATATAAAAATACAAGGGAGCAGAATACCATATGAGAAAGACATAAAGTGAATATACTGCAATCATCAACAATTGTAGAAAAGTGATGGAATTAAAGGGGTTGTAAACCCTCATGTTTTTTTGCCTTAATGCATCCTATGCAGTCACCGACCCCCCAGCCCCCCGTTTTACCTGAGCCCCTTCATTCAGTCGGTGGGGAAGCAATGTCCCTCTCTCCACGGGGTCCCGGCTCTTGATTGGACAGATTTATTGGCTCCCGCTGCTGTCAATCAAATCCAATGACGCGGGTGCCGGGCGGAGTCATATAATCTACGGCTATGGACACCGAAAGAAATGACTCGGGAGCGCGCCGCAAGGTAAACCCCCCCCGGAGAATGCTTCTCCCAGGGCTGATGCGGGGAGGAGCTGCAAGAGCCACAAGGGACCCCAGAAGTCGTGTTCGGGGCCACTCTGTGCAAAAGGAACTGTGTGGGGGTCCCCCCAAATTCAATTACCAGGCCCTTCAGGTCTGGTATGGATATTAAGGGGAACCCTGCGTCAAATTAAAAAAAAAAATGACGTGGGGTTCCCCCCAAATATCCATACCAGACCCTTCAGGTCTGGTTTGGATTTTAAGGGGAACGCCACGCCAAATGAAAAAAAAATGGTGTGGAGTTCCCCCCAAAAATCCATACCAGACCCTTTATCCGAGCACGCAACCTGGCAGGCCGCAGGAAAAAAGGGGGGACGAGAGAGCGCCCCCCCTCCTGAACCGTACCAGGCCACATGGCCTCAACATGGGGAGGATGCTTTGGGGGTCTGTGACCCCTCAAAGCACCATGTCCCCATGTTGATGGGGACAAGGGCCTCATCCCCACAACCCTTTCCCGTGGTTGTGGGGGTCTGCGGGCGGGGGGCTTATCGGAATCTGGAAGCCCCCTTTAACAAAGGGGACCCCAGATTCCGGCTCCCCCCATGGGAAAGGGTTGTGGGGATGAGGCCCTTGTCCCCATCAACATGGGGACATGGTGCTTTGAGGGGTCACAGACCCCCAAAGCATCCTCCCCATGTTAAGGGCATGTGGCCTATTACGGTTCAGGGGGGGCGCTCTCTCGTCCCCCCCTCTTTTCCTGTGGCCTGCCAGGTTGCATGCTCGGATAAAGGGTCTGGTATGGATTTTTGGGGGGAACTCCACGCCATTTTTTTTTATTTGGCGTGGAGTTCCCCTTAAAATCCATACCAGACCTGAATGGTCTGGTATGGATATTTGGGGGAACCCCACATCATTTTTTTTTAATTTGACGCAGGTTTTTTTAATTTTTATCAATGACTTTCAATGACTGTTCTCTGTATTGCCGGGATTCATTATAGCAGCGAGTGCTTTTAAATGACTTTTTTCCTTCAGAAATGACACTTTATGCAGGGACAGTTCTAAGCATGGAAAACAAGCGCTACTTTACAGGCATACTATACACACCCCCAGGTACGAAATTTAAAGGAATATTTCACTTTTATTGTTTCACTTTAAGCATTATTAAAATCACTGCTCCCGAAAAAACTTCAGTTTTTAAAACTTTTTTTGCATTGATACATGTCCCCTGGAGCAGGACCCGGGTCCCCAAACACTTTTTAGGACAATAACTTGCATATAAGCCTTTAAAATTAGCACTTTAGATTTCTCCCATAGACTTTTACAGGGTGTTCCGCAGCTTTTCGAATTTGCCGCGAACACCCCAAATTGTTCGCTGTTCAGCCCAACGGGCGAACAGGCAATGTTCGAGTCAAACATGAGTTTGACTCGAACTCGAAGCTCATCCCTATTTATTACTATCCCCAAAAATATGTCCTAATGAGCCTTTAGAGGCACAGCTCTGAAACACCAGGGTATATAGCATGACGTTTGGAAGGTGTATAATACCATCTAGAACAGAGCTTAAAGTGGTTGTAAACCCACTTAGACAAGTTGCACCTACATCTAGATTAGGGCTTACCTGTTGCACCTACACCTAGATTAAGGCTTACCTGTAGGTGCAAGAAATATCTCCTTAACCTACACGGTTAAGGAGATATTTTCTATTAAAAACAACAATGATGACATCACATGCATACTAGCTCATTATGCCTTTCTTTTGCAGGGTTTTTAAAAAAATAAAACATTTTTTTGCCTTCACTTCCTCTTTAAGGGCAGTCTTCTTGACTGATAGTAGTTATTTGGTGCATTTGCGTAGGTTATCTAGCATGGTGTCCCAATCCTGAGAGTGGCACAGTCCTGTCCCCATTTAATCATATAAGTCAGGGAGTCAGAAGAGAGTACCAGAAAAAAAACTGTACAAGTCTAAAATCAAACCTTTTCCCCTGGGAGAGTTATGGCAGATTCTCTTAAAGAATGTTGATGGTTTTTGAAAAAATTAAAATAAAGTATGTTTTAAAAATGTTGTTGGGGAGGTTAGAGATAAACTGTACTGTGAGGGATAGCTCCAGGGTTTGCTGGGCTGATAGGAATGTTATTAAGAGAAATTTACTCGTCACCATTTTATTATTTACAACATGTAATTAAGTCTATTATTGTTTCTGCTTAACTGGTGTGACAAGTTGGGGGTTTTGTAGCTCATTGATAGTGCAAAGCAGTGAGAGTTCTCCAGGCCAAAACTATATTTCAGGGCTTTTCCTTTTATTTAGAAGAAAGCAAAAGTTCACAAATAAATGTCTTCCCATGCAGGGAATTCTCACCATCAATACGACAGAAGACCAATAACCAGCCCCGTGGCTCTCTTTGCAGCTTTACTGCTCAAGCCTCATGTCTTGGTCCTCCAGACCATCTAACACACGGTCCCAGTGCTCGTAAACAAAACTCTGTACCTTTGTCAGCTTGACTTTGTCTTTCCTGCAGCTCCCTGCTGCTCCTTCCTTCACAGGCTCGTGCCTTTGACTGTCCTGTCCTGGACAGCATGGTAGACATGCACCTCTCTGCTCCCTTACAATCACAAAGCCCCTCAGGAGGGTGGGGCCCTGAGCTCTAATTCTGGCTCTAATATGAACCCAGCACACACCTGCACCATTAGTGTGCCTTATTCCTGCAAAATCTGGCCTAGACTGCCATTTTAGACTGTGGCATGGGCTCGCCCTGCCACGCTTGGTACACGTGGTCCAAATAACTGGCTGACATTCGGACCATGTGTACAGCTGTCTTTCTTGCAGAAGCCGGTCTAAGGACTTGGTTTCGTAGAAGGGACATGCTGGAAAACTAGCATCTGAACAGTGTGTCCTGGCAGGGGCGGTCCCCCTTGTCAGAACACAAAGGCACAGCGGAAGAGACCGTTGCACTAACATAATTTAGTTAGTACAGCGATCTTTCAGGTTTTTTTCATTAAGCCTGCTGGGTTGAACAAAAAAATAAAATAAAATAAATATGCGTACCAGGCATTCACTTGTCATAGATGGAACAAAATTTGGTCGGTTCAGCAGGGACTGGCTGAATTTCAATCCACGTGTAGCCGCTCCAGCTTGATAGAAGTCAATCTAATAATTGACTTCTGTGGAACAGGAATGCTGGAAATTGTTTTTTGATCAGCAACTGAAGCCAATGGGCTGCAGCCGCTGATCAGTGTATTCTATTTCTTTTTTATTTTAATATTGTAATGGAAATCTGGCCACCTTGAACACCCAGTTCACAATTTAGCTTCAGAGTGGTGTTGAAAATGAAATAAAACACATTACTGTATTTGAAAAATAAAGTAGCAATGATTAGGTTTTCTAAGGTTCTAGTTCTAGTGTGAAATAATGTACATGCACAGCTAAAAGGATGTTCATTGGTATAACATTTTTTTGCTTATTTGGGTAGCACTTCATTTTGACGTGAGACCTTTTAGGATTCCAAAAAACCAAGCGATGAAAGAAAATTCCTGCCACCTATTTAAGAATCTGAATCAAAACTTCTAAGCAAAGGGAGGCACCCTTTTATAGTAAATGAAACAAAGATTCACATATCTTGAAACAATGTGCAAGTGCTATTAGAAATAGTAGCAACATCAGTCTTTTAAGAGATCCTATGTATGAAGCTGTAGTATTTTTTCACCCTAACTCTAAAATATGAAGAGTGCAGAATTAGAGATCAAATTTAAATGAGGACATCATACTGGAGGTAATTCATTTAAAAAAAGTCAATCACTTTAAATAAAACAATCACCGGGGCTTTTTTTCAGGGGGAACTTGGTGGAACTCAGTTCCACCACCTCTGGCTCAGACCCTTTGGTGCCTGCTGACCACAATCACTTGTAAACACAGAAGTCTTGTTTCTGTGTTTACAAGTGACAGCTCTGCACTCTGCATGTAATGCAATCCTGGTATTTAATGCCCCTTTAAGACCCTCCTACTGTTCGTGAAATTTGACTGACCACACCCACTATTTGATGTGATTTGGAGTGTGCGTAGGGGGAGGGGTTTTGTGGGGTCGTGGTTAAGTTCCAGCACCTATTGTTTGAGAAAAAAAGGCCTGACAATCACCAATGTTCCTCTGCAGATCTATACAACAACAAATGTAATATACTTCTCACCTCAAATTTTTGACCAGAGCTTCCCATACTGCTTACCCTTGCCAGGCACACCTTTTTTATTCTCCTCCAATTTACTGCCTTACATTGATGTATTGTAGAGTACGCTGAGTGAAGATGTCATGGGTTCTCCATGGCAGAGCTGGGCATAAAAACGACAGAGCCAGTGAATGGCACAGTGCACTTACCCATGCATTAACTACTGTTCATCATATTCCACCAGATGGATCACATGACTAAGCGTGGGGAAGCATGGGAGATTGTCATTGAGCTCTGTGCCCGGCGTCAACAGGATTGCAGCCAGAGTCTGGAAAATTGTTTAATTTGGTGTATAATAGGTAAAAACATCTATTAGCCCTTGTTCACACTGGTGCGACATGTCAAATCGCATGTCAAATCGGCGAAATTTGCCGCAAATTGCGGCCAATGGCACCGTCCTAATCGGTGCGATGCCGCATCTGCGGCGCTGCATCGATTACAAAAAGTAGTTTTTGTACTACTTTTTGCGATTTCAGCCGCGATTTACATTGACATCTGTTTCAGATGTCTTTGAAATTGCAGCCGAAATCGGGACTGCCAGCGGGAGTGAAATCGTGCGAGTTCAGCTGAACTCGCAGGCTTCACTCCCGCAGCCCCAGTGTGAACGTGGGCTTAGGGTTTTTATTGTTTGTGCCCTAGTTCTATAGATTTTATCCAGGAATTGATGTAATCCTCTAACTTTTGTCTCTATATAGTTAGTCGGGTTGAAAAAAGACACAGGTCCATCCAGTTCAACCATAAAAAAATAAAATAATAATATCATACAATCCCATATACCTAATTCTATACCCACAGGTTGATCCAGAGGAAGGCGAATAACCCCAGCAGAGCATGATCCAATTTGCTACAGCAGGGGAAAAAATTCCTTCCTGATCCCCCGAGAGGCAATCAGATATCCCCCCGGATCAACTTTACCTATAAATGTCAGTACCCAGTTATATTATGTACATTTAAGAAAGAATCCAGGCCTTTCTTAAAGCAATCTACTGAGCTGGCCAGAACCACCTCTGCAGGGAGTCTATTCCACATTTTCACAGCTCTTACTGTGAAGAAACCTTTCCGTATTTGGAGGTGAAATCTCTTTTCCTCTAGACGTAAAGAGTGCTCCCTTGTCCTTTGTGTTGACCGTAAAGTGAATAACTCAACACCAAGTTCACTATATGGACCCCTTATATATTTGTACATGTTGATCATATCCCCCCTTAATCTCCTCTTCTCAAGAGTGAATAAATTCAGTTCCTCTAATCTTTCCTCATAGCTGAGCTCCACCATGCCTCTTATCAGGTTGGTTGCCCTTCTCTGCACTTTCTCCTGTTCCCCAATATCCTTTTTGAGAACTGGGGCCCAAAACTGAACTGCATATTCCAGATGAGGTCTTACTAATGATTTGAACAGGGGCAAAATTATCTCTCTCTCTCTGGAGTCCATACCTCTCTTAATACAAGAAAGGACTTTGCTCGCTTTGGAAACCGCAGCTTGGCATTGCATGCCATTATTGAGCTTATGATCTACCAAAACCCCCAGATCCTTCTCCACTACGGTTTCCCCCAGTTGTACTCCCCCTAGTATGTATGATGCATTCATATTCTTAGCCCCCAAGTGCATAACTTTACATTTATCAACATTAAACCTCATCTGCCACATAGTCGCCCAATTAGACAGAGCATTGAGGTCGGCTTGTAAATTGGCGACATCCTGTCAGGACGTTATTCCACTGCATAGCTTAGTGCCATCTGCAAAGACAGAAATGTTACTTTTGATCTCAGACCCAATATCATTTATAAAGATATTAAAAAGTAAGGGTCCCAGCACTGAACCTTGGGGTACACCACTGATAACCTTGGACCATTCAGAGTAAGAATCATTAACCACGACTCTCTGTCTTTTAGCCAGTTTTCTATCCAATACAAACTGATATTTCCAAGCCTGTAGACTTTACCTTGCACATGAGCCGTGTGTGGGGAACTGTATCGAACGCTTTTGCAAAATCCAAGTATACCACGTCCACCGCCACCCCTCTGTCCAAGGTTTTACTTACCTCTTCATAAAAATAAATCAGGTTTGTCTGACAAATTCTGTCTTTCATGAATCCATGCTGTCTGTTGCTTAAAATATTTTTTTCCAGCAAGAACTCATCTATGTGGTCTTTTATTAATCTCTCCAGTATCTTCCCAACTATAGAAGTTAAACTAACAGGTCTATAGTTACTTGGTAAAGACTTTGTTCCCTTTTTAAACATAGGCACCACATTGGCCCTGCAACAATCCAGTGGTACTATTCCCGTCATTAATGAGTCCCTAAAAATTAGATACAATGGCTTTGAAATTACAGAGCTCAATTCTTTTAGGATCCGTGGGTGTATGCCATCTGGTCCAGGTGCTTTATCCACCTTTATTCTGTCTAAATATTTCTGGACCATATCACTTTTGAGCCATTGTGGATTTGGGGCTGTGTCACTACCACCCCCATTATGGACATGAGCTCCCCCATGCTCCTTTGTATACACAGAGCTGAAGAAAGTATTTAATAAATTAGCCTTCTCTTTGTCCCCAGTCACCCACTCTAGATTATTTTGTAAAGGGCCTACATGCTCAGACTTGACCTTTTTACTATTAATATATTTGAAGAATTTTTTGGGGTTTGTCCTACTATCTTTTGCAATCTGTCGTTCGTTTTGAATTTTTGCATCCTATATAGCTCACTGTACAGTAATTCATATGCAATGAAACACACATGTGTTCAAATTTTGTTGCAGGAAATTCTCCATGATTTTCAGGGTTACTTTAGGGAAACTTGTCTTCCACAACATATTTCTACTTTTTCAATTGAAGTACAATAAAGCATTGAAGCATGCGACATACGCCAATCTGTCAGAAGAGAAAATTGGGTACTGTCATGACTGACTTGTGTGTTTCATCATGCAAGCTTGGGCCCCATTATCCTCATCTTTTCTTCAGTATATAATGGGTCACTGTCCTTGAACAAATAGTGAGCCATTACATTGTCTACACACATGATTAACATGTTTCTTTTTGGACAGTTATTCATTTAATGCTCAATCCAGTATTAGTCAGAAGCATGTATCAAGAAACACAAGCCAAACATGACAGCTACTAATTACCTGGCTTCTAATTTAGATTGTTATCCATCTTGTTATAAGCTGTGATGCTGATAAACCAGTAAGAGGTGAAAGATCTACTGTTTGAAGAAAGAGATTTCACATTTTAAAGTGTTAGTTTACCTTTACAGAAGGTAAACTAACAACGTACCCCCCCAGTTCTTTGCTCCGGTCTTGCTGAGCTGTCAGTGCACATGCAGCCAATCCAGAGGTCCAGGGATTTGAAACTCCTGCTCTTCTCCCTCTCCTCTATGCAACATATCAGAGATTGACCAGAGCGATTCTGATGGGTCAGTGCCATTCTGATGGGTCATCTCTGTGATGGGTCAGTGCCATCACAGAGCATTGCTCTGATTTGTCCCAGGAGTGCTGCACAGAGTTCAGCAGGGACCAGGAAGAGGGGGTGTACAATTTTAGTTCATCTTTCCATTTTTTCTGTAAAAAAGAACTAACATTTAAAAAAAAAAATATTTGAGCAGTATACATGAGCTCACCTCAAATTTTTTCTCTTGATTGTGATTATTTTGAAAACTGGTAAACACACGGTTGGAGGTTCATCAACGGGGCCTGTAGGCAAACAACCTTTGGTGCCCAAATCAACACTCCTTTTGGTAAGCTGATAACCTTTACAAAGAACATATTCTTGTTTTATTGCTCCATACCCAACTTAGAATATGTAAGACATACATCCCAACTTTCTGAGGTGGGAAAGAGGTACAATTTTAGAACAAAGCTTGTAGGCAAAGGATACATCTTTGTCCCATGCTATATATATATATATATATATATATATATATATATTGTAAGTAGAATTACAATTGAAACATACACATTTATATGGATATTATTATATGTATAAGAAAGGCACATGATGAAATAATGTATATGTTAATTCTTAAATTGATATATTTTAGATATCTACCATATATTTTTACTCACCTGAGAATGAATGTTGTTCATGAAACTCATAGAGAACAGTTATACTTCATGTGAAGACTTTTGTAAAATATGTAATGTGTAAATACTATATGAAATGTTCTAATGGTAAAAAAAATATGTAAGATATACTGTATGTACGATAATTAATGTTACCAGCCTCATAAAAATATTTCTACATTTAATAGGTCTTTTAAGCAAGTTAAAGTGGTTGTAAAGGCGGAAGGTTTTTTACCCCCTCAGCCTCCCCCCCCCAAAACTTACTTAAGCCCCATCTCGATCAAGCGATGTGCACGAGACCCAAGGCTCTCCCGTGTCTCTCCCTCCTGATTGGCTGAGATGCAGCAGCAGGAGCAATTGGCTCCAGTCACAAGGATCAATTTAGGGTCTTTACCCAGAACAGCTGCCACCTTCCAGCATCCTCCACACAAGGTACAGTGGGTGGGACAGTCCTTATCCAGACCAGATCCCTTGTGGTGGAATTCTGCAATCAGATTCTAACAAGGTCCATCCAGGCCCTCGGCCCTGACACTGCTGAGGTCTCTAAACAGCTGCATTGTTCATGGTGTGCCTCAAGGCAGCAGCCCTTCAGGCTCTGGAACCCTCCTATGGAGAGAGAAACCAGCTCTCCAGGGCTTCAGACTATTTATCACCTTTCCAGCCCCAACTGGACACTTCTCTCCAGGGATTGGCTGGAGCATGATAAATATTTAGGCTGTTTATTTGCATCTCCCTTCCTAAGCTCTGGAAGATTCTTCTAGAGGCAGGGTGATGCAATCCAACTCCCAGCCTTTGAAACCCTGAACAGACCAGGACAAATGATTACTGCTCCTTTAATTACAGAAGGACTCAAAAACTAAATGTATCTAGTAACCTATGCTAGGTGCTACAAAAACAGTTAATAGCTTCTGGTATACAGATAAAATTACAGCTCATCGCCAGTAACACTCTCACCTTACCAGAGTTTTGAAGTCCCCACCTGTAAATCAGTTCTCTCCTTTTGATCGAGATCACCAACACCCCCCCCCCCCCTAGAAAAATGCTTATTTTCAACACGCTTTAAAGGGGCCACAACCCAATTAATGTTGATACATGTCTCCTCTCAGTATACATGCAGTATTTATATGTAAATATATATATTTTAATTATTATTTATTTATTTAAATAAAAAAGATGAGTAATGATGTGCTGTCAATGACTGAAAAGCTATCTCTTTGCCTCTGATGGAATAATGTATGTACCAATGTAATAAAACCCAACTCTGAATAAACAGATACGATACACCTACTAAAATTTTTCTTTTTATTTTTTTGCTGGGGGGATGTTGTAAGATGAAGTATGTGTATGTTAACTGTATCTGGAAATTGTGAATGTGAAATATATGAATGTGAAATCTATGAATGTGAAATCTGTATTTTTGTAAGGAAAACAATAAAAAAATTACTGAATTAAAAAAAATAATAATACGGTAATCTATTTCTGTGCCTGTATGTAGAAAGCTGTTAAGGGATTACAATTTCAAAGGTGCATGAGTACTTAGTTTACTGTGTATATATATATATATATACCAAGATATATTAAAATCAGTCATCACTTTTGTAAAGTATGTAAGATGATTAGGAAAGTCCCCAATCTCATAAAGCTATGATACACTAGACAGTCTGGGCAAACTCATCTCTTCCGGGAAGCCTACCCCGCCTCCACCTTACAACTCTACTTTTACTTTCTCCATCAACTCATCCCCACATAGTTATTACCTTTTATATCACTTGCCCCTCCCTTTGAAGTCGTAAGTTCTCAAGATCAGGGCCCTTCTAATCTTTTTGTATTGAATTGTATTGTAACTGTACTGTCTCCCATTATACTGTAAAGCACTGCACACACTGTTGGTACTATAGTATATTAATAATCTTAACATTACTTTACAGAGTTTGCTCCTATAAAGCCCTGTACACACGATCGGATTTCCTATGGGTTCAAATCCGATGGATTTTTCCATCGGAATTCCGATGAAGCTTCCATCAGTCTTGCCTACACACCATCAGTCAAAAATCTGGCCGTCCCAAACGCCGTGACGTAAAACACTCTGATGAGCCGAGAAAAATGAAGTTCAATGCTTCTAAAGCATGCGTTGACTTGATTCTGAGCATGCGTGGGTTTTTTCTCCGATGAAGTTCCACACAGACAATCGGAATTTGCTATCGTTTTTTTTTTTCCATCGGAAAAATTTAAAACATGTTTTATTTATTTCTCACCGATGGAAAAAAGACAGATGAGGCCCATACACGATCGGTTTGTCCGATGAAAAAAGTCCATCGGACTGTTTTCATTGGTAAAACCGATCGTGTGTACAGGGCATCACACTGGGGCTGTTTTTAATGTAACATGTAGCATGTGTGTTTAGCAAATTAGGAATTTCTCTGATGAAAAATAGATTTTACAGCTTGTTATTGGTCATTGGTTTGGACTTTCTAAAGTCTCTAGCAATTTTTTCCCCTTATTTTTGCATAGAGCGGATGTTCGAAATGAGAGGACAAGGAATTAGGGTAACATGGGTCATAGCGGGACTAATCAAAAGGTACTAGAAACAGAGGTTTTGATCTTGTCTCTGTATTCATTTCTGAAATACAGTTTGCTAAATCCAATGACAAATTGTCTCACACGCAATAAACTTTAGAAAGCCGAACCTGTCAAATATGATCACACTTGTCACCTGTGCAGCACAGACTTCATGTCCATGGATCTGCTCAACTACTATTGTTGACAATGCTGAGCAATTAAAGCAGGGGGTCATTCTGAAAGTGGTTGTAAAGGTAAAAGTTTTTATTTTTTTTATTTTTTTTTACCTTAATGCATTCTCTGCTGTTACATCAACATTTTTTCCTTCTGGGATAAAGGTTTTACATAAGTAAGCTGCAAAATAATAAATGTTTGTTCTTAAAGTTTAATACCACCTAAAGGCAAATTTTCTCTCTTTTTTGAGGTGGAACAAGTGATTGTGTATGGTCTATTGTTCTTAGTCAATCAAAATCCCCAGGAGCAGGAAAATGTCCTGCTTGACTTGCATGCCAGAAGCATTGAACTTTCTGGAGCCTGTACACATGACCTAGGGAAGCCCAGCTACATCGGCTTCAGACCCTTAGATATGCCTACTTATTTTACCTTTAATGTAAGATGTCAATTGGCTTTTAATAAATTCATTTGATTTACTTGCTACACTTAGTCCAGCGCCCCCTTGTGTTCCTTTTTGTTTACTACCTGCTTTGGAATTCTGGGACAGGAGAGCTGTTCATGATTTCAGAGGTGGCCAACTGAAATACAGCATTGCCCAATAAGAGCAAAACTGCTTGTAGTTTGAACAAACACTGCAGTTCCCTGCTCCAGAATGTCTGCAATTAAGCTGGATACACACAGGAGACATCAGGCGGTTAAAAAAAAATGGCAGACATTCGGCCCGTGTGTATGTCGTTATGTCAGACAGAAACTGGCCGTGCATACTGGAAAACCAGCAGCCGACCGACTACCGATCAGCGCTCTCCGCAGGCAGGTGGCTGGCCAGGACTTGAGCCAAGGCAGAAGAACATGCGAGCGGAGCTGGATGGGTATGCATTCGAAACTGAAGAAATATTCCTTCCGCTCCGACCACCACATGATCATCATAAAGGGGCACAGATAATGGAAAGAAATAGACCCCCCTAAGCTAGTAGGAGCGGCGGAGCACGTGTGTGTAATTCAGATTTTTTTTTTTAATTCGGCACTGACTGTCTTTGAAATTGCCCAGGCCCCTGTTCAAATCCAATCCGGGGACAAAACCGGGGACAGACTTGGTCCGGGGACAGTGTCCTCAATCCGGGTACTGTCCCCGAAAACCGGGGATGTCTGGTCACCCTAGACTAAGCCCACCCTTTCCACCCCTCCCTCATTCATAGAAGCTGTATCAGAGCTTCCAGCAATGAAAAGAGCTCTATGAATTTAGGACGGCCGGATTAATGAATGGTCGGCTTCCTCCATTCATTGAGAGCTTTTGGAGGACACTATTGACTCTGACCAAATCTCCAACTCTATTTGTAGAAATGCAGACCCAAATATGCAAGGAACCTCCACCATGCTTCACGGTTGCCTGCAGACACTCATTGTTGTACCCCTCTTCAGCCCTTGGTGAACAAACTGCCTCCTGCTACATCTAAATATTTCAAATTTTGATTCATCAATCCAGCGCACCTTCTGCCATTTTTCTGCACCGCAGTTCCCATATTTTTGTGCATAGTTGTGTCGCTTAGCCTTATTTCCACGTCAGAGGTATGGCTTTTTGGCCACATTTTTTTCATGAAGACCACTTCTGGCCAGACTTCTCCAGACAGTAGATGGGTGTATTTAGGTTCCACTTGTTTCCGCCAGTTCTGTAGTGATGGCACTGCTGGACATCTTGTGTCAAGGGGAAGTAAGCATGATGTGTCTTTCCTTTGTTGACCACTGCGTCTACAGTCCTCAATGTTGCCCGTTTCTTTGAGCTTATTCAAAGGAGCATGAACAGCACAACTTGAAGCCCTAGTCAATTTTGAAATCTTTGCCTGGGAGAGACCTTGTTGATGCCATATAATTTACCTTGTGTCTTGTTTCCATGCTCAGTCTTGCCATAGTGCATTACCTGTGACATGAAACTGTCTTTCACAACCTCACCTTTGGTTTTCAGCAGAGTTGGGCTCTTCCTACTCAGTTTTAAGCCTTCTACACAGCTGTTTCTGTTTCAGTTAATGACTGTGTTACATATATATAATTGATTTCATATATAAATTGATTGATTGATCAATAGCACCTGCTTGGTATAATTGGTTAATCATACACACAGCGGTGGCGGGTGGAACGCACGCCACCACGGAGGTGGAATCGGAGTGTTATCCAGACGAGCCTGCAGCCCCAGTGCCGGGTAGGCACATTTTAATGTAAGAGGCCATTTGGCGCACTTTTATATTTTGAATTTTTAATAATAAAACAGTATTATGCGATGGATATTCTCATTCCTTCTTTCACATCCAACTAGTAACTCCGGGGAAGAGGCTTTTGAATCCACTCCTGTCTCATTGCTATGTGTGCAGGCACAATCCTGCCAAAGCTTTCTCTGACTTTCTTTTTAAGTTAAAAAGGTCAGATTCATCTGGTAAGCACATTCATTATCTGTGCACTTTGGGTGTCGTTACCATTCAGTGTGTGGTGAAGGATTTATATCACTTAAAGTGGAGTTCCACCCTGAAAAAAAATTACACGAAAATGCTGCAAAAAAAATAAAAAATTGAAAAAAAATTTTTTTTTTTACTCACCGAAATACCTGTTGCTATGCGGATGTTCCTAATCTGCCTCTTCCTAGTCCGCGGCTGATCTTCTTGCGCATCCTCCTTCTGGTGAATGGGGCACGCTGCCCTCTGGGAACTGTGTGTATCCCAGAGAGCAGCCGCCCATTCACAAAGCGGAGCGAGCCTCGCGCATGCGCAGTAGGAAACGGACAGTGAAGCCACAATCTTCACTGCCTGTTTCCCTTACTGAGGATGGCGGCACCGGGACCTGCAATGATCCGGATCGGCATGGGGGGGGGCCATCATCGCGGGCGCCTAGGACAGGTAAGTGTCCTTATTAAAAGTCAGCAGCTACAGTATTTGTAGCTGCTGACTTAAAAAAAATAAAAAATCGCGGGTGGAATCCCGCTTTAAGCAAGAGTGTCTACAGCAAGTGAATCTGTTATTGTATTTACTGAAATGTTATGTCACTCACCATGTTGGGACTATTTGTTGTTGTTTTTTTCTAATTCAACTATTTGGTGATTCATCACGGATTATGGACTCATCATCTATCTTTTTTTATAGCAATTGCATTTATTTGTGTATAGTTAATTAATTCACTTATGTTTTGCACTATTGCACAGCGTCCTCTATCTTTCACTACTATCCAATAGAAGTTATACACTTTATTTGCAGGGGAGCAGCTATATATATTTATATTATATATTCAATATTTAGGTTATCGCTTCACATTGGCGTGAAATTATTTTTTACATTAATCATACACACACCCTACTTTAATCCTAAAAAATCCCTAACTTTTTGCAAGTGTACAAAGTGTGCAAGTGTAAGAATTCACGCTGATTTGAAGCCAAAGGGTAGTCACACCAATTATAGATTTCGATTTTTCTGTTCGCTCACTTCATTAAACTATTAAAATATATTTTTTTTAAAGCATTCCTACTTTTTCAGCATTTTTTCTCACCTGTCTAAAACTTTTGCATAGTACTGTATATCAAATTAATCTTCCATTATGTACAAAAAAAAAACATAAATAAGTAGATGTTTATTAAAGTTGTAGTAAACTGCCTGCGATTTTTATTTTTATTTTTTATGGCACAGGTCTTTGAAGGCCGTTCCTTCAGAGCACATGCGCCAGTGATGTCACTGGCTGCATGTACAGGAAATATCTCCCAATCAGTGCACGTTTAGGAGATATTTACAGTATCTATAAGTAAGCCTTATTATAGGCTTACCTATAGGTAAAATAATGTATGACAGTTTACTCCCACTTTAAATAACAATTCTATGCTTCAGAAAATTCTGCAACTATTTCCCACATTAAATCAGTAAATGGGACAGCGGTATAATTTTACCTCAGATAAATTTTAAATGAAATGAAAGAGCACCACCCAGTGGTAACAAGATGATTTACATGTACTGCATATTTCTGACATGTTACAAGTTGGTGTTCTCTGTTTGCTTTATACACATCGTTGTTGTAAATATAGATATTTTCTGTGTTCCCACATGGTTTTAAGTTAGTCTTTTGCAGCCCTCTTTTGGGAAGGTCGGGTTTGTTAAGACAAATGGTCCACACAGGATTTTATGCTAAACATGTATTGTAGGTCCATAAAACACCCCCCAACGTCCC